>JAYESD010000008.1:180509058-181146409 GCA_036927565.1 Tuctoria greenei | reverse complement strand
GTTCTCGATAAAATCGAAGGCTAACCCCTTTGGATTTCTCGCAAACATTTGATACCATTGAAACTTTTTTAAAAATTAAGTATTACTACGTAACGCATATAGGACATGTAATACAAGCTCGATCTCGAAGAAAAATGAATTTATGACCCATTTTTTGCAGAAAACTCGGTTCTCGATAAAATCGAAGGCTAATCCCTTTGGATTTCTCGCAAAAATTTCATATCGTCGAGTCTTCTCCAAATATTAAGTATGAATATGTAACGCACCGACATGTAATACAAGCTTGATCTAGAAGAAAAATGAATTTATGACGCATTTTTTGTCGAAAACTCGATTCTCGATAAAAATGAAGGCTAATCCCATAGAATTTCTTGTGAAAATTTAATACCGTCGACACTTCTCCAAAAATTAAGTATGACTAAGTAACGCATATCTAACATTTAATAAAAGCTCGATCTCCAAGAAAAATCAATTTACGATCCATTTTCCACGGAAAAAATCGGTTCTTGGTAAAATCGAAGGCTAACACCTTTGGATTTCTTGCAAAAATTTGATACCGTCGAAACTTCTCCAAGAATTAAGTATGACTATGTAACACATATCTGACATGTAATACAAGCTCAATCTCGAAGAAAAATGAATTTACAACCTATTTTTCGTAGAAAACTTGATTCTCGATAAAAATCAAAGGCTAATCCCTTTGGATTTCCCGCGAAAATTTGATACTATCGAAACTTTTTTAAAAATTAAGTAAGACTACTTAAAACTTATAGGACAGATAATACAAGCTCCATCTCGAAGAAAAATGAATTTACTACCCATTTTTCGCAGAAAACTTGGTTTTCGATAAAATCGAATGCTAACCCATTTGGATTTCTCGTGGAAATTTTATACCGTCGAAACTCATCCAAAAATTAATTATGATATGTAACGCATATTAAACATGTAATACAAACTTGATCTTGAATAAAAATGAATTTACAAGCCATTTTTGCAGAAAACTCGATTCTCGATAAAATCGAAGGCTAACCCCTTGGATTTCTCGCGAAAATTCGATACCGCCGAATTTTCTCCAAAAACAAAAATATGACTATGTAACGCATATCCGACATGTACTAGAAGCTCAATCTGAAATAAAAATGAATTTATGTTTTTTGCAGAAAAGTCGATTCTCGATAAAATCGAAGGCTAATTCCTTTGAATTTCTCGCAAAAATTTGATACTGTCGAAACTACCTCCAAAACTTAAGTATGACTATGTAACACATATCCAACACATAATACAAGCTCTATCTTGAGGAAAAATGAATTTATGATCTAGTTTCCGAAGAAAATTCGGTTCTCGACAAAATTGAAGGCTAACCTCTTTGAATTTCTCGCAAATTTTGATACCGTTGAAACATCTCAAAAAATAAGTATGACTATGTATCGCATATCCGACATGTACTGCAAGCTCGATATCAAATAAAAATAAATTTACGACCCATTTTTCATAGAAAACTCGGTTCTCGACAAAATCGAAGGCTAACCCCTTTGGATTTCTCGCAAAAATTTGATACTGTCAAACCTAATCCAAAGTTAATATGACTACGTAACACATATCCTACATGTAATATAAGCTCGATCTCAAAGAGAAATGAATTTACGACCCATTTCGCGGAAAACTTGATCTCGATAAAATCGAAGGCCAACCCGTTAGGATTTCTCGTGAAAATTTGATACCGTCGAAACTTCTCCAAAAATTAAGTATTGCTATGTAACACATATCCCATATGTAATACAAGCTCGGTCTCGAAGAAAAATGAATCCAACATGTAGTACAAGCTCGATGTCAAAGAAAAATTAATTTATGATCCATTTTCGCAAAAAAATTCGGTTCTTGATAAAATCGAAGGCTAACCCCTTTGGATTTCTCGCTAAAATTTGATACTATCAAATCTTTTCCAAAAAATTAAGTATGAATACATAACGCACATATGACATGTAATACAAGCTCAATCTCGAAGAAAAATTCATTTATGACCATTTTTCGTAGAAAACTCCATTCTCGATAAAATCAAAGTCTAACCCCTTTGGATTTCTCGTGAAAATTTTATACTGTCAAAACTTTTCCAAAATTTAAGTATGACTACATAACGCAGATCCAACATGTAATACAGACTCGATCTCGAAGAAAAATGAATTTACAACCTATTTTACTTGGAAAACTCGGTTCTCGATAAAATTGAAGGCTAACCACTTTGGATTTCTTGGAAAAACTTGACACCATAGAAACTACTCCAAAGCTTAATTTTGACTATGTAATGCATATCCGACATGTAATATAAGCTCGATCTCAAAGAAAAATACATTTACGACTTATTTTTCGCAGAAAACTTTTATCTCGAGAAAATCAAAGGGTATGACTATGTAACGCATATTCGACATCAAGCTCAATCTCGAAGAGAAATTAATTTACGACCCCTTTTTCTTAGAAAACTCGATTCTCCATAAAATCAAAGGCTAACCCTATGAAAATATGATACCGTCGAAAAATTTCCAAAAAATAAGTATGACTCTGTAACACATATTCGACATGTAATACAAGCTCGATCTCGAAGAAGAATATATTTACTACCCATTTTCTGCAAAAAACTCGATTCTTGATAAAATCAAAGGCTAACCTTTGGATATCTGGCGAAAATTTGATACCATTAAAACTACTCCAAAACTTAAGTTTGACTACATAATGCATATACAACATGTAATACATGCTCAATCTCCAAGAAAAATGAATTTACGATCCATTTTCGCGGGAAACTCGGTTCTCGATAAAATCGAATGCTAACCACATTTGATTTCTTGCAAAAACCTGATACTGTCAAAACTTCTCCAAAAATTAAGTATGACTATGTAATGCATACCCAACATGTACTAACAGCTCGGTATAGAAGAAAAATTAATTTACAACCCATTTTGCGTAGAAAACTCGGTTCTCGATAAATCCGAAGGCTAACACCTTTGGATTTCTCGTGAAAATTAAATATCGTCGAAACTTCTCTAAAAATAAAATATGACTATGTAACGCATATACGACATGTAGTACAAGCTCAATATCGAAGAAAATGAATTTACGACCTATTTTTGCAGAAAACTCGGTTCTCCTTAAAACCAAAAGCTAACCCATTCCCATTTCTCATGAACATTCGGTAGCGTCGAATCTTCTGAAAAAATAAGTATTACTACATAACGTATATCCGACATGTAATAAAGCTCAATCTCAAATAAGAATTGCCCATTTTTTGTAGAAAACTCGATTCTCGATAAAATTGAGGCTAATCCCTTTGGATTTCTCGCGAAAATTTTATTCTTCAAAACTTCTCCAAAAAAATAAAGTACGATTATGTAACGCATATCCGACATGTAATAAAAGCGGTATCTCGAAGAAAATGAATTTACGACCCATTTTTGCAGAAAACTCGGTTCTCAATAAAATCAAAGGCTAACCCCATTGGATTTCTCACGAAAATTTGATTCCATCGAATCTTCAACAAAAATTAAGTATGACTACATAATGCATATCCGACAAGTAATACAAGCTCAATCTCGAAAAAAAATTAATTTACAACTGAATTTTGTTGAAAACTCAGTTCTCGATAATATCGATGGCTAACCCCTTTGGATTTCTCGTGAAAATTTGATACCATCAAAACTTCTCCAAAAATTAAGTATGACTACGTAACGCATATCCAACATAGCTGGATCTCGGAAAAAATGAATTTAAGTCCCATTTTCCGCGGAAAACTCAGTTCTCGATAAAATCGAAGGCTAACCCCTTTGGATTTCTCGCAAACATTTGATACCGTTGAAACTTTTTTAAAAATTAAGTATTACTATGTAACGCATATAGGACATGTAATACAAGCTCGATCTCGAAGAAAAATAAATTTATGACCCATTTTTTGCAGAAAACTCAGTTCTCAATAAAATCGAAGGCTAATCCCTTTGGATTTCTCGCAAAAATTTGATACCATCGAGTCTTCTCCAAATATTAAGTATGAATATGTAACGCACCGACATGTAATACAAGCTTGATCTAGAAGAAAAATGAATTTATGACGCATTTTTCGTAGAAAACTCGATTCTCGATAAAAATAAAGGCTAATCCCATAGAATTTCTTGTGAAAATTTAATACCATCGACACTTCTCCAAAAATTAAGTATGACTAAGTAACGCATATCTAACATTTAATAAAATCTCGATCTCCAAGGAAAATGAATTTACAATCCATTTTCCGCGGAAAAATCGGTTCTCGGTAAAATTGAAGGCTAACACCTTTGGATTTCTTGCGAAAATATGATACTGTCGAAACTTCTCCAAGAATTAAGTATGACTATGTAACGCATATCTGACATGTAATACAAGCTCGATCTTGAAGAAAAATGAATTTACAACCTATTTTTCGCAGAAAACTCGGTTCTCGATAAAATCAAAGGCTAACCCCTTTGGATTTCCCGCGAAAATTTGATACTATCAAAACTTTTTTAAAAATTAAGTAATACTACTTAACACTTATAGAACAGATAATACAAGCTCGATCTCGAAGAAAAATGAATTTACTACCCATTTTGCGCAGAAAACTTGGTTTTCGATAAATCGAATGCTAACCCATTTGGATTTCTCGCGAAAATTTTATACCGTCAAAACTCATCCAAAAATTAATTATGATATGTAACGCATATTAAACATGTAATACAAACTTGATCTTGAATAAAAATGAATTTACTAGCCATTTTTAGCAGAAAACTCGATTCTCGATAAAATCGAAGGCTAACCCCTTGGATTTCTCACGAAAATTCGATACGCCGAATTTTCTCCAAAAACAAAAATATGACTATGTAACGCATATTCAACATGTACTAGAAGCTCAGTCTGAAATAAAATGAATTTATGTTTTTTGCAGAAAAGTCGATTCTCGATAAAATCGAAGGCTAATTCCTTTGAATTTCTCGCAAAATTTGATACTGTAGAAACTACTCCAAAACTTAAGTATTACTATGTAACACATATACGACACGTAATACAAGCTATATATCGAGGAAAAATGAATTTATGATCCAGTTTCCGAAGAAAACTTGGTTCTCGACAAAATTGAAGGCTAACCTCTTTGAATTTCTTGCAAAAATTTGATACCGTTGAAACATCTCCAGAAAATAAGTATGACTACATAACGCATATCCGACATGTACTACAAGCTCGATATCAAATAAAAATAAATTTGCGACCCATTTTTCGTAGAAAACTCGATTCTCGACAAAATCGAAGGCTAACCCCTTTGGATTTCTCGCAAAAATTTGATATCGTCAAACCTAATCAAAAGTTAAATATGACTTCGTAACACATATCTTACATGTAATACAAGCTCGATCTCAAAGAGAAATGAATTTACAACCATTTTGCAGAAAACTTGATCTCGATAAAATCGAAGGCCAACAACCCGTTTGGATTTCTCGTAAAAATTTGATACCATCGAAACTTCTCCAAAAATTAAGTATTGCTATGTAACGCATATCGGATATGTAATACAAGCTCGGTCTCAGAGAAAAATGAATCCAACATGTAGTACAAGCTCGATGTCGAAGAAAAATTAATTTATGATCTATTTTTCGCAAAAAAAAATCAGTTTCTCGATAAAATCAAAGGCTAACCCCTTTGGATTTCTCGCTATAATTTGATATTGTCAAATCTTCTCCAAAAATTAAGTATGACTACATAATGCACATATGACATGTAATACAAGCTCGATCTCGAAGAAAAATTCATTTACGACCATTTTTCGTAGAAAACTCCGTTCTCGATAAAATCAAAGTCTAACACTTTTGGATTTCTCGTGAAAATTTTATACTGTCAAAACTTTTCCAAAATTTAAGTATGACTACATAACGCAGATCCAACATGTAATACAGGCTCGATCTCGAAGAAAAATGAATTTACAACCTATTTTACTTGGAAAACTCGGTTTTCGATAAAATCAAAGGCTAACCACTTTGGATTTCTTGGAAAAACTTGATACCATAGAAACTACTCCAAAACTTAATTTTGACTATGTAATGCATATCCGACATGTAATATAAGCTCGATCTCAAAGAAAAATAATTTTACGACTTATTTTTGGCAGAAAACTTTTATCTCGAGAAAATCGAAGGCTAACCCCTTTGGATTTATCGCAAAAATTTGATACCGTTGATTCTATAAAAATTAAGTATGACTATGTAACGCATATTCGACATGTAATACAAGCTCAATCTCGAAGACAAATTAATTTACGACCCCTTTTTCTTAGAAAAATTGATTCTCCATAAAATCAAAGGCTATGAAAATTTGATACCGTCAAAACTTTTCCAAAAAATAAGTATGACTCTGTAACGCATATCCGACATGTAATACAAGCTCGATCTCGAAGAAGAATATATTTACTACCCATTTTCAGCGAAAACTCGATTCTTGATAAAATCAAAGGCTAACCTTTGGATATCTGGCGAAAATTTTGATACCATTAAAACTACTCCAAAACTTAAGTTTGACTACATAACGCATATCTGACATGTAATACATGCTCAATCTCCAAGAAAAATGAATTTACAATTCATTTTCACGGAAAACTTGGTTCTCGATAAAATCGAATGCTAACCACATTTGATTTCTTGCAAAAACTTGATACCGTCAAAACTTCTCCAAAAATTAAGTATGACTATGTAATGCATACCCAACATGTAATAACAGCTCGATATAGAAGGAAAATTAATTTACAACCCATTTTGTGTAGAAAACTCGGTTGTCGATAAATCCGAAGCTAACACCTTTGGATTTCTCGCGAAAATTAAATATCTTCGAAACTTCTCTAAAAAATAAATATGACTATGTAACGCATATACGACATGTAGTACAAGCTCGATATCGAAGAAAAATGAATTTACGACCTATTTTTGCAGAAAACTCGGTTCTCATTAAAACCAAAAGCTAACCCATTCCGATTTCTCATGAACATTTTGGTAGCGTCAAATCTTCTGAAAAAAAATAAGTATTACTACATAACGCATATTCGATATGTAATAAAGCTCAATCTCAAATAAGAATTGCCCATTTTTTTGTAGAAAACTCGATTCTCGATAAAATTGAGGCTAATCCCTTTGGATTTCTCGCGAAAATTTGATTTCTTCAAAACTTCTCCAAAAAATAAAGTATGATTATGTAACGCATATCTGACATGTAATAAAAGTGGTATCTCGATGAAAATGAATTTATGACCCATTTTTGCAGAAAACTCGGTTCTCGATAAAATCGAAGGCTAACCCCATTGGATTTCTCAACGAAAATTTGATATCATCGAATCTTCTCCAAAAATTAAGTATGACTACATAATGCATATCCAACAAGTAATACAAGCTCAATCTCGAAAAAAATTAATTTACAACTAATTTTTTGTTGAAAACTCGGTTCTCGATAAAATCGATGGCTAACCCCTTTGGATTTCTCGTGAAAATTTGATACCATCAAACTTCTCCAAAAATTAAGTATGACTACGTAGTGCATATCCGACATAGTTTGATCTCGAAAAAATTGAATTTAAGACCCATTTCCCGCGGAAAACTCGGTTCTCGATAAAATCGAAGGCTAACCCCTTTGGATTTCTTGCAAACATTTGATACCGTTGAAACTTTTTTAAAAATTAAGTATTACTACGTAACGCATATAGGACATGTAATACAAGCTCGATCTCGAAGAAAATGAATTTATGACCCACTTTTTGCAGAAAACTCGGTTCTCGATAAAATTAAAGGCTAACCCCTTTAGATTTCTCGCAAAAGTTTCATACCGTCGAGTCTTCTCCAAATATTAAGTATGAATATGTAATGCACCCACATGTAATACAAGCTTGATATAGAAGAAAAATGAATTTATGACGCATTTTTTGTCGAAAACTCGATTCTCGATAAAATGAAGGCTAATCCCATAGAATTTCTTGTGAAAATTTAATACCGTCGACACTTCATCAAAAATTAAGTATGACTAATTAACGCATATCTAACATTTAATAAAAGCTCGATCTCCAAGAAAAATGAATTTACGATCCATTTTCCGCGGAAAAATCGGTTCTTGGTAAAATCGAAGGCTAACACCTTTGGATTTCTTGCAAAAATTTGATACCATCGAAACTTCTCCAAGAATTAAGTATGACTATGTAACACATATCTGACATGTAATACAAGCTCAATCTCGAAGAAAAATGAATTTACAACCTATTTTTCGTAGAAAACTCAATTCTCGATAAAAATCAAAGGCTAATCCCTTTGGATTTCCCGCGAAAATTTGATACTATCGAAACTTTTTTAAAAATTAAGTAAGACTACTTAACACTTATAGGACAGATAATACAAGCTCCATATCGAAGAAAAATGAATTTACTACCCATTTTTCGCAGAAAACTTGGTTTTTGATAAAATCGAATGCTAACCCATTTGGATTTCTCGTGGAAATTTTATACCGTCGAAACTCATCCAAAAATTAATTATGATATGTAACGCATATTAAACATGTAATACAAACTTGATCTTGAATAAAATGAATTTACTAGCTATTTTTGCAGAAAACTCGATTCTCGATAAAATCGAAGGCTAACCCCTTGGATTTCTCGCGAAAATTCGATACCGCCGAATTTTCTCCAAAAACAAAAATATGACTATGTAACGCATATCCGACATGTACTAGAAGCTCGATCTGAAATAAAAATGAATTTATGTTTTTTGCAGAAAAGTCGATTCTCGATAACATCGAAGGCTAATTCCTTTGAATTTCTCGCAAAAATTTGATACTGTCGAAACTACTCGAAAACTTAAGTATGACTATGTAACACATATCCAACACGTAATACAAGCTCTATCTTGAGGAAAAATGAATTTATGATCCAGTTTCCGAACAAAACTCGGTTCTCTACAAAATTGAAGGCTAACCTCTTTGAATTTCTCGCAAAGATTTCATACCGTTGAAACATCTCCAAAAAATAAGTATGACTATGTATCGCATATCCGACATGTAATGCAAGCTCGATATCAAATAAAAATTAATTTACGACCCATTTTTTGTAGAAAAATCGGTTCTCGACAAAATCGAAGGCTAACCCCTTTGGATTTCTCGCAAAAATTTGATACCGTCAAACCTAATCCAAAAGTTAAATATGACTACGTAACACATATCCTACATGTAATACAAGCTCGATCTCAAAGAGAAATGAATTTATGACCCATTTCGCAGAAAACTTGATCTCGATAAAATCGAAGGCCAACCCGTTTGGATTTCTCGTGAAAATTTGATATCGTCAAAACTTCTCCAAAAATTAAGTATTGCTATGTAACGCATATCCGATATGTAATACAAGCTTGGTCTCGAAGAAAAATGAATCCAACATGTAGTACAAGCTCGATGTCAAAGAAAAATTAATTTATGATCCATTTTTCGCAAAAAAATCGGTTCTTGATAAAATCGAAGGCTAACCCCTTTGGATTTCTCGCTAAAATTTGATACTGTCAAATCTTTTCCAAAAATTAAGTATGACAACATAACGCACATATGACATGTAATACAAGCTCGATCTCGAAGAAAAATTCATTTACGACCATTTTTCGTAGAAAACTCCGTTCTCGATAAAATCAAAGTCTAACCCCTTTGGATTTCTCGTGAAAATTTTATACGATCAAAACTTTTCCAAAATTTAAGTATGACTACATAACGCAGATCCAACATGTAATACAGGCTCGATCTCGAAGAAAAAATGAATTTACAACCTATTTTACTTGGAAAACTCGGTTTTCGATAAAATCAAAGTCTAACCACTTTGGATTTCTTGGAAAAACTTGATACCATAGAAACTACTCCAAAACTTAATTTTGACTATGTAATGCATATCCGACATGTAATATAAGCTCGATCTCAAAGAAAAATAAATTTATGACTTATTTTTGGCAGAAAACTTTTATCTCGAGAAAATCGAAGGCTAACCCCTTTGGATTTATCGCAAAAATTTGATACCGTCGATTCTATAAAAAATAAGTATGACTATGTAACGCATATTCGATATGTAATACAAGCTCAATCTCGAAGACAAATTAATTTGCGACCCCTTTTTCTTAGAAAACTCGATTCTCCATAAAATCAAAGGCTATGAAAATTTGATACCGTCAAAACTTTTCCAAAAAATAAGTATGACTCTGTAACGCATATCCGACATGTAATACAAGCTCGATCTCGAAGAAGAATATATTTACTACCCATTTTCCGCAAAAAACTTGATTCTTGATAAAATCAAAGGCTAACCTTTGGATATCTGGCGAAAATTTGATACCATTAAAACTACTCCAAAACTTAAGTTTGACTACATAACGCATATACGACATGTAATACATGCTCAATCTCCAAGAAAAATGAATTTACGATCCATTTTTCGCGGGAAACTCGGTTCTCGATAAAATCGAATGCTAACCACATTTGATTTCTTGCAAAAACTTGATACTGTCAAAACTTCTCCAAAAATTAAGTATGACTATGTAATGCATACCCAACATGTAATAACAGCTCGATATAGAAGAAAAAGTAATTTACAACCCATTTTGCGTAGAAAACTCGGTTCTCAATAAATCTGAAGGCTAACACCTTTGGATTTCTCGTGAAAATTAAATATCGTCGAAACTTCTCGAAAAATAAAATATGACTATGTAACGCATATACGACATGTAGTACAAGCTCGATATCGAAGAAAAATGAATTTACGACCTATTTTTGCAGAAAACTCGGTTCTCGTTAAAACCAAAAGCTAACCCATTCCCATTTCTCATGAACATTTGGTAGTGTCGAATCTTCTGAAAAAAAATAAGTATTACTACGTAACGTATATCCGACATGTAATAAAGCTCAATCTCAAATAAGAATTGCCCATATTTTGTAGAAAACTCGATTCTCGATAAAATTGAGGCTAATCCCTTTGGATTTCTCGCGAAAATTTTATTTCTTCAAAACTTCTCCAAAAAATAAAGTATGATTATGTAACGCATATCCGACATGTAATAAAAGCGGTATCTCGAAGAAAATGAATTTACGACCAATTTTTTGCAGAAAACTCGGTTCTCGATAAAATCGAAGGCTAACCCCATTGGATTTCTCACGAAAATTTGATACCATCGAATCTTCTACAAAAATTAAGTATGACTACATAATGCATATCCGACAAGTAATACAAGCTCAATCTCGAAAAAAAAAATTAATTTACAACTGAATTTTTGTTGAAAACTCGGTTCTCGATAATATCGATGGCTAACCCCTTTAGATTTCTCGTGAAAATTTGATACCATCAAAACTTCTCCAAAAATTAAGTATGACTACGTAACACATATCCTACATAGCTTGATCTCGAAAAAAATGAATTTAAGTCCCATTTTCCGCGGAAAACTCGGTTCTCGATAAAATCGAAGGCTAACCCCTTTGGATTTCTCGCAAACATTTGATACCATTGAAACTTTTTCAAAAATTAAGTATTACTACATAACGCATATAGGACATGTAATACAAGCTCGATATCGAAGAAAAATAAATTTATGACCCATTTTTTGCAAAAAACTTGGTTCTCGATAAAATCGAAGGCTAATCCCTTTGGATTTCTCGCAAAAATTTGATACCATTGAGTCTTCTCCAAATATTAAGTATGAATATGTAACGCACCGACATGTAATACAAGCTTGATCTAGAAGAAAAATGAATTATGACGCATTTTTCGTAGAAAACTCGATTCTCGATAAAAACAAAGGCTAATCCCATAGAATTTCTTGTGAAAATTTAATACCGTCGACACTTCTCCAAAAATTAAGTATGACTAAGTAACGCATATCTAACATTTAATAAAATCTCGATCTCCAAGGAAAATGAATTTACGATCCATTTTCCGTGGAAAAATCGGTTCTCGGTAAAATCGAAGACTAACACCTTTGGATTTCTTGCGAAAATATGATAATGTCGAAACTTCTCCAAGAATTAAGTATGACTATGTAACGCATATCTGACATGTAATACAAGCTCGATCTTGAAGAAAAATGAATTTACAACCTATTTTTCGCAGAAAACTCGGTTCTCGATAAAATCAAAGGCTAACCCCTTTGGATTTCCCGCAAAAATTTGATACTATCAAAACTTTTTTAAAAATTAAGTAAGACTACTTAACACTTATCGTACAGATAATACAATCTCAATCTTGAAGAAAAATGAATTTACTACCCATTTTTCGCAGAAAACTTGGTTTTTGATAAAACTGAATGCTAACCCATTTGGATTTCTCGCGAAAATTTTATACCGTCGAAACTCATCCAAAAATTAATTATGATATGTAATGCATATTAAACATGTAATACAAACTTGATATTGAATAAAAATGAATTTACTAGCCATTTTTGCAGAAAACTCGATTCTCGATAAAATCGAAGGCAAACTCCTTGGATTTCTCGCGAAAATTTGATACCGCCGAATTTTCTCCAAAAACAAAAATATGACTATGTAACGCATATCCGACATGTACTAGAAGCTCGATCTGAAATAAAAATGAATTTATATTTTTTGCAGAAAAGTCGATTCTCGATAAAATCGAAGGCTAATTCCTTTGAATTTCTCGCAAAAAATTGATATTGTCGAAACAACTCCAAAACTTAAGTATGACTATGTAACACATATCCAACACGTAATACAAGCTCTATCTCGAGGAAAAATGAATTTATGATCCAGTTTCCGAAGAAAACTCGGTTCTTGACAAAATTGAAGGCAAACCTCTTTGAATTTCTCGCAAAAATTTGATACCGTTGAAACATCTCTAGAAAATAAGTATGACTACGTAACGCATATCCGACATGTACTACAAGCTCGATATCAAATAAAAATAACTTTACGACCCATTTTTCGTAGAAAACTCGATTCTCGACAAAATCGAAGGCTAACCCCTTTGGATTTCTCGCAAAAATTTGATACCATCAAACCTAATCCAAAAGTTAAATATGACTACATAATGCATATCCTACATGTAATACAAGCTCGATCTCAAAGAGAAATGAATTTATGACCCATTTTGCAGAAAACTTGATCTCGATAAAATCGAACGCCAACCCGTTTGGATTTCTCGTGAAAATTTGATACTGTCGAAACTTCTCCAAAAATTAAGTATTGCTATGTAACGCATATCCATATGTAATACAAGCTCGGTCTCGAAGAAAAATGAATCCGACATGTAGTACAACCTCGATGTCGAAGAAAAATTAATTTATGATCCATTTTTCGCAAAAAAAATACATGCTTAATCTCCAAGAAAAATGAATTTATGATCCATTTTTCGCGGAAAACTCGGTTCTCGATAAAATCGAATGCTAACCACATTTGATTTCTTGCAAAAACTTGATACCATCAAAACTTCTCCAAAAATTAAGTATGACTATGTAATGCATACCCAACATGTAACAACAGCTCGATATAGAAGAAAAAATAATTTACAACCTATTTTGCGTAGAAAACTCGGTTCTCGATAAATCCGAAGACTAACACCTTTAGATTTCTCGCGAAAATTACATATCGTCGAAACTTCTCTAAAAATTAAATATGACTATGTAACGCATATACGACATGTAGTACAAGCTCAATATCAAAGAAAAATGAATTTATGACCTATTTTTGCAAAAAAACTCGGTTCTCGTTAAAACCAAAAGCTAACCCATTCCAATTTCTCATGAACATTCGGTAGCATCGAATCTTCTGAAGAAAAATAAGTATTACTGCGTAACGCATATCCGACATGTAATAAAGCTCAATCTCAAATAATAATTGCCCATTTTTTGTAGAAAACTCGATTCTCGATAAAATTGAGGCTAATCCCTTTGGATTTCTCGCAAAAATTTGATTTCTTCAAAACTTCTCCAAAAATAAAGTACGATTATGTAACGCATATCCGACATGTAATAAAAGCGGTATCTCAAAGAAAATGAATTTACGACCCATTTTTGCAGAAAACTCGGTTCTCGATAAAATTGAAGGCTAACCCCATTGGATTTCTCACGAAAATTTGATACCATCGAATCTTCTCCAAAAATTAAGTATGACTACATAATGCATATCTGACAAGTAATACAAGCTCAATATCGAAAAAAAAGTAATTTACAACTAATTTTTTGTTGAAAACTCGGTTCTCGATAAAATTAATGTCTAACCCCTTTGGATTTCTCGTGAAAATTTGATACCATCAAAACTTCTCCAAATTAAGTATGACTACACAACACATATTCGAGAAGTAATACAGGATCTATATCAAAAAAATGAATTTACAACTTATTTTCACATAAAACTCGATTCTCGATAAAATTGAAGGTTAACCCCTTTGGATTCCTCGCGAAAATTTGATACTGTCGAAACTTGCCGAAAATTAAGTATGACTACGTAATGGATATTCAAGATGTAATACAAGCTAGATCTCGAAGAAAAATGAAGTTAGGACCCATTTTCTCAGAAAACTCAATTCTTGATATCATCGAAGCTAACCCCTCTGGATTTGTCGCAAAAATTTGATACCGTTGAATCTTCTCCATAAAATAAGTATGACTACGTAACGCATAGCTGACCTGTAATACAAGCTCGATCTTGAAGAAAAATGAATTTACGACCCCGTTTTCGAAGAAAACTCGGTTCTCGAAATAATAAAAGGCTAACCCCTTTGGATTTCTCGCGAAAATTTGATACTGTCAAAACTTCTTCAAAAAAATAAGTATTACAACATAACGCATATTGGATATGTAATAAAAGCACGATCTCAAAGAAAAATTTACGACTCATTTTTCAGAGAAAACTCGGTTCTCGATAAAATCGAAGGCTAACCCCTTTGGATTTCTCGCGAAGATTTGATATTGTCAAATTTTCTCCAAAAATTAAATATGACTACATAACGCATATCTGACATGAAATACAATCTCAATCTCGAAGAAAAAATAATTTACGATCCATTTTTCGTGGAAAACTCGATTCTGATAAAATCGAAGGCTAACCCCTTTGGATTTCACGCGAAAATTTGATACCTTTGAAACTTCTCCAAAGATTAAGTACGACTATGTAACGCATATCCGCATGTAATACAAGCTTGATTACAAAAAAAATGAATTTACGACCCATTTTCGCAGAAAACTCGATTCTTGATAAAATCGAAGGCTAACCCCTTTGGATTTCTTGTGAAAATTTGATACGCCAAAATCTTCTCAAAAAATAAGTGTGACTACGCAACGCATATCCGATATGTAATACAAGCTCGATCTTGAAGAAAAATGAATTTACGACCCATTTCTCGAAGAAAACTCTGTTCTTGATAAAATCGAAGGCTAACCACTTTGGATTTCTCGCAAATATTTGATACTGTCGAAACTTATTCAAAATTAAGTACTACTACGTAACGCATATCGGATATGTAATAAAAGCTCAATCTCAAAGAAAAAATTTATGATCCATTTTTCACAAAAAAACTAGATTCTCAAAAGAATCTAAGGCTAACCCCCTTTGGATTTCTTGCGAAAATTTGATAGCGTTGAATCTTCTCCAAAAATTCAGTATGACAATGTAACATGTATCCGACATGAAATACAAGCTCGATCTCGAAGAAAAAATAATTTACGACCCATTTTTCGTAGAAAACTCGATTCTCGATAAAATCGAAGGGTAATCACTTTGGATTTCTTGCGAAAATATGATACCTTCAAAACTCCTCCAAAAATTAAGTATTACTATGTAACGCAAATCTGACATGTGTACAAGCTTGATTTAAGAAAAGAATTTACAACCCATTTTCGGAGAAAATTCGATTCTCGATAAAATCGAAGGCTAACCCCTTTGGATTTCCCGTGAAAATTTGATTCGGCCGAAATCTTCTCCAAAAAAACAAGTATGACTACGTAATTCATATACGACATGTAATACGAGATCGATCTTGAAAAAATGAATTTATAATCCATTTTTCGAAGAAAACTCAGTTCTCGATAAAATCGAAGGTTACCCGATGGATTTCTCGCGAATATTTGATACCGTCGAACTTCTTCATAAATTAAGTATTACTCCCTCCATCCCTAAAAACTTGTCGCTTTGTAGTTCATTTTTAAACTACAAAGCGACATGTTTTTAGGGATGGAGGGAGTACTACGCAATGCATATCGGATATGTAATAAAAGCTCGATCTTAAAGCAAAAGAATTTATGGCCTATTTTTCACAGAAAACTCGGTTCTAGATAAAATCGAAGGCTAACCCGTTTGGATTTCTCGCAAAATTTTGATACAGTTGAATCTTCTCCCAAAATTAATTATGAGTATGTAACGCGTATCCGACATGAAATACAAGCTTGATCTAAAAAAATTAATTTACGACACATTTTTCGCATAAAACTCGATTCTCGATAAAATCGAAGGCTAACCTCTTTGGGTTTCTCGCAAAAAATTAATACCGTCAAAATTCTCCAAAAAATAAGTATGACTACATAATGCATATCTGATATGTAATACAAGATCGATCTTGAAGAAAATTAAATTTACGAGCCATTTTCCGTAGAAAACTCGATTCTCGATAAAATCGATGGCTTACCTCTTTGGATTTCTCGCAAAAATTTGATACTATCAAAACTACTCTAAAACTTAAGTATGACTATATAACACATATCCGACATGAAATACAAGCTCTATCTCGAACAAAAATGAATTTACAACCCATTTTTCGCAGAAAACTCGATTCCCGATAAAATCAAAGGCTAACATTTGGATTTCTCGCTAAAAATTGATACTATTGAAACTACTCCAAAACTTAATTATGACTACATAAAGCATATACGATATATAATACAAGCTCGATCTCGAAGAAAAATGAATTTACAACCCATCTTTTGCAGAAAACTCGATTCTTGATAAAATTGATGGCTAACCCCTTTGGTTTTCTCGCAAAAATCTGATACCGTCAAACTTCTCTAAAAATTAAGTATGACTATGTAATGCATACCCGACTTGTAATACAAGCTCGACTCGAAGAAAAACAAATTTATGACCAATTTTTCATAAAAACTAGATTCTCGATAAAATCGAAGTCTAACTCCTCTGGTTTTCTCGCGAAAATTTGATATCGTAGAAACTTCTTTAAAAATTAAGTATGACTTTGTACAGTATTTTTGACATGTAATACAAGCTTGATCTCGAAGAAAATGCATTTGCGACCCATTTTTTTTGCGAAAACATCGATTCTCGATAAAGTTAAAGGCTAACCTCTTTGGATTTCTCGTAAAAAGTTGATACCATCGAAACTTCTCCAAAAAATTAAGTATGACTACGTAACGCATATCCAACATGTAATATAAGCTTGATCTCGAAGAAAAATGAATTTATCACCCGTTTTTCACGGAAAAGACAGTTCTCGATAAAATTGAATTTCAAACGAAAATTTGATACTGTTGATACTTCTCTAAAAATTAAATATTACTACATAACACATATCCGACATGTATTTACGAGATTTATTTCAAAGAAAAATGAATTTATGACCCATTTTTTGTAGAAAACTCGGTTCTTGATAAAAATTGATGGCTAACCCCTTTGAATTTCTCGGGAAAAAATGATACCATTGAATCTTCTACAAAAATTAAGTTTGACTACGTAATGCATATCCAACATTTAGTACAAGCTCGATCTCAAATAAAAATGGATTTACAACTCATTTTTTATGGAAAACTCGATTCTCGATAAAATCAATGGCTAACCTCTTTAGATTTCTTGTGAAAATTAGATACCATCGAAACTTATCTAAAACTTAAGTATGACTACGTAACGCATATCCGACACGTAATACAAGATCGACCTCAAAAAAATGAATTTACGACCCCTTTTTGTCGTCAAGAACTCGGTTCTCGATAAAATTGAAGTCTAACCCCTTTGGATTTCTTGCGAAAATTTAGTACCATCGAATATTCTCCAAAAAAATAAGTATGAGTACATATCATATATCCAACATGTAATACAAGCTCGATCTGGAAGAAAAATGAATTTACGACCTATTTTTTTTTGCAGAAAACTTGGTTCTCGATAAAATCAAAGTCTGACCCATTTAGATTTCTCGCAAAAATTTGATACCTTCGAATCTTCTCTAAAAATTATGTATGATTACGTAACGCATATCGGACATGTAATACAAGCTCGATCTTGAAGAAAAAAAAAGAATTTACGACCCATTTTTCACGGAAAACTCTGTTCTCCACAAAATCGAAGGTTAATCCCTTTGGATTTCTCGTGAAAATTTGATGATATCGAAACTTCTCCAAAACTTTAGTATGACTACATAACGCATATTCGACACGCAATACAAGCTCGATCTCGAAAAAAATGAATTTACAACTCATTTTTAGCAGAAAATTGGGTTCTCAATAAAATCGAAGGCTAACCACTTTGGATTTCACGCGAATATTTGATACTGTTGAAACTTCTTCAAAACTTAAGTATGACTACGTAACACATATCCGACATGTAATACAAGCTCAATCTCGAAGAAAAATGAATTTACGACACATTTTTCGTGGAAAACTCGGTTCTCAATAAAAATGAAGGCTAACCTATTTGGATTTCTTGTGAAAATTCGATGTCATCAAAACTTCTCTAAAAAAATAATTATTACTATGTAACACATATCTGACATGTAAATACAAGCTCGATATTGAAGAAAAATCAATTTACGACCTATTTTTTGCATAAAAAACGGTTCTCAATAAAATGTCATGTATGTGGAAGCACGCATGGGAGAAAGATTTGAGGGAAGGGAAGCCGCGTACGTTGCATGGGGCATGCATGCAGCCACTTAGCATGTGCGGGCCCGGGGCTTGAAGTGGACCAATGGGCGGGTGAGCACTCTCGACTGTCTCTAGAGCAATGAATCGGTGCCTAGTCCAACCAAGCCGTACCAGTATATGTAGGACCCAATGGTTGATATGAATATGATGGTTCGTCTCCCAGATAAGTATTCCTTTCGTTTAAAAAGTTTATCATTTTGTAATTTATTTTTAACTACCACAAAAGACTGAACTTGTTTTTTCTTTTTATTATTAAAAAACTACAAAACGACAAATTTTGGATGAAGGGGGTAATAGTTATTATTTAGTACTACTAGTAGTGAATTGTGAAGCAATTTGACAAACGAATGAGACGATGATCTGACACTGATATGTTTCTTTATCATCGGCTAATTCATTTTTGAACTAACCGATAAAAATAAAAAGAAACAAAGGGACACGTAAAGTAGCAGCCTGTCCAGCCCAGAGAACGCCGCCAACATGGACGCCACCTGCGAGCGCCTGAATCCTAGCCTCCGCCACCTACATCGATGTAGGGAAGGGGACCCCGTCAACGATATGCTGCCGTTCGTCATTCGCGGCAGGCCAACTACCTGCTCTCCACAAGGCCATCACCGACGAGCTCAAGATCGTCGCCGCCCAGTTCTTTTGTGCTAAATGTTCTACTCCCTTGACAAACTTTTGGAGACAGAAATGTGCAGTATACTATACAGTATGAATCGAATAAAAAACATGGTACAAGAATGCATCTATCCTCAACGGAAGTTCATCATATCATACAGTGACTTGAGCCTGAATGAGAGAAAAAAAATACTATTCTAATTTCTGAAACTACATCTTGAGTGGCTTGCCACTTAATTTCAATCTGTCAGACGAGAACTTGTCTGTCTTTGGACGTGACTTATGATTGGTATAGTCCATACACTGCAACTCGAATTCGGTATTTCAGAATCCCCTTTAGATATGCTGCATGAAAACCTCCAGCAGCAGATATATTCTTTTACTGGATTATAATGTATCTCAACTTTAATTCAGTATTTAGAAGTGATGCAGGAGAAAGGCATCTTCAACATGCGTCAAGCAGATTGGTCGATCATTTCCTTGCTTGTACTGGAGGTTCCACCATTGTCGTCAGCGGTTTCCAAAAGACAATATTTCAAACCATCATCAGAGTTTATATCCTGAAGGTCATATCCTGGCTGATCATTTTCCACATCCAACGCATCAGGTATCCGATTCCCCGCAGGCTTTTTCACGACTATTACCTCTGGGCGTTTACTCAGACTTAGCGATTGCTTCTGGGCTATCCTTCTTGAACTGCTCCCATTGCTCTCAACTAAGTCTGATACTCTTACCTGCAACAAGATATTTAGCTCAAATTGAAAAGTTACGTGCAATGGATGAACTATAGACTGGCTTGTTTAACTATTTGTAGAACCTCAAGAGGCTTCATGATATCGACTTTTTGTTCGCCAATGTTGTTCAGGGCTTCCTGAGCTTGTAGTTCCATCGAATCTCTCACAAGCTTGCTGAAGAAGGATACGTCATCAGACATGACGCCCAGTCCCTTTAAAAGTATTGAACCTAGCTTCAAGCTAGTCTGCAGAGAAATATTGGCAAGAGAAAAGTGCTTAAATAAATTACTGTTTTCACTCTTATGTTACGTGCAGCTCAGTAAAAAAAGAAAGAACTTATTCCAAAAGTACCTCCGCATTTTCTAGGACAACATCTGTTGCACCTGCTTTCTTAAGGTCTAGCAAATGCGAGAGATCTTGGGCCCTAGCATATATTGGGACCTGTCAAAACAACAGTGATTATCAATATTTGTGTTCTCTGCAAGTCACCTTTTCATACATGAAATCGGACGCTCCAAAATACTGAGTGTCCTTTTGCTGAACAGTAATTTCATACTATTATATATCATTCTTTTTTTGCAAGGAAATAGTGCGTCTCAAAAACTATAACCCTGAAATCTCTCAAATCAAGGAAACATATTGACACAAGAGATTTTACCGCCGTAAAAGCTTGCCGCAACCTGCTTACAGCCTCAATTGTCTTTTCCTTTCCAGTATACATGACCATGAAAGCTTTAGGGAAAGATATGCCGGCAGACTGCAGAACTGCTGGGCGTGAACCATCTCCATATAGCACAGGAAATCCTGATTTTCTAGCCGACTGATTGTGAATGAACAAATAGCTTAGTCAAACACGGAAAAGACACATAAACCCCTTTACTGAGAAATAAAGAAATATTCATAAATTGTTATACCAATTGTTTTTTAGTTCTCACCTTTACAACAGCAGGGTTTAGATCAAATGCAACATATGGCCATCCTTCTGTGTCGTTGTCAAGCCCAAACGATAATGGTGCAGATAGAAATTTTGCAAGGACCTACACAAATATGATGATTCCTGATCTGCTTTAACAAAGAAATAAGGAAAATATCATGCATGCAAGATACCTGTCCCATCTCTCCAAAACCAAGAATTACAATAGGCTCCGTCGCACCATAATTAACAGTCTCAGCAGGTTTCTGTGAAAAAGAATCTTAGAATCCACAGAATAAGCTACAACAATATGAATGTATACAACTTTAAAGTTACATACTTCTTTTTGTTCAGATCTTTCGTCAATTATTCCTGCTGCTCTTCTTCCAACTTCATTAAGTACTGGAGTTAACGCCATCGATAGCACAACAACGATGATGAGCAATTTGTTTAACTCCAGAGGTAGGACACCAAGCCTATTTTGATCAATTTAGCTATCAACGCCTAGAAACACGATGGCTGAGGAGATAACAACCGCGGAAGTTCAGATAACTACTGACCTGTTTGCCAAAGAAAACACCACAAAACCGAACTCGCCTCCTTGAGAAAGTAGCAGTCCTATCCTTACACTTTCTTGTAGAGTCAGTCCAACCCTTGGCCCTATTGCAGTAATTATCAATGTCTTGATTGCAATAAGGCCTCCCAACAGAGACAGAACATTAGGCCACTCTCGGATGAGAAGCTACATAATATGAGAAAGTTCAATTAGCTCAATAAGAACGTAGGTATTGTTTCCTCAACAGAAAAATAATGCACCAATGTCGCTCTCAAAGCTACATCAGAAAAGTTTTGAGCGTACGGTCTAAAAAACGGAGGCAAATGCAGATGGAAATGCAGGCATGTACCAATACAGATCATGGCTTTGCCACTTAACCAGGTTTCCAAGTGAAAAAGAAAAACAATGGTTACCTGCATGTCAATGGAAGTCCCTGTAGTCACAAAGAATAACCCAAGCAACAAGCCTCTGAATGGTCTTATGTCAGCTTCAATTTGTGTGCGGAAATTTGTTTCTGCGAGAATTGCTCCAG
The DNA here is from genome assembly GCA_036927565.1 of Tuctoria greenei. Taxonomy (NCBI): domain Eukaryota; kingdom Viridiplantae; phylum Streptophyta; class Magnoliopsida; order Poales; family Poaceae; genus Tuctoria; species Tuctoria greenei. The sequence goes on along the minus strand of JAYESD010000008.1, from coordinate 181,124,148 downwards.
CCAGAAATGCGCCTAACTACATAGGTCATATGAGGAAGTTTAACAATTAGCAAACAGAAAATTGAAGGAGCGTAATCTGACTTTGACTAGCATTTTGAATAGGACATACTGTATCACTAAATCCCAACTTTTGGGTGAGAAGTGACGTCCCTGCCACGGTAAGAAGACACAGCGCAACAAATGCTTCTGAACTTCTCGACTCCGCAACAAACTGCCAGGAGGGTAATTCAGTATTCAGTGTATAATAAATAGAAAGTCAATGTACAAAGTATTTCATAATAGTCGAAATTAGCAGACCTCGAAGATGCGTCTGATGAGGTATTTTCCGCCAAGAGAAAGTATACCGAGTCCACCCAGTGCTTTTAAGCTTTCTGCCAGTAATATTGGCCAGACACTTTGCTCCGCAATATTCTGTAGCAGAATGTGTAAATGTTAGAGCATAATATATATAAATCAAATTGAAAGTTAATATATTTGAATATGGAGTGCATATTTTACAAATTGTGGTCATGCCTACATTTATAAATCCTTGTTAAATTGTGTACATACAACAACAACAACCAAGCCTTGTCAAATTGTGTTGATGCTTAAATTATTTGGCCTGACAACAAAAGTATATGGAGTGCATATTTTACAAAATGTAGGTCGATAATTATAAGTGCTAACCTTTTGCGTACCTGACTCTCTAGAACAGGGAGTATGACCAACAGAGGAACAACTGCGATGTCCTGTCAGTATCAGCAGAATGCATCCTGAATTAGTAAACCTTACACTCCCAGGAATGTTTACGACAAGATTAGAAAGGGCATCAATTGAACACCTGAAGGAGGAGGATTCCCAGTGTAGCCGAACCGAATCTTGTGGGGAGTTCACCTTTCTCAGCAAGAAGCTACAGACCGCATTCACAAGCACAACAAAACAATATAATAAGCAGCAAAATAAAAAGGAAACATGTATCTACCATGACAAGGACGAGTTGCTTCAATAATATGTGTAACTAAAACAGTGCTGTTTGTGTAGTTATTGGTGGTGTCAAAGCATGCCATGAACAGTTACAATGTACTCAGACTACAAATGTGACCACATGGAGATATTTAATAATTCCAAAAAATCATATTGATGTAACATTGTTACATTGTTGATAGTTCAGAAAATTTTGAGTAATTCGTGAATAGAAAAGCACACCTGGAGAACAAAAGCAGATGAAGATAGTGAAAGGGCAGCTCCAATCACTATTGCTTCATCAACACTCCTGATGTTCACCTGCACATCAAAATTAGATCATAGACCATATATACAGAGAGAAGTTGAGTTGGAACTAAGAATGGAACATATGTACGGAACACAGTAATAATTTTCATATTACAAAAATATAACTTACCAGATCAGGTCTTGAATTAAAGAGGAACTGCAAAATTTTTGTACCGATTGCATTGTTTGGAGGAAGCTCGAATGCCGTGAAAGCAAGAGCTGACAAAAGAACCTTCACAAATGAAAGCTGTAGCAAATCAGCCCTGACAACAGTTTCCAGTATTGCACATACTATATGGGATAAGTCAATGAATAAATCAAATGATGGGCTAAACCAAGGAACAATCCACGGCAAGTCACAAGGCCACCAGAACTTGGCTCACGAAACAAAACGCCTTGAAGATACATAATCTGCAGCACAGCAGAAGGGTGAATGGTAAGCGTACCTGAGGCAAGCCCATCCCGAAGGCGTACCTCGCAAGAGCCTTGAGGCGAGACAGGGAGAGCTCTAGCCCCATCTCAAACAGCTGCAAAGACCAACAACAGTCACTCGAATGCAGCAAAATCCTCCGAAGTTGTCATGAAATGGGAGTACGAAACGGAAGGGACGTACCAGGAAAAGGATTCCCCACTCGGACAGAAGCTTGACGTCGGTGATGTTCCTGATGAGGCCGAACTGGTTGAGCACGACGCCGGCGCCGAAGAAGCCCAGGATCTGCAACGCTCGATCAGGGGAGGGGGGAAGAAAGAAGGCAAGGCGCGATTGGTAAGCGCACGGGGAGCGAGTGAGTGAGGCGTCAGAGAAGCGAGCTGAGCGGAGGGGAGGGGAACAACGGGGGAGTGGTACTTCACTGGGCTGGCCTTGATGACGCGGAAGGCGGGGACGACGAGGACGGTGACGCCGAGGAAGGTGAGCGTGTCGAAGCCCAGGTCGTTGATCACGTCCACGGCGCCGCTGGCGAGGTCCACCATGTCCATCCCCGCGCGCGGCGACCGGAACCGCCCCCTCCTCGTGCGCGCAGGCGCTGGCGGACACCTGAACCAAGCGCGGCGCCGGCATGGCCGCATCGCGCAGCATACCGAGACGGAGGAGGCGGGTCGCTGCCGCGCCGGCGCGGGCCGGTAGTAGCGGGCTGATGACAGGAGGACGTGGTCCTGCGCTGATGCTGATGCTGCCGCCGCCGGCGCCGCGGCAGCCGCCATGGCGCCAAGGCGAGCGGTGAGCAGTGGGGTGCCAAGCTACCCAGCGGAGCGGAGCGGCTGGGCGGCTGAGTACGAAGACCGGAGGGAGGGCGATGAACTGCCGGCGTGGCGAGGCGTGTCTTTTTATTTATCCGGTGGAGGAGGATAAGACGTTGAGGCGAGCGGAGCGCCGCGCGGGCGATCGTCCTCCTCTCGCTGCCTCCTCTCCCTCTGGCTCCTCGTCTCGCCACACAACACTCCCTCTGCTTCACTGCATCTCAAGAGTTACTGTACCTCCAAGCTTTTAAGCCATTCCACATTCCACTGATACGATGCAACCTTTGTATTACAAACAAATCCAGTATGTTTACAAAAATGATGGTTGTATGATAGGTACAAAAGTGAGAAAAAATATCAAAATCGAACATATATAATGCTGCTCCAATAAAATCAAATCAGCAGACCGGTTCAGTAACCAAAATTTTGGACTAAATGAAAATCATGTTGTACACATCATCACCAGAGACAGATATTGCAACAGGGGAGAACTATGTTATACAACACCTGACACATCATCGTCAGATAAGTTAACTCCAAAGTTTCCACGCTCCATATTTTGCAACAACAAACCTTTGTCCCAAACATGTTCTAGGCCAGATATGAAACCCAACAATTAAAAAAAAATTAGACACAGAAAAGGAATATCTAGAACAATAAACAATATCCCCTTTGGACCCTCCAATCGGTTGGCAAAAAAAAAACATACACCGCGTCACCTCTTCTGGCATCTGCGTATGTACAAGCGATCACAGGCACCCCCTGATAAACCAATCAGCTCTGTTCTGTTTCTCATGTTTCGGGGAACAAATTTGGAGAGTGGCGTCGGTGATGATCAGTGAAGCTTCTCTGGCTTTCATCTTCACTTATTCAGAAAGCTTAGTCCTCCCTATACAATTTTCCTTCACAATAGCCTTGGGGCTAGTATGTGCTTTGAGCAAAACAGACACCTGTCTGTGCACAGAATGGATCACCGCATAGCTTGAAGGCACAGACGGGGATAAGAAATGAGTGTTTCGCATACGCGAAGCTGCTATATCCAGGCAAGCGAGCCTCGGTCATTGTTGGGCGCTTGAGGACGGCCCCTGGTTGGAGTTGGTGGTCTGTTGGCATTCAGTTCCTAATTTTACCAAAATATGGAGTTAGGCATGGACAAGCAGCAGCATTTGCTACCACAGACAACTTATACAAAGCAGCCTTACCTGCATCCATGTGTCCTCAATACGCTCTGGTGAGGTTTCCGGTGATGTAATGGCAGGCGGCAACGGATGAATGAGTTTAGGAACAACCACAAGATCTCTTCCGAGAACTAAGATGGCACCTGCATTGTTCGCCGTGCCTGTGCGCATACCATGTTAAGCAGCTGAACAATCCAGCCACACAAGTCAGCTGGATATGAATTGCATTCAATAAGACGTTCTTACCGCAGTAATTTGTTGCTGAGAAAAGAGTAATCAGGTGGCCTTGAGCAAAACGCTCAAAACCATCCATCACACACTCATGTGCTCGTACGATCAACTGTAGGTCATTATTGTGGCAGAACTCCATCACTCTATCAGGCTGTGGTAAGAATCTACGTTAGTGACGTTAAAACAAAAAGAAAGGACGGGAAGGATCAGAGAATACTGACCCCAAAGGTAACAAGACCAGGACCACGTGCATTTGGCCTAAGTCCTTCCACGCTATCATTTTCAGTTGGATCAGACCTTTAAGCATACAACAGAAGAACTCATGACATCAGCAAAAGAGAAACAAGGATCTTGCAACGGTAAACTGACAATAGTAGCTACTGAAATGCTGACCATAGAAGATCCATCAGAACAACCGAGCCTGCTTCCATTGTAATTGGTCTTTGAAGACTCTCAATTTGCTCTACATGGTTGATGGACCGACCAATACCACCATGCATACAAATTATCTTCTTTTCAATTAGTGCAGCCAAAGGAAGCCAATTAAATAACCTGTTCACCCGATGCCAGGTCCAGATTCCATCCCGCTCACCCTTTTGTTAGCAAACAACTTTTATGTAAGCAACGATAGAATGCATATATTTGGATAGATTGATGGAAAAACTCGTTACCATTCTCTCTATGCACTCTATTCGGAACCCAAACAGAGCATTGATATCCGCAGCCTCATGATTCCCACGAATCAAATGCACATTATGAGGATATTCAACCTGAATTATACAATAGATACTCTATCTTAACAAAAACCAATGAAAAACACTGCTTCAAGGTATTGTATCTTAGTATTCAGTACCTTCAGTGCAAGGAGAAGAGTGATAGTTTCCAAACTATGCTGACCACGATCCACATAATCTCCCAAGAAGAGATAATCAATGTAGCTGCAAATTTTCAGAAAAAATAATAATAATTACAGATCATGGATGCAGCAAAAAAGTATATATTAGAATAATGCACCGCAACAAACTATCAAGTTCAACATCAAATGTAATACTATTCAGATTCAAAACTGAACCAGGGTAATCCAAAATCACAAGAACACTCACGCAATGTCTCCTGCTGTTGAAGGAGCACCATACTCATCAAATAAGCGCATTAGGTCACCAAATTGACCATGCAGGTCACCAAATATCTTGATGGGAGCTTTAAGCTGTAAGACACTTGGTTCACTTGAAAATATTCTTTCAGCACTATCACACAGATCTGCAATCTCATTGCAGTCAAGAAAGAACTGTCTTCGCACAGGGGGCTTCCAACCACGAGGTTTCAGCAGAGATGCAATTACCTGGATAATTGACACAGAATAGAATTGTATGAATACTTAGCAAGGCATAGAAAAAATTTCATAAAAAAACACACCATCTTGTTAATTACTTGTTTTGTAGACGAATACCATGTGATTTTTATAATAACAACTCTTTTGATTCGCAAATAAGTATTTCCAGGAATGTGTTCTTTTTCACAACTGTAGCATACCTTTTTGGGCACACTATTAATAGACATTTGTCGATCTAGTAATTTCCTGGCAGCAGTTGCATTCTCATTGGCACCATAGATAACCCTTCTTCCTTCATTCTCGAACTGGTCAATGGAGAGCTGTCTAACCATGCCACCCAAGGCTCCTCCAGTTTCTGCTGCTACCACAACCTACAAGACAAAGAGAAGGTAAGCATGCTTCACAACTATAGTTAGGACATCCTGTCAGACTACTTGTACCAAGACCAAAATAAATAATCAAATAAAACAAGTCCGTAAAAATAGTTGCAATTTCCACTCACTGCTCTATGGTGCAAACGAACCCCGGGAGGAGGTGCTGAATTGTTTGAAAGAGTAGGATCTGGCTTTATGAGGCTTGAATTTTGCTTGCCACTCGGTGTGGCATCTGGAGAGTGCTCCCTGTCGGGTGAATTCTCCATCTCACCATTGACTTGCCTGGCCTTTACAGCAGCTAAAGTGGCACTGATAGCTTCAGCCTCAGCAGCCGATGCTTCAACCAAGTAATCAACACCTTTGCTCAATCTCCTGTGCAAAAATATATTTGGAATGCTTCAATCCATAGCAAAAATACAGTGTTAGTAAGGGACTGGGAGATAAATTGATCAAACCTCTGTCCCTGAATAATGGCATTCTCAGGGCTAATATCAGTATACATGTCCCCATTCACAGGAGGAGCAACTGGAGTTCCAAGAACAACGGCTCCATCAGGGGTTGTTTCTGAAGCTGTCTGTCCGGATTGTTCATCACCGTAGGCATATGTACCAGGTTCTCTTTGTGCATTTGTGGCTGCAGCAACTGCAGCTGCATGGTTAGCTGCACTTGTTGTTTCAGAAGCAGCAAGATCTTCAGCAACCAGGAGATCATCTAGCAGTACACCTGTGAGCAATGCTACGATATTTAGCACCACAGATAAAAGAAAATAAACCTATGTTATCGGAGAATAGAAGCATTGTCAGAAATGCAGTTCCAGAGGTAACAACCAAAACAAAGAGGAATCCAGAATTCTGACAAAACAAAAGTAGGACTGAACTATTAGGGGCCAAAAAGGATCCAAAAGGAAAAAAGAAGCGGGAAAAGGTGTATGATACTTGATGTCAGGAATCTGACAAGCTAAGATACAGAAGTGTGTTACCTCCTCGTAAACCTCCATAAACAAAAATCAGATCACCAACAGCAGCAGCTGCATGCCTGCACCGCCGTGTAAGCTCTACAGAAGCATCACCCCCTGCTGCATCTGCACTATATCTCCCTGTCCTTGGAGTTGTAACTACTGATTTGGTATCACACCAAACTCCAGCAGCAGTGTCCAACACTGGAAATGTGGGATGACGCATAAACAAAGAATGTTCATAAACGTGACAATAGAAATATATTGTTGCATATAATGAGATGTTAGTATTTTACCGAGCACTGATCATATTCGGACCATGTTCTTAATAAAAAGGGTATTTGTTGCACAATATAACCAGTAATGGCATGCATACTGTCATCTATGGGAATTATATGTGAACCATTTTAGGACAAATGAACAACTATCAAAGAGGAACAACACAAGGATGCACTTTGTAAAGGGAAGTAATATTTCTAAATCAGCTTTTCTGCTAATAACCTCACTACCTCAGAATTTGAGACCTGGGTGTTAATTCGCCACTAAATTGATTTATTTTTGAATAAACAATGGTCCATTGAATCGAAAGTTGAACACCACAAACTTGTGCCACCAAATGATAGTAGAAAAGTTATGAAAAATGGAACCTGCAACACTTGAGGAGTCTTCTACCATGCGACCACCTCCAAGAGCCCCTCCTGAGACATGAAGGCGTGCATTGACAAAAACCTAAGGCAACAAAAGGAGATTGCATTACACTTATACAAATAGATCAATCACAAAATTGAAACAATTAAAAAGGAACGGCCAGATAAGTTGACAACTTACAGCTGCATGTTGATATCTTGGTGATGGAGAGACACCAGGGGCAATTGCCCACTCCCAGCGGCCATCTCTATGCTTTGCAAGACCATATGCACTAGAGAGGGGCTGGTGATCAGAGAAAAAAAAAAGACAAAAAATATCATAATCTGTGACAAGTATGTTAGGAGTTCGTACGATAAAGGACACTAGACACAGGCCACAGCCGCTCCAAAATCAAGTGTAATTACAGAAATCAACATATAGGTCATTAATTCAATTCACCAACAAAATGCTAATCACTACATCTGGATTCAGTTTCCAGCCCGTATGCACTGGATTGTTTGACCTTAAGTGAAGTTCATCATAGGATGTTATTTTACAAGCAGACTACAAGGATGATGAACACGAGAACATGAAAAAATCACTAATCCTATGCCACAAAGAAGCAAGATAACTTGGCCAAAATGATTTTCTGTAGATTGCATACAGCATACACTGCTTTTTAAAATATTACATGATCCCTTGTATTACTTAGTGTAGCTTTGTCACAAACTTTCTTGGGATTCACCGTCGAACCGGCCTCCTGTTCGCAGGCGCCGCCATGAACGTCGCGCCAACCAGCAGGGGCCGGGGTAAAGAGATGAGTTCTCTTGGACTATAATACTTGCTTAATTAATTTGTTCCGCGCCGGCCACATTATATAGCCAGTTCGCAGATTACATTATAGAAACTGGACTCTTATCTTTAAAGAACCAAACCGAACTCTATCTCTAAATATAGAAACTAATCCCAAACTTACCTGTTATCTCTAATCCTGATCTAATAGATATGGACTCTCTTTATTTAATTCCTAATACGTGACATAGATATGGACTCTCTTTATTTAATTCCTAATACGTGACATATCTCCCTCCCTTAAGAAAAGCTCGTCCTCGAGCTTGGATGAAGATCTTCACCATTGAAATCTGTCTAGAGTGACATGCCTTGGAGCACTGTCATCAACTCTACAGCAAAATTGTAGATGTAGCATATCCCAGGCCATTATCAGCAGACAAGGCCGAAAGAAAATGCAGTCGGGCGGATCTGGATCTGGAAGACACGGGGCTGGTGTGTCGGTGGCTCTGCATGCAGTCAAGGGTTCATAGCAGAGTTGGTTACTGCAGTAGCTCGGGCGGCCGAAGTGCAGCGAGCAGAACAGAGAAGGAGCAACCGTGAAACTCTTGAATTCTTGTCCGATTGTTTTCTGAATAAGAGCATCAGTTTGTACATAAACAGCTGCTGTTGCCTCTGCACTGTGAAGGTAAGCTAGTCCTTTTGCAGCTCCAAGTCCTTGGGGCACAAGTACATATTTGCTACTTGAGTCTTGATAGTTTCCTGAATAGTTATCTAAAAAACTGAAATTACCGTGAGATCTGCTCCAAGAACTTTCAGACCAGAGTCAACATACGGCTTCTCCATGAGTGGAACAGGTTTTTTAGCAAAACAGAGGAAGCTTGGAACCATTGGCTTCGGTGCAGCCCACTGTATCTATGATTCCATTATGAGTACTGCTTCTTCACACCGTGCAGTCGACTGAAGCAGCCCAATCTGGCCGAGTTGATGGTGGCGCTTCACAGCCTGACGGAGAACAGAGATGCAGACGCGGCTTCGACGGTAGATTTGTGGCAGGACGTCGGAGCTTTGGTCGTGCTGCCACGGACGAGGTGGCCGACAACGACACCACCATGGGACGCGGCATCCGCGGCGAATCTGAAGGCCAGGGAAGACGCGCCGGCGGCGGATCTGGCTTCCAGAACAGTGAGGACGGCGAGCCTGGGCATCGGTGCACCGGCCGTGGAGGAGGAGGCACGGACGCCGAGGGTCTGCAGGTGTCAGCACGGTGATGATGGGGTCTTCACGACGCCGGAGACGCGAAGGGCCCCGGATCCGGTTTCTGGCACGAGACGGTGAGTCGCGGCGACGGATCTTGCGGCCCGAGACTCGGTGGAGGTTCCAGCGGCCCAGAAGAACGCGGTGGTGGCGGCTGATCCAAAGACCGGGTTGGATGCGGCAACCTCGGGAACGGCGGCCGACGCCGGTGCTCCGATCTCGATGGGCAACGTAGGGTCATGGCTGAAATAACAGACGCAGATTGTTCTGACGTGACTTCCAGGCGGTTGGGATCTTCATTGGTCTTCGGATCTGAAGCGGAACCTTCAACTGCGGCTTCTTCTACTACCGTGATTTTTCCCTTTAGTTGGTCCGAGAATATTGGCACATATTTTACGCCGAGCTCGGCACAAAAATCTGGATCAAAAACAGTGTTTAGCATTATGGATGTACGCTTCACCTGTTCGGTCATCACTTGTACCATCGCGGTCATCTTGGCAATCTTATCGAACATAGCGTCGAGCGCATCGTCCATTGTAGAATCTTTGTTGCCCATGGGATCATTGTTGGATTGTGATACCAAATTGTCAAAACTTTCTTAGGATTCACCATCGAACCGGCCTCCTGTTCGTCGGCGCCGTCGTGGACGCCGCGCCAACCAGCAGGAGCTTGGCGCTGACCACATTATATAGCCAGTTCGCGGATTACATTATGAAAACTGGACTCTTATCTTTAAAGAACCAAACCGGACTCTATCTCTAAATATAGAAACTAATCTCAAACTTACCTTTTATCTCTAATCTTGATATAATAGATATGGACTCTATTTAATTCCTAATACGTGACATAGATATGGACTCTCTTTATTTAATTCCTAATACGTGATAAGCTTCAGCTAATAATAGATTCAGGAAATTTCACACCCTATACACCGAGTACAATAAAATCGCAAGTGGTCAAGTAACCAAATAGCTTAGACTTAAACAGAAGTCCACAAAATTTGTTACAGGCTACTGTAGAAGTTACACCGACAAATAGAATGAAACTTACCACACTGTTGGCATCCCTTCCACCACAAAGCAAAAGAAGACCATCAGAACGGGCACTTGCAGTTGCATACCTGGGCCACATTGCACATACTGCAGTTAATGCGGAAATATAATGGGGCAAAGAACTATACCTACATGTGAGTGCATGTGTTCCTCTACTGCAAATAACTGGAGTTTGGTGGGTCACAAAAGATTCCATTTAATCAGATGTATGGCATTTATCAAGCAAATAGAGTTAACACAACATTCTTAGTGAAATCAGCACATGCTTTATCAGATATAACATAATGAGCCGACATGACCAAGATTTTCCACAAATGCAAGACAAGAATAACCCATTTCCACTTTTTAAATAATAATTGCCACACCACAAACAAATACTGAACAACTAAATTGATACCAGAACAGCATATATGGCAGCATGAAATGACAAAAATGAATCAGTGATACCTTCATTAATCATTATGAAAAAAAAGGTAGCTTAGATAAAAAAAATAGTCTCAACAACGCACATGGCAACATCATGTCGCTTAAAAATTGCAAGATTTCACGTCAACATCAGAAATGTTTCAAACTAATGTATGGCAACATCATTTCAAGTCATAAATCAGAAGTATTGTTAACATATTAATAAACTAATCCAAAAGGCAGGTGCTTCCTGGTTACTTTTTTATATACTTACATGCATGGTGGTGGACCTTCACCTTCCGGTTCAAGTTTTCTCCATTCATATGGCTTAGCCGCAGTATCAAGGGCCCATACATCTGCCAGGGGCCGCTTTCCTGAAATATTGGTGTTCCCTTACTGTCAACATCAGTTTGGATGGAAACATATGCAAGTAACTACAATCTAGCGTTCACAGACGCATAAGCAATTTCTTACCATCATTGCCACCAATTGTTAATAAGAATCGCTGCCCAACCAAGGCCATCACATGTCCATACCGTGGACCAGGACCAGGTCCTTGGACCACCACTCTACACGCAAGATATAGAATCCTCAGCAGATATCAGTGGGAATAAATTCAACTTTAAATTACAGTAGACTAATCACCTGTGCCATCGTGGTCGTGGTTGTGTAAGATCCAGAACATGAAGGTCCTCAGCAGATAAGCCTGCAGGGCCTATTCCACCCTGAGTGGCAACAAAAAAAATAAGGAAGGGAAGATATTTGTAGGTGAATCAGCACTTCCTTGACAATAAAATTGACAGTACTACGATATGTACCTGAATGACCACCATGGTTCCAACAGCAGTTGCTACATGGGCAGCTCTTGGTGAAGGAGGTTCACCAAGTGGAGTAAGCCTGGTAAAATGTTTGGTCAAACAGAACAACTAATTAATACCAGAGCATCAAGGTACCAAGAAATCAGCAGTATAACACAACTTAGAAAAGAGTGGAGACAGAGAATCCATGCGTCACATCACAACTCACAGGTAATCAAGACAATTTCTAGAAGACCATACCTGGTCCACTTATTTGATAATACATCGTAACAATGGACATCAGCGGTGGCACCAGCAAGACCTGTGACGGGAACATCAATAAAGAAATGAGTGCTATGTCTGAATTTATTAACTTTTGCATCTAGAAGGGACAAAGTACTGTTTGAACACTGATTAGGGTCATCTGACATTGCAACATGGTTTTAAGCTGTTTGTATGTTACCAAGTCAACCCTCTAGATGTTCCGACTCACAGAATTTGACAATGTCTAATAGTAGGCATAATTCTCTATTGTTATACTTTTGAAGTAATATAATACACCTACTAAATAACTGCTCACGGGCTACTCTAGGGCGTCGAATATATCTCCATGCTCTAATCACATCGCAAGTTTGTGTAACCATTCCAGTATGAAGTTGATTCTAGTGCAACAAGCTGACAACAAGGATGGGCATTAAAGAGAACAATAATGGCTTGCCTATTCTCAACACAAGAATTTACCCCGAAGTAACTGATGCAATAAAAAGTACTAGAGTGCAATTATTCATAACCAAAGATTGGCCCTCAGTCTGCACGTGAGATCCAAGTAACAGCTGCAAGTATGAGTTACAAATGGCATAGCACCTTTACGTTTGACTCATAATTACAGTCAAAACCTGATAGTATTTTAAAATCCGTTGTTGGTATTTGATTTTTAACCCTACTCCCGCCTACAAAGGCAAAACCACACAACAGCCAATACACTGAGCTTCAGCGCTTCACCTCTGGATGATATCGAAACATCAAATCCACAACCTCCCTAGTTACTTTCTACGCCAAATGAAACAGTTATATCCCAACAAAGCTTATCCCTGCTTACACTCCAGAGCAAGATTACCTAGGAAATGATTGCCTACTTATCCAATCGTCTTCACATTTGTTTCTCTCTTACAGACAGAGACTACAAAGCAGTGTATCTTGCAGTGTTTACAAAACTACTGTATCTAAAACAAGAGCAGGTGAGGTTAATAAAGGGGGAGGGGCATACGGATCCCGGCGCTCCCAGCTGATGAGGGCGGCGTGGCTGAGTTGCCCTCGAGCGCAGTGGCGCCACCGAAGAGGATGAGCCGCGGGCCTACGTACCCCGGCGAGCCCTCCGCCCCGCCGCCGGCCGGCACGGCCGTGAGCGTGTGCCCGCAGCGGCACCCCGGCCCGTCCTCCTTCTTGTCCATCGCCGTGTTCACCGCCGTGTACCCCGGCGCCGGCCTGGGGTGCCCTGTGGTGCCGGCTGACGCGGCCACCGAGGGTGGGGATGCTGAGGGGGTCTCGCTCCCGCTCCCGCTGCCGACCCGAGCCGCGGCGGCGGCGTCGGAGTCGGAGTCCGACTCCGTGGCCATACGCGCGTCCACGTCCATCGCTGCTGCCAGTGCCGGCCGCCTGGGCCCCTAGGGTTTCGCACGGGATCCAGGAGGTCGGGCTGTAGTGTATCAACCCCGGCCGGCCCCTAGGCTAGGAGACGGTCGGTGGAGCAGGTGGAGGCCGCCATCCACCACGCAGAGGCAGGTAGCTGAACCCTAGGCTAGGCTGGAGACCGCTGGCCGGCGGGGGCTGGTGGTGGCGCTTCTTGAATGGCGACGAGGGAGGCGAGTCGGCGATGGGATCGAGGTGAGCGGAGGGGCCCCTGGGAGATTGGGGAATTGGCGTGGAGGTGAACGGGCACGGGCGGATGGAATGGAGCAGCGGGAGGAAATGGAGTGGAGTGAGAAACAGGAAGAAATGGAGGACAAGCGGAGAGAGGGGCGACGTGCAGTGCAGGTGTGCAGTTCAGTGGCTTTTTCGGTTTGGCCCCTTGTCTTCTGTCTTAAGTACTCCGTTCAAGGAAGAGAAGAGGGCCTCTGCTGCCGAAATGGGAAGAAGCCAGATATGATGGGCTACGTTGGGAAAAGCCCATGAGCGAGGGAAGAAGCTTGCTAACCCACGGAACGAATGAAGCCCATTGGCTGTACTCTACTCTACCTGCAGTGTATCGGAGCAGTGCCAAATGATAATGATGATGATGATGCACGGAGTTGACCTGCTGCTACCAAACTCACTCAAAGTAAAGCAGCAGAGATGGAGCCAGCTGTAGAGCACGAAGCTGGAAGAAGACTCGTGTGTACGAACCTAACAAGCTAATCTAGTAAGTTTATGAAATCATGATGTGTCACCCACTCACTGATATTAAAAGCATGCATGCATCAAACTCGCAAAGTTTGTGTGTGCGTGCATGTGTCAGCATCGATGTGTCATGCCTCCCACGTACGTCCACACGAGACCTTGATATCTCGTGCGTTGTTACTTACTGCATTTCCATGTCATGGTTCCATGCATGCACTGATGCAGCGCATCCAATCCCGCGCCCACGCTTCGTTTTCAACGCATTCGTGTGGTGTACTATCAACCAAATCCACGGGCGCCATTATTGTAGCGATGGATGCAAATGCGACCTAGGAATAGGAAGCATGAAAAGACGTACGGGCCGAAATACTCTACATCAAAGTCCGGAACGGAAGTTCAGCAGGACAAGCATATGCTACGACGACATCCAGAATTATTCCAGATGCATGTGCTATCGGTGTGCGCATCGATTCCAGCGGAGGACAATTCGGTAGCACCACCTGCCCGAATGTGTCCGGACTCCAGTGACGATATACCGGCGGCCAGGGCCATCTGATGATGATTGAACCAAATGTTGCATCAATTTGCTAGAATATGCTGGACAGCTTCATCTTATCATGCCCACTTCACTTCTATCTGTTTCTACTTGCTCAGGCCACACGCGATGCGATGCGATGCGTCATGCGTCATCTCTCAAATTCCTCGCCGTCCCGTCTACAAGCAGCACAACCGCCCACGCACCCAACGAACCCGATCCCCCATACCATATAGCGGTATAAATTCCCCTAGCCACACTCCACAGACTCGTCCTCCACCTCTGATCCATCCATCGATCGACTTCTTTTATCGACCTTTGCAACAAGCAGCTGAAGCTAGCACCCACTACTAGCCGAGACGAGAGCGAAGCAGAGAGGCGGAGAGATGGCGAAGGTGCATCCCAACTCCGTCGTCGTCGCCGTTCCAGTTCCAGCAGCAGCAGAGACCGCAGTGGCAAACCGGAGCTGCGCGGCGCCATCACCGCCCCATGATCAGGAGCCGCCGCCAACGGTCCTGACGGTGTGGCGCAAGTCGCTGCTCTTCAACTGCCACGGCTTCACCGTCTTCGACGCCAAGGGCGACCTCGCCTTCCGCGTCGACTGCTACGGCGGCAGCAAGCGCCGCGCCGAGGTCGTCGTCCTCATGGACGCCGCCGGCAAGCCGCTCCTCACCGTCCGCCGTAAGAGGCTTCTCCTCGGTCGCCTGTGGCAAATCTACGACGGAGACTATGATGATGATGATGGAGCCAGCAAAAACAACAACAAGACCCCGCTCCTCTCCGTTCGCCGCTCCTCCGGCAAGGCGCTGGCGCGTGTCACCTCCTCCTCGCCCTCGAGCCCCGAGGCGTCGTCGTCGTCGTACGTGGTGGAGGGCTCGTACGCGCGGCGTGCCTGCTCGGTGCGCGACGCCAACAACGGGGACGCCGTGGCCGAGGTGCGCCGCAAGGAGTCGGTGGGCGACGACGTGTTCCGGCTCGTTGTGGCAGACCCGCGGCGCCTGGGCACGCCGCTGGCCGTGGGACTCGTCATCGCACTCGACGAGATGTTCTCCTCCGGCTCGTCGCTGCTAGTGCTGCGCAGGGCATGCATGGTCGCCGTAGCGTAGCAAAGCCGCGGGAAATTCACTTTTGATCGCATCAAAAGTTGGACCTTCTGTTTGTTCTTCTGGTCCACTCGTGGATAGTGTGCTTATTATGTGGACCTGACGAAGTTGTGCAGAATATTTGCTGTTGCTGAGAGCAACAGGCAGAGAAACAGAGAATGATTTCGCCACCACCCATTCGCAGCAGCAGCACTCTATGCGTCTGATACTCTGGTTTCAGCATAATGAACTTGGTAATCCTTGTTCCGAAACTGTACAAAACCAACATAGCTAGACGAAGTCTTTTAGTCTCAAACAAGTTGAGGTAAACTAGAGTTACAACCCACAAGTACCAGCAGAACCGACATGTAAAGTCCTAACGAGAAAGTAAAATATTACAGGAAAAAATGAATTAGGCAAACATGCGTACTCAGAGTTATGAATATTGGACCTTGTATTATTGAGGAGGCCGGAGGCCTTTATAAATAGATGTACAGAGTTGACAAATATGCAAATAAATCTCTAATACATGATCTAATATAATATCACTGTTATATCTCTAACACCCCTCAAACTCAAGGTACGTCAAGAACATTGAGTTTGGAGAGTTAAAAATCATGTTAAGAGCCACAAAGATGATCTAAAAGGTGGTGTCACTGAGCAGAACTCGAAGTAGATGAAGCAGCAAAACTGAAGCCGACAGAACTGGCAGGCGCAACGAAAGAAAGATTGTCGAGGTGTCTAAACCGACACCTCCCCCGGACTAGCTCTGAGGCAGCCCGCGGTGGTTCGTTGTATATTCGAAGGCTAGTCCTAGCAAGATCAAGCTCAGAGAATGATGAATGCAAGGGGTTTACGTGGTTCGGACCGCCTGGGCGTAATACCCTACTTCACGGTGGTTTGTGTGTTGTATTGCTTGAGTCTCCGAGAAGAGCTTGTCCAAGTCGATTGCCGCTCGGTCCTTTTATAGTCCAAGGCCAAGCAGCTTACAAGTGGGTCTCGGGGCCCGATATGTGGCCCTGATGTAACAAATCCCTCGTAAGATTTGAGAGTAAATGCTACCCCCTGACAAGGGCTTCAATGTGCCGTCTGGCCATGCCTCGCCGCAGGGCTACACATAGCCCCTCGTCATGGCGGGCGGTGTCTCGTCCATTTTGTCGCGACTTCTCATTCGTCTGTCGTACATAGTAGTTCGATGCCAGCCTGTTAGCATCAGGCTGGCTACAGGACTCTTGACTTATGAGTGCGAGCTCCCGCTTACCTAGGGAACATGCGCGTCTTTCCTGTTTAGGTGCATTGGGCTCGTCCATCTTTATTGCTGCTATCGTAGGATGGACTAGATGCGGCGCTGCCTGCCGTGTGGCGAGTCCAGTACTTCCCTCTGCCGGGAGGTCGGGTCCGGAGCCGCCGGAAACATGGCTGCACCAGACCTTCTTCCTGCAGGGAGGCAGGTCCGGGGCTGTCGACCTAGTGAATGTGTCGGACCTCTCCTTGGCGGGGAGGTAGACCCATACCTGCGGGACACGCGGCAGCGCCGGACCTCCCCTCCGTGAGGGCGATACATCGGGAGCTGCAGGGCACGTGGTCCGTTGGGCCTTCCCTCAGTGGAGAGGTGTGGCTATGTTGCACGCCACGCGGCACCCTGGGACCACATCAGATCTTACCCCCATGGGCGGTGGGGCCAGCGTGCCTCCTATATCCAGGGGTACCCGGTTCGCCAGGTACCGACAGTGGCCCCTGGGCCCATCTCGGGGAGGAACTTCCTTGGACAAGTGGTTATACCTAAGGTGGGGCCATTTTGAATATTCGTACTGCGACTTTAAGGGCTTCCCTTCAATGCGGCAGATAAACTCTTTGTCTGCAGATATCTCACCATCAACGGTCGTCGATTCCCGATACGAATTTTGTTTCGGTTTCGTGCGACCATTAAGTCGCCGCCCTTTAGTTTTAAACTCTCGCCTACGAGAACGGCTACCTCGAGGCAGCTACTCGGCATTTTCGCCGAATCAGACTCTGACCCACCGGTCATAGCGCGGGTAGCTCCAATATCATGGTGCATGCGGTTTCCATCCAAACGCCGCAGATGTATACTTAAGAAGGGGAATACCACAGGTCACATGCTCTTCACGCCTCCATTCGCACCTGCGCTTAAGACCTTACTGCCTTCTCGCATCCTCCAGCCTTGAGCCCTAGCCCTTGCACAACCATCCTCTCCGTGCTCCATCTCGTTGCCATGTAGTTGGGCCTCCCCGCCAGCAAAATCAAGACCGAGAAGGGGCTAAAGAAGGTCTGATCCTACATGGGATGGTCCCACGACTCCTTCAACGACAAGATCCGCTTTGGCGAGCTTCCTTTCGAGAAGAAGAATGTCAGCGACATGGTTTTCTTCCAAGGATACGCCATGGTCAGCTTGCTTCCCCCTTTCTCGTCCTTCCTAATGACATTGCTAGAGTTCTACGGGATCCAGCTGCATTTCCTTGGGCCCCACTCAGTTCTGCTGGTCGCTACCCTTGTCCAATTCTACGAGATGTGGGTGGGGGTGCGACGCAGCTTAGAGCTCTTCCGGAATATCTTCACTCTGCAGACCACCGGGAAAGGGAACGAGATGGTCGGGATGTACTACTTCGTGAAGCAGAAGTGGTGCCCCTTCAAGTACCTGGACACCTTTTCCTCCGGCAAATGGGACGATTGGAAGAAGGAGTGGGTTATCATCACTGTGGACAGGCACGAGAAGCTGGACCTGGCAGAGAGCCTCCCAAACATGGATACCGACCTCTGGAACAAGCTCCCGGAGCTGCCGGCGGCGTACAAGCCCATTGTGGCGAGGATTGAATGTTGTGTCACCAGCGGAGTGACCCCCCAGATGGTCTTTGGGAACTTCCTGAGGAACAGGTGGGCGCCACTGAAGTTCAGGGAGTGTACTGCGTGGACATTCACGCCGCGTGATGCTGACACCCAAGTGAGGGACGAAGCACTAAAGGAGCTACTAAAGAAATTCCAGAGTAAACCCAACATATCGCTCGACTCTCTGACACCTCCAGAGTCTTTTCCACCCCTGAACTTGGCTCCTGAGTTCTGTCGGGAGCTCCGGAAGCTAATGCCAAGGTTGGATGACATTGGGGTCGCGACGAGGCAGGCTCCCCCCGCAACCACTGCTCCTGGGGCCTCTAAGAAGTCAGCCCCAGTTCCCCCAAGCCGGGGAGATGAAGCTGCTAGCTCTGGCAAGGGCGAGGTTCCGGCGGAGCCCTCCAGCTGGAAGAGGAAGCTAGTGCGAGGTGACGGAAATCACGTCGGGACCTCCGGAGGGCCACCTCATCCAGTTCCAAGAACTCCGACGGGCGCCGGTTTTGGGGGGCCACCTCCCTCCTTGACGCCAAGTACGAGACCAAGTTCTGGAGGTCCCCCCCCCAAACGGGGGTCGCTCCAGTCAGGGAGGCTCCGGCTCCGACCCAAGCTCCTAGGGGGCCCGGGGCTCCGGCCACGTCGGGTCCATCGGGCTCTATCTCCGGCCCCGCTCAGAAGCGGCTATGTCTCTGCGGTACTTGGGGCTTCCCCAGGTAAGCAACTGAGTTCTTACTTTGATTTATTTTTGGGTCAAGGTCTCCATTTAAATGCTTCTATCTTGGATGGGTAGCGCTTCCATGAAGGGAGAGACTACCGCCACACCATCGGCCGCACGGGAGGCTGAGCAGGCGGGCGCTTCACCTCCAGCTCCTGCACCTGCTCAGAAGAATGTGGAGGCTCCGGACGACTCGAGGTCAGCTGCGACCACAGGTGCGGTTGCACCAGATCTGAGGCTCCGGTCGTTGATGCGGGGACGGTTGGGGATCCGGCGCCAGAGCCAATAGCCCCTGAGGCCCCGGCGGAGGAGCCGAGCGCTGGGACAGCTCCGGAGTCGGCGAAAGTTCCACCCCCGATGTGGGGAGCTACTGAAGGATTGGACCCCGTGCCGTCTTCTGAGGAGATTCCGGTGCCTCAGCCGGATGTAGCTGAGGGGCTGGCCCCCACGCCAGATGCAACAGAGGCCACGATCGGTGGGCCGGAAGTAGTGGAAGAGTCTGTCCCCACGCCAACTACTTCGGGGGTTGTGGTGGCTGACCCGATGGTCGTTGAAGCTCCTGCTCCTGCGCTGAGGGTAGTTGAGGCTCCAGTGCCCCAGTCGGCGGCATCCAACACTCATGTGTCCGAGTCACAAGCTGCAGAGGTTCTGGACGCACATCCTGTCTCTCTGATGTCAGAGGCTGAACCGGAAGCATCCGCGGCTGCACTGGAGGGTCCGGTGGAGACTGGCGCTGCGGGACTCCCGGGGGACACCCTACGTGCCTCAAGCCCGTGGGTGTCGCTGCCTTCAAGGGGGAGCCCCTCCCGAGTGACGGCGAACGTCCTCCTGGCGATGGGGGGAGCGGCGCTCCCATCTGGTTCGGCGCCCTTTCCCTTAGAACTCGCCATCGACAACGCCCGCTCCAGCCTGCAGCAGGTTGCCGTGTCCTTCGAGCACAACCGCAAGGCCTTGGAGGAGGAGTGTAATAGGCTCCATCGATGCGAAGAGTGGGTCAAGGGCGAGGAAACTCGGCTGGTCAAGCAGGGTGAGCTTCTCAACGAGAGGGAGGCTACCCTTAAAGCTCTCGATGCGAAGGCGCAAAAGATATATGTGGAAGCTGTGGAATGCCACCGAGCTGCAGACCAGCACCAAGGGGGTCTAATCGCCTGGCATGAGACTCTCCAGAAGCGCTGTCGGGAGCTCGATTTGGGCGAGGCCGAACTCGCCGAGAAGCAGAAGGACCTAGACCAGAGAGAAGCTCTCCCAGAAGCTGTCGGCAGGTGAGCAAAGCTTGGCGGACCACCGCAAGCGGTTTGAAGCACGGTGTAAGATCGGGGAGGACATTTCCAAGGAATGGGGGCAAAGTCGCAACAAGCGAGAGGCCGACGTCTCTGTCGGGGAGGATACAGTCTGGGGCTGGGAGGAAGACCTGGCAGAGCGTCGAAACCATATCTTCCTCAAGGAGTCGGAGCTCGCTGATCGCGAGCGGCGGCTAGCCAAGAGCATCCAGCAGCACGACAAGGAGGCTGAGCACCTTGCAAAGGAGGGTGCGGAGCTGGCGACCACCAAGAGGGCTCTAGAGGAGTTGCGGAGCTTGAGAGTGGCCGAGTCCCAACGGGTGTGAGACTTCCTGGGACGGTTCGAGGGAGCACTGGCACCGTTCGACTTCAGCCCCGTACGTCCGGCCAACCCAGTGCCAGAGCTAGATGAAGCATGTTGACGGCTGTTATATACCAATTTCATCTGTCAATTTAACTCAATTATGTGGAGGATTTGTCATTTCTTGCACACATCACCTTTCTATCTAACCCAATTCCACTTGGACTTGGAGAAATATGTGTATGCAACATTTTATACAGGAAATGAGGAAATGTAGAGGGATCAATCATATAAAATATCATCCCAGCCAATCAGGCGAGGACACATGGAATCCCATGGATCAAATGGCCCACAAATAGAAGTATCCGAGGAGATCCAATGGTGTATCACCCATATACATCAATGGGACCCACCTGGCAGCCACCTGTAGAAAGCACACGAGAAACGGTGTAATGACCAGTTCGGTCGAACCAGGGGGTCGGCCGACCTGGTCTTTGCACCAAACTCGGTCAGCCTCCACGTGTTGGCTCCTCCCGGCTCCCTGGAGTCAATGGTGATTGATTGCGCGCTTTTGGTGGCGGGAATCAACCTCAACACTAGTATAAATAGGACCCCCTACCCCTCACTTCAACACACACCACTTGGGCATCATTCTATTGTATACACTATCTTCCATAGTCCTTAGAGGAGTTAGGATGTAGAGAGGAGAGCCTCTAGTCCCAAGTCCAAATTGGAAAAGGAGTAGAAGGAGTCTCTCTTCCCAATTCCACATTGGGAAAGGTATTTCTTATGTATTTCTTCTTGTATTTGTGACTTTGTGCTCAATAAAGATATCACATTTAGTCTTCTTCTATACATATACTTGGACAAAACGTTTCTTGTTTGATTGTGGAGTCCATGTATGTGGAAGGTATAGTCTTTATGATTTCACTCTCATGATCACATCTTATGGTCATAAACAATATACACCCCCACTATAGTCTATGTAGTTATGATATGATTGTGTTAATATGAATGACTTATGTTATGCTTCAACATTGGTTCAACGATGTTTAGGTTAGTCATTGCCTTAGGATGGCTTGTGCCATGGCTCCTAAGGTATTTGCTTAGTATGCTAGCATGGTGCTAGGGTATTTAAGTAGCGTTGGATGTCTCGTAGACCCACAGATTGAAGAGGTAGGCAGTAGGTGGTGACAGCCCTATCTGTCATTTGTAATCCTCCACGTTCGGCTATACCACAGGCTCTTGGAGGGAGTCGCCCTAGTATTGCTAGGGGTAAGCCCATGCCCGATGTGTTGAATAACACTGCATAGGAATTCATCATTGACATGACCGTTAGTGTCTACCTTAGGCTATGTATATGTATTAGGAGCATTGTAGGAGCAACTCTCTAACTCTCAATCCAATCTCCCTCTAGGACCCATTTTATCTTTTAGAATAGATTGCCTAGGTGTGTGTCACACTACCCCTATTATCAACTTACCCCTGTCCGGATAATAGATTAGTATCCCATAGCTTGACCATAAGAGTAGTATATACTTTACTCCATGCCTTCCTTTGGGATAAATACGATACCCTTGAGAATACTCATGGGTGAAATGCTACAATGGTATCTTTCGTGCGCTTGCGGATCTCATCTCTTTAACGGAGATGATCTGTGGTGTTAAGAAATACCAACAAGCATTTCTGGCGCCGTTGCCGGGGATGATTTGTTAGTATATCTTAGGAGCCATCAACAAGCATTTATGGCGCCGTTGCCGAGGAAGACAATGGAAGTGAAGGATAGCTATCACTTGTGATTAAGCTATAGGTACTAATAGTTATTATACAGGATTACCCTTGTTTGTTTTCTCCTTTGTGTGAGAACAGGGTAGTGTTTCCCAACCCATTGTATGGGATGGCTAACGAGGACGCAAGTGCTAAACTGCAAGATAATTTAAGGCGTACCTCAACAAATGTCTGGCAACACCATTGCCTTTTTGCGGGAGAATTTCAGCTTTCAGTAGGAGCCAAAGTCATCCATACCCAAGCTTGGGGAAGGCTCCAAGAAGTTCTTCTTGGTTTGCCTCCACCATGGGGTGGATAGTTGGCTCTTCATCCAACACTGATGTCATGAGTTGGCTCCACCAATCCATGACCCCATACGTGCTGGAGCTGAAGGAGCCCTATTCTCATCCATCATGGATGAGAAGAAGGTCTCCACTCAAGGGGTGGATTGAAGAATGCTCGAGTTCCCATAGCTTGTCATGCACACAACTTCACAAGGTGGATATGCTAGTTATGGAACTACACCTCCCATTGAAGTTTCATGAATATCCAAGTCTTTGGAAATTTGTTTGGATAATCAAAGTGTGGATATTCACATGATTTGTGAAAATCCATGTCATCATGGGACGCGTGGGAATTATTTCCCTAAGACCCATGAGGACCTTTTTTAAACAACAACTCCAATGGCTACCATTCACAAGGAGGTCAAGGGTGGAATTAACATCACCCTTGTATTCAAGGAGGCTATGGCTTTCCAAGGGATTTAAGTTCAACTAGCCTACCTTGAAGTATCTTGACAAGCATAAATCAAGACAACATTCACATGAAGATCTTGGCCAAAGACAAGAACTTAAGGAGCATTCAAAGTCCAAGATATCCCACATCACTTGTTGAGATTCCCACACTTCGACCAAACCCATTCAACCTAGGGCAAGTGACATTGTAGATGAAGTGTTTCTTGTTTGATTGTGGAGTCCACCTGTCATCATGCCCATGGAAGCCTTTGGTCCATGATCAAGGTATGGATTGATTCAATGGAATATCAATATGGTCAGAGTGGCACCCCTAAGAAGGACAAAGCCTCACCATGCTCATGAAGGAATACATTCAAGAGGGAGAACCCATCGCTACAACAACATGTCTATATCAATACAACGGGGAGAGGCTAGGGCCACCATGTGGCCCACATGTCCAAATGACAGCCAAATGAGTTTGGCCTGTCAGAACAGAAGAAATCGTCCACATCTTCAACTCCAGAATTGGACAACAAATCATGGCGCTGAACATAACAGAGGTAAGTCATACTCATCGGACTTCAAAAATTTGGTGAGTCCTTGCCAATAGGTTAATTAGTAGTTATCTCATATTTTTTTTCCAAATTGCATCAACCCTTGCATTTGCATGTTTGAAATTCCACACTTGCATGTTGGAAAGTAAAATTTCCAACCATCATAAAACTAAAAATATGAATTAGGGCAGAAATTTAATTGGATATGAAGTACATGCATGACCACTTGAATTTATCTTCCTAGTTCAAACCAAAAAGATTTGCTTTGACCCTCATTGCATTTACATGTTATTTCAAGCTGGGCAAGACAATTTGAAAATTGGATTCAATTTGATTTTGGCTAATGTAACCCGTTTTCGAGTTGTTTTGTGTGTTCCTGATTAAAGTGCAGCTAGGTCAAAATTGTGAAGAGGTGGTATGACAAGAAAGTGAAAGGTTTCATCAAGCTCAAGTCACCATTGGGAGGATTTGAGGACACTTCTCTCCTTCAAACTCATTTTGAGTTTGAGGAAGAGAAATGTTCAAGATGATGGCCCAATGGAGGAGCCAGAACCAAATCCATTGTCGAATCCAATCTCAACTTGGCATTTGACATCAACCATCAAGCCTACGCCGAAAATCAAGGTTGTGAGTTTCTCACACAAAGACCTTTGTCACCAACTGCTCTTCAAATGAGGTATGAGTTTAGAATTTTTCATTGTTTGGTTTGCTATAGAATTGAATGCATTTGCTTGCATTTGTGAGAAAGGTTGACACTTCCTCATCATTTAATTCTCATGCATCCTCACAAGAGTAAGTGTGGGTATTGAATTTTGGATCTCCAAAAAAGAAATCTCACCTTACTTGGAAAAATCTAAAACAAGTACCTAGAATCCTTTAAGGATTGTTTTGTAAACTTAGTCATTTTTGTCGAGGTTTAGAAAACAAAACTTTTGGGCATGACTTAATTGGTGAATTGGCATATAAGAACTTGGGCATAGTGACAGCCATAATTTTTAATTGAGCTTCATGCATAGATGGTGTCACTAGATTTCAAATTCCTAGGAATAAGTAATATCCTTGCTCTGAAATTGAATTGCATTTTTAGGAGGAGTCACTAAATTTCAAATTCCTAGTGAGGTTCAGGAGGATAAAATTGAGACTCTTGTTTGTCATGGTCTAAATGATAAAAATTTGCTCTTGAAAGCTAAGATGGTTAGAAACTTTAAAAGTTGTAGGGATCCATATAGTGTATTTCTATCACATGCATTGCTATGAGTAGGAGCTTTAGAAAATATGCAACATGAATTATCCATAAAGCTCCACTCTTATCAATGAATAACACATTGATCATAGATACACTTGACATTGGATCCAATGCATATTTGATTTTGTTCTTCCCCGTATGTACAAATGAAAGTTCGGTTACCTAACTCGAACGTTCGTTTGTACAAGTCTCGGGAGCTAACCATCCCTCTCCATTCAAGAGAGGAAGTTTGCAGGAGTAATATTACTATGCAGGCATTCATGAAGCTGATTGTTGGTATCCCTAGAGGATTCCATTTCAACATCTCTTGGCCAAGGAGTAAATGAGGATGGTTGCTACCTATCGGAAATTACGTCCGAAGGTCAATCATAACTATACGAGGCTAGAGATTTAAAATGGGAACCCTCCATGAGCAACCAATGAGCTGTCACGAATGGGTGAGAGCATTATGCTCTCAACTATTTTAAGCACTCATTCAAGCTCAAGGGATTTGCCACCATCATTGGGTACAAGTTATTCCTATATGGCTAAGAGTTATGATATACCATGACCAAGGAATGACAAGATCACACCCAATTTATATTGGGTGCAAGTTGTTCCTATGTGGCTAGAAGGTATGTCATGCCTTAGCCAAGGAACAACAGATCACACTCAATCCATGTTGAGTGCATGTCATTCCTTTGTAGTTCTAGGTATGTTGTACCTTACCCAAGGAACAACTGATCATACCCAATGCATGTTGGGCACATGTCACTCCCTTATGGCAAAAAGATATGATACACCTTAGCCAAAGAATGACGAACATACTCAATGTATGTTGAGTGTACGTCATTCTTTTGGATCTAAAAGGTTATCATTATCTTAGCCAAGGAATGGCAAATCACACCCAACACATGGACCGATGTGCGGACGATCAACACCGAAAACACTCTATTCAACCACACTCATGGTGTCCATGGGAGGCAACACAACAATCAACACTCAACCCTCCATTGTCAAAGCGACGCTGCAACAAGGATAGGCCAACTCATGGCCTACCTCCGTCGTTAGGGTTTCAACCCCTATCACGGACCTTGATCAAGAATAAGCTTGGGGGAGGACCCCCAGTTGAGGTAACTTGTATCATACCCACTACATTTTTATTTCAAATCATCCATTGCATATTTTCCATCCATCCATCATCCACCTTGCATTTAAAACAAAATATAAAAATAGGTTAGATTTGCTTTCATCAAATAAAGATGTGTGGTAAGAATGATTTAAAATTCACATAGATGAAATGATGAATAGTTGCTCTGTTTTATTTTTCTAAGTCTATAGTTTACAACTTGCTTCTCTCCGAATATTGCTTTCATTGGTTTGAAATACTTTTACCTTAATTTGGAAGTTGTGGGTAGCAAAAGCTTAATCTAATTCTAGGTTGTTGCGAGATTAGAATTGGTAATAGGGTTGCTAGTCCTAGTTTGAAAGTAAAACTTAGATTTCCAGAGAAATTCTAAAAAGATTTAAGTTTCCCTCAATTGATTGGAAATACCTACCAAAGCCATATGATGTTTATACATAGACAAAACCTTATGCATATGCTATTTGCTTTCATATTGAGCCTATGTGAGAAATCATTCAACTCTTTTTGAATTCAAGACTTCACTTGCACATGTCGTACTTTTAAATAGAAATAAGCAAAACATCCATCATATCCACCATTCCACAATGAAAAAGAGAAACTCCTTGTTATTCATGTTTAGCACTCTCTTCAAAATTCATTGCAAAGAAATGGAGTAGAAGACATGGCTACAAAAAGAGAATGAAAAAAAAAAGCATGCTTACATCATAAGCATGAGAAAAAAATTAAAAAAAAATAGAAAAGAAAAGTAACCATGTTTCATCCCTGCAAAAGAAAGAGAGATTATACCAAAAAGGAGTTATCTCAAGTATCCACATCCACTTCCACTCCATCACACATGCACTAGTCTTGAATCAAAAAGTTTTGATTTTTATTCTCCTAAGGATTACTCTTTTAACTTAGCAATATATGTGATGCAAATATGCCTACTTACTTTCCTTACCAAGCTCCATATACAAGCCATATTCAATGAGTAGGAATAGTAGAGGCACAATGCTTTGGTGAGGAAATATTTCCACTATCCACAAAGGAGTGACTGAGAGAATCAAATTGAGGTACTTAATATCTAAATTGAATTCTCCGAGATTTAAGTGGAACTTGATTTCTAGGCTATGTTTGCTCCATTTGCTATTCTACCTTTCAACTACTCATGAATATGAAAAAGCATAAGCTCCATGATAACTTAAGAAAGGTAGGGTATCATAGCCAATTTCTGCAATACTAGGTAGAGTATCTTGTTGCGCATTAGATACTTTTGAAAATAAGATATTGTAGCAACTCCTGATCATCAACCTAAAGTCTTGACTTTGCTCGGGACGAGCAAAGGATAAGCTTGGTGGAGTTTGTTGATGGCTGTTATATACCAATTTCATCCGTCAATTTAACTCAATTATGTGAAGGATTTGTCATTTCTTGCACACATCACCTTTATATATAACCCAATTCCACTTGGACTTGGAGAAATATGTGTATGCAACATTTTATGCAGGAAATGAGGAAATGTAGAGGGACCAATCCTATAAAATATCATCCCAGCCAATCAGGCGATGACACGTGGCATCCCATGGATCAGATGGACCACAAACAGAAGTATCCGAGGAGATCCAATGGTGTATGACCCATATACATCAATGGGACCCACCTGGCAGCCACCTAGAGAAAGCACACGAGAAACGGTGCAATGACCAGGTCGGTCGAACCAGGGGGTCGACCGACCTGGTCTTTGCACCAAACTCGACCAGCCTCCATGTGTTGGCTCCTCCCGGCTCCCTGGAGTCAATGGTGACTGATTCACGCGCTTTTGGTGGCAGGAACCAACCTCAAAACTAATATAAATAGGATCCCCTACCCCTCACTTCAACACACACCGCTTGGGCATCATTCTATTGTATACACTATCTTTCATAGTCCTTAGAGGAGTTAGGATGTAGAGAGGAGAGCCTCTAGTCCCAAGTCCAAATTGGGAAAGGAGTAGAAGGAGTCTCTCTTCCCAATTCCACATTTGGAAAGGTATGGCTTATGTATTCCTTCTTGTATTTGTGACTTTGTGCTCAATAAAGATATAATCTTTAGTCTTCTTCTATACGTATACTTGGACAAAGCGTTTCTTGTTTGATTGTGGAGTCCATGTATGTGGAAGGTATAGTCTTTATGATTTCACTCTTATGATCACATCTTATGGTCATAAACACTATATACCCCCATTATAGTCTATGTAGTTATGATATGATTATGTCAATATGAATGACTTATGATATGCTTCAACATTGGTTCAACGATGTTTAGGTTAGTCATTGCCTTAGGATGCCTTGTGCCATGGCTCCTAAGGTATTTGCTTAGTATGCTAGCATGGTGCTAGGGTATTTAAGTAGCGTTGGATGTCTCGTAGACCCACAGATTGAAGAGGTAGGTAGTAGGTGGTGACAACCCTATCTGTCCTTTGTAATCCTCCATGTTCGGCTATGCCACAGACTCTTGGCAGGAGTCGCCCTAGTATTGATAGGGGTAAGCCCGTGCCCGATGTGTTGGATAGCATTGCATAGGAATTCATCATTGACATGACCATTAGTATCTACCTTAGGCTATGTATATGTATTAGGAGCATTGTAGGAGCAACTCTCTAACTCTCAATCCAATCTCCCTCTAGGACCCATTTTACCCTTTAGAATAGATTGGCTAGATGTGTGTCACACTACCCCTATTATCAACTTACCCCTGTTCGGATAATAGATTAGTATCCCATAACTTGACCATAAGAGTAGTATATACTTTACTCCATGCCTTCCTTTGGGATAAATACAATACCCTTGGGAATACTCATGGGTGAAATGCTACAACGGTATCTTCCGTGCGCTTGCGGATCTCATCTCTTTACCAGAGATGATCTGTGGTGTTAAAAAAATACCAACAAGCATTTCTGGCGTCGTTGCCGGGGATGATTTGTTAGTATATCTTAGGAGCCGTCAACAAAGCATTGGCGGCTCTTAGCTCCACTGGCGGCAAGCTCGACGCAGTGGTTTACGTCGTCACAGACTAGCTGAAGACGGAGGGGAGGTCCTTGACCAAAACCGTCGTCGAGTATGTGTTAACATGTTATCGGAGCCGGGACCCCCACTTCCCCCCTGAGTCCAGCAGTCGAAGGGCCGATCGGGGAAGAGCTGGATGTTGTCCGGGAGAGTGTTCAGGAGGCCGCTCAAGATGTTGCCTTAGCTATCCGTAGGACTTAGGCCCTTCCTTTCTTGCTCCCGCATGTATGCTTCCGATTTTGTAATACGAACTTTCAATGAATGAAGTACTCTTGATCTTTGTCTTTGATATTTTTGTGTCCCGCCCCTGGTAGACGTACATAATTTTGATTATGTACGTGTACCAAGAGGAACTAACATTTGTTTTGATAACATCGTCCCCCTGGGTTTGTCAGAGCTTAGGAGCTCCGGCGCCACCCATGATCAACGTAGGAGGCGCCACCGCTGGGCCCCCTGGGTTTGTCAGAGCTTAGGAGCTCCGGCAACACCCATGATCAACGTAGGAGATGCCATCACCGGGCCCCCTGGGGTTGTCGGAGCTTAGGAGCTCCGGCAACACCCATGATCAATGTGGGGTGTCGATGTCGTGCCCCCTGTAATTGCCGTAGCTCAGAAGCTCCAGCATCGCCCGTTGTTGATGTAGGGGACGCCGGCGACGGGCCCCCGAGCCCATTCTCAGTGGAGTGTCCGTTCGCCATCGGTGGTACGGGAGTGGATTTACTTAACGTTGTAACCTTAGGTACCTGCACACATGACAGATAAAAGGAAATTCCGCTCTCCAGTCACTCTTTTACCCACGCTCTATTAGTGTCGCTTGACTTATGATCCGTTGCCGTCGTGGGGGGCTTGACTAACTCAGGGCCCCCGTACCCAGAACCTGTTTGCCGACACACGCAAGGGGTGGGTTCGGAGGTTTCAGACACTTATCAATTACCTCAAATGACCCGTCGTCAGATGGACAGTAATGCTCCCACTATTGCAGAGACGAAGGAAAAAACTGACCGCACCCACACTAGGTGATGAGCTGATGGCAAATGCGTGATACTATTCATAAGAACTAAAGATAATTTCAAATGAACAAGGCATCTCGGGGTAGGGCAAACTTCTTTTCATTATAACGCTCATAGAAGAAAACAGACTTTACAGGAGGAACAACCCGACCTGGGCGACAGAGAGCTGAGTGTACCTTCTTAGGGTACCGGACCATGCCGAGCAAGGTAGACAATCATAGCTCATCCCCCCAATGTTAGTTAACCCAAGTGTTGTCTATAGAAACTATGCTCTGTTTATAATAAAAGGAAATAAAATGCCCTTCCACCAGTTATGGATAAAACTTACGGAGGTGTTCGATATTCCATGGGTTGGGCAATGGTCGCCCATCCTCTGTAGCTAGGCGAACGCACCCGGGGCGACAAACTTCTGTGACTCGAAAGGGACCCTCCCAACTGGGGGAGAGCTTGTTTGTCCCTTCATGGGAAAGTTGACGCTGCAGGACCAGGTCGTTCACCTTGAGCTCCCTGCTACACATGGTCCGCTGATGGTAGTGTCGGAGCGCTTGCCTATACCGTGCGTTTCGGAGGGCTGCTCGTATGCGTCCCTCGTCGACGAGGTCCATATCTTCACGCCTGAACTAGTCCTGTGTGGCTTCGTCATACATCTGGACACAAGGGGAGCCCATGGTAATCTCTGGGGGAAGGACGGCCTCCGCCCCGTACACCAGGAAGTAGGACGTTTCTCCCGTAGCCCAGGTGGTAGATGTCCGGCTAGCCCACAGCGCATATGGCAGCTCATCCACCTAGTTTGCACCATGCCTCTCAAGGATCGAGTATGTACGAGTCCTGAGGCCCTTGGGAATCTCAACGTTTGCTCTCTCTACCTGTCCATTGCTTTCGGGGTGACCAACGGAGGCATAACAAACTTGGATCCCAAGGTCTTTGCAGTATTCTTGGAACGCTGCACTCGTGAACTGGGTCCCGTTATCAGTGATGATCCTGTTCGGGACCTGGAACCTGCAGACTATCAACTTGATGAACTTCACTACTCACTGCTTGTTAATGGTGACAACTGGGGTAGCTTCTGGCCATTTGGTGAACTTATCTACGACGACATAGAGGTGCCGGAATCCTCCGACAGCTCTTGGGAAAGGTCCCAAGATGTCCAGTCTCCACACGGCGAATGGCCACGAGGGAGGGATTATCTGTAGCGCTTGAGCTGGTGTGTGGATCTGCTTGGCATGGAACTGGCACGCCTTGCATTTCTTAACAATGTCAGCGGCATCCTAGAGTGTTGCAGGCCAGTAGAAGCCGTGTCGAAAGGCTTTGCCGACTAGTGTGTAGGCTAATGTGTGGTTCCCGCACTTCCTCCCGGGTAATGCATCGCGGTAGGATGCCGTTGGCGCCACGCTGGTAGAGATCCCCCTCTACTAGCGTGTATCTTTTAGCCATCCGCACAATCCGTTCTGCCAGGGCATGTTCTTCGGGAAGGTAGTTGTCTTTCAAGTAGTCTCAGGCCTCTGAGATCCATGCATCGGGACCTCCTTGAGCTTCTGGTTCTTCAGCGCCCAGCTACTCGGAGCTGCTGGAGGCGCATAGGAACCTTGGCGGGCACCATGGCTGCAGGGCCGTCGGGATTGCTAGCTTCGAGGTTCTATCTTCACCCCTTCACCCGGCTCGGCAGCTCGAGCGATTGGTCGCGATAACGTCCTTGTGAAGACTCCTTCGAGCACTGGTGCCTCTGTGGAGGCCTTCGTTGACACGTCGTCTGCGACTGAGTTGTCAGATCGGGGCACATGGCACAGATCCAAGACTTCGAAATCTTTCTCTAGCTTCCTGACGTGCAGCAAGTATGCTGCCAGCTGGGGGTCGTTGCAACTGCACTCCCCTTTGACGTGCTTGACAATTAGCTAGGAATCACCTTTGGCAAGGAGCTCTCGGACATTGAGAGTCAATGCTGTCTTCAGCCTGTAGATGAGGGCCTCTTACTCTGCCATGTTGTTAGTGGCTTTGAAGCCAAGGTGCTCCATATACTTGAACTGCTCCCCTGTCAGAGCTATGAGCACCACCTCGGCCCCGACCCCCTGTTTCTGGGCGGAACCATCTAAGTAAAGCGTCCACGGGGTTTCAGTGAAGACCGTTGCTCTGTACACTGTGTCCCCACTGACTGGGATTTCTTGGTTGCTAGGCATGGAGTCCACTCAGCCAGGAAATCCGCCAGGGCCTGACTTTTGACTGCATGTCGAGGAAGGAACTCAATCTCAAACTCTGCTAGCTCGGCTGCCCACTTGGCAATGTTGTCGGAAGCATTAGGGCTGTGGAGCACCGTTCTCAGCTGAAAGGAGGTGACCGCTGAGCTCTTATGGCCCTGTAAATAGTGTCGGAGCTTCCTCGATGCTATCAACACGGTGTACAACAGCTTATGTATCTCCTGATACCTTGTTTTCGCCTCATGGAGGACATTGCTGATGTAGTAAACTGGCCTTTGAGTGGTCTGTACTCTGTCCGAGAGGTCCGGTGCTCCCTTCATCGGATCCAAGTCTTGGGGCTCCTGGGTCCCAGGACCCGCATCATCCTCCGGGGGCTGGGACCCGATGACTTCCTGGTTTCTGGAGCTCCCCTGGGAATGATCCATGGCTTGGTCCGAGGCTTGAGGCTTGGTGCTTGCGTAACAGGCTCCTTCTCGTCTATGTTGCTGATATGGTTCCGATAGCTCTGCGACCAAGACCATACTAACCACTTCGGTTGTTGTAGTAACATACAGCAGCAGGGGATCACCGGGCTCTGGCGCCACCATAACTGGGAGGGACGTCGGGTGCCTCTTGAGCTCCTGAAATGCCGTTTCCGCCTCTTCTGTCCAGGCAAAGGAACCTACCTTCCGCAGAATCTTGAAGAAGGGAAGTGCTCGTTCCGCCAGCCTCGAGATGAAGCGCCTGAGGGCCGCTAGGCACCCTGCGAGCTTCTGTACATCCTTGATACGTGCTGGGGGCCGCATCAGCTCTATCGCATTGATCTTCCCTGGATTTGCTTCGATCCCATGGTGAGAAACCAGGAATCCAAGCAACTTCCCAGAAGAGACCCTGAAGACACACTTTTCGGGGTTCAGCATCGTGCGCGTAAGGCGTAACTTGCTGAAGACTTGCGCTAAGCTGTCCAGGAAGGACGTGCGGTCTTTGATTTTGACTACGATATCATCGACATACACCTCTACCAGGTCTCTAATGAGGTCCCCAAATGTTTTATGCATTGCACTTACAAAAGTAGGGAGAGCATTCTTAACACCATAAGGCATGGAGACATAATAATACAGGCCATCTACCGTTACAAAAGGAGTGTGTTCTTCATCATCTCTAGACATAGGTATGTGATGGAAACCAGAATACGCGTCTAGAAAACACAACAGATCACAGCCTGATGTGGAGTCTACAATTTGATCTATCCTGGGGAGTGGGAATGGATCTTTTGGACATGCCTTGTTTAGGTTGGTGTATTCGATGCACATCCGAAGCTTCCCGCCGGCCTTGGGGATGACAACAGGATTAGCTAACCACCGAGGGTGGTGTACCTCCCGGATGAAGCCAACGTCGAGCAACTTCTTAATCTCCTCTCGGATGAAGTTTGACGCTCAACAGACTGCTTTCGGGGCTTCTGTTGTACCGGGCGAGCGTCGGGGTAGATCTTCAAATGGTGCTCAATCACCTCCCTGGGGATCTCAGGCACCTACGATGGTTGTCAGGTGAACACATCGACATTTTTCTAGAGGAAGGTGAAGAGCGCGGATTCCTATTTGTTGTCCAGGTTACCCGCTATGCGGGTGGTCTGGGCAGCCTCAGAGCCGATCCTAACGACCTTTACTGGGATGTCATCTTCGGCGGGCAGCATGCGAGGAGCTGCGGTGGAGGTCCACTGGGATGGATCTTGACTTGGT
The DNA here is from genome assembly GCA_036927565.1 of Tuctoria greenei. Taxonomy (NCBI): domain Eukaryota; kingdom Viridiplantae; phylum Streptophyta; class Magnoliopsida; order Poales; family Poaceae; genus Tuctoria; species Tuctoria greenei. The sequence goes on along the minus strand of JAYESD010000008.1, from coordinate 181,090,157 downwards.
CGACCTTCCCTCGTATCATCCAGGCTCGGGGCCCGCCTTGCAGTGAGTGCTTGGAGCTGCTCCAAGGATGACACCGCCACAGTGCAATCTCCCCGGACCCTGAGGACCCCACATGGCATTGGCATCTTCAGGACCAGGTAGCCGTAGGGAGCTACGACCATGAACTGGTATAGCGCCAGCCTTCCGATGATGTTTTTGAAGGGAAGCTCGACATTCTCCACGTCGAATAGAATATTCTTCGTGTGTAGTTCTCCGGGGTAACAAAGGTTACCGGGAGGTGGATGCTACCACTGGGCACGATCCACCCTGGGCCCACGCTTGAGAACGGGCTCGAAGGCGTGAGCCGAGACATAGGTATCTGCAGCTTCCAAAAGGTTGCAGTAGAGATGAGGTTGAGGAATGCACCGTCTTCGATCAGTACATAGTGGAGCCTCACATTGGCGATGGTTGGGGCCACGAGCAGTGGGAGCACCCCAGCCCCTGCCATGTTCTTTGGACAGTCCGAGGCGTCAAAGCTGATCGCAGTGCTCATCCACTTGTTGTGGGGAGCTGGACTTGGCACCAAGGCCACTGTTGCCACGGCCTGTCGCAGAACTTTCACCGCGTTTCAAGACACAGGGTTCGAGGCTCCCCCATAGATGACATAGAGGAGCTTCCGACGCTCCTGGTCGCTGCTAGTGTCCGGGTCAGCACTCGTGAACACTGCTTTCACTGCCCGGTGGGGCTCCTGGTACCCCATGTCTTCATCTTTGTCCTCCGCAGGGTCAAGCTTCTGCTTACCCTCCCTCTGGCGGGAGGGGGGGCTCCCTCTCTTGACGTTGTTGCTTCTACCGCTGCTCGCGGAAACGTTCCGCGAGCTTCTTGACTTCCCGGCACTCACTTGCACTATGACCATTGGTCTGGTGCACCGGTCATTTGAAGTGAGCGTCATCACCCTCAGGTGATGGGCACGGGCACTTATCCTGGCGCGAGCTTCGGGCTCTGCCAGTTGCCGCAGCTACCACATGGGAGCTCCGAGCCTCGGCTTACTCGTGTCGCGACCCTCGTTCTTCTTCTTCCTGCCATTACCTCTAGTAGTGGCCTCCGCTTCGGACAGTGAGGGCTCCCCACTTTCTGAGGAGGGTCGACCGTGCCAGTTACGCCCTTCTGCAGCCTTGGCGCATCTGTCTGCCAAGGCAAACAACTCGGAGACATCGTGCACATCATGCGTGGCGAGCTTCTTGATTCCCTCACACACTGCCTAAATGCAACTATGACAGACGCATTTGATATGTGCGGGATAGTGTTCCGTACCTGGGAGAATCGCTAGATGAATGTTCGCAGCAGCTCCCCCGAGCACTGTCTAACAACATGGAGGTCGAGTTCCGTGCCAGAGCGCTCATACGAACTCCCGAAGTTTGCCATGAACTGCCGACACAGCTCTTCCCAGGAGGTGATGGACCCCTAGGGCAGGTTCATGAGCCATGATCGGGCTGGACCAGCCAGGACCACAAGGAAATAGTTGGCCATGATGACCTCGTCACCCCCCGCAGTCAGGATCGAGGTGGAGTAGATCTGTAGGAACTCACTCGGGTTGACACTCCCATCATACTTCTCCGGTGTGTGCGTCCGGAACTTGTGAGGCCAGACCACTCTCAGCAGGTGCGGAGCTAGAGCGGTGCACCCTCCACCGGTAGTTGTGGGTGACTGGTTTGGCGCTGCATGACTTTGATGGCCAGGTGGCACTGTGTACACCTAGTGTTGAGGTGCGGCGGCAGATGCCTGGTGTGGCGGAAGCACACCATATTCCTAGAGTGGAGGTGGCGCGATGTACGCCTGGTGTGGAGGAGGCGCCACGTACGCCTGGTGCTGCGCGGGGGGCATCACATACCCCTGTCACGACGGAAGAGCGTCGTACGCCTGGAGTCTAGGGTCCGACAGGCTGTAGTCGGCCTCAAGATTACGGCGCCGTCCCTCTGTCGTTCGATGACGACTCCGCAGTCCTCGCCTGGCCATGCCTTGCCGCAGGGCTACACATAGCCCCTCATCATGGCAGGCGGTGTCTCGTCCATCTTGTCGCAGCTTCTCATTCATCCGTCGTACATAGTAGTTCGGCGCCAGCCTGTTAGCGTCAGGTTGGGTACAAGACTCTTGACTTATGAGTGCGAGCTCCTTCATACCTAGGGAACACGCGAGTCTTTCCTGTTTAGGTGCACTGGGCTCGTCCCTCTTTATTGCTGCTATCGCGGGATGGACTAGGTGCGGTACTGCCTGCCGCGTGGCAAGTCCAGTCCTTCCCTCTGTCGGGAGGTCGGGTCCGGAGCCGCCGGACATGTGGCTGCACCGGACCTTCTTCCCGTAGGGAGGCACGTCCGGGGCTATCGACCTAGTGAATGTGTCGGACTTCTCCTTGGTGGGAAGGTAGACCCAGACCTGTGGGACACGCGGCAGCGCCAGACCTCCTCTGCGTGAGGGGGATACACCAAGACCTGCAGGGCACGTGGTCCGTTGGGCCTTCCCTCAGTGGAGAGGTGTGGCTATGCTACAGGCCACGCGGCACCCTGGGACCACGTCAGATCTTACCCCCGTAGGCAGTGGGGCCCAGCGTGCCTCCTTTCTTGTATCGAGGGGTACCCGATTTGCCAGGTACCGACAAAGACGAAGTCATTCAAGCTTCTAAAGATGTTGTGAATCACGAAGACAAGGATCAGTACCTGAAAGTGCATCTAGGCATCCCCGTGGGTTTTGGATGATTGATGACGACAATTAAGAGACTAATGAGCTAAGTTGATCTTAAGCACAGGTGTGATGGATGAAATGAGATGAAATCCCTGAAAAGGGAAAAGGATAAAACAGGCGTCAAAGTCTCAAGCATAGAAATTAGGGTTTATATGGTATTGAGCTTAAGTGAGTCGTATCATGTGTGAGGGTGGATGTATCATATGCATTGAGATCATTCTAGAGGGTTCAAAGTGGTGGTTGAGAGAAAAACCTAAGTGACAAGTCAAAATGAGGAAAAACCCTAGGAGGCCAAACTAGTTCGGCCAGTCAGAGTAGTCCGCTTTGGGGTGGACTAAACGTCTCTGGATGAGTTTAGACTTGTTCGTATGGGTACGGACTAGTCCGTTCATCCCTTACTGAAGTTGGAGCTAAGTCCTTGAAGATCGGACTTGTCCGTTTTGGAACGGACCAAATCTCTCTGGAGAAGTTCAGACTTGTCCGTGGTGGTATGGACTAGTCCGGTTGAGACTTAGTGAGATAAACCGAGAGAAAACCCTAAAGGGCCGGACTAGTCTGCCCCAGAGGCCGAACTAGTCCGGACCTACCCAGTTGAGTCCGTTTTGGGATAGATCAAAGCTCTCTGTCCTACTTCGGACTAGTCCATAGTGAACCGGACTAGTCCATGTTGTCAGTGGCCGTTTGAAATTCAAATGTCGGCGCGCACATCATCTATTTTGTCGATCTATGACGTTAAATTGTTAGTGGTCCCGGAAGGCCGGACTAGTCCATGGCCAAGGGCCGGACTAGTCCGGGTTTGCCCTGGTGGCAACGGTTAGTTGTCGGGACCCCTATAAAAAGGGTACCCCCGGCCCCTATTTGACAACTCTTGAACCCTAGCACCGCCAAAAGTGACCAAGAGCCTTCCAAAGACTTCCACTTGACCTACTAGCCCTCTAAGACCAAATCTTGAAGAGAATAGGGTTTGGGGAGGAAAGTGAAGGAAGATCATCGCGCTTTGGCTCTCGGTTTGATCTCTTTGCACATTGTCTTGTGTTTTGTGGCTTGTGTGAGTTGAGCTTCGTGTGCTCCTCATTGTATTGATTTGTGGGAGCCTCAACTTGTGAGCAGCCCCAATCAAACTTGGTGATTATCCATTGATATAGTGGAAACCAAGTCAGGCATTGTGGTGGCTTGGTGAGAGAAGGGTCAAGTGAGACCCGGTCCTTGTGTGGACTTCTCAACGTGGATGTAGGCTTCTTCGTGGAGCTGAACCACGGGATAAATCTTGTCTCACTTGTCATTTTACATTTCGTAATCACTGCCATTGCTATTAGGGTTCTTATTGTTCATATTGCTCTTCACTTTGATCTTTGTTTAAACCTTGTGACCTAAATGCTTTAACTTCACAATCTAATTTGTACTAGGTTACCACACTTTGCCTACATCTTGGTTGAACTTAAAATTCCGCAAATAACTTGTAAAAACCAAGTTTTTAGGTTTTCACCCTATGCTGAGCGGACTAGTCCAACCCTGTTTAGACAAGTCTGGCCTCAGGAGTTTAATCTCATTTGATTGAGTCATTTCAAGTCTTATTGCCTTTCACCCCCCCTCTAGCCGACTTTCAATTGGTATCAGAGCAGACTTGTCCACCAAAGGTCTAACAACTTGGAGAAGAAATGGCCGAAAGGGGTTAACAAGGTTCTGGTGGTCGTCGATGACAACAAGACGAAGAACAGCAATATTCTTCAAGATGATCCAAATGACGACGAAGAAGTTCGTATGCTCAAGGCACGGCTTCGTGAGAAGCTCAATGTTCCCAAGAAGGAGATCAAGCCAATTGCTCCGATCAATGTCGACAATGGGAGTAGTTCACAATACTACTCCCGATATCCTTACAACTATGAGCAACTTACCGCAAGCAATCACTATCTATCCATTCCCATTGGTAAACCTCCTCAATTTGATGGAAATGATTACTCTATGTGGAAGCATAATATGAAGATGCATCTCATTTCCTTAAACCCCAGTTTGTGGCAAATTGTTATGACAAGTGTACATCTTCCCAAGAATGAGGAAGACATCACTTCGGAGCAAGCTGTCCTCCTCCATCGCAATGCTCAAGCCATTAGAGTGATTACCTCCTCATTGACTCGAGAGGAGTTCAACCGCATTGAAGGGTTGGAGATTGCCAAGGAGATATGGGACACCCTCAAGACGGCACATGAGGGCAACCGTGTCATTAGGGAGGCGAAGATTGAGATGATCGAAGGAGAGCTTGGGAGGTTCACCAGCATGGATGGTGAGTCCCCCCAGGACATGTACGATCGCCTAAAGACTCTCATCAACAAGAGTCGGTCATATGAAAGCACCCGGTGGACTGAGCACAAGGTGGTAAGGAGTATGATTCGAGCATTCATGCATCAAAACGTCACTCTTTGCTCACTAATTCGTGAGAGTCCGGTTTTTCACAAGATGACTCCCGAAGAAGTGCTTGGGAGAATTATCAACCATGAGATGATGGAGCAAGAAGCTATGTTCTATAATGATCTACAAAAGCTCTCCCCCTCCAAGAAAAGAGATGTTGCATTCAAGGCAACATCCTCAAGATCACAAGAAAAGGAATAAAGTGATGAAGAGAGCCCCGACACCAATGAGGAAGAGGCACTCTTCATCAACAACTTCAAGAGGATGTTTAGAAGAAGGATATGGAGCTAACATCATGAAAGCAAGAGCAAAGACAGGCCCAAAACAAGATCAAAGAGGGCTTGCTACAATTGTGGGGAGTATGGCCACTTCATCGTGGATTGACCACATGAAGAAAACAAGAAGAAGAAGGAGGGCAAGTCCAAGGAGAAGAAGTACTTCAAGAAGAAGAAGCAATCCAGACATGCCCACCTTGGAAAGGAGTGTGATTCAAATGAGGAATCCTCCTTCGATGAAGAGGAAAAGATAGCAACCATTACTATGAAGAAAACAACCGTGGAGAACAAGCTCTTCGCAAACTTGGAGAAATCAATGTCAACTTGCTTCATGGCCAAGGAGGGAAGAAAGAAGGTTAAATATAAATCCTCCTCTTCAATTTTCTCACATGATGAATAGTAATAGTGAAAATGAACATATGCTTAAGGATATGAGTAAAAGTACCTTGAAAAGATTGAGGTTGTTGATGGAGGAGATATTTGAGAAGGAAGAGCTCATCAACCTCCAAGAGGACATGCTCATACAACAAAAGGAGAGATGTCAAGAGGTTGAGGAGCTCTTAGAGCTTGAAAGAGAAGGAAGCAAAGCGCTTGAGCGTGAACTCGCTTTGAGCAAGGAAACTTGCTCAAACCTTGAGAACACTACAATTGTGCTCAAGGATGAACTTGTTAGTTTGACACAAGCTAACAAGATCCTTGAAACACAAGTGAAGTCTCTCAAGCTAAATGTCTCTTCTTCCTCAACAAGCTCACCTTCTACAAATGTTAAATCCGAAGCGCCTCAACCTTGCAAATGCTCAAACTTAATTATGAAACTTAAAGATGAGCTTAAGTTGGCACAAACCAATCAAGCACCAAAAGGTGGCATCTTTGACAAGGAGAAGATGGCATATGCACGTAGTGCATACACCAACACAAGACATCCCCTTGTCAAGGATGGTCTTGGTTATTCTAGGGAGATGAGGCAAAATGCCAAAACTCCCAAGAATGGCAAAGACTTGATTGTGTTTGTCAAGGGAGGCTCATACAACAATAAAGGAAAGAACATTGCTACATCTCCTAAAATGCCTAAGAAAGAGCCTCATCCCTTGTTCCATGATTTTGATGCATCATATGTTTTATTGAGGAACAAGTTTGGAAAGGCCTATGCTAGGTATGTTGGGACACACAGCAAGATTCCTAAATATTGTGTGTGGGTGCCCAAGTGCCTCTTGACTAACATCAAAGGACCCAACACCGCTAAGGTACCTAAAGCCAAAACTTAAATCTTTCTTGTAGGCACACTCCTCTGGTGGAACCAAATGGGTTCTTGATAGCGGGTGCACTAATCATATGACCGGAGAGAGGAAGATATTTGAGGAGTATGAGCTAAATGAAGATCCAAGTGAAGGAATCTATTTTGGTGACAATAGCCAAGGAAAAATCCTTGGCACCGGTAAAATTGCTATATCCCCGAATCACACTCTTTCAAATGTTTTACATGTTGATTCACTTGATTATAACCTCTTGTCCATATCACAACTATGTTACAAAACGTTATAATTGTTTATTCACTAATTAGGGTGTGACTGTCACAAGGAGAAGAAATGCCTCAATTGCCTTTAAGGGTGTACTCAAGGGAAAGCTCTATCTTGTGGATTTCTATGGGGATAAAGCCCAACTTGATACATGCTTAATTGCAAAAACTAACATGGGATGGCTTTGGCATAGAAGGCTAGCCCATGTTGGGATTAGAAACTTGCAAAAACTCCTTAAAGGCGAGCACATTCGTGGTTTAAAGAATGTTGTGTTTGGAAAGGATAGGCCATGTAGCGCATGCCAAGCCGGAAAGCAAGTTGGAGCACCACATCCATCCAAAAACATTATGACAACAACAAGACCATTGGATCTTCTACACATGGATCTCTTCGGTTCAATCACCTACATAAGTATTGGCGGTAACAAAAATGGTCTTGTTATTGTTGATGATTTTTCACGTTTCACTTGGGTATTCTTTTCGCATGATAAGAATGAGACACAAGGTTTCCTCAAGAAATAATTGAAGAGAGCTCAAAATGAGTTCTCCTTAAGTATCAAGACAATAAGGAGTGACAACGGCACCGAATTCAAGAATACTTAAGTTGAAAAAATTTTGGATGAAGAAGGCATCAAACATGAGATATCGGCCCCCTACTCCCCTCAACAAAATGGGGTGACCGAAAGTAATAATAGAACTCTAATTGAGATGTTAAGAACCATGCTTCATGAGTACAAGATGTCGTACCGGTTTTGGGCGGAAGCGGTTAACACCGCTTGCCATGCCATAAACTGGTTGTATCTTCATGGCATACTCAAGAAGATGTCTTATGAGCTCCTAACCGGTAACAAGTCCAACATTTCTTACTTTCGCGTTTTTGGGAGCAAATGCTACATTCTTAACAAGAAACCTAGGAATTCGAAGTTTGCTTCTAAGTCCGATGAGGGTTTCTTGCTTGGTTATGACTCAAACACCTACGCCTATCGTGTATTCAACAAATCCTCCAGAATTGTTGAAGTAGCACGGGACGTAGTGTTTGATGAGACTAATGGCTCCCAAGTGGAGCAAGTTGATCGTCATGTGATAGATCAAGAAGAAGCTCCACAAGTGGTGATAGGAAGGATGGCACTTGGAGATATACGACCACAAGAACAACCTCAAGATGCAAGTGACCATCTCACACGTCAAGCAAGCTCTTCCTCAAATGATCAATATCGAGTCCCCCAAGATGTGCTCCAAGAAGATGAAAATGGAGGCATCAATCAAGGGGGGGGGGACAATGAAGATGAGGAAGACCAACATGAAGATTCAAGACCTCAAGTGCCTCACTCAAGAGTGCACCAGAGCATCCAACGGGACCACCCCCTTGACAATATACTTGGAGACATCTCCAAGGATGTAACTACTCGATCTCGTGTTGCAAACTTTTGTGAACATTACTCTTTTGATTCTTCTTTGTAGCCTCACAAGGTTGAAGAAGCACTACGAGATCCGGATTGGGTGATGGTCATGCAAGAAGAGCTTAACAATTTCAAAAGAAATCAAGTATGGGAGCTCGTGAAAAGGCCTAATGCAAATGTTGTAAGCACTAAGTGGGTGTTCTGCAACAAACAAGATGAGCACGGGGTGGTTACAAGGAACAAGGCATGACTTGTGGCTGAGGGGTATTCACAAGTCAAAGGTTTGGATTTCGAAGAAACCTTTGCTCCCGTAGCTAGGCTTGAATCAATCCGTATATTACTTGCCTTTGCTACTCACCATGATTTTAAGTTATATCAAATGGACGTCAAGAGTGTCTTCCTCAATGGTCCAATCAAGAAAGAGGTGTATGTGGACCAACCTCGTGGGTTTGAAGATGAAGAATTCCCAAACCATGTGTAAAAAATGCGTAAGGCTCTCTATGGACTCAAACAAATTCCTAGAGCTTTTTATGAGTGCCTTAGAGATTTTCTAACTCAAAATTATTTCAAAGTGGGGAAGGCAGATTACACTTTATTCACTAAGTACTTTAATGATGATTTGTTTATTTGCCAAATATATGTCAATGACACTATATTTGGTTCTACTAACAAAGCTTTTTGTGATGACTTTTCTAAGATAATGAAAGAAAGATTTGAGATGTCCATGATAGGGGAGTTGAAGTTCTTCCTAGGTTTTCAAGTGAAACAACTCGAGGAGGACACGTTCATCAGTCAAACCAAGTACACACAAGATATACTCAAGAAGTTTGACATGGACAAGGCCAAACCCATCAAGACTCCTATGGCAACCAATGGGCATCTCGATCTTAATGAAGATGGTCCAAGTGTGGACCAAAAGGTATATCGCTCCATGATAGGTTCATTGTTTTACTTATGTGCATCTAGGCCCGATATCATGCTTAGTGTGTGTATGTGTGCTAGATTTCAAGCTGCTCCTAAGATGTGTCATTTGACCGACGTTAAGAGAATTCTTAGATATTTAGTTCACACACCAAGCCTAGGACTTTGGAACCCCAAAAGCTCTATGTTTAACCTCATTGGATATTTCGATGCGGACTATGCGGGGTGCAGAGTTGATAGGAAGAGCACTTCTGGAACTTGCCAATTCCTTGGTAGATCTTTAGTGTCTTGGTCCTCGAATAAACAAAACTCCATTGCTCTTTCCACAGCCGAAGCGGAGTATGTTGCCGTCGAAAGTTGTTGTTCACAACTTCTTTGGATGCAACAAACTCTTAGAGACTATGACATAAACTTGCGTCATATTCCCCTCCTATGTGACAATGAGAGTGCCATCAAAATAGCCCACAATACAATTGAACATTCGAGGACCAAACACATCGATATTCGCCACCACTTCTTGAGAGATCACTCCATAAAAGGAGACATTGCAATTTCCCATGTGAGTACCGAAAAACAATTGGCCGATATTTTTACCAAACCTCTAGATGAGAAAAGATTTTGTGAATTTAGGAGTGAGCTCAATATCTTAGATTCTTGAAATGTGGCTTGAGTTTTGCACATTTGATTGTCATGTTCAAAATTCACACATGCTTGCGAAAAACTCATCCTCCTCAATTTTCTACAAAATTATTTTGAAGTTATTAAATCTTTGTGAATAATGGTCATAGTTTGATTGTTGGTTGCTTAATGACCATGTTTACAAAGATCTTTTGTGAAAATATAGTCCAAAAGGATCAAATCTCCACTGAAAACTCAATATATAGGAGGTTTCAGTCTTAGGACCGGACTAGTCCAGCCCTAGACCGGACTAGTCTGGTGGGTCAGAATTGTCCGGACCTTGTCCGCTGGCCGGACAAGTCCGGGTCTCCGACCGGACTAGTCCGGCCCTTGGGGACTTAATCTCCCTTGGACGCCCTCGACCTCTCCACTTCACTCAAACCCTCTCTCTCCAAAAATACACGAAAACTGCCCCCAAATCGGCGATTTTTGATTCCAACCACAAAATCTTGATTCCAATCGGTGGATTGAAGCCCCAAGGTGCGTGGGAACTCTTCCCCAAGCATCGGAGGCCGATTCCTCACCCACGTTTTGACGAATCAAAGATTTGAAGAGGTATTCTTGACCTAACCCAAAATCTCCAAAATTCAATTCTTTTAGGTCTATTGATAGGAACTTCTTCACAAATGTTGTTGTCCACATCATTGTGAGAATATACCTCCATTTTTATGGTAGGATCCGTAGTTTTTGCAAAATTTCTCTAGATTGGGGTTCTTGATGTGTGAACCGGACTAGTCCGACCGTAGGGCGGACAAGTCAGACTTGGTACGGACTAGTCCGTCCCTTGGGCGGACAAGTCTGGGTTACACAGTGAAAACCCTAACCTAAATCAATTTTGTGGATTCTACCACCATATATCTACTTCCTTGGACTCATACACTTTCCTTTGCATCTCTTATCAGCAACTATGTCGGATTCCGACTATATTCCCCTCTCTGACTCTGAGACCGAAGCGGGAAGGCAAGCTTGTTACCGCCGAAAGCGCGAGGAGGACCAGCTTGTCATGGCGTATCTCGACTCTCAGACAGAAGCTAGAAGAGCAAAGAAGACACAACGAGAAGCTCACAACTCTGTTGCAGTGGAGGCAGTCCCAAAGAAGAAGAGGTTTGTGAATGTGGGGGAGCAAGCTAGAATCCAGGAGGCGAGGACCTCCAAGGACAATGGAAAGTCCACAGCGGATGCTGCGCCCAAGAAGAGGGTTATAATGGCCAAGAAGGCAGCAAGCAAGGCCAAGAAGGGTGCCTCTCAACCCATTGGCCCCTTGAGGATGTCGTCTCCTACAAGGAACCCAAACCGTGCAGTGGCCTTCGATGCCAACATCTTCAAGGGGAAAGGGGATGGGAAGGCAAGAAAGCTCTGAAAAATCAATGTCTATCAGAGGGAGAGGAGCACAGTGGATCCCCGCTTTTGGTGTGTTTTTCACTTTGACTACTACAGACCTGTCTATATGTCCAAGCGGACTCCAGTAACAGACGCTCAGTGGATCGATTGGGAATACATTGCCCAGAAGGATCGCACGACCTTCAATGTTGTGATTGAGGCCATAGAGCGCCATGGTCTGAAGAAATTCATGGCTTTTCAGTATGACTGAAATGTGGAGTTCATTGCTCAATTCTTCTCCATTATCTATTTCCACACCGATGGGGACAGGAGGATCACCTGGATGACCCATGAAGAGCAATACTCCACCACTTACTGGGAGTTTGCTCAGTTCCTTGACTTGGAGGATCAACTGGAGAATGAGATCATCATTTCCAACTTAAGGCCAGTTGATTGAGACACTTTGGAGTACATGTATCCCAGCCATGTACCTTTTGAGGTCGGGCACATAAGGAACATCAAGCCCTTCTACAGTGTGCTCAACCGGGTGCTCCGGAAGACCATTGCCCCCAAGGATGGAGATGCGGGGATTATTCAAGGAAATTTGAGGCACTTGATGGTGCTAATTGATGGAGATGTTCGCTTCAATGTGGTTGACTACATCTTCGACGACATCTTCAACATCTCGCCTACTCCAAACCGACCATGTGGGTATGCTCCCTACGTCATGTACATGATAGAAAGGTGTTTGGACTCACCTTTAAGAAGGACATTACTCACCGGAGGCTTTGACCTCAACTCCCTCCTCCGGAGCCTGCTGCCCGCAGGAGGAAGAATGTGGATCCTCCCGCTTCTTCTTCTCATTTTGTGTCATCACCCCCTCCACCTCCGCCTTCATCACAATGCGGGAGTGGATTCTTCAAGTGTTTCAAAGCCCTTTTCTCCTCTTGCCGGAAGACAGAAATTCGGCAACGTTGCATGGAGCGTTGCCACGAGAAGTATCTCAAGGTGATGTGCGATAAGCTGGACATCCCCATGTCTCCCGCCGAGGAGAGTGATGGGTAGATCACTCCATTCCAAGAGTTCACCGCCGAGGAGCTAGCTCAATTTGGTGAAGATGGTACTTCTACAGCGGCCTCGTCCGAAGATGATGCTCATATTGACCCAGAAGCCACGGAGAGCGATAGCGGGCGCCAAGGAGCCGAAGACGACGACGACGACGACGATGATGATGATGATGATGATGATGATGATGATGATGATGAGTAGATCTAAGGACCCTTCCTTCCTTCTCTTCCTTTTTGGTGTCTTGATGCCAAAAAGGGAGAGATTGATGGGGTACTTAGAAAGGGGGAGAGTTTGGAAAAGGGGGTTCTACTTAGATAATAGTTTTATGGGGGATAAATTGATCCACTATGAACTTATATTTTAAAACTCTCATTTCAATTGTTGTAAGACCTAATTCATGTACCTTGACTAAATTGTGATTTTGTGCTTGATTATGCTTGAGTTATATGTTTATCTTGCATATCGGTTGCCTCATCACAATTTATGAGCACATCACTTAGGCACCCCACCATAACATGTATATGTATGAGAACTCTCTCTCAATTTCTCTTACTCATGATGCATACATTGAATGGGAGTTACTCATACAAATACATATAATGAAAATAAATTATTATCCTTTTGTTGAAGTCTTAATGTGTTGTCATCAATCACCAAAAAGGGAGAGATTAAAAGTGCATCTAGAAATCCTCGTGGGTTTTGGATGATTGATGACAACAATTAAGAGACTAATGAGCTAAGTTAATCTTAAGCACAGGTGTGATGGATGAAATGAGATGAAATCCCTCAAAAAAAGAAAAGGATAAAATGGACGTCAAAGTCCCAAGTGTAGAAATTAGGGTTTCTATAGTATTGAGCTAAAGTGAGTTGTATCATGTGTGAGGGTGAATGTATCATGTGCATTGAGATCATTCTAGAGGGCTCAAAGTGGTGGTTGAGAGAAAAAACTTAAGTGAGAAGTCAAAATGAGGAAAAACCCTAGGAGACCGAACTAGTCCGGCCAGTCAGAGTAGTCCGTTTTGAGGCGGACTAAACGTCTCTGGATGAGTTCGAACTTGTCCGTATGGGCACAAACTAGTCCGTTCATCCCTTAGTAGAGTTGGAGCTAAGTCCTTGAAGACCGGACTTGTCTGTTTTGAAACGAACCAAAGCTCTCTGGAGAAGTTCGGACTTGTCCGTGGTGGTACGGACTAGTCCGGTTGAGACTTAGTGAGATAAATTGAGAGAAAACCCTAGAGGGCCGCACTAGTCCGCCCCAGTGGACAGACTAGTGCGGGCCTATCCAGTTGAGTCTGTTTTGAGACGGACCAAAACTTTCTGTCCTACTTCAGACTAGTCCGTGTTGTCAGTGACCGTTTGAAATTCAAACGTTAGCGCGCACATCAATTTGCTAACATATGCTGAACAGGTTCATCTTATTCAAACGTTGACGCGCACGTCAATTTGCTAGCATATGCCGGACAGCTTCATCTTATCTTGCCCACTTCACTTCTATCTGTTTCTACTTGCTCAGTCAGGCCACACGCGATGCGATGCGCCATGCGTCAGCTCTCAAATTCCTCGCCCTCCCGTCTACAAGCAGCACAACCGCCGACGCACCCAATGAACCCGATCCCCCATACCATATAGCGGTATAAATTCCCCTGGCCACACTCCACAGCCTCGTCCGCCCTCCACCTCTGATCCATCCATCGACTTTCTTTATGACCTTTGCCACAAGCAGCTGAAGCTAGCACCCACTACTAGCCGAGACGAGAGCGAAGCAGAGAGGCGGAGAGATGGCGAAGGTGCATCCCAACTCCGTCGTCGCCGTTCCAGTTCCAGTTCCAGTTCCAGCAGCAGCAGAGCCCGCCGCGGCGAACCGGAGCTGCGCGGCGCCATCGCCGCCCCAAGACCAGGAGCCGCCGACTGTGCTGACGGTGTGGCGCAAGTCGCTGCTCTTCAACTGCCACGGCTTGACCGTCTTCGACGCCAAGGGCGACCTCGCCTTCCGCGTCGACTGCTACGGCGGCAACAGCAGCAGCAGGCGCCGCGCCGAGGTCGTCGTCCTCATGGACGCCGCCGGCAAGCCGCTCCTCACCGTCCGCCGTAAGAGGCTTCTCCTCGGTCGCCTGTGGCAAATCTACGACGGAGACTATGATGATGACGATGGAGCCAGCAAAAACAACAACAAGACCCCGCTCGTCTCCGTCCGCCGCTCCTCCAGCAAGGCGCTGGCGCGTGTCACCTCCTCCTCGCCCTCGAGCCTCGAGGCGGCGGCGTCGTCGTCGTCGTACGTGGTGGAGGGCTCGTACGCGCGGCGGGCCTGCGCGGTGCGCGACGCCAACGGGGACGCTGTGGCCGAGGTGCGCCGCAAGCAGTCGGTGGGCGACGAGGTGTTCCGGCTCGTTGTGGCGGACCCGCGCCGCTGGCCGTGGGACTCGTCATTGCACTCGACGAGATGTTCTCCTCCGGCTCGTTGCTGCTGCTGCTGCGTAGGGCATTGTCGCCGTAGCGTAGCAAAGCCGCCGGAAATTCACTTTTGATCGCATCAAAAGTTGGACCTTCTGTTTGTTCTTCTGGTCCACTCGTGGATATTGTGCTTATTATGTGGACCTGACGAAGTTGTGCAGAATATTTGCTGTTGCTGAGAGCAACAGGCAGAGAAACAGAGAATGGTTTCGCCACCCATTCGTAGCATGCAGCAGCACTCTATGCATGAGTCTGATGCTTTGTTTTCAGCATAATTAACTTGATAATCCTTGTTCCGAAACTGTACAAAACCAACATAGCTAGACACACAAGTCTTTTAGTCTCAAACAAGTTGAGGTAAACTAGAGTTACAACCCACAAGTACCAGCAGAACCGACATGTAAAGTCCTAACGAGAAAGTAAAATATTACAGGAAAAAATAAATTAGGCAAACATGCGTACTCAGATCATGCACATTAGGCTGACTCCAACGCACTATACATAGGGAGACACATCGGTGGAATAGGTAATCATAGGATACCAAACGTCTCTAACCAGTTACTAAACAGAGCTACCGTATTTTCCTATTGGGGGGGAAATTACCCAAACATGCGTCTTCTCCGAGTTGGCACGCAACACTGTAGAGCAGGCGCTTTCGCACGCGGGGGCGTGTGATTTCGTGCGGGCGCGCGTGATTTCGCGAGAGCAGACGCAGGCGCGCGGTGGATTCCGCGCGGGAGCGAGTGCGCGCTTCATTTTTTCACATGCGGGCGCGGGAATGAGCGCTGAATTTTTTTTGGTAACAATGGTTGCGTCTTCCATTAGAGTTGACTCTTTTTGCCGCTGGTTACGGGCTCAAGCGTGACACATATCGGGAGATGAGTACGCTCGTATTGGTTATACGGTTAGAGTCAGCCTTAGACAGCCACACATAAATACTCTGCGTACAGTGTTTTTTTAACTCGTTTTTCTTTTCGGAGACGTCAATCTTTTCGATCGGGAGGAAGTACTCTAGTTCAATTTTTTCTTTTAATTTTTTTTTGGAAAATAAGTACTCCAGTTCGATGCCAAGCAAGGACCTCGTTCGATGCCGGAATTTCTTTGCTCGATTCATCCAGTCCAGATTGTCATTTTCGTGTGCAACAACATGATGCACGTTGATACGCATGCAGGCCTGCTGCATTCCCGTCAACTTCGAGCTGCAGCCAAGCCAAGTCAGCCGCGTTCACAACAAGGTGCACGCAGAGAACGTGGCGAAGGACCACGAACCTTTAGATTATGTTCTCGTTCGTTGCTGACTAGTGTTGGAATTAATGGGCTTGGCCCAATATTAATTCAGAAATAAATTCTAGAAAATCTCAAAGGCCCATTAGAGCAAGAGGGAGTGGTGCTAAGTGTTTAGTCCCACATGGAAAGTGGAAGTGGAGCAATCCCTACATATAAGGGAGGTTGCTCTTCCACTCCTTGAGTGAGAGAGAAGAGAGGAAGAGAGGGGTGGCCCACGCGCGCTCCTCCTCCTCCTCCTCGCTCGCCACGCCACGTCCGCGCGTTTCGTGTGAATTCGAGCCGAGCCCAGATTTTATATTTTTGCAGAAAATTAAATTGGGTTTTTTGAGCCTCCGAATTTTTGGGGCTACCGAGACAGAGTCCAAGTCGTTAGAGACGGACGTGTCTACAATTGCGGAGTCGGTTCGGATCTGAACTCTCCGGATCGCATACGAACCGCCTCTTGGGACTCTATAAATACGGGCGTCCGCGGTACGGCAGGGCATCCCACGATCAGATCAATCCCACGTTCGCGTTCCTTGCGCCGCCTTCTAGTCTACTCCATCCCGAGCGCCGGCGTGCACCAACGATCGGGAGAGCAGGTCTCCGGAACCGCTCGCCCTTGCGATCCTGCACCGGGAGAGGGCGAATAAGGTTTTTGGGAAGCGCTCTGCGCGACTGCTCGCGTTCTTCACCACGGCTCGTCTACCGACCAGATCGGGCGCTGCGGCTCAACGTCGTCACCAACGCCTGCAGCGATTGTTCGCCGTCGGATCTACAGCGGTGCGTTCGACTCCAAACCGGTACGCGTTAATTCTCGTCCCGTCTGTCTGCCGATCGCTGTTGTTTTCCTCGTGTTTTTCCGGAATTATTCGGTAAATTGCCTCCTATTTTTCTAACAATCCAAAAACCTTATTAGGCAATTCCCTAAATTGAACATGATGACTTTGGCCGATGCACTGAGGCCGGAGAAATTCTTTGGCGTGCACTTCAAGAGGTGGCAAGTTAAGACCACGCTCTGGCTCCAATCGCTTAAGATCTTCTGGGTAACCGAGGGCAGGACTCAAGGTCCTTTGTCTGTCGAAGAACAGATAAAGTTCGAGGAAGCCAACTCTGCCCTGAGAGGATGCATCTTAAGTGTTCTTGATAATAAACTCTGTGATGTCTATCTGACAGTCACAGATGGGAAAGAGCTCTAGGATGCACTTAACGCTAAGTATGGTGCAGCCGATGCAGGTGGTGAATTGTATATCATGGAGAATTTTCATGACTACAAGATGGTTAACAACCGTCCTGTAGTTGAACAAGCTCATGAAATACAGTGCCTTGCGAGAGAGCTCAATCTCCTTAAGTGTCCTTTACCCGACAAGTTTGTGGCTGGGTGCATTATTGCAAAGTTACCCCCATCATGGAGGAACTTCGCCACAACCCTCAAACACAAGAGACAGGAAATATCAGTTGAAAACCTGATAGCATCTCTTGATGTTGAGGAGAAGGCTCGGGCTAAGGACGCTACTGAGAAAGGAGGCGAGGGGCAATCGAGCGCCAATGCTAATATGGTGCAGAAACCCTATGTCAAGAACAAAGGGAACAAGTCTCTATTCAAGCCAAACAAAACTACTGCTTTCAAGAAGAAGAAGTCAAACAAAGTCAATGATGGCTGCTGTTACACCTGTGGGGAGCAGGGACATATTTCCAAGAACTGTCCTGAGAGGGCAGATCGCAAAGGGAAAAAGAATGTCAACATTGTGACATCCAACAATGCAGATGGGTACGGTAATTCCTTTAATGTTCTTTCTGTTTCTCAAACACCATCTTGGTGGTTTGATACGGGTGCTAATGTTCATGTATGTTCTGACATGTCCATGTTTACTTCTTACCAGTTCGTCCGGGATTCTGCCGTGCTAATGGGGAATGGGTCACATGCTTCTGTTCGTGGTGTTGGCACGGTCGATCTGAAGTTCACTTCGGGAAAGATTGTCCAGCTGAAGAACGTGCAGCATGTCCCTACTATGAACAAAAATCTTGTTAGTGGTACCCTTCTATGCAGAGATGGGTTTAAAGTAGTTTTAGAGTCCAATAAAATAGTTGTGTCTAAGCATGGACAATTTATTGGTAAAGGCTATGAATGCGGAGGCCTGTTCCGCTTTTCTCTTTCGGAGTTTAGTAATAAGTCAGTAAACCATATTTGTGGCGGTATAAATGATGATGCAAGTGTTTGGCATTCTCGTTTATGTCACGTTAATTTTGGTTTAATGAATCGGCTATCTAGTCTCAAATTAATTCCGGAATTCACTGTTGTCAAAGGTTCTAAGTGCCATAGTTGTGTGCAGTCAAAACAACCTCGAAAGCCTCACAAGGCAGCCGAGGAGAGAAACTTGGCACCATTAGAACTCATACATTCTGATCTATGCGAGATGAATGGTGTGTTGACAAAAGGTGGAAAGAAATATTTTATGACATTAATAGATGATTCTACTAGATTCTGTTATGTTTACTTGTTGCAAACTAAAGATGAAGCTTTAGACTACTTTAAAATCTATAAATCTGAAGTAGAAACTCAATTAGAGAGAAAGATCAAACGTCTTAGGTCAGATCGTGGTGGTGAGTATTTTCCCAAAATATTTGATGATTTTTGTGCGGAACACGGTATTATACATGAGAGGACGCCTCCCTATTCACCCCAATCAAACGGGGTAGCCGAGAGGAAAAACCGCACATTGTGTGACTTGGTGAATGCCATGTTAGACACGTTTGGTTTATCTAAGGCATGGTGGGGGGAGGCTCTTTTGACTTCATGTCATGTCCTAAACCGCGTTCCAAACAAGAATAAAGAGAAAACCCCTTATGAGGAGTGGGTTGGGAGAAAACCATCACTTTCATACTTGCGTACTTGGGGATGTTTGGCAAAAGTCAATGTTCCAATTACCAAGAAACGCAAGCTGAGACCAAAAACAGTGGATTGTATCTTTCTAGGCTATGCTCATCGGAGCATCGCATATAGATTTTTAGAAGTTAAATCTGAGGTACCTGATATGCATGTTGATACTATTATGGAATCTTGTGATGCAACATTTTTTGAGAATATTTTTCCTATGAAAGATATGCATAGCACTGCTAGGATCTCTTCTGAAATTTGTCCTGAATCCACTACAACTAGCGAGTTTCTTGATACACCGTTTGAGAATGTCCCAGAGGAAGAACACAATGAAATAACTCAGTCGAGTAAGAGATCACGGATTGCAAAATCCTTTGCTGATGATTTCATTGTGTACCTTGTGGACGATACTCCTAGATCCATAGCAGGGGCATATGCATCACCTGATGCAGATGACTGGAAAGAAGCAGTTCATAGTGAGATGGACTCAATTCTTTCCAATGGAACCTGGGAGTTAACTGAACGACCATACGGGTGCAAACCAGTAGGCTGCAAGTGGGTGTTCAAGAAGAAGCTCAGACCTGACGGTACTATTGAAAAGTACAAGGCAAGACTAGTTGCAAAGGGCTATACTCAAAAGGAAGGTGAAGACTATTTTGACACCTATTCACCTGTCGCCAGAATGACGACAATTCGTGTACTACTTTCTTTGGCTGCCTCTTATGGTCTAATCATCCATCAAATGGATGTAAAGACAGCTTTCCTGAACGGAGAGTTGGAAGAGGAGATTTATATGGAACAACCTGATGGGTTCGTAGTAAAAGGTGAAGAGACAAAGGTGTGCAAATTGTTGAAATCCTTGTATGGCCTGAAACAAGCACCTAAGCAATGGAATGAGAAGTTCGATAGTACTTTGACATCTGCGGGCTTTGTCATTAACGAGGCTGATCGGTGCGTGTACTATCGCCATGGTGGGGGCGATAGCGTTATGTTATGCTTGTATGTAGATGATATACTCATTTTTGATACGAGCATTAATATAATTTCTGAGGTCAAGTCTTTTCTATAAAAATGTTTTGATATGAAAGATCTGGGAGAAGCTAATGTTATTTTAAACATTAAGCTAAATAAGGATGAGAGTGGAATTACTTTAAGTCAATCCCACTATGTTGAGAAAATCTTGAGCCGGTTCGGCTTTATGGATAGCAAGATTTCTCCAACGCCTTATGATCCCAGCGTGATACTTAGAAAGAACAAGAAAGAGTCAAGAGATCAACTCAGATATTCTCAGATGATCGGTTCACTCATGTACTTAGCTAGCGCAACCCGTCCTGATATCTCTTTTGCTGTAAGCAAACTGAGCAGGTTCATGTCAAACCCGGGTACAGATCATTGGCATGCACTTGAAAGGGTTATGCGCTATCTGAGAGGTACAATGAGTTATGGAATTCACTATACTAGGCATCCGGCCGTGCCTGAGGGTTATAGTGATTCGAACTGGATTTCTGATGTTGATGAACTCTATGCCACAAGTGGATATGTGTTCACTCTAGCTGGTGGCGCTATATCATGGAGGTCTTGCAAACAAACCATTTTGACGAGGTCGACCATGGAAGCAGAACTCACTGCTTTAGAGACAGCCACTGCATAGGCAGAATGGCTGCGAGAGCTCTTGATGGATTTGCCTATAGTTGAGAAACCATTGCCGGCAATTCTTATGAACTGTGACAATCAGACGGTGATTGCCAAAGTGACCAGTTCTAAGGATAATGCAAAATCATCAAGACACGTCAAGAGACGTTTAAAATCTGTCAGGAAAATGAGAAACTCCGGAGTTATTACTGTTTCGTACATACAAACAGACAAAAATCTGGCAGATCCCTTTACGAAGGGTCTATCACGTAATGTGATAGAAAGTGCATCGAGAGAGATGGGTTTGAGACCCATTGATGTGACACCATAGTAGTAACCCAACCTATGTGATCGGAGATCCCGTGAATTAGGTCATGGGAAAACAAGCTAGTGGTTCACCGAGGAGAGTACTTCCTTTATACCCTCTCTATGGGAAGATGCACACTTGTACTCTCAAACTGTAAGGCAGGTTGGCGAATTGCCTTAATGTGTTTCTGTTGGCTATGTGTAGCAAAGATGTCGTCCTACAGGGCAGTCTTGAAGGAAACACACCTATATGAGCTCCGACTGTCTAACGTCGCAGTCTGTGAGATTTGGGTGATCTCTGGAAAGCTCATGAAGAGACCAGGGAGTACGACACATATGCTCCACCCGCGGGGTAGACTACTGGTAGTCAAGTACTGGTAATGGTCTTTGGGTGAAGTCAGTTCACACAAAACTTGCAATTCAAGGCGTAGTCCATTGTTCAAGTTGTGACCTGATGAAACTTAAGGATCTAGGCAGAAGTTCAACTTCACAGTCTCTGCCGAAAACACTAGTATATTAAACAAGGAACGGGAATGACCTCTCTCCTAATGGCTTTGAGATCTGGTGGGGGATTGTTGGAATTAGTGGGCTTGGCCCAATATTAATTCAGAAATAAATCCTAGAAAATCTCAAAGGCCCATTAGGGCAAGAGGGAGTGGTGCTAAGTGTTTAGTCCCACATGGGAAGTGGAAGTGGAGCAATCCCTACATATAAGGGAGGTTGCTCTTCCACTCCTTGAGTGAGAGAGAAGAGAGGAAGAGAGGGGTGGCCCACGCGCGCTCCTCCTCCTCCTCCTCGCTCGCTCGCCTCGCCATGCCACGCCATGCCCCGCCCCGCCCCGCCCCGACCCGCACACGCGCGCGTGTGTTCGTGTGAATTCGAGCCTCGAGCCGAGATTTTATATTTTTGCAGAAAATTAAATTGGGATTTTTGAGCCTCCGAATTTTTGGGGCTACCGAGACAGAGTCCAGGTCGTTAGAGACGGACGCGTCTACAATTGCGGAGTCGGTTCGGATCTGAACTCTCCGGATCGCATACGAACCGCCTCTTGGGACTCTATAAATACGGGCGTCTGCGGTATGGCAGGGCATCCCACGATCAGATCAATCCCACGTTCGCGTTCCTTGCGCCGCCTTCTAGTCTACTCCATCCCGAGCGCCGGCGTGCACCGACGATCGGGAGAGCAGGTATCCGGAACCGCTCGCCCTTGCGATCCTGCACCGGGAGAGGGCGAATAAGGTTTTTGGGAAGCGCTCTGCGCGACTGCTCGCGTTCTTCACCACGGCTCGTCTACCGACCAGATCGGGCGCTGCGGCTCAACGTCGTCACCAACGCCTGCAGCGACTGTTCGCCGTCGGATCTACAGCGGTGCGTTCGACTCCAAACCGATACGCGTTAATTCTCGTCCCGTCTGTCTGCCGATCGCTGCTGTTTTCCTCGTGTTTTTCCGGAATTATTCGGTAAATTGCCTCCTATTTTTCTAACAACTAGGACATGCACAAAGTTTCGGATGGTAGCAAGTGCCTGTCCCAGCGGCAAACATGCATGCATGTTTGGCAATAACCACAGGATGCTTTGGTCTCGCATGCAATCCTGTTCCACTCCAAAACGCGCCCGTCGCCGTTAAACATGAACATGTGTTGGGCTTGGCTCAGAATGTTATGATTGAAATTGAGAGATGTAATAGAAATTGAGAGAGACACAAGATCCACTACTACAAGATGCTTCATCGTAAGCGGTTCTAAACATATTATCGCATACAGTTTTAAAAACCGTCTGTAATGAAGAGTCTGTGAAAATGATCGATTAACACAGGCGGTGACATAATCCGCCTGTGAAACTACATTTTCACAGGCGGTTTTTAATAAAAAAACCGCCTGTGAAAATGCATTTTCACAGGCGGTCGGTAATAAAAAACCGCCTGTAAAAATAGATTTTCACAGGCAGTTTTTAATTAAAAACCGCCTGTGAAAATGGCTAGTGAAACAAATAAAATCACATGTGCCGCCAAAGTCAGAAGAGGCCGCGCCGCCTGGAGGCTGCCGCGTTGCCGGGAGCCGGAAGAGCGCCGCCAAGTGTCGAAGGAGGTCGCACCGCCGAGAGTCGGAGGAGCCGTGCCGCCCGAAGCCCGACGAGGCCGTGCCGCTTGGAGCCGGAGGAGCCGCACCGTCGAGAGCCCGAGGTAGACCGCGCCACCGGGTGCCCGAGGTAGACCGCGCCGGATCTGTGCCCGCGCTCACGCCAGCATGGCGCGCGCTCGCCGGGAGGCGCGCTGGAGCCGCGCTGCCGGGAGCCCGAGGTAGACTGTGCCAGGTCCGCGTCCGTGCTCGCGTCGGCAGGGCTCGCGCTCGTCGGGAGGCCGCGCCAGAGCCGTCGAGGTCCGGAGCAAGCGAAGTCGTGCTTTAGTCGCGCCTTGAGAGAGGTCGCCGGCAGCCGCGCCGCCGGGAGCCCGAGGTAGACTGTGCTAGATCCGCGCTCGTGCTCGCGTCGGCAGGGCTCGCACTCGTCGGGAGGCCGCGCCGGAGCCGCCGAGGTCTGGAGCAACCGAAGTCGCGCCTTAGTCGCGCCTTGAGAGAGGTCGCCGACTGCCGCGCCTTGGGAGATGCCGCCGGAAGCCGTACCTTGGGAGGCTGACGGAGGATCACAGACTGAACCGTGGCTGCTGCTGTTATAGACACATCTATCGTGCAGCTTCTAAACTGAGTCGTTGGATCGATAAGCAGCGGACAACGGAGATACGAAGTCCAAGAGTGATCTGTGGGATGAAGCAGCGGACCAATGAGGAGCCATCATTATCACAGGTGGTTTTTATGTTACAGACCGCCTGTGAAAATCATTATATTTTCACAGGCGGTTGTTTGTTACGGACTGCCTGTGATAATGACTATTATCACAGGCGGTTTTTGTTACGGACCGCCTGTGAAAATCAATACATTTTCACAGGCGGTTGTTTGTTACGGACCACCTGTGATATTCTATTATCACAGGCGGTTATTAACTCATCTGACATCACATGCGACACTTTTAATGGACCGTCTGTAAAAAAAATATAGAAGCGCCTGTAAAAATGTTTTTTGTAGTAGTGAGATGTAGTAATTGATTGTACTCTTTATTTATTTATTGCCTTCTATGAATACATGATGAGGAGTCACAAGGTTGAAAAGATGTACCCCTTTATGAAGGGAGACAATAACTACCCTACGGCAGTTATCAAGTGATCAAATGTTTAATGTGGTTTATAACACTCTTCCTTGAGCACTTGATTTTCGCATTAAATGAGTAATATTTTCGAAGAAATCAGTGGGAAAAATCTGAAGATATATATATATATATATATATATATATATATTTAGTATATGCTTGTGTAAAAACTCCTAAAAAGATTGTTAAAACGGGAGAAAAGCACAACATTTAAATGTCATATTCGTTTTCATATAAAAAACTCATGTGATGAAGATAAGAAAGTGGACATTATCTTGCATTCTCATTGCCTCATTAAAACTTATCGTGGGAAAACTTATAAAAGTAAAAACTCACATAAGAAAAAGAGTACAATTTTATGCAATAATCATGAAGCTTTATGATAAAGCTCTCCTAAACTCTATAAATCTCTAAGTCTACGCATATATATACCAGCGACACATTTAAAAAATGTGGAGTATGATAGAGACTTAGTGAATAAATCAGCTAAATTATCACATGATTTTGTTTGTTGGAGACTAATTTCTCCATTCACTTGAAATTCATGTGGATAAAAGAGTTTAAGTGTTATGTGTTTAGTAACATTTATTTTCACATAACATGAATGCATCTAAGCAATGCAAGCTGCATTATCTTCATATATAATGATAGGTGACTCAATAGGTCCAATACCACATGAGACTTGTATGTGATCAACCACTCTAACTAGTCATGCACATTCATGTGCGGCTTCATATAATGATATGATTTCGTAGTGATTAGAAGACGTAGCAATTAGAGTTTGTTTAGAAGACTTCCATGAAATTATTATATGTCTGTAAAAAAATACAAATCATGTCTGGGCTTTACTATTATGGGGATCACTTAAATACCCAGGTTAATATCTTGGTTTTTATTAAAGAAAAAACATAGATATGTTGTGCCTTTAAGATATCTAAAAACATTAACTCCTTTTCAACGACGCATGGTTGTAGCATCACTGTATCTTGCTAGTAAATTTATTGTAAATGCAATATTGAAATCTTGTATTATTTGCAAGATACATAAGTGCTCCAATAACACTTAGGTATGGATATTCAGAATTCAATATCTCTTCTCCTTTTTGGCGTGGCATAAATGGATTTGTATCTTTTTCGAAGGCTCTTACTACTATTAAAGTTTTAGATAGATAGACTTTATCTATATTGAATTTCTTCAATACCTTTTGGACATAAGCCGATTGATGTACGAGAATGCCTATTTGAAAGTGCTCTAGTTGTAAACCTAAGTAGAATTTAGTTTTATCTAAATCATTCATCTCGAATTCCATCTTTAGATGATTGCGAGCTTCATTAATATCAAGTGTAGTGCTATTGATATTTTAACCATCAACATATACTGAAATTATGCAAAATTCGACTAAGAATTTACGTATGAAGACACAAGGACAATCATCATTAGTAGAGTAAGAGCAACATTAACATTTTGACGATGGTGTCGACCACGACGAAGGTTTCAGCAGCGTCAGCCATCACGGAGGCTTCTGCGGCCTAACGAGTTGGAACAATCTCCATCTTGGAAAATGATAACAAGATCTGAATTCCAGATCCTTGCATCTTACCACTTAATTTCTCTTCTCTCTTTGATTTGCTCTGTTTTAACAGTGTTGATAACATGTTATTATTTAAATTGAGAGATATAATAGAAATTGAGAGACACAAGATGTATATAATTGATTATACTCTTTATTCATTCACTGCACTCTTTATTCATACATGATGAGAAGTCAAAAGATTGGAGGGATGTGATCCTTTATGAAGAGACACAGTAACTACCCTATGGCAGTTATCAAGTGATCTAATGTGGTTTATAACACAGAATTCTGGACTCTCTGCAGCCTGCAGGATGAACACACGCAAACACTCCACAAAAGGGAACTCGCAAATTACAAAACTGGAACAAAAGTCTTTCGTTGAACTGTAAGACGGTGATAAAAGGATGATCCAAATCCAACTCACGAAACTTCAAAACGTAGCTATAAATAGATGTTTCTATGCCAATCATGGAGAAACAAACAATACGCACCAGACGCCACCAGGGCAACAAGACTTAAACTCTCACTGAATACGCGAGGCAACCAGCATGGGCTATAGAAAAACAGATCAAATGTACTGAGAGTAAATTCTATAAGGTGTTACAGACAGTCATAGAAAACTGCCATTTCATCTGGTCCCTTCCACGGAAGCAGCTTCAGTCATATGATTTCTTGATCTTGACAGCACACAGCAGTAAGCTTCTGAGTACAAGGTCAATGCCCATGTGTGTCGTGTGGTTGTGCAGGCAGTGAGTTCCTACATCTATCAGACCCTCCCACTTGCACTAACTGCGGACAGGTTAACAGCTGGTTTCTGGAACACCCTTACAATAGATGTCCCGTCACCACCATCGTTGCCAACTCTCCAGGACCGGTCCTTCTTTCGCTGGGGCTTCTTATGCTGCTTGTGAGATGCCTCTTTCTTCTTCTTCCCGGTAGCTTTAGACCCTTCATTGGCCAAGTCAAATGATTCCAGGTCACTCAGAACGTGCCTCATGTCTGGTTCTGCTGGATCAACTGTATCCTCCTCATTCGAATCCTCAGCATCTGACTCATTGGCTGCTGAGATAGTGGGACCTTCTGATCCAGTACCTTCTTCATGTTCTGTCTCAGCATCTGTTACACCAGGAGGAAGTTCAAAGTGTGGTATTTTGCCATCAATGTAATCCTTCAGTATCTGTCGAGCAGCCCTAGTCTCATCAGGCAGCCCAGCATGACTCACGTGCCCACGAGATACACAGTACGCCCGCAACAGCTCAGCAGCAGTCGGTGGCCGAGATTGTGATTCATATGATTTCGGCTTAGGCAAGGTGATTTTGTAAATCTGCTCAAGGACATTTCTTGGGACACGATCTGCCACCACTTGAATTGCTTCCCGGTGCTTTGTCATCCTATCAATGGGTAACACACCACATGCCACCATCTCATGCCTTGAGCTTGAGAAGGAAGGGAAGACCAGACCAGGGCAATCACACAGCATGAGGTCTTCAGAGATTATCAGTGTCTGGAAATGTTTTGTCTTGCCAGGTGTGTGAGTAACACCAGTCCTCTTCTCACCAACAAGAGCATTTATTGTGGAACTCTTTCCAACATTAGGATAACCAACAAATCCAACAACCACATGATTAGCCATCTTCGGAGCAGAATCAGAAGAACTGGCATCATGATCCTCTTCTGTAGTTGAGGTCCTCCTTCGTGCCACAATAGACTCTGCTTCAGCTTGCAGCCTCATTAAGAGTTCATCCCTGCCATATATCTTGGTATCCAAATCAAGTGAAGCAGATTCTTCTTCAGAGTATCCACTCAGTTTTTTGCCTTCCAATACGGCAGTAGCAGCCTTAGCCGACCAAAACACATGAAGAATATCATGTGCCTTAAAATATTCAGCCCACTTCTTCCTGCATTAAACAAAGTAACAATGACGCCACCGCTAAGACGAATACATGATAAAGGTAGCATACAAGCAAGTCATATGGATAAGGTGCCCACCTGATATTTAGAGGTAACAGATCAGCCTTGTTAACAAGGAGCATGGTTTTCTTATGCTCATCAAGTTCTCTTGCATATCCCTAGTTCAGAAAATAGTCATGTTACAAAACAAAAAATCACCAACAAAATACATATATGACATATGGAACCAATTGAAAGTTGAACACAACGTGGAATCTCTCCTAAGAATGCTCAATAGAGGTTGCAGAATATAAAAAAACTTCTATTTCTAGCAAATAAGGTATGTTTATCCTCATTTTGAACAAAAAAAGGCAGAATCAAGACAACATATTTCTCACTGAAATGTAACTTCGGAAACATGCCCTCCATCTGGAAGCTGGCAACCAACTAATGTTCAAAAAGAAAGTGACAGAGAAAGCTTAGTTACACACTGTTTTTTCTCTTGGTACAAAAGGAAACTGGTTTGCTTCTGCCCAAAAAGGTACGGCATTGCATACTAATTGTATCGCTAATGTGAAAATCTCTCAGGAGTCTAGAACTCAATAAAAGTACTACACGAGCAGTTTACTAATCCTGAATTGTGCACAATGTCTAACACTTGACAAACTTTAAGCAGAAATAACGAGCCAACATTTTGGCTGGTTTACTAGCTATTACATTTCCATGAGAATGGCTAAGTATAGTTGTTGGCTCGCCAAGCCCATCACAACCCCTCCTCCTTTATCCAGGCTTGGGACCGGCTATGTCATTACAACATATGCTATTACATTGGGTTTCATTTCTAGCCGACCCAGACTTATTTGGGACAAAGGCTTGGTTGTTGTTGTACTAGCTATTACATTGGAGTTAGAAAACTATACAACAAAAATCATTGCAAGAAGTACCTCAAGATCGGGGCAGCGGTAGAATAATGGATCACGGGCATCAACTACCATAACCAGCTGCACGGAAGAAAAGTTAAAGAGTCAGTACTTAAAAACAACTATGTGTTAATCTTCAATCAGTATGTTATCAACAGGATTGAGCACAACAACAATAGAATAGCATATTTGCACAAAACAAATGTACATGACAGTACAACAGAATGCAAATGTCAGCACTAATATATAAACTACAGTTTGCAAGTGGCCCCATAAATATGCATAGCCTACATTTCTAAACTAGTCTAAAGGTCAGCATGAGCACTGACCTATGCATGTCGAAGCAATCAAAATCACAAGCCACTAATACTAACAGTGAAGCTGGAGAATAACTCACCAAATCACTGCGTTCAAGCACTCTCCAGAGCTGCCTCCAGATGTCAATATTCTTCTCAAAGGGTGTCAGGACAAGCTTGTCATTCTCTTCCAGTCTGCAGAGAAGCTCTCGTTATGAACTTACATACTCATTGCATCTAGTAGGAGAAATGATGCTGACATGCACGTAAGCTGCAATTAATCATCCCTCTAAAACATAGGTAAGAGCTTTTAGATTACCAGGATTGAAATCTATGGCATCAATTCTCTCAAATAACCAAGTACCTTTTAAGTAAAGGTGCATGATAAAGCTCATAAGCTCACTTACCTTACAATTGCCAACACAGGAGTAATTAAAAGTTAGAACACAGTCTCCTAGCATAAACAGAGTAAAGTGCAACTCAAAACCAACCTCGCAAGATTCCTGCGCCACACCAGGAACGCCCGCCTCTCATTTGCATCAAGCTCCTCGACAGTCATCCGTGTGCTCCAGGGTGGACTGCAGTTACACACAGAGAACTCAAAATCAGAAAAGGAAGAATCCTGAAACCACAACATATAACTGAACACAATCAAACATCAAAACTGCTCACCGTCTGGGGACCTGTAGACTGCTAGCGTGCAGGGCCTCCTGCTCCTTCCGCAGCCGCAGCCTCTCCTCGGTCGTCTCTCCTTTGGCATCCCTGCGCTCAACCAATCAATTCAATCCATTTGAACCTCCAGGAAACGGAACACACGAATTTCTCAACAGGAGTAGAGGCAGGAGGAAAAGGCGGGTTACAGGTCGATGACGAGGTCAGAGGAGGAGGAGACGGAGGCGGATTCGGCGAGCTGATCGGCCTCGGCGGCGCGCTGGAGAACGGCATCGATGTCGCTGACGTCAATGACGGACTCGAGCGGCGCCGCGCGGCGGCGGGCGAAGGCTAGCGCTTGGCCGCGCTCCTTGGCGGCCGCCGCCGCCTTGTTATGCTGCCGGATCAGCGCCCGGCCCAGCGCCTCACCCTTCTCTTTCTTACCTCCTCCAGCCATCGCCTCGGCGTCGCTAGCCCTGGCGGCGGCGTCAAGCTCCGAGTACGCGGGGTGGCTGCTAGGGTTTTTAAGCGCGAGAGGAGCGGAGGAAGGAGACGACGGGTTGAGAAGTGGGAATGGCAAAGCGATAGCGAGGTGGAGTTCGTTTTCTCCTGCGTGTGAGTCACTGGCTAGTGGGCCCCGTCTGTCGGATGCGTAAGAGGTGATGCGGCCCACCAACCTATTCCCATCTTCGCGGGCGACCGTCCCAAAATCATTCAGAGCCCAGGAACAGGGGAAAAGTGCAGCCGATGAATTATTTCAAGAATCTTTTACACACCTCTGCATTCTTCATGAAATTCTGAAATTATCCATGAAATCCTGATGGAGATTGTTCTAAAGAATTATCTAGATACCTCAAACTCCATGTATGGTCAAGCAGCACTAGCATTTTCCAACTCTGAAGACATTGACAGACAGAAGAAGAAATCTACTCATCCATTCGACCTATTTGGACCGGCCAATTCAGAACAATCATGCAGGCTAGTTCAAGATAAGGATCCCTGTACCATTCTAATTCCCTTTTTTCATACCAACAAACTTAAACCGGCATGCCTAGCAAATCAGGAAAATCGAAGTTTAAATACCATAAATAAACCAGGTCCATACAACCATACAGATTCTGAGGACACACACAGTGGCAATGATTGCTATACAATCTAAGATCTGGTGCAATCTAATAATCATGAGCTCACAACATTTGGATTCTCATCCTACTAACTGTACCCTAGGATGAGGATTCAAAAGATAAGAGCGCTTGATTGCAGGATTGCACCAAATGCTAGATTGCACAGCAGTAGCTGCCTACACACAATACAGTACATAACCTTATTAACCATACAGGTTCAGAAAACTTCTGAGCAACCAACCACACAATACTGAGAGTCTGAAGTCTGAAAACAAACAAAACAGAGCAGAAAACCAAGCAGAGCCAACGGTGGCTGCCCGACCAGCAACTTATAACCACCCTGATATCTTCAGCAGCATTTTCTCAACATCATAGTAGCCATCGTCAGCGGCCTCGTCATATGATAAGTCGTTCATGGCCATCAGAAGGATGGTGGGGTCAGGAGAATCGAGGCATGCCACGTTCTTAAACTCCTCGGGAACGTCAGTGTCGTACTTGTCTCCCATCATGATCCTGAGCATTGTAGTGAAATCAGGTGACTTAAGGTTTAGGATGCTGTCGTAGGCAGCCTCGCCGACATGTTCCTCATCCTCATTGGTTGCGATGAAGGGCCCATGGAAGTCTACTGCAGGGATAGTGATTGGTGCCTCGGAGATGCCAGCATTGGTTCTTCCCTGATCATCATTGGCCTCGATGGAGTGCCTTGTGGAACCTCCTGGGCGGCGGTTCTGCATCATCAGACTGGTTACGGAAAAAATAATAGGACAGCAGAAGATAATATTTGTTTGTGTGACAAAAAAAATTGAGTCCCCTTAACATTGAGCTAAGTGGGGCACACCTTAACATTGAGCCGATTTGCCTGGATACGAGCACGTCGCGCGCGCCTACGAATAATAGATTCATACTGCTTTTCATTCACAAAAATTGGTGCACGACCTGGTATAAGTGATGGAAGTTGCCTCAATCTAATTGCCTACATTAAGAAGAAAAGGATTAGAATCAACAGATCAACAAATAAATATTAGCCAGCCAATACATTACTTGGACAGATAAACCTCCAGTCGATATCCCTACCCCCTATGCTTATGATATTAAGCTTTGAAAGTACCCATAGTTTTCCCTAAAAAAACTCATGGCTGGATATTACAGGAGGGCATCAAAGCTAAAATAAAAGGGATGCACACATAGACTAAAAAGCATTAATGAACCTAACTGTTCGATTTTAGAAAAGAGTCAATGCCTCGTGCTATATGTCATAATACTATGAAGTTAACAAATTCCAAACGTCTAAGACAAATTAGAATTGGATCTCTGCAACTTCAAAATTCAAAGGAGCACAAATGTAAGCTTAAACATGTATCTAGATTACATAACAACGCTGCATAAAAAATGAGAACTTAGAGCTCTAAGTTGATGTTGAAATAAACTTTCATCAACAGAAGTTTAAGAATCATTTCAATTAGTGAGAAAGTGGGCATAGTGCATATCTGGATTAGGGTTATCGTTCAAAACATGAGGCCGTAAATCAGAAATATATCTGAGTTAATTGAAGAAAAAACTAGGCCATTCGCAAATGCATTATGCCTGTAATACAAATGTGTTGACTTCGTCCTTCTAAAGTCAACAAGGTTGATGGAATAACTTACCTTCGACTGACCAGCAACTAGCTCAGAGGAACCATTTTTCTCTGCAGATATATCCGGAGTGGCAGGGGCAGAGCCCTTCGGCAGCTCTGCTGTGCTCCCTGAATCTGAATGCCATGAAACAGATACTGTTATATTTCACTATACAAAAACATCATTAGGGTTCCTTATAGAAAGAAAGGTGAACTTATGGATCAGGGTATGGAAAGCTTTCCCCATGTGAATTATCACCCTGCCTACCGAACTATTGTGACCCTTAAACGTTTACACATGCACAAAGTATAAACATGCCCTAAAGACAGCATCCTCACCTGGAGACTTGGATGAAAGAACTGGTTCAGATCCAGCATCCTCACCTGGAGACTTGGATGAAAGCACTGGTTCAGATCCATCATGTCCTGTGGAACTTACCATTGCCTCTCCCGAATAAATCAACGATGGAGCTGTAGCATAATCAATGAGCATACATAAAAAAACAGTAGAAGCACTTAAACTGTGCACGGAGTGAAAACTGCTACGAAAGAGAAATGCACGCAGGAAAGGTGTGCAATGAAAGATAACATATGCGAGTTGTGAAAATACAGATGGTTGAATGAATCAAAGACAGGATCTAAACTAAAGAAGACCAAAGTCTGCAAGTGAATCAAGAGTGGAGACAAAGACATGGCTCAAGAAGAAATCAATAAAGCATGCTTTATGGAGATGGGGACCTAATAAATCTATGATCCGAGTTCAATATATATATGATCATACTAGAAAGGAGCAACCAAGATTAACTTATAGAACTCCTAGTCCTTATGGATCTGATGGATTTCAGAAACAAGGCAACAGTATGCATCATAATATGCAGAATCGCAGGAAACATCGTTACAAACTAAACCAAAAGATATCCAAGATGTGCAAAGAGAAGAGAAATTTTACCTCTCCTGGTGAAGGGGAACACCAAGACTATGCAGGAAGATCAGACTGAGAGAACACACTAGCATGAGGCGTATAAATAGCTGTCGAGGTCAAGCGACCTAAGAAGTGACGCGTTCACATTCTCCATAAAAAGATGCGTACTTTAATGCAGATTCACCCCCCAATGGCGAAAAAAACACTCCATATCACCCGTATAGAAATTATTGAATGCTAAGGATAGAGTGACGCTGTGACAGAAGGAATCTATGCATGCCGATTAATGCTAGAGCAGATCATATAGAAGCAACAAATGGCGAGCAATAAAACAAGATTGATACGGCGCTCGCACTACTAAATCCACCTAATGGATATCTGTACATTCATTGCATCCAACAATATTTGCTATGGATTTGGTTTTAATTTATAAAAAAGCTTAAATAAGAAGTATACAGATTTTACTGAGCCCAAAAATTGAAACGTACTGAATTGTCTTCGCATAAGTCATTACTTTTTAGCACATCACATCTCGACTGTACACTCATTCCAGTTGACTTGTATAATATTCTTAATATTTTTTAGTATTTCCGTAATGTAAGTATTATAACTAGATATTGTAAATATGTTAATATTTTGTGTGCTATCATCAAATTACTGGCTTAACATCATGTCCTACAATTTCGGCTGTCGGTCCCTTGGTGCTACATTAGTACGTGACAGGTACATTACAACAGCACTCAACATTAACATGCTGTTTCATATAATTTTGTAAATCAATATTTACTACATTGTATTTAATTAATTAAAAAATGGTCCATACATGTTTGTTATGTGAACAACATGGCATACAATCTCATTTTCAGTTGTATCGTGCAATCATCTACTACTAGTCAAGGTTAAGAAAATACAAGTATATTCTCCTAACTTGGATGACCATGCCACATGACACGATCCAGCTAAGAAATGGCTAGTCAAGTAGCCAGTTACTTCAGCTTCTGCAAGTTTGAGGTTCAGTGAAACGACAAATTACTGACTTACTTGTAAGAAATAACTAAATTCAAATAATCTACTTTCACTTAATCATATAACTTAAAGTCAATATCTGCAATTCAAACAGCATGAATGTCTACCGTTTACAGTTTTACCAGCCAAACAAACAAGTTTGCGTTCCGATGGAATGTAACAAGAGGATTCAATGGTCAATGACAGTCCTCCCATCTCTTCAAGCAGTCAACCTTGTTGGTGAACCTGGGCTTTGTGGCTTGGGCCAGGCATGTGGGCTACAGGCCAGGGGCGCACCTCGGAGTTGTGTCGGATTAGGACTCCTAGTTTAGGAAAGAACGGAGAGTCCTATTCCAATACGATGCTGCTGCCAGGGGCGCGCACCTTTGCCGTGTCAGAGTAGGTCTCTAGATTAGGAAAAAAAAAGAGTCCTAGAGATGGAATTTAGTTGCCACAGATTTGAACTAGGAATAGAGTCCTAGCTGGAGTCGAATTGGGGTGTAAACCGGCTATATAATGCTGGGGGCCCAGGAATAAAATCAACCCTTCCCAGATTAATTCTCCGCCTTTTCCCGTGCGCCGAACTCTCCTCCAGCCCTCCCTGTTCCTTGCGCACGCCAGCACCCGTGCAGAAAGGATCTGCTTCACGCAGATCACCTCTGTTCCTGCGTACAGCACCTCTGCACCCTGCTGTTCCTCCATCAGGCGTGCACAGCAGCCAGCTGCGATCTGATATGTTGGTACAGATCAGTTACTGTGTCCAGGACAGAACCAGTTCCGGCGAGAAGATATACGGGTTT
Organism: Tuctoria greenei; assembly: GCA_036927565.1. Classification (NCBI taxonomy): domain Eukaryota; kingdom Viridiplantae; phylum Streptophyta; class Magnoliopsida; order Poales; family Poaceae; genus Tuctoria; species Tuctoria greenei. Next base: position 181,055,325 of record JAYESD010000008.1, on the reverse strand, counting down.
CCAACAAACCTTTCTTCAACCTTTTATACACCAAAATTTTGCAGTTAATGCTGACGAGTAGCCTTATTCACCGTTCAACTTTTCTTCATTCCAGCAGGCACAACTTTTGCTAGCTGCATCCCGCCTAAACCTCTTAGTCATTCTCATTTGGTTCACTTGCAGCGCCAGCAAAAGGACACTGCAGGATGCAACTCAAAGCTGGTAATTTGTCAGGATTTTCTCCAATCATTTAGTGGAGTGGGATGCATCATTGTCCGCAATTACCTACGACCAGCTTCTTAGCTACTGTATGGTGTCATTGACCAACGCCCATGAGAGCAATGGTAACTCCAATATTAACCTCTCACAAACAAAAGTATTATATTCTTACTCCTCTGGCACTCTTAATCATCACAAAAGAATGACATTACACATTTACAACATGACTAATTTAGCCCCTACTTCCTCTTCATTCTCTACTTGCATTTTAAGTGATCATGGTGCTCAGTAACAACCAGCAGTACCAGCACCATCATCTTCAAGATGGCTATTTGACTGCATCTTCACTACACCCCATATGAACTACCTCAACCCTGTCAATCCTCAACCATGTCAGGTTATAACCAATAATAGGCTCTATGATTCCGAATGAACCTACAAAGTTCCGCGTAACAAGTCAACAAGAGGTTTTAAGCATCGAGCTTCCACATGGTTTCTAAATTGCCTAAATTCTTATGATGCAATTGATAATCTCTCCTTTCTTCACAGAATTTTCATTATAGTTGATTCCCTTGTGAGGTTTTCTTGACATAGATCATGTTTGCTCTGATGACAGTGTTCTCTAGTTGCACATGAAAATAAAGACTCAACATTTCGCCTATCGTTGTTCGCAGCTATGAAGGTACCTCTAGCTCTTTCATACTGCAGCTCCAGAACCATTGAGCAGTAGTGACCATATGATACGAAAATCTAATATATTTTACCCTTTTTTCAACTCTCAACAGTTGAAAAGAAACCATGTCATGCAAATGCTCAATACAACGTAGAATCATGCCATTACCCACTAACTTCCCAACACTCCTCCATGGCACCATGAAAGTTCTTCACATTGTTGGTGCTAATCTCCTCCAGGATCACCCAAGCATTCCATGGTCAACAGCCTGCAAGCAAGAACCTTCAACGTCAGTAGATTCAATCACTAGAAATCACTAACAACCACCTGATGATCAAAATACAAAGAAAATCCTGATATTCACCTAGGAACAGATCATAGAGAAATAGAATTAGTGATCGCGTATTTAAAACTGTTTTTGTGGGAAAAAAATGTGACACTGTGAAAAGCTATTTTCTATGCTCTATATTGTAAGCATATTATTTCACAAGAACACTACTTATGAATAAAAGTGTTCTTGTGTAATACACTAATACTCCCTCCTGGTTCGAAATATTTGTCACTGATTAGTTCATTTTTGAACTAACCGGTGACAAATATTCCGAACCAGGAGGGAGTAAGAGAGAGAGAGAGAGAGAGAGAGAGAGAGAGAGAGAGAGAGAGAGAGAGAGAGAGAGAGAGAGAGAGAACTGTCATACTGTAGAAAGCACACTTGCTGGTATAAAACAGGCATGTTCCCAACTCAGCTTCATGTTTTCACCCATAATATGTGATTTCTCTGCAAGGATAGATTTGAATGTCAAGGTTATGATTCCAAACAGAGTAGCTGAAATTCATTTGCATGGCAAGGAAGCCATTAAAACACAAGCTCATCGCAAGTGACATACGATGAATAAGAATTACAATGAGTCCCAGCTTCCAAGTTGTACAGTGAAGCAATAATCTGGTAACAGAGTAGTCAAGGCTCTGCGAGTAATTTGCAAATCACCAACCAACGTGTTCCTTAAAATAGCAAATGTGAAAAACAGATGACCAGACAGGTCCAGTTCAGGAACTCAATGATGGGTTGTGATCCATGGCTGAAGCAGCAAAAGCGAAAGCCACCAGACCAGACATGAAGATTTGGTGATATTGAGCTGGGCGTTGCAATACAACATTTCTCCACTTCTCCCCCACGTAGCAACCTTTCCTCTGATAATTCAACTAACAAATCATAGGGCGAGGTAGGGCAGCCATCCCCGTCCCCCGTGCAGGGATCGGCCCATCCCCGCAACGTCCCATCCTAAATGGCAACAACAAAAAGAAGCAGGATTTTCTAGAGGATTGGCTAGGAGAGCCTGGTCTCACCTGAAGAAGGGCGAGAGTTCTGGCCGCCGCGGCCGCGCGAGACCGAGCCTCTGCTTGCCTGAGGCCGCACGGGCCGCCCTGCACCGTGCTTGCCTGCCTACATGCGCGATCTGAGAGGTGCTGTGTGGCGTCGTGGTAGAAAGCCAGGAGCCGCGAGGTCACTCACGGGTGAGGCTGGAAAGTAGGCCCACCCTGTCAGCGAGGCACTCCTGCATCCATGTTTTTTTCTTCAAGCGATGCTGATTTGGTTTTCAAGAGCGAATAAAACGCAATCAGATGTTTAATGCAATCGTACAATTAATCCTTAGTTTCTTCGAATGTTTACCTTTCCAAATATTGCAAACTAAATTTTACTTCTAAACATGTCACATTACAGTCGATTCACTATGATTTTCCATCTTGAGCATTTTTGCTCATTCTTTCGGAATTGCATTTGCTTATGGAAAGATAACTTTAAAATGGACAACTTTGACGCTGTAACTTATATATGGAGGCCAAAATTACTTGCAAGTTTAATATGATTCGAGTCAAAATAGGCACAAGAGGTTGAATTTTCAGCGAAATAGTACTTTTGGTAAGACAAAATTACTTAAAAAGCACGTCCCATGGCAGACCATAGAAACAAACAGCAGCGTAACAAAATACAAGCCAAACTCATGTCCCTTAGTACATTACCCAGTTCAAGTTTTCAATACCACAAAAGAGCATCAAATATACTACAACAGTTCATCACCAACAGAAGCCAAAGTCCTGACTGATACCCATCAGGATCTGAATAAAACTTCCAAGGACAGTACACACGAAGCTTCAGACTGGTCCAAAGGTTCAGGATTTATTCAGGGTACTAAGTGGAAACCTGCTACCGCAATTTAACAACGGTAGCTATCGGAGTAATTTGTTTTCAGGCACGGGTTGTTCCACTCGCCACAAGATCCCATAAACATTGTAGTTTCAGGGACAGTTAGGCAGCGAGCAGAAAGAACCAATGCTAGCCAAGAATGAATTGCCTACAGACAGCCCCCTCCAGTCATGCTTTCAAGAGGTCAAAGCAGCCTTCAGAGGCTCTAGCAGAAGGGGTTACTGGCCCCATGCTCACCATCCATGAGGCTTGGAAGGGTGTCCTGAGCTGACCAAAGCTGTGGTAGCAACCAACATCTTCATGATCATACATGCTTGACACCTCCGAGCCGGACAGGCTAGAGACACTGCTCGGGTTTCTCAGTTCTGAACGCTGGATCTCTGAACTTGGAGATGCGGCCTGGCACATAAGTGGGTTGCTGACAGTTGTCTTGCCCCCTGCACCAGCATCCTTCCCGCCGGCCTCTTTCTTTGTGTTGAGGAAGCGTCCACCAGCGCCTCTTGCACGGCGCAGTGCATGAAGATGGCGCGACTCATGGAGATATGGCTGCATCATCAAAATAAATGGCATTCATTGTAGACGACGGCAGAATAAATCTTGCACGGCATGACAAATAAAAAAATCATCCGAGCAAAGATTTTGAGGTGGGCACCTTTCTGGCTTTGACCAGCCTATTTTCCCTCTCTGCCTTGGCACGGGCATGGCGGCGGCGAAGGATACCCTGGTATTGTTTGGCATTCACATAAATCGGGGCATCAGCTGGCATATTCGGTGGTATAAGCATACGCCCGCCAGGCTGCATGGCAACATAAATGGAGGAAGACATGAGCAAAACATAACTATTTTACATACAAATGACAGCATCCAACAGAGGTATTTCTTTGCTATCTCCTTATGGTCATACAACAACTAAGGAATAAGTATTCCATCAAAGAAAAGATTCAGGCCCACGTTAATGAAAGAAATTGCACCATGATATAGCAGTTACACCATCTAATCCATCACGAGTCTAACTTACAGGTTACATTATATTTATTTTGTTCTTCTCAAGACAAAATATTGCAAAAAATCTTCTTTTATTTATTGATGAAAATGGTTGTTGTAACAGAATAAAAATTACAGTTAAACCGCGGAAGCACATAAGAATTCACGTCCATAAAAAATAGAAACACTACAATTAACAGTAAAACAGATTGAGAAACAGGAAATGGAAAAGAATTATTATGCACAATTGCTGAGATTGTCAAATTTAGATAACTCCGAAACTAGGTTGGATAGTGAACTAGTGATATTTGGCCACAGCTACAAATTAGGTAAGAGACACTCGGTAGGTGATAATTGATTTGAAAATAACAGAACATACCGGTGCTCCCACTCCATAAGGAGCAAGCAGGCCATAGTGCTGCTCAGAATAGGAATTTTTAGAGGAAACCTGACACACATAAATCAGTCATCAATCAGCACCAGAGCATAAATATGCATTTTGCACCATAAAAGTTGGTAAATTCAAATGCACAACAAGTTTAATCACAAATAAGCTATTGTTGATAACCAAAATTGGCCAAAACCCGGTGACCTAGTAAAACCGACCAGACCGGTTTTGTGAAACCAGTCGGACAGGTTTTAGAGATGTGTCAAATAGCCACTTGGACCCCACCAATGTGTAGCTCTAGTCGAAAAGATCAAGATAGATATGTGGATCGTCCAATTGAACTCTGGATGCAAAAGTTATTGAATTTGGTAAAAATTATAGGTTCCTGAAAAACAGTTCTGGTTGATATCTAGAAACCGGTCTGACCGGTTTTGGGCAGTTCAAGAGGTGACCGCATGTTTGTCACGAAATTGTAAGAGTTTGGATTCTAACGGGGCAAGACCTCCTCACCTTATAAATATAAGGGTTCACGGCCGATTGAACTAACCCCAACTGACAAAGACACAGCTTACCTTTATTTTTTTATCTCCAAACCCTAGTCCCTTCTCTCAAACTCTAAATGTCGTTCTTCCTTCGCCTCGATGGCAATTGAAGGCATTTTAGCTGGCCTATCGACACTAGGACAAACCCAAGGGAAGTTTGCCCTTGATTCATCAGGGTAACCCTGATGAAATCAGTCTGACCGTTTTCTGCAACTAGAGCTCCATGAGGCCTTTTTGCGGTACAAAAGGCTGTGCTCGTGTTTAACAGTGTCTTTTCGGTGTCAACAACAGTCATCATTCATATGCGTAAACAAAGTAAATGAGCCATCATACCATTGACTGACCAACATCAAGCTCAAAAAGACCACTGTGTAATGCGAACGGTGATTGCAAAGCAACAGTGGCAGAGTGACCAGAACCTTTCTCCCCTTTACCTGAAGACAAATGTAACAAAACACAGGAACAATCAATAATGGTATCTTACAAACAAAGTGAAAGCGTTCATCTGTTCAGCATTCAAAGTTGCTAAAATATATTAAGACATAATTGGACATTCCAAAACCCGTAGGAATAAACATGTTTTCATCTACACAATTACATGGCAATGCATGCCAAAATAATGTTACTTTTAGCCATTCATGAATCTTTGTAGGTCATGTTAGTTTACAGTGTTTGGTCTGAAACACTAAATGTGCAAGCCTAGAAAGGATCAAGTTTATACAGCAACAAGCAGTTTATCTATAATCCTTCTTAGGTTCCATACCAAACACATAATTATAGCATATTGTGGCTGTTTCTGGTGTCGCACCATTTCTCAGTAGAAGAGGAAAAATTTATTTCCAGAAAAGCTCAACATTTCTATGGTACATATCAGATATATGAATCCTACAGTGTCCTTCACATGTGCCACATCCGTCCCAAATCTTTTTGGCTAACGCGCACATAATAAACTAATCCATACCACGTTCCTGCATCAACTTTTACCAACAAGCACAGAAACATCCTCACCTTGAGCCATGGAGAACTTGAAAACATCATGAAACTCCCTCTCCTGCTGCACGGCCTTCGCCTGTGGCGGCGGCACCAGAGGCTCCAGCAGAGCCTGGGACCCCGGCACAACCTGGAACCTGCTCACCCGGCACGGCTGCTCCTCCGGCGACACGGTCAGCGGCTTTCCCTGACCCAACCGCGGCTCGCCGTACAACTGCTGATGAGAAGCCTCTGCCCACCATGGGCGCGGAGCTCCGTTGGAGTCGGCGGCGGTGGCGAACTGCCCGAACCCCTCGTGGCTCCTGAAGTTCATCATCTCGAGAAGTCGGGCAGTGAGTGAGCTTTGGCTGTCCGATGTATGGAACGGATGTAGTGAAGTGAAGCAGCTTCGAGTCAATGCAGGAGGGGAGGTGAAACTGTAAAAAAAATTGGAGCAAGTCTTCAGTAACAAAACAATTTTTTTTAGATAATGTTCCGCAAGTCAGTTACAAAACATAACGAGACAAAACGGAAGTAGGATGAAGGAGTGAAAAATGAAGGGGGAGAAACGAAGCAAACCGAGAACCGAGTGAATCAAACTTTTCCATGAACTGAATCGAAAGCGTTGACACGCAAACATACGCATCAAAACCACCAAAGATCGTAGATTTAGTAAAGAGAAAGGGGGAATAGGAGCACAAAACTCAGAAGCACATGAATATGCTCTGGGGAAAATGCGAGAGGTTGTACCCCCAAATCCCAGACGGAAAGGAGCCGGCAAGATTTCCGCCTGCAAGCCGGAGCTCATGAGCCAAGAAGAACTCAACAAGCACGCGAGCCCATGCGTATACAGTAGTACGAGTACACAGCAGGAGAGAGCAGATGCAAGAATCTCTCCGGCCAGGAGAACGAACCAAACCGATAGTAGGATCCAATCGGTGCACGGCAGCAAGGAGCAAGAAGAGGCCACTCACATTTCAGCAGCAGAGAGCCATCCGATGGGTCGGGAACCCGGAGGAGGAAGGAAAGGCAGCCTCCAACTAGAGCCGAAGAAATGGTACTCCCAACTCTTCAATGACAAGCTCGGTTTTTTTTTTTTACTCCGCAAATGGAGGCTTCCCTTTCCCAACCAATTATCCCTCCTTCGCCATTACCGAGACGGATTATAATTAGTCGAGGTGCTCCCAACAGGTGGCAATTACTAAAGTAGGCTAATCATGGTGCCAAAAGGAGGGGAAAAAGGATATTATACCAGCTGCGGCACGAGGGAGTAACGAGTAAGATCTGCAAGAGTGGCAAGTGACAGTGTTCGTTCGATGGATTAGTTTCATAAAAAAACAGTGGTCACAGGATTCGTCAGCCGGGGACGGCAGGCAGGCAGGAACAAGCAGCAGAGCTCCCGGGGCATGCGATGAAACGGGACAGGACCGGTTCGTTGGTTTCCGTAATTCTATCTGCTGGCCCAACGCAACGCCATTGATGTTGATGGAAAGCCGAATGCAGGAAGGAACAGTACCGCCTGCTCGTGCTGCAGTAGTCACCTCAAAAACAAAACAAAAACTCGTGCAGTGGGAAACATCGCGTCACTTCTGACGACGGACACATGGATGCATGGATGGGTTGTTCGAGTAAAATGCGCCAAAAAAGCAACTCCACTCCTCATCAAAGGCTCAAACATTTTACTACGGTATCTCTCTCGTTTTCAAAACAAGATATAAGTGCATTTGAAACGAAGAGTCATATTTTGACTACGCACAAAGACCAAGGAGACGCAGGGAGAGAGCGGAGAAACCCTTGAGACTATCCGCGGCTAACCCTCGAGACAAGCAGTGTTCCTCTTCACAGTTCACCACTAGTAGGTGCTAGTATGTGCGTGTGTTTATCCTTCAGTCTTTTGAAGAGTGTTTATCTAATGACTAACAACCAACAGTCTAGTAGCAAACAAACAGGGTGAGTCATTGCTCAACTATCATCAGAAAAGGAACGAGTAATTTACTTTCTTTATACGGAGGAGTGCTTGTCAAGTAGGATTGAGCGTTGAGTTAGTGCACGAGATGGCCGATTCTTACGCTGCTCCACTTAGTAATATTTTGAATAATGTAGTAAAATAAGAAACAAAGGTAACCAAAGCTTCGAAAATTGTATATATATATAAAAAAGAGTAATAAAGGCACTGACGAGGAGTAATTTTACAGGAGGGGGTTACTAGGCCGGGTTTTAATATATGTTTTTGATATGCTGGAGTCCACATCACTTTGAGCTGGATATATACAGGTGAACTTCAATTCACTTCCTTATGAAAAGATGTACTACTACTACTAGGAAGTTTCCCTCTTCAACATGATCGAGCAATGCCGGTGAAACATCATCTGATGGAACTTCACCTTCTTTATGTTCATAGAAGATTTACAAAATGATGCATGTAACACTAGCTGTTCTTGATTTACAGTAAAACAACTTTTTCTTTACGCATAAGAGTGTATGAAGCACGCATGTCCGTCTTCAGTCAGTTAACTCTAAAATTTTCAGTGATTTCAGGTTACGTGTCTACCGCAGCCCCTCATGTTGGAGTGTATAAATGAATTGTCTACTCTTCCCCATCAACTTAAGCTTTTAGATGTAACCGATCAGTGCATAGTAGCTTAACATGGTTGAACCCGAAGAATCCAAGTCACTTACTGAGGTGACAGAAAGATCAGACCTATTTCTAATAACGATAGATGGAGGATAAGAAGGATGGGAAGTATGGGTAGCAGAGAGTATACCAGTATCAGGAGTGGTATGGTATGAAGCGCCCGAGTCAGCAACCCAGTCAGCACCGGGTGGAGTGAGAGTCATCGTGCTCAAGGAGGCAGCCAGCGACTAACGGCCGCACCCGTCAGGAGTGGTGTGCTTCACCGAAGACTCGAGCTGGCTACCTGGTCCATCCAAGCTCCAGTGGGTGGACAGGCCAGTAGTAGGGTAGCTCGGCCTACCAGAGGTCGGAGTTCACTATCCTCCAGCCAGGTATCCAGGTCCGCCGTGGATAGGAGTGACCACGTAGGCCGCCCGAGGTCGCGACGGACGTGGTGGCGTGAGACCCAGGGATGGCCTAGGCCACGTGGAAATCTGACCAGTCCACGGGTTGTAGGGTGTGGGGCAAGGTACGCTACCCTGACAGGTGCCACCACTCTCGCCAGTACCGGTACGACCACCGCGCTTATGACCACTACGGCGACGATTAACACCACCAGGGTAGGTAGGGGCCCCTGGGTGGTAGGCGGGCGCGGTGGCTTTCCCCGTGAAGGAGCGTTAGGTGGAGGAAGGCGGGAGGACTGCCTAGAGTCGTAGAAGTTCGTGGCAGCTGAGGAGATGACAGAGCCTCCAGAAGTGATCTCCTCGAGCTCGAGATCACACCAGACCTTCTCGAAGGTCGGGAGCGGATCCTCACGAAAAATCACCGTTCTGAGGTGAGAGTAGCGCTTATTCAGGCCCTGTAGGACCTGAAGAACGAGAGAAGTCTTCGAAATGGAGTCACCAAGGTCGAGAAGAGCATCTACCATACCCTTCATCTGACGACAGTAGGCGGAGACCGACACGTCACCTTGGACAGTGGCCCCGAACCGCGCCCGAATGTGAAGGGCTCGTGTCGCGCGGTTCCCATGAAAGTGCTGCTCGAGGATGAGCCACGCCTGACGAGCAGTGCCGCCACCCCGCTGCTCGACAAGGTCCTCCAACACTTCTAAGAGAGAGAGAGCCGAGAATCCAGGCAAGGACCAAGTTGTCCATGTCGATCCAGGAGTCGTCCAACGGAGAGTCATCCTAGAGGACGTGGTCGTCAAGGCGAAACCGCCTCACCGTGAGGAGAAGCCGGTTGCGCCACCTGGCATACGAGGTAGAGTCGGTGTTGAGGACAACCTGGATGAGCACCCAGATGTTCGGGACAACAGCAGCCTGAGCGTGGAGAGCGGCGATGAGGGAGGCCGCATAGGCGTTGTAAGTAGCTCCATCGCCTGGGGAGGGCTCACGGGTGGCACTCCATTGCGGGGGCGTGGCCTCCTCGAGCTTGTGAGTGAGAGCTGCCATGGACGCTCGCTCATGCTCCAAGGCAAGAGTGAGAGTCCACTAACGCTCGCGAGAAGCAACCAGAGCAACAATGACACCAGAGGTGTCCGCAGAGGCAGGATCTCCCAGAGCGCCTGTCGGTACCCTAGAAACCGTACACCCCTTGAGCTTACAAAGATCTCAAAGGAAAGTCATCTACTTGGTATGAAGACCCTCGGAGGCCCACATGTCAGACATAACCGGACCCACTTCTCCAACATGGTTAATCCCTGGGTTGCCACGTGTACTACCAAACCGGAGCTACCGCCCACAAGGGGGAAGCTCCGGGCCATGTACTAAAACAGCACCTCCGGACTTAACCTCAGACCGAGAGAAGCTCCGGACCTAACACGTGTCGGGTAGCCCCGGAGCTACCTGTTTCCCACAGCAAGCTCCGGAGCTGCCACGTGTCCAATCGTCGGATCTTCAGCCTCTAACCTCCGGAAGACCCCGCAACGGCTCCGGATCTTCAAAGGAGAATCAAGGACTTCAAGACCCGATTAAGTGTCATTAATACCATATTAATGACACTTAAACGGATGATATTAACACCAGTAATGGTGCTGTCAAAGCCCGTTACAGGGTCATTAAGAGCAATTAAACGTGTATCAATAATAGTAACCGCTGGGGGCCACATATCGGGCCAGGCTAACCTGTAACGGCCTGCCCTTGTACTATAAAAGGACAGGCTGACGACACGTTCAGGGGACATACGAGGCTAGACACGCGCCACATACGCTCGTCACAAGCTCATATTGCTAATACAACACCAACACATCCGTGGAGTAGGGTATTACGCTCAGGCGGCCCGAACCACGTAAACTCTTGTGTCTCCTGTGTCAAACTCCTACTCACCTTCTTGAATCTCCGCGCGCCCACACCGAACATCAAACTCCCCTATCACTTTAGTAGTGTAGGGAGATCTGCCGGTTCCAAACCGCCGACAGTTGGCGCGCTAGGTAGGTGGCGCCTGAGATTTTGAGAATGGTGAACTCAGCTGCTGGATCATCCAACGGTCAACCTGCTGCTCAGGCTGTTGGGGGCAATCCCTCCGATAGGCAGCCACCAGCAGGAGCCTCAGCACCAGCAGGAGTCACACTCCCACCACCACCGTCCCTTCCAGCAAATCGTGCTGGGCAACGTGATGGTGCTCCGGCGTCAATTACTGCGTCGGCAAATCATGACAACCCGGAACACGCGCTCCATGTAGCGCGTGCTCTTCTCCAACGTCCACCACCTCCGGATGCATCTCGGGATGCACTGGAGCAGTGGAGGGCCGATGTGGAGCATTTGGTTGCAGCAGCAGCCGAACGCCTCAGCAATCAGGGTCCTCCTCCTTCAAGACGAGCCCCGTCGCAGCAGCGGACTTTGTCTGGAAGACTTGGTCCGCACGTCTCCAATAGAAGGAGACGTGCTGCATCGCAACAAGTGACGTCATTGCCCTCTGGGGCACGACGCACTCACACGGTATCCAGGCTTTCGACTCATGACCTTCGGGCGAAGCTTGATCGCCGATATCGCCAGCAGGATGGCCGAGTCCATATTGAGCGTGCCCGTGAAAGACGGGAAGCTCAGGACCTTTCTACTCTTGAAGGAGTAGGAGGAGGCTGTTCAGCCCTGGCCATGCACCTGCGCATGGTTAGATGGCCACAGAAGTTTCGGCCTCACCTGCCGTAAAAATTCGACGGGACTGTCAATCCTGCCGAATTTCTTCAGATATACTCCACTGCAATCTTGGCAGCTGGAGGAAACGAGGCCGTGATGGCCAATTATTTTCCAGTGGCCTTAACTGGGACCGCCAGGTCCTGGTTTATGAGCCTTCCACCCAACTCTATCAACAGTTGGGAGGAGCTGTGCCGTCAGTTTACTGCCAACTTCGGGAGTTCATACACCCGACCAGGCACTGAACTAGACCTTTTTGCGGTCGTGCAAAAAGGGGGAGAATCCTTGCGGTCATTCATCCAAAGGTTCTCTCAGGTACGAAACACTATCCCTTCTATCTCTAGCGCCCCTGTCATTGTGGCATTCAGACAGGGCGTACGGGACAAGAAGATGTTGGAGAAACTGGCGATCAAAGAGATCACCAGCGTCATGGAACTCTTCAGCTTGGCACACAAATGTGCCAGAGCTGCGGAGGGCCGTGAAATGCACTCCAAACCAACCTCGGAGGATCACAAGAAATCCTCCAAAGAAGAAGCCACTACCTCCGGGGGTGGCAAGAAGAAAAAGAAGACCAACAGCAAGAAAAAGCCGTCGGCCGGCACATCCAATGTTGCAGCTGCTGCAACTCCGGGTGGCCGGGGGCCACGCCCCGAGAAGCGACCTCGACCGTCTTCTGAAGACGGTGGCATACCCAAAGTGTGGTGTCCCATTCACAAAACGGGCAGCCACAGTTTGGAAGACTGCCGGGAGGTCCAAAACCTTGCCGAGCGCTACAACAAGCGCCGGGAAGAATCTCCTTTCCGACAGAGGGAAGGAAAACAAAAAGTCGACGAAGCTCCGGCTGAAGAGGAGTTAGGATTTCAGGATCCCAAAAAGGTCCTGAAGGCCGTGTACACCTCAGTCGACGATGATTCTGACGTCTCTGTTAACGAGCGTCGGAAGACCATGAACACCATTTTTGGTGGATCATAGGATATCACCTCTCGTCGCGTCATCAAGACTATGCGACGGGATATGGCCGCTGTAGCCCCTACAGTCAGGCCAGAACCTCATCGGAAGTGGATGGACACCGCCATCACTTTTGATGCTTCGGATTGCCCTCGGAGCATGGTTGGAGCAGGTCAGTTACCTTTGATGGTATCTCCTACCATCAATAACATCCAGCTCCACCATGTCATGGTAGACGGAGGTTCGGGGCTTAACCTCATCAGCTTCGAAGCTTTCACTAAGCTTCAACTCCGACCTTCGAATCTCCACCCCTCTCGACCTTTCTCCGGAGTAGGTCCGGGGGCCATTACCCCACTCGGAGCTATTACTCTCCCCGTTACCTTCGGGACACGGGAGAAATACCGCACCGAGAAGTTGGTCTTCGACGTCGCTCAGATCAACTTACCATTCAATGCCATCTTGGGTAGACCTGCCCTGTACAAATTCATGGCAGCTGCTCATTATGGTTATCTGGTGTTGAAGATGCTAACACCAGTAGGCGTTCTCCGGATCCACGGAGATCGTACTGCTGGAGTAACTGCTCTGGAAGAACTCCATGCACTCACCACAGCGCAAGAGGAGGACTCCAGACAGGAGCAAACTCCAAAAGAGCATTCGTCAACGAGGCTCGACTTCTGTACCTCGTGTGCAGCCAAGCGGCGACACCGACATTCCCATCAAAGTCGTCCAAATTGGTTCTGATGCCGCTCAGACCACCCGTATATCGGGAGGATTGAATGACAAATAGGAACTCGCGATCATCACTTTCCTCCGGGCTAACATCGACGTGTTTGCTTGGCAACCGTCACAAATGCCTGGGATCCCCAGGGAAGTGATTGAGCACAATCTGAAGATCTACCCCAAAGCACGGCCTGTGCATCAGAAGCCTCAGAAGCAATCTGTAGAGCGGCAGAACTTCATCCGACAAGAAGTGAAGAAGCTACTCGAAGCTGGATTCATCCGAGAAGTCTTCCATCCAAAATTGCTGGCAAACCCAGTCGTTGTGCCCAAGGCCGGCGGGAAGCTTCGGATATGCATTGACTACACCACACTAAATAAGGCATATCCAAAAGATCCATTCCCACTACCTAGAATAGATCAGATAGTGGATTACACCTCCAGGTGTGAATTACTGTGTTTCCTAGACGCATATTTTGGGTATCATCAAATCAGGATGTCTAGGGAGGATGAAGAGCATACTTCATTCATCACAGTAGATGGATTGTATTGTTACACAGCCATGCCCTTTGGTCTCAAGAATGCAGCTTCAACTTTTGTACGAGCTATGTACAAAACTTTTGAAGAACTCATTAGAGACATAGTGGAAGTGTACGTCGATGACATCGTGGTCAAAGTCAGGAACAAGGAGTCACTCCTTGACACCTTGCAGGCTGTCTTCGACAAGCTGCGGGCCACTCGCACAAAGCTAAACCCGGACAAGTGCGTATTCGGGGTTAGCTCCAGAAAACTTCTTGGTTTCCTGGTAAGTCACCGGGGCATAGAAGCTAATCCGGCGAAGATTAAAGCCATTGAAGACATGCGGCCACCAACCCGTATCAAAGACGTCCAAAAGTTAACTGGATGTCTAGCAGCCCTTAGCTGGTTCATATCAAGACTGGCGGAACGGGCACTCCCCTTCTTCAAGTTATTGAGGAAGTCCGGACCATTCCAATGGTCCGAAGAAGGAGAGAAGGCATTCCAGGAGCTGAAACAGTTCCTCACCACCCTACCAATTCTGGTAGCTCCGAACCCTGGTGAGCCTTTGTTGCTTTATATTTCAGCTACTGACGAAGTCGTCAGTATGGTTCTGGTTGCGGAGAGACCAGAACTACCCCACACTCAGGAATCCAGACCCCTTCGGGAAGGTCTGGAGGTTCCTGAAAGCGAGTCTGGGTCCCAGCTTCCAGATTCGAATCCACAAGAAGTCGCTTCAGGAGACCTAGACCCCTTCGGGAGGGTCCAGGTCATTTATGAAGAAGCTCCGAGTTCCTCCAGCCAGAACCCGGAGGTCCCCGAAGAAAATCCGGACCCCTCTGAGAGGATCCGGATCAGAGAAGAGGAAGCTCCGGACCCCTCCGGGAGGGTCCGGACCATTCAACGCCCGGTGTACTTCATTAGTGAAGTATTACATGATGCCAAGACTCGATACCTAGAGGTGCATAAGCTGCTCTACGCAGTCCTTATTGCCTCCAGAAAGCTTCGTCATTACTTCCAAGCTCACAAAGTCTCAGTGGTGACTTCCTACCCACTACGAGCAATCTTGCATAATCCCAATTCAACTGGGAATATTGCAAAGTGGGCAGCGGAATTGGCTGAATTTGATCTTGAATTTATTTCAAGACAAGCAGTTAAGAGTCAAGCATTAGCAGATTTTGTGGCAGAATGGACTCCCTCTCCATCAAACCCTGGGGCCCCAGTGAGCAGAAGACGGAGCATCAAGCTCCAACCTTCACCGAGCCTCACTGGACCCTCTACTTCGACGGCTCCATGCAGAAGCAGGGGGCCAAAGCTGGAATCCTTCTCCTTGCACCGACTGGGGAGAAGGTGAAATACATGGTACACCTTGACTTCAAGGCAACCAACAACATGGCAGAGTATGAAGCACTCATCTACGGACTAAAGGTGGCACTGTCATATGGTGTCAAGCAATTGCTGGTCAAAGGAGATTCACAGCTCATCATCAAGCAGGTGAAGGGTGAATGCTCCTGCAATAATCTCCAGCTAGCTGCTTACCTCCTTGAAGTCCAGAGGCTTCAGAAGGATTTCGAAGTCCTAGATCTCCACCATGTTCAGCGTGCCCATAACGCTGAAGCTGACGAACTCTCGACCAAAGCGTCATCCGGAGCTCCGGCTCCTGACGGAATCTTTGTCCGGAGGTTGTCAAAGCCAACAGCTCAGCCTGCCGAACTGAGCGAAGGGGGCGAGATCATCATCCCGAAGCTGACGATCCCGATGGCCCTGTTACCATGGCACCCATCAAGGATCGTAGGTGCTGTCGGGAGCTCCGAGCAACCCAGCACGCAAGACTCAAAAGCTCAAGCTAGTTCCGATGCATGGATCTCGAGATCCGGAGCTACTTGAAAGACAACATCCTTCTTGACGATGATCTATCCGCTGACCGGGTAGTCAGATTGGCTAAAAGATACACGCTGGTAGAAGGGGATCTCTACCAGCGCGGTGCCAACGGCATCCTAATGTGGTGCATCACAAGGGAAGAAGGCTGCAAACTCCTCGCAGAAATCCATGGAGGCGAGTGTGGGAACCACACGTCTTCCCGCACGCTGGTCGGTAAAGCCTTTCGGCATGGCTTCTACTGGCCTACAGCACTCCAGGATGCAACTGAGCCGGTGAAGAAATGTGAAGCATGCCAATTTCATGCGAAACAAATTCACACACCAGCTCAGCCCTTACAAATGATACCTCCTACCTGGCCCTTCGCTGTGTGGGGGATGGACATCTTGGGACCTTTCCCAAGAGCCGTCAGAGGTTACAAGTTCCTGTACGTCGCCATTGACAAGTTCACCAAGTGGTCGGAAGCAACTCCAGTTGTGACAATCAACAAGCAATCTGCTATCAACTTTTTGCAGTCCATTGTATGCAGATTTGGAGTCCCAAACAAAATCATCACTGATAATGGGACCCAATTCACAAGCTCAGCATTCCAAGGATACTGTGAAGACCTCGGCATACAAGTTTTCTACGCCTCCGTAGCTCAGCCAGCCAGCAATGGCCAAGCCGAGAGAGCAAATACTGAAATCCTTAAAGGACTCAAAACGCGCACCTATGAGCGCTTGAAAAAACATGGAGCCAACTGGATCGAAGAGCTCCCGCCCACTTTATGGGCCAACATGACATCTCAAAACCGGTCAACTGGAGAGACACCCTTCTTCCTGGTGTACGGAGCTGAAGCAATCCTTCCTCCGGAAATCACCTTGGATTCACTCCGGGTCTGGACCTTCGACGAAGCCGCGCAGGACCAGCTCCGGCGTGAAGACCTAGACCTCCTTGAGGAGGGAAGGTGCCAAGCAGCTGTTCGGAATGCCCGATATCGCCAAGCTCTACGGCGTTATCACCAGTGGCATGTACACAACCGACAGCTCGAGGAAGGCAATCTGGTGCTACGGAGAATACAATCCAGAGAAGGGTTAAACAAACTCTCCCCCGGCTGGGAGGGGCCCTTCCGAGTGATTAAAGTATCCCGTCCCGGAAGCGTTCGATTGGCTACTGAGGATGGGATACCTCTCCCAAATCCTTGGAACATCGAGCACCTCCGTAAGTTTTACACTTAATACCACAGAGGTGAGTCTTGAGTAACTTGAGGTGTATGTTATAGAGTCATTATACAGAGTCGGGTAGTTCCTCCGGGAGAGCCGCCGGACCTTTCTCGAAAGGTTCGCAAAGCTCATGCAACGCTTGTCACAGTCTCAGGACTAAAAGTGTCGCTAACTACCCTGGGTCAAACGAGAAATGAAACACACTTAGCCTGGTTCCGTACCCTAAGAGTGTACTTGTTTCCCCTGTACCCCGAACCTATAATGAAAGACATCTTCATGTGAAATAGACTCCACGTGCATTTATTTTGTACAGGCTCAACATTTTTATTTTTCTCTTTCTTGTCTATAGCAAAGACGTGCAATTCTTAAGAAATTTTAGTTCGACCGGTTTATATACGATTCGAGTTGTATCGTCAATTCTTTTGGATTCAAATATCGTTCATGGCCAACTCGCCTGAAAGCCGCCAGGCCAATCTAGGGCTGGAGTGTGCTATCGACTTAGCCTGGTCAAGCACCCTAAGTACGCCACTCTACCTACACCCTGGCAGACCGAAGTAAGGCGGGTCCATGGATAGTTGAATCTAGAAGAAAAGACAACGCATTCGGTTGTATTTAAAATCGTGTTTGACTTAAAGTCTTCTTGAGAATCGTAAGCCGCGACGAAATTATAGACAAGGAATGAATTTTACTATTTTTCTTGGCTTAAGTGTGCAGGAAAAATAAAGTCTATGTTGATGGAGAAAAGCCGGAGCTAACTAAGCTCCGACTCCCCTAAGGGGGCCAGCCGTCGACGCTGAATAAAAGATGGTTAGAAGACCCCGTAAATGGAGTCTGCTGCCAACAAACTAAGTGTTGGCAAAGGTCACTGCCGGAGCTACTCGGCTCCGACACCCCGAGGGCCTTCACTATCGAAGACTTCGGATCTAAATTCAACAAGTTCGAAGCAAATGAGTCTTCAACAAAACACAATATCCTCTTGGTACATGTTCACAATCAAATTGTGCACATCTACCAGGGGGCCAAGTGAAGATAAAAGTGTTGAAGACAAAAAATGAAATTCACAAAAATTTGGGGATTTCATTTATCTGGAGACAAGGGATTACATCTGGAGACAAGGGAGTACAAAATTGAGGAAGAAGAAGAGAAAATACAAGTGAGAATTACAGAGATGGTCCTAGACCCTATGGAAGAATTGGGCGACCTTCTGGGCAACCTCCGATACGCTGGCTCGGGTAGCTTCGCCTTCTCCTTCGACGGGGCCTTCAAGCACCGGGTCCAGAGGAAATTGGGAGTTCCGGTTGGTGTAGCACGTCAGCACATACTCTGCGACATTCTTCGCCAGGGATTGCCCCTCAACCTCCAGTTGGTCCGCAATGACATCGCCCACCTTGGAGAGCTTGCTACCTGCTGCGCTCAATGCCTGCAGCGCTAGGTCCGGCTCCGACTCCGGATCATCTGGGCGCACGGGGCTGAAACCCATCGGTGTCAGCGCGTCGTTGGCCTTGCCTAGGAACTCCCAAATCTGTAGGGAGTCCGCAGTCCTCAAGCCCTTCATTTCTTCTAGGGATCTCCTGGCCGCCGTCAGTTCGTAATTCTCACGGGCGAGGCGCTCAACTTCTTTGGCGTTTTGCTGAATCTTTTCAGCAACCCGCCTTTCGAGTTTTCCGAGCTCCTCCTCCCGGAGGTGGATCTTGTTCCGGCGGTCAACCAATTCCTTCTCTCTACCCCTCACTTTCTTCTCTCTGGTAGTAAGGGCACACTCTTATTCATAGAGTTCCTGCCCTCACACCCAGACCTTCTCCTCTTCCTCTTGGCAGCGCTCTTCCAATTTCTTGGCACGCTCCTCGAGACCCTTGTCAGTCAGAGCCACCTTCTCGGCGAGCTCCTCCTCCTCCTCAGGACATCATCCCGCAGCTCTAGGAGTTTTTGCTCTTCGTATTCAAGCCGTTTCTCCCTCTCTTCAAGTGCCTCTCGGCGCTTGAGGAGTGCAGTGTTAATGGCCTCAAGCCTTTCGTGGCGTTCCTCGGCCGCACTATTGGCTGCTTTGGCTTGATTAAAAATCTCCTGGGATTGAGCGTCGAGGGCGCGAGTCATACTCTCCCTGTCATCCAACAACTTGCCCCAGTACTCCAGGCGGATCTTCTCCCGCTTGATCCACTCTTTGTCATCCGCTAGCCTCGACTGCGCCAGCTTGGTCTCGAAGTAGAGCCGGTTACACCACCGCCTAAGGGTTTGGCGCTCCTCTTCAAGAGCCTTGCTGTCATGGAAGAAGGCCAGTTGGACTTGACGCAGACTGGAACATGCGTTGTCAATAGAAAGCGACAACGGGATGGGTTCCGGACCTGCTGGGTCTCCTTCGCTGGTTCCAGCTGGTCTTCAGATACAAAAATTGGGTCCCACTCCACGAGAGTGGACCCCTGTGTTTCCAAGGCACTAGGGCCGTCCTCCGGGATGGCCTCAGTCGCCATCGAAGAAGGCCCCGCCGCCAAGTCTTCGTTCACCCCCTCGGGCAGGGGGCCAGCGACTTCGCTTGGGCACTCCAGCTCGGCCGCAGGTACCTCCGACGTCGTCGCTTCCGGAGCAGGAGCCATTGCTGGCTCCGGTCTGGGCACCTCTTCCGACGGAGGCTCAAGCTCCGTCACCTCTTCAACCACCGGCTCAGGAGCCGGAAGATCTTCAACATTGACCGACCCTGTGACCGGAGCTCCAACAATGACCGGCTCAGCGGCCGGTGCTTCGGGGGTAGCCGGACCAACTGCCGGAACTACCTCAGTTTCCGGCTCGCACGCCGGGGCTTCGGTCACCTCCGGCTCAACCGTCGGGGCTTTGACAAATTCCGGCTCAGAGGCCGGGATAACTACTTCCTCCGGCTCAACAGCCGGAGCTTCCATCATCGCAGCACCAGAACCTGGAGCTTCAACCTCCAGGATAGGTGCCGCTCGCGCATCTTCACTCCCGTGGTCCGGTGCTACCACGGGAACTTCTGGGGATGAGTCGATGTCCATGACCACGACAGCCAGCGCCGGAGCTGTCGCGGCTTCAGCCACCACTGGGGGCAGCACCGGAACAGGAGCAGAAGCCCCCACCCTAATGGCTTCAACCACTGTGGCTGAGGGTGGAGCTTCACCTCCCTTCTTGGGGACGCTGCAGATGGTGAACGAAGAAAATTAACAAACAGTTGCTACAATTAAAATAATTGTCCAAGGTAGAGATTAAAAATTACCTTGGGAGGCTTCCGCACCATCTTGCGCGAAACCTTTTTCCCGGGCATTCTGGGCTGGTCATAGCCGGCGTGAAAGCTCCGGAAGGGCCCCCGGAACTTGTCGCAGCCACGGGTGTTTCCCGGGTCGAGGCTCTCCTCGATCGGGAAGAACCCCCGGACCTGGAGGCCTCCACCGGCCCAGGTGCCGGAGTTGCGCGCCCGGAGCTAACACCCCGGGAGGATCCCACTGCGGGAACCGACGCGCTCCGGGAGGACCCCACTGCAGGAACGGTCTCGTTCCGGGAGGACCCCATTACGGGAACAGTCGCCACGGTTGTAGAAGACCTTCCCCTCCGGGGAGAAGGAGCCGAGGCGGAAGTAGCGGGCCTGACGGACCTTCCGTCGGCATGCTGCAACTTCCTCTTCCGGCTCTTGGGTTCGTCCGCCAGCTCCTTTCCTTTGCCGACGACCTCGACCCTCAGCTTTGGGGCAGGGATAGAGCCATCTTCGGGCATTCCGGGGATCGCCACCCGGGTGGTTGATCTTCTCTCGACGACACCAAGGTCATCAAGTACGTGCATCTTTCGCCGGAGCTCCCTGCTGAACTCCACTTCCATGTTCAGAGGGAGAAAGGCTGACGGGGGAGTCAAGTCATCACCGTCGACGTCGATGCCGTGCTGGAATTTCTTAAGCTGGAAATCCAAGGTTTTCCCCACCATGTTGGACTTCAACCCGGTCTCAACCCGGTCGTCGTCCATCACGCTGTTGAGGGCCCGAGCGAGTTTCTCCCTCCTCTTCAGCGGCGCCCACCTGTTGACCAGGAAATTGCAAAATACCGTCTGAGGAGTCAATCCTCCCTCCACGCATTGGCGGGTCCTGGTCAAAGCAGGGTTGAAAGCTTCCACCAGCACCGGAGCTTCACTCCAGATCGTCGTGTCGATGTCGGGAAGACCATCGGGTAGCTCCAGCCTCTCGTGCTCCTCCACCCTGACGACTATCCAGTCTTTCTTCCAGTCATCCCACTTCCCAGAAGGAAACGATCGGAGGTACTTGAATGGGCACTTCTTGCGCTTCACGAAGTAGTAGAAGCCAAGGTACTCATTGCTCCGGCCGGTGGTGTGGACGGTGAAGAAGGTCCGGAAGAGTTCAATGTAGGGGGGATGCCCACCCACATCTCGCAGAAGTGGACAAAGATAGACACGAGGAGAATGGAGTGAGGGCCAAGGTGGTATAACTGCAGACCATAGAAGTCTAGCAGCATCAAGAAAAAGGCGGGATCAATCCCACCATGGCGTACGAGGAGAAGTATACCATTTCGCCGGCGTGCTCCTTCTCGAATGGGAGATCTCCGCCGGCACGGACCGAGCGGTTGAAGAAGTCCTAGGACCACCCCATGAGGGCCCGGACCTTCTTCAAATTGCCGTCGGTCTTCAAGCGACTCTCGCAGAGACCCAACTCCGTCGCGGCACGACTAGGCAAGAGAAGAAGAGCGAAGCACGAGTTGGGAGTTTGAGCGCAAGATCAGATGAGAGGCGTAAAGAACTCCCGACGGTGCGCGCTTTCCTTCTTAAGTAAGCCCTCGCAACGCTTGGATGGAAACCACAAGGAAGTCGAAGATACCATTCAAAAATTCAACCCAGCCGATGACAGGAGGGTCCGGGACCACCCCGACGATCAAGTTGAGGTTCTTACCCAGGCGAACGGTTGTCATCACGAGGCGGGAAACCCAAAGGCGGCGGCCTGACAAGGCGCGCAGAACCGATACGGTTTTCGTATTGGGAACCGGCGACCTTCAATTGTGTGAGATCCGCACGCCAAAGATCTCATCTGCCGCACGCGGGATACGCCACGCGGCGGGGGTCTAACTCTAAATCGTTGCCAACGGCACCATCAAAGACCCTTGAAGACTCAGTTCAAGAGTCGCGAGGATGGACCCACCTCCGGCGGAATGACTTCACCCCAGTGATCTTCCCCGGAGGTAGGTCCAGGGGGCCACTGTCGGTACCGTAGAAACCGTACACCCCTTGAGGTTACAAAGATCTCAAAGGAAAGTCATCTACTTGGTATGAAGACCCTCGGAGGCCCACATGTCAGACATAACCGGACCCGCTTCTCCAACATGGTTAATCCCTGGGTTGCCACGTGTACTACCAAACCAGAGCTACCACCCACAAGGGGGAAGCTCCGGGCCATGTACTGAAATAGCACCTCCGGACTTAACCTCAAACCGAGAGAAGCTCCGGACCTGACACGTGTCGGGTAGCCTCGGAGCTACCTGTTTCCCACAGCAAGCTCCGGAGCTGCCACGT
Organism: Tuctoria greenei; assembly: GCA_036927565.1. Classification (NCBI taxonomy): domain Eukaryota; kingdom Viridiplantae; phylum Streptophyta; class Magnoliopsida; order Poales; family Poaceae; genus Tuctoria; species Tuctoria greenei. The sequence continues at coordinate 181,032,848 of JAYESD010000008.1, read as the reverse complement.
GTCCAATTGTCGGATCTTCAGCCTCTAACCTCCGGAAGACCCCGCAACGGCTCCGGATCTTCAAAGGGGAATCAAGGACTTCAAGACCCGATTAAGTGTCATTAATACCATATTAATGACACTTAAACGGACGATATTAACACCAGTAACGGTGCTGTCAAAGCCCGTTACAGGGTCATTAAGAGCAATTAAACGTGTATCAATAATAGTAACCGCCGGGGGCCACATATCGGGCTAGGATAACCTGTAACGGCCTGCCCTTGTACTATAAAAGGACAGGCCGACGACACGTTCAGGGGACATACGAGGCTAGACACGCGCCACATACGCTCGTCACAAGCTCATATTGCTAATACAACACCAACACATCCGTGGAGTAGGGTATTATGCTCAGGCGGCCCGAACCACGTAAACTCTTGTGTCTCCTGTGTCAAACTCCTACTCACCTTCTTGAATCTCCGCGCACCCACACCGAACATCAAACTTCCCTATCACTTTAGTAGTGTAGGGAGATCTGCCGGTTCCAAACCGCCGACAGCGCCGAGCAATGGTGACGAGGCATGCCACTGTGCCTGCAGCGACATGGTAGACATGTGTGGTGCACCAGGAAGGACAGGGGCGCCATGATGGATGACGGGGACCCAAGGGCTGGATCTGGCTGCCCAAGGTGTCCGGCGACAGTGACACTGTTGTCCAGACCGAAAGCGGCAGCGTCGGGAAGGTGACGATCGTCGTCAACGCCTCTCGGCACCAGACCAGCGGAGGCGACTTGAGAAAGGTCAGCGACGGTCTCTAGCCACAGGGCGACGGTGGTCCCAAGCGACACACCGGCAGCAGCGGCCTGAGGAATGCTGGTGGCGGTCCCTGGTGGTAGGATCGCGGCGGTTCCAGGCGACAGACCGGCGGCGGCGCCATGGGGAAGGGTGGCGGCGGTGCCAGCCGCCAGGGCGACGACGGATTCGGTCTGCAGACCGGCGACAACACCGTGGGGAAGGGCGACAGCGGCTCTAGGCCTGGCTGTGCCGGCGGCGGCGACGGTGGTGCCTGGCGCACTGGCAGAGGTGCCGACGGCCCGATTGGCTGGAGAGGTGACGACATGGGAGGAGAGGGGTTCCAAGCCGGAGATGTAGGGAGGAGGAGGCGGCGACACGTCGACCAACAGCGGCGGCGGCGGGTATGCCATCAGGGGGAGAGAGGAGAGAGGAGATTAGGGTTAAGCTGATACCATATTAAGCTTTTGGATGCAACCGATCGGCACATAGTAGCTTAATATAATATCAGAGCCAGAGTCGCTAGTTCGAATCCTGGCGTACGCAAGTCACTCCTATTTACCACGTTAGAGTTCCAAGGGAGTCTCACGTGAGGGAGAGTATTGGAGTGTATAAGTGAATTTCCTAATCTTCCCCATTAGCTTAAGTTTTTGGGTGCAACTGATCAGCACATAGTAGCTTAACACTTTCAAAGATCAAGTTACTGATATCATACCCTCCACAAATGGGCGCAGCCTGAAAGCTCTATCCACATACCTAACATGCTTTTCAGGACGAGGTATAAGAAAGTATTGTGATCCAAAAAGCTAGTCAATTAATCAGTGAAAAGCCTCAAGCAACTAAGTAGGCTGGTTCTGCATGTCTGCATCTACCACCTTTGCTGCAGAACCCAGTTCCGGATATCCTTTCTGGGAACAGTACAAAATTTAGAATACATTAAGAGGTAGCTTATAACCAAGTGACGAGAACTCATGCACGAGTATAGAAATAAAAACTGATTTTCGAGTAATGTATGTAATTAATACCATTCTAGATTAACGGTAAAACACGTTTTTTCCTGCACATAAAAGTGCATGAAGCATACGCATGTTCGTCTTCAGTCAGTTAACTCTAAAATTTCAGTGCTTTCAGGTTATGTGCCTACTGTAGCCCTCCAAAGCTCAAAGTCACTGAATACCATACCTTCAATAAATAGGCGCAGTCTCAAAGCTCTATCCACAAACCTAACCTGCTTTTCAGGAAAAAATATAAGAAAGTATAGTGATCTAAATAGCTAGTTAATTAATCAGTGGAGAGGCAACTAAGTAGGCTGGTACTGCATCTGCATCTACCACCTCTGCCCAGCAGAACGCAGTTCCGGATAGCGTTTCTGAGAAGAGTACACGTATGTATGTACTGTATAAGAAACAAATTTCATATGGTGATCTTTAGGCAAACACCGGGAATTATCCACTGATATATGGACAAGTAGGCTAGTGTTTTCCCCGTATGCATCGTGCAACCAATCTTTTTTGTTTGTTTATATTCCTGGCCTCCAGCTACAAACGAGTCCTACTATGATTTTGCTTGATGGAGAGCTTAATTGGTTGTGCACTGAAAAGAAGCCGAGATCCCTGACGAGGCCCATGGGCTACAGATGTTGGTGTCGAGCCGGCAGCACTTGGCGGAGTAACCTTAATATTTCCAAAATAATTCCACATTTTCACAGCATGAGGCCTTATAGTTTCCACACCAGGCAACACAGAGGGCTGATTGTGTATCATAAAACTTGTGTTCCACTACTCGACATTCAGTTCAGGCATATCTTCATGGTGCTAGAGAAGCCAAGGTCAGGTTTATTTGAGATATACTCTCTCTGGATCTTTCTATTTGTCATTGGTTGAAATAAAAAAATTCGAAGGGAGTAGTGCACTAGAGAATTCACAACCTAAGATGGCATATCATATACAGACAGCAAATCAGAGAATGAAATATCATACTACCACTTGGTTACGAAATAATTGTTGTTCCAGACAATAAAAAAAAGAAATAAACTAATAAAAGTTGTCATTGTCATGAATAACACTTGTATTATTAAGGAAGTCAAATTTCACTATAAATAGAGTTACAAGATATCTAAGATATACATAAAAGTCCCTCACACATAGGGAAAATATAAATGTATCATATATCTCTAACACCCTCTCAAACTCAAAGTGCGTTACAAACATTGAGTTTGAACAGATAGAAACTATGTTGAGCCCGAGTCTGTGCCTTTGTGAAGAAACTTGCCAGCTAAAGCTCTGAAGACACATACTGAAAATCAACAACACCGTCTCATACCTGTACTCGGGTATAGAAAGCATCAACACCAATATTTTTAGTAAGCTTATGTTTGACCGAATCACGAGCAATATTAATAGCATCTGTACCGTCAGATAAAAGAGGAGTCGACATACCAACAAAAACACAAAAAATCCTCAAGCAATCACTGCAACCAAGTAACCTCTGCACTCACAAGAGTCATAGCACGCAACTCAGCCTCTGCACTTGAACGAGAAACTACTATCTGCTTCTTAGACTTCCAAGCAATGGGGGAACCAACAAGAAAAACACAATAGGCAGAAAGAGATCAACGATCAGAGGGATCACTACCCCAAATAGCATCAGAATATGATTTGAGTTGTAAAGAGCTAGAGCATGGAAAGAACAAGCGTCTAGAGATAGTCTCACGTAGATAATGCAAGACACGAAACAAGTGACTATAATGAATCTGAATGGGAGCCGAAACAAACTGACTTATAATGTGAACAGGGTACGAGATATCAGGACGAGTGACACCAAGATACACGAGACTTCCTACAATATGATAGTAACGAGTAGGATCATCAAGAGGCTCAACATCAGTGGCTCGAAGATGAACATTAAGTTCCATGAGAGTCTCAACAGTCCGATGATCAGTAAGAGAAGTCCGATCAAGAAGATCTTGAATGTACTTCTTCTAAGATAGATAGATTCCCTCAAAGGAGGAGGAAACTTCAATCCCAAGAAAATAACAAAGAGGATCAAGATCAGACATAAGAAATTGCTCACTCAGACGAGTCTTTACAAAGGCAATGTACTCAGAATCGTCTCCGATGATGATCATGTCATCAACATAGAGAAGAAGAAGAGTACGAACACGAGACGAAGTGTGCACAAAGAGCGCGGTATCATGAGAACTATTAACAAAACCAACAGCAGCGACCACATACGCAAAACGCAGAAATCAAGCACGAGGAGCTTGTTTAAAGCCATAAAGAGATCGTCGAAGGCGACAAATCATACCCTCAGGAATAGAATACCCAGGTGGTGGCTGCATATAAACCTCCTCATGCAGTTCACCATTAAGAAAGGTATTCTTCACATGAAGCTGAGAGATGGACTAATCACGAACAGAGGTCACGACAAGCAGAATGTGAACAGTGGTCATGTGAGCGACAGAAGCAAAAGTCTCATCATAGTCACGACCATGTTCTTGTTGGAAGCCACATGCGACTAATCGAGCCTTATATCGCTCAAGTGAACCATCAAAGCAGGTCTTATCCTTATAGACCCACTTACAGGTGATAGGACGAACACGTGGAGGATAGAGCACAAGTTCCCACATGAAAGTGCGCTCGAGAGCAACAATATCCTCGACCATCGCATGATGTCATTTCGGATGAGAAATATCATCACGATAAGTAGCCGACTCAGTAAGAGCAGTAGCAGCAAAGCTAGAAGGAGAGTACCAATCAGGAGGCTGGCGAGGACGATGACCACGTCCAAGAGGTTGCTCAAGAGAAGAATCATCAGAAGGAGATGATCCCTCATGAGAAGAAGGCGTATCCGGAGAGGCAGGCTGAGCTGGAGAAGGTGATACATCAAAGGATGACTCAACTGGAGTAGATGACTCATCAGAAGAAGATGACACATCTGAAGGGGTACAACTCGTCGAGTATAGACCTGCGTGATAGGAGCCTTCAAAGTGTAATCGAGAACCAAAGAACAAGGTTCCTGTCGAGGTGTCTAACTGACACCTCCCCCGGATCTGCTCGGAAGCAGCCCGCGGAGGTTCGATGTAGTTTCGGGGGCTAGTCTTAGCAAGATCGAGCGCAGAGAATGATGAATGCAATGGATTTACATGGTTCGGGCCGCTTGGGCATAATACCCTACTCTACGGTGGTTTATGTGTTGTATTGCTCAAGCGTGTGTCTGGGTCTGAGTCAATATGTCTAAGTTGATGGCTATTTGGTCCTTTTATAGTCCAAGGCTAGACAACTTACAAGTGGGTTCTGGGTCCCGACAGGTGGCCCCGGGGTAACCAAATCCATTCTAAGATCTGGAGTAAATGCTATCTCCTGACAATGGCTTCAATGTGCCACCTGACCATGCCTTGCTGTAGGGCTATACATAGCCCCTCATCATGGTTGGTTGTGTCTCTTCCGTCTTGTCGCGGCCTCGCATTCGTCCACCGTACATAGTAGTTTGGCGCCAGCCTGTTATCGCAGGACTGGGTACAGGACTCTTGACTTATGAGTGTGAGCTCCCGCTTACCTAGAGAACGTGCGCGTCCTTCCAGTTTAGGTGCACTGGGCTCGTCTCCCATCATTGGCGCTATCGAAGGATGGACTAGGCCCAGCGCTGCGTGGCACGTGGCAGGTCCGATCCTTCCCTCTGGGGCTCTGCCGGGAGGCCGAGTCCGGAGCTAGCGGACACGTGGCTGCGTTGAACCTTCTTCCCGCAGGAGGGCAGGTCTGGGGCTGCCGATCTTGCGGACGCCTTGGACTTCTCCTCGGCGGGAGGTGGGCCCAGAGCTGCGAGATGCGTGGAGTGTCGGACCCTCCCCCCCTAGGGGGAGATACACCTGGAGCTGCAGGGCACGTCGTAGCGTCGGGCCTTCCCTCAGTGGAGAGGCGTGGCCAGGCCACACGCCACGTTGCACCTTGGGACCACATCAGATCCTACCCCCGTGGTCGGTGGGCCCCAGCGTGCCTTCTTTCCTGTATCTAGGGATACCCAATTCGCCAGGTACCGACAATGGCCCCCGGGCCCACCTCGGGAGAGATGACGATCCCGTAGGTGGATCCTTTATCTTGTCTTGTAAAAGTGAAACCAGCGGGCCCCCTTGAGGTGCGCCGGAGCTCAAAGAAGTGACGGCGGAGGCCCCCTTGGGGGCGCTGGAGCTTGGAGAAGTGACGCCAGCGGCCGCCGGAGCCCGGAGAAGTGACATCGAGGGCACCCTTGGTGGCGGCGGAGCTTGAAGAAGTGACACCAGCGGCCCCCTTGGGGGGCGACAAACCTTGGAGAAGCGTCATCAGCGACCCCCTTGGGGACGCCAGAGCTCGGAGAAGTGACGCCGACAGCCCCCTTGGGAGGCGTTGGAGCTCAGAGAAGTGGCGTCGACGGCCCCCTTTGGGGGCGCCGGAGCTCGGAGAAGTGACATCGGCGGCCCCCTTTGGGGGCGCTGGAGCTCAGAGAAGCGACATCGGCGACCCCCTTGGGGACACCGGAGCTCGTAGAAGTGACGTCAGTGGCCCCCTTGGGGGGGGCACCGAAGCTCGGAGAAGCGACGTCGATAACCCCCTTGGGGACGCCAGAGCTCGGAGAAGTGACGTCAGCGGCCCCCTTGGGGGGCGCCGGAGCTCAGAGAAGCTGAGGTCGGCGACCCCCTTGGGGACGCTGGAGCTTGGCGAACGTCGTCGGCGCCTACCACAGACGTGTAGAATGCCAACAGTGGGCTCCCTGTATGTCCTGCACACACGGTAGATAAAAAGTAATTTCGCTCACCTGTCACCCCTTCCATGCTCTTTAGTTTCTTTATGGCTTACAATCCTTAGCTAAGATACGGGACATGGGTAATTCGGTGCGACAACATTCAGGGTATGGTCGCTGCCTTGCTTAGGGCATGAGTCCTCCGGCCCCCTGTACTCAGCTGTTAGCACTGGGAGGCAAGGTGCGCATGCTTAGGGTATAGAACCAGGCTAAGCAGGCTGCACACCCTGGACCTCCAGTTCGACGTTAGCCTTTCAGGGGTTAGAACCATTCGACACCATGGACGCTGACCAAGAAAACGGTCATCAGACCCCAAACACATTGTAGGTACCTCATGCGGATCCGCCTTTAGCAGGATAACACAACTTCAACTAGGAAGAGATAGGAGAGATGTAATTGGGCATATGGCAGACGATATGCAAAAGTAGGCAAAAAATTAAAGTATAATGTAAATAATTTTGCTCGTTGATTACTCTCTTTATGCTTTTAGTTTTGTTATGTCTTACGGTCCCAAGCTGGGCTTACGGTGCGTGGGTAATTCAGTGCGACAGTATCTGGATTATGGTTATCGCCCTCCTGAGGAGTGTGTGCCGTCTGGCCCCCTGTACTCAACCATAAGCACTGAAGAGGCAAAGTGTACACGCTTAGGGTGCAGGACCAGGCTAAGCAGGCTGTAAACTCTGGGCCTCCCACGGGCGTTAGCTTTTCGGGGGAGTGGCCATTCGGCACCACAGGCTCCTGAGCAGGAAAACAACCAAAGATCCCAAATACATCACAGGAACCTCAAGCAGACCCGCCAGCAACAGGATTGCATAACTCTACTAGACGCAAGACAGGAGAGAGTGCCTATACATATGACAAAGAATATGTGAGAACAAACATAATTTGGACATTCATCATGCTGCTGGTGAAGATCTTTGCAGGGAAAATCCCCCTTCCTGGTGCGCCAAATGTCGAGGTGTCTAACTGACACCTCCCCCGGACCTGCTCGGAAGCAGCCCGCGGAGGTTCGATGTATTTTCGGGGGCTAGTCCTAGCAAGATCGAGCGCAGAGAACGATGAACGCAAGGGATTTACATGGTTCGGCCGCCTGGGCGTAATACCCTACTACACGGTGGTTTGTGTCTTGTATTGCTCAAATGTGTGTTTGGGTCTGAGTCAAGATGTCTAAGTCGATGGCTATCTGGTCCTTTTATAGTCCAAGGCTAGATAACTTACAAGTGGGGCCTAGGGCCCGACAGGTGGCCCCGGGAGTAACCAAATCCATTCTAAGATCTGGAGTAAATGCTATCTCCTGACAATAGCTTCAATGTGCCGCCTGGCCATGCCTTGCTGCAGGGCTATACATAGCCCCTCATCATGGTTGGTCATGTCTCGTCTGTCTTATCGCAGCCTCGCATTCGTCCGCCGTACATAGTAGTTTGGCGCCAGCTTGTTATCGCAATGTTGGGTACAAGACTCTTGACTTATGAGTGCGAGCTCCCGCTTACCTAGGGAACGTGCGTGTCCTTCCAGTGTAGGTGCACTGGGCTCGTATCCCTTCATTGCCGCTATCGCAGGATGGACTAGGCCCGGCGCTGCCTGACACGTGGCAGGTCCGGTCTTTCCCTCTGCCGGGAGGCTGGGTTCGGAGCTGCTGGACACGTGGCTGCGTCGGACCTTCTTTCCGCAGGGGGGGGGTCTGGGGCTGCCGATCTTGCAGATGCACTGTACCTCTCCTCGGCGGGGAGGTGGGCCCAAAGCTGCGAGATGCGTGGCAGTGCCAGACCTCCCCCCTCTGAGGGAGAGATACACCTGGAGCTACATGGCACGTGGTAGCGTCGGGCCTTCCCTCAGTGGAGAGGTGTGGCCATGCGCACGCCACGTGGCACCCTGGGACCATGTCGGATCCTGCCCCCGTGGGCGGTGGGCCCTAGCGTGCCTTCTTTCCTGTATCCAGGGGTACCCGGTTCGCCAGGTACCGACAGTGGCCCCCGATCCCACCTCGGGAGAGATGACGATCCCGTAGGTGGGTCCTTTATCTTGTCTTGTAAAAGTGACACCAGCGGGGCCCCTTGAGGGGCGCTGGAGCTCGAAGAAGTGACGGTGATGGCCCCCTTGGGGGCGTCGAAGCTTGGAGAAGTGACACCAACGGCCCCTTTGGGGGCGCTGGAGCCCGGAGAAGTGACGTCGAGGGCACCTTTGGTGGTGCCGGAGCTTGAAGAAGTGACACCAGCGGCACCCTTGGGGGGCGACAGAACTTGGAGAAGCGTCACCAGCGACCCCCTTGGGGATGCCGGAGCTCGGAGAAGTGACGCCGGCGGCCCCCTTGGGAGGCGCCAGAGCTCGGAGAAGTGGTGCTGGCGGCCTTCTTCGAGGGCATCGGAGCTCGGAGAAGTGACGTCGGCGGCCCCTATCGGTGTTTGAATCTGGCAGATCTCCCGATACTGCTGTTGGTAGGTCGCGAAGTTGTAGTTCGGTAATGGGCGCGCAAAGATTCAAGAAGGTGAATGACAAGTAGACACAGAGATTTACGTGGTTCGAGTCGCCTGAGCATAATACCCTACTCCACGGTGTGTGTTTGTGTTGTATTGAGCGTGTGAGTCTAGAAGAAGCTCCAGAAGAAGAAGCTCGTCTAGGTCAGGGAGTCCAGAAGCCCTCTGGAGAGGTCCCTTGTGTATCGTCGACCAATCCTTTTATAGTACAAGTATTGGTCGTTACACCGTTAGCCTGGCCCTACATGTGGCCCCGGTGGTTACACATGCTTGATACACAATTAATGAGGTTAATTACCCTTAATAGCGTGGTAACGGGCCTTCGCAGTGCCGTTACTGGTATTAAGAGCCTTCCGGTCATGTTTCATCAATATGGTATTAATGACACTTAATTGGGTCTTGAAGTCCTTGATTGTCCCTTGAAGGTCCGAGCCGTTGGGGGTCCACCAGCCTGATTGTTGAAGTTGAAGGTCCGACGGTTCAACCACGTGGCAACTCCGGAGCTTACTGTCGTGGACGGGTAGGTCCAGTGCTGTTGGACACATGTCGGTACTGGAGCTTCCCTCTGTCTGGGGTTAGGTCTGGGGGTGCCATACTGGTATTCCGTCCGGAGCATTCCCTTGTGTGGGCGGTAGCTCTGGTCTTATGATACACGTGGCGGCCCTGGGACTAACCATGTCGGGGAAGCAGGTCCGGTTACGCCTAACATGTGGGGCCTTCGGAGGTCTTCAAATCTGGTAGAAGGAGTTTCCTTGTGATCTTTGCAATCCCAAGAGGTATCCGATACGTAGGATACCGACAGTGCCCCCCTGGGCCCACCTCTGGGAGAGACCTTTTGGATGAAGTCATTGTGCCAAAGGTGGGTCCATTCTTTGGTTTTTGAGCCGTGTCTTCAAGGGTCTTCGGATGTGCCATTGGCAGTAGTTCGCAGTTAAACCACTGCCACGTGGCATATCCTGGAGGCGGCAGGTGAGATCTTAGCGTGCGGATCCCACGCAATTGAAGGTCGCCGGTTCCCAATACGAAAATCGTATCGGTTCCGCGCGCCCTGTCAGGCCGCCGCCTTCGGGTTTCCCGCCTTTCATGATGACAACCGTTCGCTTGGGGTAAGGACCTCGACTTGATCGTCGGGGTGGCCCCGGGCCCCTTTGTCATCGGTAGGGTGAAGTTTGAATGGTATCGTCGGCTCCTCTGCGGTTTCCATCCAAGCGTTGCGGGGGCTTACTTAAGAAGGAAAGCACGCACCGTTTGGGGTTCTTTACGCCTTCCATTCAAACTTGCGCTCAAACCTTCCAAACTTTCGCTTGCTTTTCATCTCTTGCCTCGTTGTGCTGCGATGGAGTTGAGTCTTCGCCAGAGCCGACTGAAGAGTGACGGTGATTTGAAGAAGGTCCGGGCCCTCATGGGGTGGTCCCCTGACTTCTTCAACTACCCGGTCCGCGCCGGCAAGCTTCCTTTTGTGAAGGAGCACGCCGGCGACATGGTGTACTTCTCCGCGTACACGATGGTGGGACTGATCCCACCTTTCTTCTCTTTCTTCTTGATGCTGCTAGACTTCTACAGTCTGCAGCTGTACCACCATGGCCCCCACTCCATTCTTTTAGTGTTGATCTTTGTCCACTTCTGCGAGATGTGGGTGGGCATTCCCCCCTGCGTTGAGCTCTTCCGCACCTTCTTCACTGTCCAGATCACCGGCAAGAGTGAAGAGTACCTTGGCTTCTATTATTCTGTGAAGCGCAAGAAGTGCCCGTACAAGTACTTGCGGTTGTTCCCTTCTCGGAAGTGGGACGACTGGAAGAAGGATTGGATCGTCATCAGGGTGGAGGAGCACGAGAAGCTGGAGTTGCCGGAAGGCCTCCCCAACGTTGACACTGTAGTTTGGAGTGAAGCTACGGTGTTATCGGACGCCTTCAACCCTGCTCTAACCAGGATTCGCGTGTGCGTGGAAGGAGGGGTGACTCCTCAGACGGTGTTTTGCAACTTCCTGACCAACAGGTGGGCTCCACTGAAGGAGAGGGAGAAGCTTGCTTGGGCTCTCAACAGTGTGCTGGACGACGACCGGATTGAGACCGGTTTGAAGTCCAACATGGAGGGTGCAACTTTGTAGTTTCACCTCAAGAAGTTTCAGCACGACATCGACGTCGAAGGTGAGGACTTGACTCCGCTAGCAACTTTTCTCCCTCTAAACATGGAGGCGGAGTTCAGCAGGGAGCTCTGGCGTACGATGCCGGTGCTTGACGACCTTGGTGTCGTTAAGAGGCGTTCTATCACCGGGTTGGTGATCTCCGGAGCTTCCGAGGGTGGTCCCCCTTCTATCCTGGAACAGAGAGTTGAAGTCGTGGGCAAGGGCAAAGAGTTGAGCGAGCCCAAGAGCCACAAGAGGAAGCTGAAGCATGCCGACGGGAGGTCCGTCAGGCCTGCTCCTTCCGCAGCAACTCCTTCTCCCCGAAGGGGAAGGTCTTTGTCAGTGGCAACTACTCCAGCATCAGCATCTCCCCGGGGCGCTAGCTCCGGCCATGTGGCTCCAGTACCAGGGCCAACTGAAGGCTCTGGGTCCGGAGGTCCTTCCCGGTCGAGGGGGGCCTCAACCCGAGCGGCCCCGACAGCAGCAGCAGGCTCTGGGGAACCTTCCAGAGCCACCACGCTAGTGGCTACAGGGTCCGGCTCCGAGCGTCCGAAGAAGAGGTTCCGTGCTAACTAGTGCAGAAGCCTTCCGAGGTAATTTTGATTTTTTACCTCAGTTGATTGTTTTTTGTTGTAACTGCATTTTGAGTGTCTCCGTCCTTCATTCACGGAGTGCCCAAGAAAGGGGCTAAAGCTCCAATTCCTGCAGCGGCAGCTGAAGCTGTGCAGACGGAAGCTCCGACTCCAATTCCAGCGCCGCCCCAAGAAGTGGCTGAGGCTGCGGGAGCTCTGGCGCCGGCTGTCATGGTCTTGGACCTCGACTCATCCCCAGAAGCTCCCGTGGTAGCGCTGGACCACAGGAATGAAGATGTATCAGCGGCACCAGCCCCGGAGGTTGAAGCTCCGGGTTTGAATGCTGAAATGATGGACGCTCCGGCCTCAGAGCCGGAGGTAGCTGCAATTCCAGCCCTAGAGCTGGATGTTGTTGAAGCCCAGGCAGTCGAGTCGGTGGTTGATGAGGTCCCGGCGGTAGAGCCGGGTGTTGATGAAGCTTTGGCGCTTGAGCCGGTTGTTGAGGAAGCTCTGGCGGTAGAGCCAGTTGCTGCAGAAGTTCCGGTTGTAGAGCCAGTCGTCGAAGAGGTTCTGGCATCCGAGCCAGTTGCTGCGGAGGTGTTGGCGCCAGAGCCCATGATGGTCGAAGCACCAGCACCTGAGCCGGCGGCGGAGGAGGTGCCTGCGTCGGAGCCGGAAGTAGCTTCTGCTCTGACCGAACCTTCAACACCTGCTCTGAAAGTAGTGATCCCAGAGGTGCCCGCTGCTGAACCGGGGTGCCAAGATGAAGCTGCTGGCCCCCTGCCTGAGGGGACAGTTGTTGATGACCTGGCGGCGGGACCTTCAGAGCTAATTTTGGAGGTCAGAACTTCTGCTGCAGGACCTTCCTCAGCGGCGGCCGAGGCTATCCCGGAGGACGGACCTAGTGCTGTGGAAGCTCAGGGAACTGCTCTTGTAGAGTGGGACCCAAATTTTGTCACTGAAGACCTGCTAGAGCCAGTGGAGAGGACCCCGATAGGTCCGGACCCGATCCCCCGATCGTTGTCCATTGACAACGCCTGCTCCAGTCTTCGCCAGGTCCAGCTGGCTTTCTACCAGGAAAGCAAGGCCCTCGAGGAGGAGCACCAAACCCTTAGGAGGTGGTGCAACCGGCTCCAATTCGAGACCAAGCTGGTGTAGTCGAGGCTGGCTGACGACAAGGAGTGGGTGCAGAGGGAGAAGGTCCGCCTGGAATACTGTGGTAAGCTGCTCGATGAGAGGGAAAGCATGATGCGATCCCTCAACAACCAGTCTCGGGCCATCTACGAGCAGGCCAAAGCTGCTAATAGCGTCGCGGATGATCGCCAGGAGAGGCTCGACGCCATCCATGCTAGTCTCGTCAAGCGCCGGGAGGCTCTTGAGGCACAGGAGAGAAAGCTCAAGGATGAAGAGCAAAAACTCCTAGAGCTTCGGGACGTCCTCGTGAAGAGGGAGGAAGAGCTTGTCCAAAAGACAACTCTGGCTGACAAGAGCCTCGAAGAGCGCACCAAGAAATTGGAGGAGCATTGCGAGGAAGAGGAGAAGAAGGCCTGGGAGCGAGGGCAAGATCTCTACAAGCAGGAGCATGCCGTCGCCGCCAGGGAGAAGAAAGTGTGGGGCCGAGAGAAGGATCTGGTCAACCACCGGAACGAGATCCACCTCCGGGAGTAAGAGCTCAGTAAACTCGAAAGGCAGGTTGCCGAAAAGATTCAGCAGAATGCCAAAGGGGTTGAGCGCCTTGCCCGGGAGAACTCGGAGCTTGCGGCGGCCAAAAGATCCTTGGAGGAGACGCGAAGCACAAGGGATGCGGAGTCCCAACAAGTTTGGGACTTCCTGGGCAAAGCCAACAACACACTGACGCCGATGGGCTTTAGTCCTGTGCGTCCGGATGATCTGGAGCCGGAGTTGTACTAGGCGTTGGAGGCGCTGAGTTCAGCAGGCAACAAGCTCACCAAGATGGGCGATGTCATCGCGGACCAGCTGGAAACTGAGGGACAGTCCCTGGCGAAGAACATCGCAGAGTTCGTGCTGACGTGCTACACCAGCCTGGACCCTCAATTCCCTCTGGACCCGGTGCTTGAAGGCCCCATCGAAGGAGAGGGTGAAGCCGCCCGAGCCAGCGTGTCGGAGGTTACCCAGAAGGTCACCCAGTTCTTCCAAAGGGTCTAGGACCATCTCTTTGTAGCTCCCGCTTGTATTCTCTCTTCTTCTTCTCCATTTTTGTAATCTCTTGTCTCCAAATGAATGAAATCCAATGTGAATTTCATTTTTTGTCTTCAACACCTTTGTCTCACTTGGCCCTCTGGTAGATGTACACAATTTGATTGTGAACATGTACCAAGAGGGTGTAACGGTTGTTGAAGACTTGCGCGTTTCGAACTTGTAGAATATAGGTCCGAAGTCTTCGATAGTGTAGGCCCCCTGTGGTTGTCGGAGCTTAGTGGCTCCGGCATTGACCATCGTTGGAGCTTAGTAGCTCCGGCAGTAGTCTCCATCAACGCGTAGAGCATCGACGGTTAGCCCTCTGGGGTGTCAGAGCTTGGTAGCTTCGGCAGTGACCTCTGTCAACACGTGGTGTATCGACAGCAGACTACTATAGAGTCTTTCCACCATCTTTTCTTCACGTTGACGGCTTGCCCCCTAGCTTTACTGGAGTTGATTAGCTCTGGCGACGCTCGATATCAATGTTTGAACATCGACCACAAGCCGCCTAGAGGATGTCAGAGCTTTGGCAGCTCCGGCTTCATTCACCATTATCATGAAATATTTATTTTTCCTGCACACTGAAGTCAAGAAAAACAGTAAAATCCGTTTCCTATCTATAACTTCATTGCGGCTTACTATTCCCGAGAAAGTTTTAGGTCGAACACAATTCTAAATACAATCAAGAGCGTCGTCTTGTTTCCTTCAGGTCTGATCGTTTCTGGACTCGCCTTACTTCGGTCTGTCGGGGTGTTGGTAGAGTGGCGTACTTAGGGTGCATGACCAGGCTAAGTCGATAGCACACTCCGGCCCTAGATTGGCTTGGCGGCATTCAGACGAGTAGACCATCAACAATGTTTGGACCCGGAAGAATAGACAATGCAACTCGAATTGTACATGAACTGGTTGAGCTAAAGTTTCTTAAGAACTGCACAACTTTGTTATAGACAATAAAGAGAAAAATAAAAAATATTGAGCTGTACAAAGTAAATGCATGTGGAGTCTGTTTTCACATAATGATGTCTTTCATTATAGGCCCGGGGTACAGGGGAAACAAGTACACTCTTAGGGTACGGAACCAGGCTATGTGTGTTTCGTTTCTCGTTTGACCCAAGGTAGCTAGCTACACTTTTAGTTCTGAGACTGTGACAAGTGTTGCATGGACATTGCGGACCTAACAGGGTAGGTCCGGCTGCCCTCCCGGAGGAGCTACCTGACCCTGTACAATGACTTTATAACATACATCACATGTAATTACAGACTCACCTCTGTGATATTAAGCGTAGAACTTACGGAGGTGCTCAATGTTCCAAGGATTTGGAAGAGGTGTCCCATCCTCGGTTGCCAAGCAAACGCATCCGGGACGGGATACTTTGATCACTTGGAATGGTCCCTCCCAGCCGGGGGAGAGTTTGTTTAACCCTTATCTTAATTATATTCTCCGTAGCACCAGATCGCCTTCCTCGAGCTGTCGGCTGTGAACATGCTATTGGTGATAGCGCCGAAGAGCTTGGCGGTATCGGGCATTTCGAATAGCTGCTCGGCACCTTCCCTCTTCAAGGAGGTCAAGGTCTTCACGCCGGAGCTGGTCCTGCGTGGCTTCTTTGAAGGTCCGGACCCGGAGCGACCCCAAGGTGATTTCTGGAGGAAGGACTGCTTTAGCTCCGTACACCAGGAAGAAGGGTGTCTCTCCAGTTGACCGGTTTGGAGTTGTCCTGCTAGCCCATAAAGTAGGCGGAAGATCTTCGATCCAGTTGGCTCCATGTTTTTTCAGGCGCTCATATGTGCGCGTCTTGAGTCCTTTCAGGATTTCTACTTTTGCTCTCTCGGCTTGGCCATTGCTTGTCGGGTGAGCTACTGAGGCGTAGCTGACTTGAATGTCGAGGTCTTCGCAATATCCTTGAAATGCAGAGCTTGTGAATTGGGTCCCATTATAAGTTATGATTTTGTTTGGGACCCCAAATCTGCATACGATGGATTGCAAGAAGTTGATAGCTGATTGCTTATTTATTGTCACAACTGGAGTTGCTTCCGGCCACTTGGTGAACTTGTCAATGGCAACGTACAGGAACTTGTAACCTCCGATGGCTCTTGGGAAAGGTCCCAAGATATCCATCCCCCACACAGCGAAAGGCCATGTAGGAGGTATCATTTGTAGAGGCTGAGCCAGTGTGTGAATTTTCTTTGCATGGAACTGGCATGCTTCACATTTCTTCACCAGCTCAGTTGCATCCTGGAGCGCTGTAGGCTAGTAAAAGCCATGTCGGAAGGCTTTACCGACCAACGTGCGGTAAGACGCGTGGTTCCCACAGTCGCCTCCATGGATTTCTGCGAGGAGCTTGCAACCTTCTTCCCTTGTGATGCACCACATTAGAACGCCATTGACACCGCGCCGGTAGAGATCCCCTTCTACCAGCCTATATCTTTTAGCCAATCTGACTATCCGGTCAGTGGATACATCATTGTCAGGAAGGATATTGTCTTTCAAGTAGCTCCGGATCTCTGAGATCCATGCATCAGAGCTTGCTTGAGCATTTGAGTCTTGCGTACTGGGTTGCTCGGAGCTTCCAGCAGCACCTACGACGCTTGATGGCTGCCATGGTAACAGGGCCATCGGGACCACCAGCTTCGGGATGCTGGTCTTGCCCCCTTCGCTCAGTTCGGCGGGCTAAGCTGTGGGTTTTGACAACCTCCGGACGAAGGTTCCGTCAGGAGCCGGAGCTCCGGTTGACGCTTTCGTCGAGAGTTTGTCAGCTTCAGCATTTTGGAGATGCTGGACATGGTGGAGGTTTAGGACTTCGAAGTCCTTCTGAAGCCTCTGGACTTCAAGGAGATAAGCAGCTAGTTGAGGATTATTACAGGAGCAATCACCCTTCCCCTGTTTAATGATGAGCTGTGAATCTCCCTTGAACAACAGCTATTTGACACCATATGATAGTGCCACCTTTAGTCCGTAAATGAGTGCTTCATACTCCGCCATGTTTTTGGTCGCCTTGAAGTCAAGGTGGACCATGTATTTTACCTTCTCCCCGGTTGGAGCGAGGAGAAGGACTCCAGCTTTGGCCCCCTACTTTTGCATGGAGCCATCAAAGTAGAGATTCCAGTGAGGTTCGGTGAAGACCGGAGCCTTGAGTTCTGGCTTCTGCTCACTAGGGCCCCCAGGGTTTGATGGAGAGGGGGTCCATTCCGCCACAAAGTACACCAATGCTTGACTCTTGATAGCTTGTCTTGGGACGAATTCAAGATCGAATTCGGCCAATTCCGTTGCCCACTTTGCAATGTTCCCAGTAGAGTTGGGATTATACAAGATCGCACGCAGTGGATAACAAGTCACCACTGAGATCTTGTGAGCTTGGAAGTAATGGCGAAGATTCCTGGAGGCTATAAGAACTGCATAGAGCAGCTTATGCACCTCTAGGTATCAAGTCTTGGTGTTATGGAGTACTTCGCTGATGAAGTACACTGGGCGTTGGATCGTCTGGACCCTCCTGGAGAGGCCCGAAGCTTCCTCCTCATCGACCCGGACCCTCTCGGAGGGGTACAAACCTGCTTCGGGGACCTCCGGGTCCTTGCTGGAGGAACCCGAAGCTTCTACTGGAGCGACCCGGACCCTCCCGGAGGGGTCTAGATCTTCTGGAGTAACTCCTTGTAGATCCAAGTCTTGGGGCTGGGACACAGACTCACCTTCAAAAACCTCTGGACCCTCCCAGAGGGGTCTAGATTCCCGAGCTTGGGATGGTTCTGGTCTCTCCGCAACCAGGACCATGCTGACAACCTCGTCGGTTGCCGAAATGTAAAGCAGTAAAGGCTCACCAGGGTTCGGAGCTACCAATGTTGGTAGAGTGGTGAGGAGCTGCTTTAGCTCTTGAAATGCCTTTTCTGCTTCTTCAGACCATTGGAATGGTCCGCACTTCCTCAACAGCTTAAAGAAGGGCAGCGCCCGTTCCGCCAGTCTTGAGATGAACTGGCTGAGGGCAGCCAGACATCCAATCAGCTTCTGGACGTCCTTGATGCGGGTTGGTGGCCGCATACCTTCAATAGCTTTAATCTTTGCTGGATTTGCTTCTATGCCTCGGTGGTTCACCAAGAATCCAAGAAGCTTTCCGGAGCTAACCCCAAAGACACACTTGTCTGGCTTCAGCTTTGTGCGGGTGACCCGCAACTTGTCAAAGACAGCTTACAAGGTGTCAAGGAGTGACTTCTTGTCCTTGATTTTGACAACGATGTCATCAACATACACTTCCACTACGTCTCTGATGAGCTATCCAAAGGTTTTGTACATAGCTCGTACAAATGTTGAGGCTGCATTCTTGAGAACAAATGGAATGGCAGTGTAATAATACAATCCATCTACTGTGATAAAAGATGTTCTTCATCTTACCTAGACATTTTGATTTGATGGTATCCAGAATATGCATCTAGGAAACACAGTAATTCACACCCGGAGGTGGAATCCACTATCTGATCTATTCTAGGTAGTTGGAATGGATCTTTTGGGCATGCCTTATTCAGTGTTGTGTAGTCGATACACATCCGAAGCTTCCCGCTGGCCTTGGGTACAACGACTGGGTTTGGCAGCCATTTTGGATGGAAGACTTCTCGGATGAATCCAGCTTCGAGCAACTTCTTCACTTCTTGTCGTATGAAGTTCTGTCGCTCTACTAATTGCTTCCGAGGCTTCTGGTGTACAGGTCGAGCGTCAGGATAGATCTTCAGATTATGCTCGATCACTTCCCTAGGAATCCCAGGCATTTGTGACGGTTGCCAAGCAAACACGTCAACGTTAGCCCAGAGGAAAGTGATGAGCGCGAGTTCCTATTTGTCATTCAGATCTCCCGATATACGGGTGGTCTGAGCGGCATCGAAACCAATTTGGACGACTTTGACGAGAATGTCGGTGTCGCCGCTTAGTTGCATGCGAGGTGTAGAGGTTGAGCCTCGTTGATGAATGATCGGTGGTTTCAGAGCTTGTTCTTGCCTGGACTCTTCCTCCTGCGCTATAGCAAGCGCATGAAGTTCTTTTAGAGCAGTCACTCCGGCAGTGCGGTCTCCGCGGATCTGAAGAACACCAGCTGGTGTCGGCATCTTCAACACCAGATAGCCATAATGAGCAGCAGCCATGAATTTGTATAAGGCTGGTCTGCCCAGAATGGTGTTGAAGGGTAAGTTGATTTGAGCAACGTTAAAAACCAACTTCTCAGTGCGATAATTCTCCCGAGTACCGAAGGTCACAAGCAGAGTAATGGCACCAAGTGGGGTTATGGCCCCCGGACCTACTCCAGAGAAAGGTCGGGAGGGGCCAAGATCCGAAGGCCAGAGCTAAACCTTGACGAAAGCTTCGAAGCTTATGAGGTTCAGCCCCGAACCTCCGTCCACCATTACATGGTGGAGTTGGATGTTGTTGATGGTCGGAGATACCATCAATGGGAGTTGGCTAGCTCCAATCATGTTCCAAGGGCAGTCCGACGCGTCGAAAGTGATGGCGGTATCCATCCACTTATGGTGCGGCTCCGCCCTAGCGGTGGGAGCTATCGAAGCCATGTCCCGCCATATGGTCTTGAGGACACGGCGGGAGGTGATGTCCCATGAACCACCAAAGATGGTGTTCATGGTTTTCCGACGTTCATTGTCGGAGACATCAGAATCATCGTTGACGGAGGTGTATACAGCCTTCAAGACCTTTTTAGGGTCCTGAAAACCTAACTCTTCTTCAGCTGGAGCTTCGTCGACTTTCTGTTTTCCTTCCCTTTGTCGGAAAGGAACTTCTTCCAAGCGCTTGTTGTAGCGCTCAGCAAGGTTCTGGACCTCTTGTCAGTCTTCCAAGTTATTGTTGTTCGACTTATGGATAGGACACCACATTTTGGTGTTGTCGCCGTCTTCAGATGAAGGTCAAGGTAGTTTCTCGGGGCGTGTCCCCCGGCCACCCGGAGCTGCAGCAGCTGCAGCAGTAGGTGTGCCAGCCGACGACTTTTTCTTGCTGTTGGACTTTTTCTTCTTTTTGCCACTCCCGGAGGTAGTTGCCTCACCCTTGGAGGATTTTTGTTATCCTCTAAAGGTGGTTTGGAGTGCATTTCACGACCCTCCGCAGCTTTGGCGCACTTGTCATCCAAGCTGAAGAGCTCCATGACGCTGGTGATCTCCTTGATCGCCAGCTTCTCCAACATCTTCTTGTCTCGTACGCCCTGTCTAAATGCAACAATTATAGAGGTGCTATAGATAGAAGGAATAGTGTTCTTTACCTGGGAGAACCTCTGGATAAAGGAACGTAGGGATTCTCCCCCCTTCTGCATTACAGCAAAAAGGTCTAGTTTGGTACCTGGTCGAGTGTATGAACACCCGAAATTGGCAGTGAAATGTTGGCACAATTCCGTCCAACTATTGATGGAGTTGGCGGGGGGCTCATGAACCAAGACCTGGCGGTCCCAGTTAAAGCCACGGGGAAGTAGTTGGCCATTACGGCCTCATTACCTCCGGCTGCAAGGATTGCAGTGGAGTAAATCTGGAGAAACTCAGCGGGGTTAACAGTCCCGTCAAATTTCTCCGAAAGATGAGGTCGGAACTTTTGTGGCCACCTGACCATGCATAGGTGCATGGCCAGAGCAGAACAACCTCCTCCTACTCCCTCAATAGCAGGACTCTCTCGAGCCTCTCACCTTTCGCGAGCTCGCTCGATATGGACGCGATCGTCCTGTTGACGATAACGGCGATCAAGCTCCGCCCGGAGGTCGTGAGTTGAAAGCCTCGTTACTGTATGAGTGCATCGCACCCCGGAAGGCAGCGACGTCACTTGTTGGGATGCATCATGCCTCCTATTTTGGGAAGCGTGCGGACCAAGTCTGCCCGACAAAGTCCGATGCTGCGATGGGGACCGCCCCAAAGGGGGAGGACCTTGGTTGCTAATGCGATCGGCTGCTGCTGCAACCATGTGTTCCACATCAGCCCTCCATTGCTCCATTGCGCACTGGGATGCACCCGGAGGCGGTGGGCGTTGGAGAAGAGCACGCGCTGCATGGAGCGCGTGTTCGGGGTTGTTGATTGCCGATGCTGTGACTGACGCAGATGCTCCGTCCCGTTGTCCAACTTGATTTGCTGGTGCAGGCGGTGGTGGCGGTGGCATGACTCCTGTTGGAGTCATGGCACCCGCTGGTTGCTGCATGTTGGAGGGGTTGCCTCCAGCAGGTTGCGCAGCGGGGTTGCCGTTGGACGATCCAGCAACTGAGTTCACCATTCTTAAAATCTGTGGCGCGCCAACTATCGGTGTTTGAATCCAGCAGATCTCTCGATACTACTGTTGGTAGGTCGCAGAGTTGTAGTTCGGTAATGGGCGCGCAGAGATTCAAGAAGGTGAATGACAAGTAGACAAAGAGAATACGTGGTTCAAGCCGCCTGAGCGTAATACCCTACTCCACAGGGTGTGTTGGTGTTGTATTGAGCGTGTGAGTCTAGAAGAAGCTCCAGAAGAAGAAGCTCGTCTAGGTCAGGGAGTGCAGAAGCTCTCTTGAGAGGTCCCTTGTGTATCATCGACCAGTCCTTTTATAGTACAAGGACTGGTCGTTACACCGTTAGCCTGGCCCGACATGTGGCCCCAGCGGTTACACATGCTTGATACACAATTAATGAGGTTAATTACCCTTAATAGCGTGGTAACGGGCCTTGAGAGTGCCGTTACTGGTATTAAGGGCCTTCCGGTCATGTGTCATTAATAGGGTATTAATGACACCTAATCAAGTCTTGAAGTCTTTGATTGTCCCTTGAAGGTCCGAGCCGTTGGGGGTCCACCAGCCTGATTGTTGAAGTTGAAGGTCCGGTGGTTCAGCCACATGGCAGCTCCGGAGCTAACCGTTGTGGACGAGTAGGTCCTGTGCTGTTGGACACGTGTCGTTACCGGAGCTTCCCTCTGTCTAGGGTTAGGTCTGGGGGTGCCATACTGGTATTTTGTCCAGAGCTTTCTCGTGTGTGGGCGGTAGCTCTGGTCTTATGATACACGTGGCGGCCCTGGGACTAACCATGTCGGGGAAGCAGGTCTGGTTACGCCTGACATGTGGGGCCTTCGAAGGTCTTCAAATATGGTAGAAGGAGTTTCCTTGTGATCTTTGCAATCCCAAGGGGTATCCGGTACGTAGGATACCGACAGCCCCCTTTGGGGGTGCCGAAGCTCGGAGAAGCGACGTCGGTGACCCCCTTGGGGACGCCGGAGCTCATAAAAGTGATGTCAGCGGCCCCCTTGGGGGGCGCCGAAGCTCGGAGAAGCGATGTCAGTGACCCCCTTGGGGATGCCGGAGCTCGGAGAAGTGACGCCAGCAACCCCTTGGGGGGCGCCAGAGCTTGGAGAAGCTGACGTCGGTGACCCCCTTGGGGACGGCGAAGCTCGGCGAAACGTCACCGGTGCCTACCACAGACATGTAGAATGTCAGCGGCGGGCTCCCTGTATGTCCTGCACACACGGTAGATAAAAAGTAATTTCGCTCACCGGTCACCCCTTCCTTGCTCTTTAGTTTCGTTATGGCTTACAGTCCTTAGCTAAGATACGGGGCATGGGTAATTCGATGCGACAACATTCAGGTATGGTCGCTGCCTTGCTCAGGGCATGAGTTGTCTGACCCCCTGTAATCAGCTGTTAGCACTGGGAGGCAAGGTGCGCATGATTAGGGTATAGAACCAGGCTAAGTAGGCTGCACACCCTGGACCTCCAGCTCGGCGTTAGCCTTTCAGGGGTTAGAACCATTCGACACCATGGACCCTGACCAAGAAAACGGTCATCAGACCCCAAACACATTGCAGGTATCTCATGCGGATCCGCCTTTAGCAGAATAACACAACTCCAACTAGGACGAGACAGGAGAGATGTAACCGGGTATATGACAAACGATATGCAAAAGTAGGCAAAAAATTAAAGCATAATGTAAATAATTTTGCTCGTTGGTTACTCCCTTTCTGATTTTAGTTTTGTTATGTCTTACGGTCCCAAGACGGGCTTACGGTGCGTGGGTAATTCAGTGCGACGGTATCCGGATTATGGTTATCACCCTGCTCAGGAGTGTGTGCCGTCTAGCCCCCTGTACTCATCCATTAGCGTTGAAGAGGCAAAGTGTACACGCTTAGGGTGCAGGACCAGGCTAAGCAGGTTGTAAACTCTGGACCTCCCACGGGCGTTAACTTTTCAAGGGAGTGTCCATTCGGCGCCACAGGCTCCCGAGCAGGAAAACAACCAAAGAACCCAAATACATCACAGAAACCTCAAGCAGACCCACCAGCAATAGGATTGCATAACTCTACTAGACGCAAGACGGGAGAGAGTGCCTGTACATATGACAAAGAATATGCAAGAACGAACATAATTTGGACGTTCACCATGCTGCTGGTGAAGATCTTTGCATGGAAAAGCCCCCTTCCTAGCGCGCCAAATGTCGAGGTGTCTAACTGACACCTCTCTCGGACCTGTTCGGAAGCAGCCCCCAGAAGTTCGATGTATTTTCGGGGGCTAGTCCTAGCAAGATCGAGCGCAGAGAACGATGAACGCAAGGGATTTACATTGTTCGGGCCTCCTGAGCATAATACCCTACTCCACAATGGTTTGTGTGTTGTATTGCTCAAGCGTGTGTCTGGGTCTGAGTCAAGATGTCTAAGTCGATGGCTATCTGGTCCTTTTATAGTCCAAGGCTACACAACTTACAAGTGGGGCCCGGGGCCCGACAGGTGGCCTCGGGAGTAACCAAATCCATTCTAAGATCTGGAGTAAATGCTATCCTCTGACAATGGCTTCAATGTGCCGCCTGGCCATGCCTTGCTGCAGGGATATACATAGCTCCTCATCATGGTTGGCCGTGTCTCATCCGTCTTGTCGCGGCCTCTCATTCGTCCACCATACATAGTAGTTCGGCGCCAGCCTGTTATCGCAGGACTGGGTACAGGACTCTTGACTTATGAGTGCGAGCTCCCGCTTACCTAGGGAACGTGCGCGTCCTTCCACTTTAGGCGCACTGGGCTCGTCTCCCTTCATTGCCGCTATCGCAGGATGGACTAGGCCCGACGCTGCCTGACACGTGACAGGTCCGGTCCTTCCCTCTGTCGGGAGGACGGGTCCGAATCTGCCGGACACGTGGCTGCGCTGGACCTTCTTCCCGCAGGGGGGCAGGTCCGGAGCTGCCGATCTTGCAGACACACCGGACCTGTCCTCGGTGGGGAGGTGGGACCAGAGCTGCAAGATGCGTGGCAGTGCTGGACCTCCCCCCCCCCCCCCCCCCCAAGGGGTGAGATACACCTGGAGCTGCAGAGCACGTGGTAGCATCGGGCCTTCCCTCAGTGGAGAAGCGTGGCCATGCCGCACACCACGTGGCACCCTGGGACCACGTCGAATCCTGCCCCCGTGGGTGGTGGGCCCCAGCGTGCCTTCTTTCCTGTATCTAGGGATACCCGGTTCGCCAGGTACCGACAGTTCTGAAGAAGAAGAAGAAGAAGAAGGGAAGACTGTCGAACGTGACAAGGAGTGTGAGGGGGGTACACTAGCAATGGGTGCATCTGGAAAGAGCAGGAACGAAATAGGATCAACTACAGATGCAAAAGAAGCATCAAAAGAAGGATAAGGATATAAAGAACATGTCTCATCAAAAAACAACATCCAGTGAAATCCCCATCCCTCGACCAACTAGATCAGAACAACGATAACCCTTATGCTCTGAACTGTACCCTAGGAAAACACACTCGACTGACTGATCAGTTAGCTTAGTGCGCTCACGAGGTGCGAGCAACACGTAGCACACACAACCAAAAAGATAAAGGCTGGTGTAGTCAGGGGTCTTGCTCGTAAGACGCTAAAAAAGAATCCCGCCTTCAAGAGCGGACGAGGGATGAATGTTAATAAAAAAGTGGCAGTGGAATTAGCCTCAACCCACAAATGAGGCGGAACGAAGGAAGCAATGAGAAGTGTATGTGCTGTCTCAAGGAGATGACGATGTTTTCGCTCAGCAATGCCATTCTGAGCATGAGCACCAGGGCAAGAATACTGAGCAAGGATACCTTGCTCAGAAAGAAAATCACAAAGAGCATCAGAGAGGTACTCACCAGTAGAGTCAGCACAAAAGACATGGATAAGAGTGTCAAAATGAGTGCGGACCATAGCCGAAAACGACTTATAGATAGATAATACCTCACTACGATGTTTCATAAATTAAATCCATGTGTGGCGAGAAAAATCATCTATAAAATGATAAAGTATTTATGCCCTACTTGGAAACAAAAGGAGTAGAACATAGACACCTGAATGAACAAGGTGAAAGCATCTAGGCCCCCGTGAGGTATGGTTTTGGTGATTAATGACAACCATTCGAAATTACTAATGAGTTTGTGGATGCAAGGTTTCACGTATATCACATCAAGCGTTAACGACTATCTATTCAAATCATCTACCACTCATTGGATACGAATGGAGACCCCTCAAACGACCTATTCTAAGGGGGTTATTCAATTCTCATGAAGGCTAAATGAAGAACTCACACAACGACTCTACTCTATCAAAATTGGCAACACAAGAAGATCAATATTCATCAGAACATTATTTGCAACAAGTGTCAAAGAGGTCACTCGAGAAGCTTCTAAAAGTTCAACTCGAAGCAAACAAATTACACTCACCGGATCGTCCGATGTTCTGGAAAATGCACACATCGGTCGATTGGGGCTCAACAGAAGAAGAAGACCTCAGAATGAAGTGCACACCGGATCATCCGATGCTAGAGACAAGTGGACATCGGTGAAGTTCAACAGAAAGATTAATTTGTCTCAACAATTCTGGAGAAACACTCACCGGATCATCCGATGCAGAAGCAAAGTGTACATCGGTCTAATTCAACAGAAACAGTATTTCTGGACCAAGTCTGAAGACAAAGCTCACCGGATCATCCGACGATTGAGAAGGTGCATCATCGGTCGAATAAACGGTCACTTCTGACACAGTGACGTCAGCTAATCTAATTAGACCGACGCTCAGAAAAGGGGGTCATCGGATCATCCGATGTACACAGAAAAAGTAATCAGCCCACTTTTTTAACGGCTAATTCAGTTGGACTGGCTATTTAACCCCCTTCCACCAGTCATTTCGACAACACTTGACAACCAGAGCATGCCCACACATCCTCAAGTGTCCAAGACCTAGAACAATCATTTACACACCCTTTTCGTCCATCTACACCTCAAGATATAGGCTAGACCTAGCTAGAGAGAAGCTTGTGTGCGTCCTCTCTGGGTGAGTGGAGTCTCTAGACCAGTGAGAGCCGTGAGGGAGTGCATTCTTGGTGATTGCATTCATCTTGTATCAAGAGGAGAGTAGAGAGATTGCTCCGGAGCTTGCCGAGACAATTGTGGAAGCCCGAAGCATCGAAGTTGTACAAGGTTTGAGCTCCACCTTGCCGGAGATGGCGAACGGAGAAAGTTAGTGGATTCCCTCGTCTTGGTGACTTGGGAGTGGCAATACCCTTTGGTGGGTGCCACAACGTGGATGTAGGAAGATCCTAGTGATCTTACCGAACCACGGGAAAAATCGCCGTGTCTCCGCGTCTTCGAGCGTTTGCATTCCTCTCCCTACCCCTTTACGATTACGTTTTACTATTCCGCACTTAACTCTCTTAATTGCGTAGTTGACTTGCATAGGGAATTGGGCTTAACAATTAAAGTTTTTAAATTGCCTTAAAATTTTAAAAAGCCCAATTCACCCCCCTCTTGGGCGTTTCGATCCTTACAATTGGTATCAGAGCGAGGTTGCTCATAGGATCATTCTAGCTTCACCGCTAGAGAGCTTAAATGGCCAAGAATGGGGGTTTGGTTCCCACCTTTGAGGGCAAGAACTTTGCCTATTGGAAAGCACGCATGCGTGCCTACCTAGAGGCTATTGCTCCCGAAGTTTGGGAAGTGACTCATGCGGGATTTGGAGATCTCAATTATGTTGGTGATCAACTAAAATGGGATGCTAAGGCTAGAAATGCTATCTACGAATGCATAAGTCAAGACGTATTTGCTAGAATTGCTAGTAAAGAGAAAGCATGTGAAATTTGGGCATGTTTAATTGAAATACATGAGGGCTCATCTCGTGTTAAAGAACTCAAATATCACTTGCTTAAATCCAAGTATGATGAATTCAAAATGCTTCCTCATGAGAATGTTAACCAAATGTTTTCCTGTTTAAATGTACTCATTGAGGAGATTAACGCACTTGACATTGCCTCTCTTGGTAAGGGACTTATTAACCGCAAGATCCTCATGCTTCTACCCAAGCCCAAGTACAACATTATCAATTCAATGCTCCAAAAGGAATCGCTTGACAACATTGAAGTCTCGGAGCTTATTGGAGAAATTCATGCTCATGAGATGAGCGTTCTTGGAATGATGGAGGAGTCATCGTCAAAGACCATTGCTCTCAAGGCCTCAACCAAGAAGACAACTCCCAAGAAGAAGAAAGTAGTTGAGCCTAGCTCAAGTGAAGAAGAGCAAGCAACAAGCGAAGAGGACGATGACGAGCTTGCATTGATGATGAGGAAATTCTCACGGTTAAACTCCAAGATCGCAAAGAAGGGTTACTCCTTTGATCCCAAGAAGAAAGCCTTCCTTCCAAGAAAAGATGAAAACAAGATATGCTATAATTGTGGTGATCAAGGCCACATATCATATGATTTTCCAAAACCGGACAAGAGGAAGGACAACCACAAGGGAAAGCATCGAAAGCTAGAAGAAAGTAATGAAGATGAAGAAGAGGTCAAGCCCAAGTGCTCCTTTGGAAAGAAGAAATTTGACAAAGGCAAGAAGACCAAGCTCTTTCCAAAGACGAGAAGAGGGCCTCAAAAGGTCTTCATGTGCGAAGCCAATGAGTGGGTCACCGATGAGGAAACAAGTGACGATGATAGTGAAGATGAGGAAGAAAACTTGGCAAGCCTCGCTATCGTCAACAAGGATGACTCACCTCTTCCCCCACCGCCCATGTGCCTCATGGCGAAAGGTAACACCAAGGTATGTGATGACTCTAGTGATGATGATGAACTTTCTCCCGATGAATTAGCATCTATGATTAATGAATATCATGCCATCATAAAAAGGGAAAAGGGCAAGGTTAAGGCACTTGAACAAGCTCGTGCTAAGCTTGAGAGTGCTAACCTCAATTTGCATGACAAGTATGAAAGCATACTTAAGGAGCATGACATGCTCAAGTCTCATGTCAAGCAAATTGAGGAAGAGAAGGCTCAAATCAAGCTTGATCACCATGAGCTTGACTTAGCTCATCAAGCACTCTTGGGCAAGCACAATGAGTTGGTTCAAGAGCATCAAGTACTTAACCTTGCTTATGAAGCTATTGAACTAAAATTGAAAAACTTGAAGAAAGAAACCCTTGATGGCAAAATACCCGCTAGTTCACATGCCACTAACAATTTGCATGAGTCTTTGCCGTTGAAAGCAAATGCTAGGGAGAAGGAGCTAATGGACGAGATTGAAAGTCTCCATGCTAGCGTGGCAAGACTAACCAAGGGAGAGGACAAGCATGAGGAAATCCTCTTCCAACAAGCCAAAGGCTTCAACAAGAGAGGACTTGGATCCTTCCCGGTGCCAAACAAAGGGAAGGTGCCCTCACCGGAGCTTAGGACAAGCTTCATCAAGGAAGTTGGTTCCTATTGCCAACACTGTGAGGTCACCGAACATCACACAAGGGAGTGTCCTCTTCCTAATCGTCCTTCTCCCAAATTGCCTCCTAACTATACATCTACCCTTGATAATCACTATTATCTATTGAGCAAAGTAGGTGGGAAGGTGAAGGCAAAGTTCATCGGCAAAGACATCAAGGGCATGAAGGGGAAGCTCCCCAAGCAACTTTGGGTCCCAAAATCACTTGTATCACACATACAAGGACCTAAGTTGGCTTGGGTTCCTAAACTCAAAAACTAACTTCATGTGTGTAGGTGAACTACAAAGCCGGAGGAAAACATTGGGTACTCGATAGTGGGTGCACTCAACACATGACCGGCAATGATGGTATGTTCACCTCCATAGAGGACCCCAGAAATCACGAACAAGTCACCTTTGGTGATAACTCAAAGGGGAAGGTAATTGGTTTAGGTAAAATTGCTATTTCTAATGATTTGTCTATCTCTAACGTGCTTTATGTTAAGTCTCTTAGTTTCAATTTACTCTCTATTGCTCAATTATGTGATCTTGGACTAACGTGCACATTTGACAAGAATGGTGTTGTGGTGTCTAGTGAGTCTAGCAAAGAACTAATCTTCAAGGGGTTTAGGCATGGACATCTTTACTTGGTGGACTTCTCCAACAAGAACGCTAGCTTGACCACTTGTCTTTTCACCAAGACAAGTTTGGGTTGGCTATGGCATCGACGCATTGCTCACATAGGGATGAGCAAGCTCAAGAAGTCATTCAAGCTTGGGATGGTGACCGGCGTGAAGGACGTCACATTTGAGAAGAACAAGCTTTGTAGCGCATGTCAAGCCGGGAAGCAAGTTGCCTCGCACCATCCGATGAAGACAATGGTGTCAACCTCCAAGCCACTTGAACTGCTTCACATGGACCTCTTCGGACCGTCCACATACCAAAGTCTTGGCGGTAACCTCT
The DNA here is from genome assembly GCA_036927565.1 of Tuctoria greenei. Lineage (NCBI taxonomy): Eukaryota > Viridiplantae > Streptophyta > Magnoliopsida > Poales > Poaceae > Tuctoria > Tuctoria greenei. The sequence goes on along the minus strand of JAYESD010000008.1, from coordinate 181,003,333 downwards.
ATTGTCTCGTTATTGTTGATGATTATTCTCGATATGCTTGGACTTTGTTTCTAGGTGACAAGGGTGAAACTCCGGAAGTCTTCAAGACCTTTGCAAAACGAGCTCAAAGGGAATTTCAACTTCCCATCATCAAGGTCCGGAGTGACAACGGCACCGAGTTCAAGAACTACAACATTGGGGAGTGGTGTGACCGTGAAGGCGTGAAGCACGAGTTTTCGGCCACATACACCCCTCAACAAAATGGTGTCGTTGAAAGGAAGAACAAGACTCTCATCACCCTTGCAAGAGCAATGCTTGATGACTATGGCACGTCGGAGAAGTTTTGGGCCGAAACAATCAACACGGCGTGCCATGCCGCTAATAGGATCTATCTTCATCGACTACTTCAAAAGACCCCCTATGAGCTCCTCATTGGGAGAAAGCCCAACATCTCCTACTTCCGAGTCTTCGGATGCAAGTGCTACATCTACCGCAAGAAGAGGCTTGGTAAGTTTGAAAGAAGGTGTGATGTTGGTATTTTTCTGGGTTATGCATCAAACTCAAAAGCATATCGAGTATTCAACCAAACCTCCGGGTTAGTTGAAGAAAGTTGTGATGTTGAGTTTGATGAGACTAATGGCTCCCAAGAGGAGAGTTTTGGTCATGATGATATAGATGATGAGCCTCTACGAGAAGCCATGAAGAACATGACCATTGGAGACATCAAGCCCGAAGTTGAGGAGAGCCATGATCAAGGGGGAGCCTCAAATGCTAACATCGACATCTCCATGGCGCCTCAAGTTGACGAAGAAGAAGAAAAAGATGATCCATTGCCTACGCAAGATTCACAAGTCCTACAACATCAAGATGAAGAAGAAGAAGTCCAAGATCAAGTCCATCCACAAGACGAGCAAAACGCATCACCACCGCCAAGTGCTTCACAACCACTCATGAGGCATGGGCGCATCTCCAAGGCGCATCCGATGGATCAAATCATCGGAAGTCCGTCACGGGGAGTAAGTACTCGTTCTCGCCATGTCGCTTCGTTTTGTGAGCACTACTCGTTTGTTTCGTGTGTAGAACCCACTCGCATCGAGGAAGCACTTCAAGATCCAAATTGGGTGATGGCAATGCAAGAAGAACTCAACAACTTCACCCGCAACGAAGTTTGGGTGTTGGATGAGCGACCCAAGGACAAGAACGTCATCGGAACGAAGTGGGTGTACCGCAACAAGCAAGATGAGAATGGCGTTGTGGTCCGCAACAAGGCAAGACTTGTGGCCAAGGGTTTTGCGCAAGTTGAAGGACTAGACTTCGGAGAGACATTCGCTCCGGTCGCTCGGTTAGAAGCTATTCGTATACTCCTTGCTTTTGCTTCACATCATAACATAATGCTTTATCAAATGGATGTGAAAAGTGCCTTTCTTAATGGCTATATTAATGAGCTTGTTTATGTTGGGCAACCTCCCGGGTTTGAAGATCCGAGGAATCCTAATCATGTGTATAGGTTACACAAGGCGCTCTACGGACTCAAGCAAGCACCTAGGGCGTGGTATGAACGACTAAGGGATTTCCTAGTCATGCAAGGATTCAAGATCGGGAGGGTGGATACTACACTCTTCACCAAGGACATCGACGGAGATTTATTTCTTTGTCAAATTTACGTTGATGACATTATTTTTGGCTCAACTAACAAAGCTCTTAGCCATGAGTTTGGCAAAATGATGTCTAGGGAATTCGAGATGTCAATGATTGGAGAGCTCAACTTCTTCCTAGGATTTCAAATCAAGCAACTTCAAGAGGGGACCTTCATCTATCAAGAGAAGTACACAAAGGACCTCTTGAAAAAATTTGAGATGGGAGATTGTAGCTCAAGAAGCACTCCAATGGCGACAAATTGCCATCTCGACGCGGACATGGACGGTAAACCTATTGATCAATCTCATTACCGTTCCATGATTGGCTCATTGTTATATCTTACCGCATCTAGGCCCGATATTATGTTTAGTGTGTGCTTGTGTGCTCGCTTTCAAGCGGCACCTAAAGAATCGCACAAGAAGGCGGTCTTTAGGATACTTCGGTATCTCAAGCATACCCCAAGTGTAGGTTTGTGGTACCCCAAGAACGCTAGTTTTCATCTCTTAGGCTACTCGGATTCGGACTTTGCCGGATGTCGTGTGGACCGCAAGAGTACCTCCGGAGGGTGCCACCTACTTGGGCGTTCCCTAGTATCTTGGTCTAGCAAAAAGCAAAATTCCGTAGCTTTGTCCACCGCGGAGGCGGAGTATATAGCGGCCGGTGCATGTTGTGCCCAAATTCTATATATGAAGCAAACCCTTTTGGACTTTGGAATTAAGTTTGGTTGTGTGCCTCTCCTTTGTGACAATGAAAGTGCAGTTAAGATAGCTAGAAACCCCGTTCAACACTCCCGCACCAAGCACATTGATATTCGCCATCACTTCTTGCGGGACCATGAGGCTAAGGGAGACATCTCATTGCAAGGTGTTAGGTCCGAAGAACAATTGGCGGATATCTTCACCAAACCACTTGATGAGAAAACTTTTTCTAGACTTAGAAGTGAATTAAATGTGCTAGATGCATCTAACGTCATGCAAGTTGCCATGTTCATGTAAGGTTGCATATCATATAGGTCTTGCCTAACTCCCAAAGGATAGGGGCGAGCTAGAAATAGTTTTCTCTGAGGAAGCCTTTGGAAGGTTTAAACTTGGCAAGATAGATTTATTTTATGCCTTGCATGATTCCTGCCATATAAACTTGCACTCATTTAATATCTTGCATTAACTTGTTTGGCATTGCATACGGTAGATTGTCACAAAGGGGAATCCACATCATGAGAAGAAGACTTGTTTGAAATGCAATATCTTAACTCATATGATGTGGAAAGAGCAAAATTCTAAAGGAACATGTTTTAAAGAGATAGAAGTTTCCATACTCTAGCTCACAAAGCATGGACCTTACATTTTCTTGGTTTTTCCCTCCTAATTTTCCTTGTGTGCTCTATTTGTTTAAGGGCTTAGCCAATATGTGGCACTATATTGAAAAGCCTATTATTAGGGGTTAGGAGGTGCCCAAAAGGTCCTAAGACTCGTTTTCTCTTTGTGTGTTTTAAGTCAACGGACATATATGGGCATTCTTAGGTTTTCTGTAGTCATCGGACTATCCGATGCTAGGGTCAGCAGCTACATCGGATCAATTGATGCTTCAGTTCATCGAACAGATCAGTCAGAACCAAGAAATCGACCGATGAGTTCATTTCAGGAAACATCGGAGCCTCCGATGTTCAATCCTCTATTACCCTGCAGAATTCGACCGATGATCGACGTAGCAACGTCGGATCATTCGGTGTGCAAAGAGAGTTTTTGGACCAACTCTCTGTTGAACTCGACCGATGACCCCCCCGATGCGCATCGGTCGATCCGGTGTTCGCGTAACCGTTAGGTCATCGGGTTCCTATTTAAAGATGTACGGGTGCTTCGTCTTCTTCACTCCGCGCCGCCACCTCTTCGCGCCGCCGCCGCGCCTCCCGCGCCGCCACCTCAAGCCGATCCGCCGCCGCGCCTCCACCGCCGCCGCGCCTCCATCGCCGCCACGTCAGGCCGAGCTGCCGCCGCGCCTCCACCGCCGCCGCGCCTCCATCGCCGCCGCCTCAGACCACGCCACCGCCGCCGCCTCTTCAGGGCGCCACCGTCGTCGTCACCTCTCCATCACCACCTCGTCGTCTCTCCACCTCACCGCCGGCAGCCCTCCTTCCGTTCGACGACTTTCGTCGCTAGGGTTCCCACGAACCACGCGACATCATCCCGATCGCTGCGTCACCGTTCATCGTTCGTGTGATCCTTTTCGTCGCTAAGGTTTGTACCGTGCCGTGCGACATCCATCCTTGTTTCTCGTCGATCATCTTTCCGCTAACCCTAGGCCTCTCTTTTGCATCAAGATGGGCCGTGATCGCAAGGGAAAAGGCAAGGCCATCGAGGAGCCCGCAGCGAAGAAACAAAAGCTCTCGAAGGAAGCTCGCCGGGCAGAGTTGGCCGCTCGCGCCGCCGAGGAGCGTGAGCACGGCCATCGCAGTTCCTTGCAGCTCCACGAGTCTCGGCAGAGGCAGCAGCGGCCCACAGTGCAGCCTGTGCCGCCCGACGACTCTGAGGATGAGGAGGAGACTGCGGTGACGCCACTGGTTCGCCGACGCACCATCAGGACCCGAGGGGGAGGTTAGACCCCCACCGCGAGTCAGCGCCCCACTGCTGCCGACCACGCAGAGGACAGAGAGGCCCAGAGGGCCATCTACGAGATGGATACCGCTGCCAGAGTTGCTGAGGATGTCAGGCTTACAGACTATCGCAAGTTCAAGGCAAAACAACTGAAGAAGCTCAGATGGACAGCATTGCCAGAGGAGTGGTTCCCACAGCCCAGGGACACTAGGGTTGATTCCCGCTTTTGGACCCTGACACAGGCGTCCCTGTACGAGACGTACAGGCGTCAGGGCCATAAGCTGTTCCAGCACACTTACATCGCCTGGAATCAGCTTGCAACAGCAGTTGGACACGGGATCAGGCCATTCTTCGAGAGGTACAGAGGCCTTGTGGAGTTGCTCTCACGCCAGAGGAGCGCTTACGTGGAGGAGTGGGTTCGAGTCTTCTACGCCACTCTCTATATCTCAGAGGGTCGGCGCTCGATCCACTTCATGTTTCTGGGGCAGCAGCACACCGTGTCTCGAGAGCGACTGGCACAGCTGCTTGGAGTGGACACACACCTCACTTGTCTGCACGAGGTGGTCTACGGAGGAGCCGACCCGCCGAGGAGGCCGCTGATAGGGGGAGTGTCACCGCCGTTTGAGGAGATCAGAGGTCTGTTCACCCCTCCTTTCACACCAGACCAGCCGAGGGTGCCAGCTCTCCTCACTCCAGCCGCTCGGACAGTTCACCACATCCTCAGGCGTACCCTTCTACCGAGGTCCGGCTACCTAGAGGGCTTCACGAGCCTCCAGCAGACCATCCTGTTCTATGTGATGAACGGGATGGAATTTGATATCGTGGACATCTTGATCTGTGAGATGGAGGACGTGATCACTGACGGAGTTGGGATGTTGAGGCAGTTGGTCTACGGGCATTGGATCTGCCGTCTGTTGTTCCTGCTAGCACCTGAGGACTCGCCAGCCACTGCTCCCCTGACAGAGCTCCACGCCACTCGGTTCGGCCACTACCGAGTGCCCACTCCTGGAGACCGCCACCTTGGCCGTCCAGTCGAGCGTCAGGTCAGAGCTCGACTCTCCGAGGAGGACTGGACCGAGCTAGCCCAGGAGGACGAGGTGCTCGCCCAGGCAGAGGCACAGGGTGGAGGACTGGAGCACGTCTGGTCGGACAGCGACACCAGCGACAGCGTCGAGGAGTACTTCCCTCCTCCACCTCCTTCTCCAAGGCAGCACGACGCGGAGGCGGGAGGTTCGACTGCTCCACCACCTCCAGTGTCCGAGGCTCAGGTGTCACAGCCGTCAGAGCTCACCTCGCTGCTCCAGCAGATGGTCGAGCAGCAGCGCCAGGACAGGCTTGCAGCTGAGCAGGCCCGAGCGGAGCAGGCTGCACGGCTCGCGGAGCTACAGAGACAGTAGCAGGAGATGCAGTTGGAGATCGCCCGCCAGAGGCGAGAGGACACTGACCGCTTCACGAGCCTGGTGGATCAGATGCACCGGAGGACCCTGGACCAGCAGCAGCAGACTCAGCAGGCTATGATGGGCATCCTGGGGTTGATCACCAACCTCTACCAGCAGACCGGGATAGCCCTTCCGCCTCAGCAGCCGGGTCTTGGTCAGGCTCCAGCAGCTTCTCCACTGGCACCTACTGCAGCTCCAGCACCGGCGTCGCCCATACCAAGCTTCAGCATGTCACCTCTACTAGCCTCGACAGTGCCATTCCAGTTCTCACCTCCCCCGGCAGTACCTTCTCCGCTGGCGCCAGCAGTCCCAGAAGATCCCCCAGCAGCGTCAGCAGCTCCAGCTCCTCCCGCTCCAGCGCCAGCACCTGCGACCTCCACCTCGAGCAGCTCCGACGACAGCACCGCCGACGTCGGACGCTTCACCGTCGCCCCGAGTGCTCCGGAGTCCTAGGTACTCATCTTCCCTTTTTGGTGTCTTGATGCCAAAGGGGGAGAAGAGTTAGAGTCAGGGGGAGTTTAGCTCTAGGGGGAGTCAGTCTTGGTCTTAGGGGGAGTTTTACCTTTATCTATTTGGACTTATTGTCATTTGCTTCGATTTGAGTTTTGCTTGTTATCTTTTGCTTCTATTGTAATTCAGTGTGCTATTTCATGACTTATTTGATCATTGTTTGAGCCTTCGAGCTCCTTGTGTTGCATTTTGTTCCAGTTACAATCTTTTATGAGCATTGCGTTATTAAATTCATTTACTTCTATGCTCTACTCGTTGTGTTGTCATCAATCACCAAAAAGGGGGAGATTGAAAGCATCTAGGCCCCTGTGAGGTATGGTTTTGGTGATTAATGACAACCATTCGTAATTACTAATGAGTTTGTGGATGCAAGGTTTCACGTATATCACATCAAGCGTTAACGACTATCTATTCAAATCATCTACCACTCATTGGATACGAATGGAGACCCCTCAAACGACCTATTCTAAGGGGGTTATTCAATTCTCATGAAGGCTAAATGAAGAACTCACACAACGACTCTACTCTATCAAAATTGGCAACCCAAGAAGATCAATATTCATCAGAACATTATATGCAACAAGTGTCAAAGAGGTCACTCGAGAAGCTTCTAAAAGTTCAACTCGAAGCAAACAAATTACACTCACTGGATCGTCCGATGTTCTGGAAAATGCACACATCGGTCGATTGGGGCTCAACAGAAGAAGAAGACCTCAGAATGAAGTGCACACCGGATCATCCGATGCTAGAGACAAGTGGACATCGGTGAAGTTCAACAGAAAGATTAATTTGTCTCAACAATTCTGGAGAAACACTCACCGGATCATCCGATGCAGAAGCAAAGTGTACATCGGTCTAATTCAACAAAAACATTATTTTTGGACGAAGTCTGAAGACAAAGCTCACCGGATCATCCGACGATTGAGAAGGTGCATCATCGGTCGAATAAACGGTCACTTCTGACACAGTGACGTCAGCTAATCTAATTAGACCGACGCTCAGAAAAGGGGGTCATCGGATCATCCGATGTACACAGAAAAAGTAATCAGCCCACTTTTTTAACGGCTAATTCAGTTGGGCTGGCTATTTAACCCCCTTCCACCAGTCATTTCGACAACACTTGACCACCAGAGCATGCCCACACATCCTCAAGTGTCCAAGACCTAGAACAATCATTTACACACCCTTTTCGTCCATCTACACCTCAAGATATAGGCTAGACCTAGCTAGAGAGAAGCTTGTGTGCGTCCTCTCTGGGTGAGTGGAGTCTCTAGACCAGTGAGAGCCGTGAGGGAGTGCATTCTTGGTGATTGCATTCATCTTGTATCAAGAGGAGAGTAGAGAGATTGCTCCGGAGCTTGCCGAGACAATAGCTCCACCTTGCCGGAGATGGCGAACGGAGAAAGTTAGTGGATTCCCTCGTCTTGGTGACTTGGGAGTGGCAATACCCTTTGGTGGGTGCCACAACGTGGATGTAGGAAGATCCTAGTGATCTTACCGAACCACGGGAAAAATCGCCGTGTCTCCGCGTCTTCGAGCGTTTGCATTCCTCTCCCTACCCCTTTACGATTACGTTTTAGTATTCCACACTTAACTCTCTTGATTGCGTAGTTGACTTGCATAGGGAATTGGGCTTAACAATTAAAGTTTTTAAATTGCCTTAAAATTTAAAAAAGCCCAATTCACCCCCCCCTCTTGGGCGTTTCGATCCTTACACAAGGTCAAAAGGACGTTGAGACACTGACTCACTAGAAGGATAGGGAAGCTGAATATGCTTCCCTAATCGACAATCCTAACACTGAGCTAACCGACTGAGATACTAAAACTGATCCTAAGACACCACGACGAATCAAGACGGATAGAAGAGAGTCACAAATATGTCCTGAACGATGATGCTACTAAGCAAATAATGAGGTAGACGGAGTAGCAAAAGCGGATCTAACACAACTAGTAGGCGCAACGGAAGGAAGACGAAGCTAGTCAAGCTCCCAGAGGCATTGGGAATCGCAACGACGAGGATCAGAGCCAACAAGCTGACACGTACGACAATCCACAACAGAACAAGAATTTGCACCAAGAATCACCCGACAACCGTGATCAGTGAGTTGACCAGCAGACATAAGCTGCATGGTCAGGTTAGGAACATAAGAGACATTAGGAACATTAAAAGAGTCAGATAAAAAAATATCCTGTTCAAGAATCGGAAGTAGAGACCTATCGGGAATATGAACAGTGAGAGAACAAGACGAATGACTCTGAAAGTGCATCTAAGCATCCCCGTGGGTTTTGGATGATTGATGACGATAATTAAGAGGCTAATGAGCTAAGTTTATCTTAAGCACGGGTAAAAGGATTGAAATGAGATGAAAACCCTCAAAAAAGAGGAGAAAACGGGCGTCAAAGACTCAAGCGTAGAAATTAGAGTTTCTATGATATTGAGCTTATATGAGCCGTATCATGTGAGAGGGTGGTTGTATCATGTGCATTGAGATTATACCAAAGGGCTCAAAGTAGTGGTTTAGAGAAAAACCTAAGTGAGAAGCCTAAAATGAGAAAAACCCTGAGAGGCCGGACTAGTCCGGTCATGGCAGACAAGTCCGTTTTGAGACGGACCAAACGTCTCTGGAGTGAACCCGTGTGAATTTGGAGCTAAGTCCGAGAAGTCTGGACTTGTCCGTTTTTGGACGGAACAAAGCTCTCTGGAGTAGTTCGGACTTGTTCGTTTGGGTACGGACTTGTCCGTTTAAGACTTAGTGTGACAGACCGAGAGAAACCCTAGGGGGCCAGACTAGTCCGCCCCTGTGGCCGGACTAGTCTGGGCCAACCCAGAAAAGTCCATTTTGGAACGGACCAAGTGGTTCTATTCCACTTCGGACTAGTCCGTTGTTGACCGGACTAGTCCGTTGTCTAGTGACCGTTTGAATTTGGAAATTTGGCGGGTAGGGTGATGATCGTTGCTCAGTGTGGCAGTTGTCGCGAACTGACCAGAGGTCAGTGGTCCCATAAGGCCGGACTAGTCCGGGGTGTGAGGCCGGACTAGTCCGCCCCTTTGCTGATGTAAGCAAAAAGGGCTCGAAACCTCTATAAAAAGGGGATCTCCGGGCTCATTTGAACAAGTCTTGAACCCTAGCGCCGCCACAAGCATCCTAGAGCCTTCCAAAGCCTTCTACTCGTCTTACTAACCTCCTAAGAGCTAATCTTGAAGAGATTAGGGTTTGGGGAGGAGAGTAAAGGAAGATCATCGTGTTTTGGCTCTCGGTTTGATATCTTGCACATTGTGTTGTGTTGTGTTGCTTGTGTGAGTTGAGCTTCGTGTGCTCCTCTTGTATTGTTGTGGGAGCCTCAAGTTGTGAGCAGCTCCATCAAACTTTGTGATTACCCATTGATATAGTGAAAACCAAGCCAACCATTGTGGTGGCTTGGTGAGAGAAAGGTCAAGTGAGACCCAGTCCTTGCGTGGACTTTTCAACGTGGGGGTAGACTTCTTCGTGGAGCTGAACCACAAGATAAATCTCGTTTCACTTGTCTTTCGCTTTTCGTAATCACTAGTATTGCTATTAGGGTTCACTTTTCTCTTATTGCCCTACACTTTGATCATTATTGTAAACTTGCAATCTAAATGTTTAAACCTTACAATCTGAGCTTTACAAGTTTACTACACATTGCTCATATCTTTGGTAAACTTTACTTCCGCAAATAACTTGTAGAAATCAAGTTTTAAGGTTTCTACCCTGTGCTGAGCAGACTAGTCCGACCATGTGTAGACTAGTCCGGCCACAGAAATTTAATCTAGTTTGATTAAGTGATTTCAGGTATTAGTGCCTATTCACCCCCCTCTAGGCGACTTTCAGACTCAGAGATGACAAACATGTGGAGTAAGGAGTCATATGAAAAGAAATTCCAGAATCAATAATCCATGGGCGAGTACCTGAACGAAAAGTGGTAGAAGACGGAGAAGCAGCAGCAGAACCTGAAGGTGCACAAGGCTGAGTCACAATACTAACAGTTCCTGACAATGTAGAGGTAGCTATACGACGAAGAAGCATGAGCAATTGGACATCTGTAGTAGCAAGACTCTCTTGAGACCCTCTAGTACCAGCACCACGAGTACCCTGTAAAGAACGACAAGACAAAACACCACCAATGGGTCGAGAAATCGAAGAACCAGGAGGCAAAGCGGCAGATGTCCGCAACAAGCCACCATCACAAAGACAAGTCTCCTCTACCTGATCAAAGAATTCCTCTACGATAGCATCTCCCTGTCGTAACAGCTGCTTGTGACGAAAAGCATCAAGAGAGGTAGATTGATCAGTAGTCTCGTAACGACGACGAAGAAAAGACCACATCTGGTGTGAGTACTCAAACTCAACAATATCAGGAGAAAAATGATCCTCCATACTAGCAGCAAAAATAACCCCAGCTCGAGCATCATCATTCAACCAGGTCTTGTATATGCTGAAGTCAGACTCGTAAAAAGACGAGCATTTGAGATCACCCGTAAAAAACTCTCAAAGACGCAGACCACACATATGCAGACGCATGCGGAGAACTCATAGTTTGTGCCATTGAAAAACACCGGACATCGCAAGAATAGGACACCGCTCGACAAAGAAGTCATCGTGGGAAGATCACAGACGATGGCGAAAGCGCAAAATAAGCATCGGACGATGACAAGAGGAAAAAAAGATAAGCGGCAAGCGGCATTTTTTTTCTTTTCGTTTTTTTTTCTTTTTTCCTTTTTTTTTGCTAAACCAAGACGTCCAGCACCCAAGCCTGGCAGGACTGCAGTGGATCCGCTCGTTCTAGAAGTAAGGGCCCACAACACACTCGATCAGTAGGAGATCGATCCAACCAGCGTAGGTGATGACAGAGAAGGCAACCAAGAGATGGCGACGCCTGTGTCCTGGCGCAGAGAAAGCAACCAAGCGGCGCCCAGATCTGATGCACGGAGACAACCAGCTGGCGCCCGCAGCACAGATCTACGCACGCGGCTGAACTGCACCTGGCGCCGGAGGAGTGCCGGCCGACGGCGCGCGCAGATCAGAGGGACGGCGGCTGAACAACGCCCAAATCCTCCTGGACGATGGCCGACAGACGTGGAAGAATGACGAACGATGTGCAAAACCGATCGGCCGACGAATGAGCCGGCGACGGTGGGACTGCCAGAAAAAAAACACCGGCGCAAAATAAAAAAAACGTCGCGATCGAGGCAGACAGAGAGCGGTGCAAGAGAGAAGCACCGAGATCGATCGTTAGGGTACTAGAGAAAAAACTAGCCCTAGTTATTTTAGCTCTGTACCATATCGGATGATCCTGAGCTCTGGGCTCTAGGGCAGGACGTGGCAGCCCAGCACAGGAGAGGCGCGCAGGAGCAGGGTGCAGTCCAGTCCGACTGCACCCTATGAGCATAGCGCCAGTTTAGTTATAAATATTCAGATTAGTTTCTTTCTTATAAAAAAATATATTTCCTTATAGATAAAGTTGCAAGAGGTTATGATTTTTTCTAACCCCCTATAAATAAAAGGGGTGTACTCTTCCGTGTACTTGAACAACCAGATCAATAAACAATAGTTCCTAGAACAAGCCCTCACAGTGCAGATCAATCTAGGCAACTTCAACTTGTCTAGATTCTTCTCTGTTCCTTCCTGTACCCCTGTTCATTGCTGTTCTTGCGCAGTTCAACACCAGGGTGGCCTGTTCTTCTTGTCCTCCCTGTTCCAGCACAGGACATCTCTGTATTGCATGCAAGAACATTCTGTTTTTCTCTGCAGGATGCAACAGATCTGTTCTGTCTAAACAGAACAATACAACACCTTTCCAGAGGCAGATCAGAGGTTCCAAAGGCCGGATTTCTAACAATCGTGGAAATCAGATCCATGTTGACGGGACCCCAACAAACCCCTCCTTCCAGCAACACCAGCGGCACCGGTTCCGTGACCGGCGACAAGATCAAGGCGACCCCTCAAGTAGTTCGTGAAGTGAACACGGGGATCGGGTTCCCGCTACTCACCAGGACCAACTACGCAGAGTGGGCGGTCATGATTGAGATCAAGCTGAAGGCCCGAATGTTATGGGAGGCGGTGAGCTCCGAAGGCGTGGCGATGCAGCAGAAGGGCATGATGGCGCTGGACATCCTTGTTAACGCTATACCACCAGATATGATCACGACGATCGAGAAGAAGAAGACGACGAAGGAGGCGTGAGACACGATCACCCTCATGCGAGTCGGGGCCGACCTCGTGAAGAAGACCACGACGCGTCAACTCAGGCGGGAGTTCGACAACGTCGTGTTCAAGGATGGCGAGAGTGTGGAAGACTTCCCCCTTCATCTAAGCGGCATCATTGCTCGCCTCGAGGCGCTAGGGGAGGAGATCGACGAGGCCGTGGTGGTGGATAAACTCCTTTGAAGCATTCCAGAACGCTTCAAGCAGATCTTGGTGGTGATCTAGACCCTACTAGACGTGTCGACCCTCACATTGTCAGATGTGACGGGGAGGATGAGGGCTGCCGAAAATGCCTTCGACACGTCGCGGTGCAAGGGGGGAGTGCACAACGACAAGCTGTACCACACTCAGGAGGAGTGGGATGCACGACGGAAGGAGATGCAAGGTGATGAGGGTTCTTCGAAGAAGGGCGGTTGCAAGGGCGCGTCCAAGAAGAAGAAGGGTTTCGGGAAGAACATTCTGCGGGATCAGTGCAGGAAGTGCGGCAAGAAGGGCCATTGGGCCAAGGAGTGTCGTTCGAAGAAGCAGTAGGAGGAGCCGCAGCAGTAGGCCCATGTGACGAAGGCAGAGGAGGATGGCGCCTTGTTCAAAACAAGGGCGATCTCAGTACAGGAGGAGCCTGTACGCGAGCGTTCCACGCGTCCACTAGAGATGGTGGAGGGACGTGTCTTCGCACATCATGGCCACAACAACGATGACTCCAACGACGCCCTTTGGTACCTCGACACGGGCGTGACCAACCACATGATTGGTTCGCGCACCGTCTTCTCCGAGCTCGACGAGAACGTCGTTGGAACCATCAAGTTCGGTAACAACTCGGTCGTGTGAATTGAGGGGAACGACACAATCATGTTTGCCTACAACTCGGGTGAGCATCGGTGTCTCGCTAGTGTCTATCTCATCCCGCGTCTCACCACCAACCTCATGAGTCTCAGACAGCTGGATGAGGATGGCTACAACTTCACCGTGCATGCAGGGGTGATGCACATTCGAGACGAGTAGAACCGTCTCATCACAAGGGTGCAACACGATGACACCAAGCTGTACCCCGTCAGACTCAACATCACACGTCCGGTCTGCCTGACCGCACACGTGGCGATGCTGCGTGGCGTTGGCACAAACACTACGGACATGTCGGATTCCAGGCGCTTCGGAAGCTGGCGAAGGAGGAGATAGTGCTCGAACTTCCGCAAATTGATCATGTCGATCAATTATGCAAGGCTTGCTTGGCCGGGAAGCAGAGGCCCTCCAGATTCCCCACGCAAGCTCAACGGCGCGCGGAGGGCGCACTCGACCTCGTCCACGACGACATCTGCAGGCCGATCATGCCGACGACTTCAGGCGGAAAGAAGATGTTCTTGTTTCTAGTGGACGACATGAGCCGCTACATGTGGCTCTATCTCCTAGCAAGCAAGGACAAAGCGCCCGACTTAATTCAAAAATTCTAGGCGACGACTGAATAGAGTCCGAGAGGAGGCTGAAGCTACTCCATACTGATCACGGAGGGGAGTTCACCTCATAGGAGTACGGCGAGTACTGCACTCAGCACGGCGTACAACATCAGCTCACATCCCCGTACATGATGCAACAAAACGGGGTTGTGGAGCGACGCAACCAGACGATGGTCGGGATGGCGAGAACCATGTTGAAGGCGAAGGGTATGCTCGAGTTCTTTTGAGGTGATGCGGTCCTGACATCCGTCTACGTCTTGAATTGATCTCTCACCCGCGACCTCGACGGGAAGACGCCATATGAAGCTTGGCACGGGGAGAGACCAACCGTTAACTACTTCCGAACTTCTGGGTGCGTGGGGCATGTCAAAAATACAAGCCCCCAACTGAAAAAGTTGGAAGATTGCAATATGCCGATGGTTTTTCTTGGCTATGTTGCAGGGACGAAGGGCTACCAGATGTACAATACGGCTGACGGGCGCACACACATATCACGCGATGTGATATTCGATGAGGCGACCAAATGGGATTTGGGTGAAGAAGCTGAAGAAGAGGACTATGACGCATTCTACGTCGACTCCATGGGTCTAGCACCTGCTGGACCTGCTGTTCCAGCACCTGGCGAGGTGATGCAGGGCCCGGAGGGGTCGAACAACACCTCTGCAGCGCCAAAGAGGGGTGCAGGAGGGTCTGTCCAGACCCTAGGGCCCCGACACGGCACACCAGGGCTGCTGGTAGGCGACCAGCACCCCCTATGACTCCCCGTAGGCTCCTGCAGGGTTTGTCCAACTTGGAGTAGAGCTAGGACAACCCCGCACAAGGGTCAGCAGCAGCGGGAGGGTCCAATTTTTAAGATTCTAGCACCTTCATCACCCCCAGCAACCTCTGAAAGTCTAGCACCTGCTGGACCTGCTGTTCCAGCACCTGGCGAGGTGATGCAGGGCCCGGAGGGGTCGAACAACACCTCTGCAGCGCCAAAGAGGGGTGCAAGAGGGTCTGTCCAGACCCTAGGGCCCCGACACGGCACACCAGGGCTGCTGGTAGGCGACCAACACCCCCTATGACTCCCCGTAGGCTCCTGCAGGGTTTGTCCAACATGGAGTAGAGCTGGGACAACCCCGCACAGGGGTCAGCAGCAGCGGGAGGGTCCAATTTTTAAGATTCTAGCACCTTCATCACCCCCAGCAACCTCTGAGGGGTCAGCAGCAGCGGGAGGGTCCAATTTTTTGAGATTGCTCAGCATTTTTGAATCAAGAACAATGCATATGAAGGTATCGTGGACGTCGTTGGAAGATGTTTGCACATATGCAAGGAGTGCATGGACATGGATACATGGTTCCGAGGTGTGATGAAGATATGTGGACGTAAGAATTGGTCGAAAAGGTCCAACCGACTAAGTTATGGACTCAAGCTGCGACTGAGTCGTGTTTGACTCAAATATGGAAAGATTTGAGTTGGTTATGATAGGATTTCGTGTGGGTCACAAATTTGAGTTGTTTTAGGAATGTGGGATACGTTCCTAAGGTGTTTGGAAGTATTAATATTGCTTCTATCTACGTATAGAAGAGTCTTGAGCAGTTATGGAAAGTTACGATTCATGAATTGAGTAGGATTAGAATCCTAGTTGAGATTGGGTTGGCCTAAGGGCTGGTTATATAAGCAAGGGAGGCCAGAGCTTATGGTAGACGACTTTGGGGCTGTTCCTCTTGTGTTCTATTGAATAAAATTCGTAGTTTGAAGGGACTTTTCTGCCTTGTTCATCCAACTTGTTCCAGATAAGTTTTACTCGTCGAGTTTCTGGACAACACTACCTTTCGTCGATGGTTTTATCATAACTCGAGTTTTACAGATCCAATTGACGTGATTATTTTTGGATTGTCTTCACAACTTTATTATATATCATCTATCAAAATTTCACGGTCATTAGATTTGTGGTTTCTGATCTACACGAGTTTCTTTGCAGCGTTCCAGAACTGTTTTTCTCGGGTAGGACAGATTGATCTTTGTTCGATCTTTCAATCGTAACTTGAGTTTCTCTCGACGGATTTGAGTGATTCTTGTTGTGTCATCTTCATGACTTGATTCTATCTGATATCTGTCACTATTGTCTTGGTGAAACACGTTTAGATTAGTCTCACACATGATTTCTTTAACAAATCGTTTTTCTGCAGAAGAGGTTGGAATTTAATTGTTTCTGCTGTGTAAGATTTTTTAATCTACCATTCACTCCCCCTCTGGTAGCTTTTTACATGCTCTTCAATCCTACAATTGGTATCAGAGCCACAGTGCTCTAATCTTTATGATTTGCACGTGTTTTTGACTAATCATCATGGAGAAATACTCCGTCAAACCTTGTGGATTTAGTGGTATTGATTTTCATGTTTGGAAGGCACGTATGGATGCCTTCATATAGGCTCAAGGCTTCGCAATACGGGAGAAGGTATACAAGCCTTATGAAGTGCCGTCAAATGATCAAGTTACAGCTACAAATCTGAGAGATATCGACAACAACAACAAGGCTCGAAACTTGATCATACAAGGATTAACTCAAAGCGACTTCGACCGTGTTGCACACCTCCGATCGGCGCACGATGTGTGGAGAGCACTTTGTGACTACCACGAAGGATCCAACACGATCAAGGAGGTAAGACAGGATATGTTCAAGAAAGAATACATGCGCTTTGAGATGCAATCCGGTGAGTCCATTGATGACCTCTTTGCTCATTTTAATAAAATTCTCAGTAACTTGTGTAGCGTCAATGTTAATTTTCCAGATGCTGAAAATGCTAGGCAATTATAAAGTGCATTAGATATGTCAATTTGGGAGATGAAAGTCACATCTATTCGTGAATCTACTGTCATGAGTACACTTACATTAGATGTACTTTACTCTAAACTAAAAACTCATGAAATTGACATTTTATCACGAAAGAATCCAAATAAGTCTACTGCATTGGTCTCACAACATGAAATGCCTAGCTCCAGCCAACCATCATCTTGCAATACTCTTGCTTTGCTATCCTCACTAACCCTAAAGTCGATCGAGGAATTTCGAGAAGAAGAGTTAGCACTCATCTCTACTACATTCTCAAAAGCATTGCGAAATGTTAGAACTAGAAGGAGAGGAAGCTTCGGATCTTAGCGTTGTTTTTAATGTGGTAAGACATGACATTTTCGTTCAGATTGCCCTAACCTTTCAATTCCTACTTCCCGGGATGAAAAGCAAACAAGGACGAAGTACTCATCTCCAAACGATAAGAAAAAAAAGAATGGTTTTACAGGACATCAATTGGTGAGCAGTTTTATCTCCGCACTTCAAGAACTTGGCTCAAGCGATGTGGACATTGGAAGTGACGAAGATGAAGATGATTTGGCAAACTTGTGCTTCATGGCGGGCAAATCAAGATCAAATATGGAGGATGCAGAACACAACAACGACAATGAAGAGGTATGTCCTACTCGCGAAGAAATATGTGATGCTATTTCTCGTGCCACTATTATAGGTAAGAAAAAGGACAAAAAGCTTAGGGATAGTGCTGCTAAAATTGAATCACTAGAATCTGAAATCAACCGTTTAAAAACTTTGATTCCTAGTGATGATGCATGTCCCTCATGTGATTTAATATATGAACAATTGTCCTCATTAAGAAGTGCACACACCTCCACACTTGATAAACTTGAGTTAGAAATTGAAAAGAATAGAGAGCTTGCTGCACTTAATGATAAAAACTTGAAAGATGCTAGCTGTTCTACATTTGATTTGCATTGCTCTACTTGTGATGATATTGATAAGAAACTACAAGATGCTATGAATAAAATTTCTATATTGAACAATGCTTTACGTTCTCATGAAGTTAAATATTGTTCCAATTGCAAATTAAAAGGAAAAACTTCATGTGAAAATTGCCTTGATCTGTCCAATAAACTTGATGACATGCATAGGACATTAGATCGGTTTTGTAATGGGAATAAGAATCTTAATTTGCTGCTGAATTCTTCCAAGTCTTGCAATGATAAAACTGATTTAGGTTTTGATTCTCATGCTCATGCTAAGGCTCATCCATCTAAAATTGTAAAGTCATTAGGAAGTAGTTTGATTCAAATAGTTACTAAACAAAAAGAATTGGTTTTCAAATCTGCAGGAGTGTTGTCTCATTCAGTTTCAATTAAAAATGTTGCTTGCTCATCTAGACATGAACACAAAGTTAAATTTCATTGTATCTATTGTGGTAGAGATGGTCATGTCATAGATTTTTGTTATAGACTAGCTAAAAACAGAAAAAGGAAAGAATGATTGCTAGATCTCATAACTTTCATGCGAAATTTGTTGCTCATGCTAAATCGAATGATAGGAACATGCAACCTGCTGTAATGAGCTGAAAACATGCAAAGGTTGCTCCTAAACCTACTGTTTTTTGTGCTACACATGTAACATCTTGTAGGACAGTCGTTGGATACAAAAATCCTCAAGTTTTGGCTCATAGACATGCTGTTTTATCTCAGCTTTCGCATGTTATTCCTGTTGGACGTCGTGTGACTCAGTACTGGATTCCTAAATGCCTTTTGACTAACCCCATGTCGGTACCCTAAAAACCGTACACCCCCTGAGGTTACAAAGATCTCGAGGGAAGGACGTCTACTTGAATTGAAGACCCTCGGAGGCCCACTTGTCAGACATGACTGGACCTGCTTATCCAACATGGTTAATCCCTAGGCCGCCACGTGTATTGCCAAACCGGAGCTACCGCCCACAAGGGTGAAGCTCCGGGCTAGGTACCGAAACGGCACCTCCGGACTTAACCCCTGACCGAGGGAAGCTCCGGACCTGACACGTGTCAGATCACCCCGGAGCTACCTGCTTCCCACAGCAAGCTCCGGAGCTGCCACGTGTCCAAACGTCGGAGCTGGCCGCCTCTAACCTCCGGAAGACCTTGAAACGGCTCCGGATCTTCAAAGGAGAGCCAAGGACTTCAAGACCCAATTAAGTGTCATTAATGCCATATTAATGACACTTAAGCGGACAATCTTAACACCCGTAACTGCACTGTCAGAGCCCGTTACAGGATCATTAACAGAAATTAATCGTGTATCAATACTAGTAACCGCCGGGGCCACATGTCGGGCCAGGCTAGCTTGTAACGGTCTGTCCTTGTACTATAAAAGGACAGGCCGACGATACACAAAGGGAGGACACACACACACACACAGACGTGGACATCATACGTGATAAACTAATACAACACCAACACACCCGTGGAGTAGGGTATTACGCTCAGGCGGCCCGAACCACGTAAATCCTAGTGTCTCCTGTGTCAAACCGCAATTCACCTTCTTGAGTCTCTGCGCGCCCACACCGAACCACAAACTCCTTCAACACTTCAGCAGTATCAGGAGATCTGCCGACTCCAACAGTCGACAGTTGGCGCGCCAGGTAGGGGCGCCTAGGATTTTCGAGAATGGTGAACTCCGCGGCTGGATCATCCAACGGTCAACCTGCTGCTCAGGCTGTTGGGGGCAATCCCTCCAACAGACATCCACCAGCAGGAGCCTCAGCACCAGCAGGAGCCACACTCCCACCACCACCATCTTCTCCGGCAAATCGTGCTGGGCAACGTGATGGTGTGCCGGCGTCACTTACTGCGTCGGCAAGTCATGACAACCCGGAACACGCGCTCCATGCAGCGCGTGCTCTTCTCCAACGACCACCACCTCCGGACGCATCTCGAGATGCAATGGAGCAGTGGAGGGCTGATGTGGAGCATTTGGTCGCAGCAGTGGCCGAACGCCTCAACAACCAGGGTCCTCCTCCTTCGGGACGAGCCCCGTCGCAGCGACGGACTTTGTCTGGAAGACTTGGTCCGCACGTCTCCAACAACAGGAGACGGTCTGCGTCACAGCAGGTTACGTCGTTGCCCTCTGGGGCACGATGCACCCATACGGTATCTAGGCTTTCGACTCATGACCTCCGGGCAGAGCTTGATTGCCGATACCGCCAACAGGATGGCCGTGTCCATATCGAGCGTGCTCGTGAAAGACGGGAAGCTCAGGACCTTTCTACTCTGGAAGGAGTAGGAGGAGGCTGTTCAGCCCTGGCCATGCACCTGCGCATGGTTAGATGGCCACAGAAGTTCCGGCCACACCTGCCAGAAAAATTCGACGGGACTGTCAACCCCGCCGAATTCCTTCAAATATACTCCACTGCAATCTTGGCAGCTGGAGGAAACGAGGTTGTAATGGCCAATTACTTTCCAGTGGCCTTGACCGGGACCGCCAGGTCCTGGTTTATGAGCCTTCCACCCAACTCTATCAACAGTTGGGAGGAGCTGTGCCGTCAGTTCACTGCCAACTTCGAGAGTTCATACACCCGACCAGGCACTGAACTAGACCTTTTTGCGGTCGTGCAAAAAGGGGGAGAATCTTTGCGGTCATTCATCCAGAGGTTCTCTTAGGTACGCAACACAATCCCTTCTATCTCAAGCGCTTCTGTCATTGTGGCATTCAGACAGGGCGTACGGGACAAGAAGATGTTGGAGAAGCTGGCGATCAAACAGATCACCAGCGTCACGGAGCTCTTCAGCCTGGCAGACAAATGTGCCAGAGCTGCGGAGGGCCGTGAAATGCACTCCAAACCAGTCTCGGAGGATCACAAGAAATCCTCCAAAGAAGAAGCCACTACCTCCGGGGGTGGCAAGAAGAAAAAGAAGACCCACGGCAAGAAGAAGCCGTCGGCCGGCACATCCAACGTTGCAGCTGCTGCAACTCCTGGTGGCCGGGGGCCACGCCCCGAGAAGCGACCTCGACCGTCTTCCGAAGATGGTGGCAAACCCAAAGTGTGGTGTCCCATTCACAAAACGGGCAGCCACAGTTTGGAAGACTGTCGGGAGGTCCAAAACCTTGCCGAGCGCTACACCAAGCGCCGGGAAGGGTCTCCTTTCCGACAGAGGGAAGGAAAACAGAAGGTCGACGAAGCTCCGGCTGAGGAGGAGTTAGGGTTTCAGGACCCCAAAAAATTCTTGAAGGCCGTCTACACCTCCGTCGACGATGACTCTGACGTCTCTGACAACGAACGTCGGAAAACCATGAACACCATTTTTGGTGGATCATGAGACATCACCTCCCGTCGCGTCATCAAGACTATGCGGCGGGATATGGCCGCTGTAGCTCCTACAGCTAGACCGGAGCCACATCAAAAGTGGATGGACACATCCATCACTTTTGATGCTTTGGACTGTCCTCGAAGCATGGTCGGAGCTGGTCAGTTACCTTTGATGGTATCTCCCACCATCAATAACATCCAGCTCCATCATGTTATGGTGGACGGAGGTTCAGGGCTGAACCTCATAAGCTTTGAAGCTTTTACCAAACTTCAGCTTCGACCTTCGGATCTCCAGCCCTCTCGACCTTTCTCCGGAGTAGGTCCGGGGGCCATTACCCCACTCGGAGCTATAACTCTCCCCGTTACCTTCGGGACATGGGAGAAGTATCGCACCGAGAAGTTGGTCTTCGACGTCGCTCAGATCAACTTACCATTCAACGCCATCTTGGGTAGACCTGCCTTATACAAATTTATGGCAGCTGCTCATTATGGATACCTGGTGTTGAACATGCCAACACCAGTAGGCGTTCTCCGGATCCGCGGAGATCGCACCGCCGGAGTAACTCCCTAGAGGAGCTCCATGCACTCACCACCGCGCAAGAGGAGGACTCCAGACAGGAGCAAGCTCCGAAACCCCCGAGCATTCGTCAACGAGGCTCAACCTCTGCACCCCGTGTGCAACCAAGCGGCGACACCGACATTCCCGTCAAAGTCGTCCAAATTGGTCCCGATGTCGCTCAAACCACCCGTATATCGGGAGGGTTGAATGACAAATAGGAACTCGCGCTCATCACTTTCCTCCGGTCTAATGTTGACGTATTTGCCTGGCAACCGTCACAAATGCCTGGGATCCCAGGAAAGTGATTGAGCACAATCTGAAGATTTACCCCAATGCTCGGCCTGTGCATCAGAAGCCTCGGAAGAAATCCGTAGAGCGGCAGAACTTCATCCGACAAGAAGTGAAGAAGTTGCTCGAAGCCGGATTCATCCGAGAAGTCTTCCATCCAAAATGGCTGGCGAACCCAGTCGTTGTGCCCAAGGCCGGCGGGAAGCTTCGGATGTGCATCGACTACACCACACTGAATAAGGCATGTCCAAAGGATCCATTCCCACTACCTAGAATAGATCAGATAGTGGATTCCACCTCCGGGTGCGAGTTACTGTGTTTCCTAGACGCATATTCTGGGTATCATCAAATCAGGATGTCTAGGGAGGATGAAGAGCATACTTCATTCATCACAGTGGATGGATTGTATTGTTACACAGCCATGCCATTTGGTCTCAAGAATGCAGCTTCAACTTTTGTACGAGCTATGTACAAAACTTTCGAAGAACTCATCAGAGACATAGTGGAAGTGTACGTCGATGACATCGTGGTCAAGGTCAAGAACAAGGAGTCCCTCTTGGACACCTTGCAGGCTGTCTTTGACAAGCTGCGGGCCACCCGCACGAAGCTAAACCCAGACAAGTGTGTCTTCGGGGTCAGCTCCGGAAAACTTCTTGGTTTCCTGGTAAGTCACCGGGGCATAGAGGCTAATCCGGCGAAGATAAAAGCCATTGAAGACATGCGGCCACCAACCCGCATCAAAGACGTCCAAAAGTTAACTGGATGTCTAGCAGCCCTCAGCCAGTTCATATCAAGACTGGCGGAATGGGCACTTCCCTTCTTCAAGTTGTTGAGGAAGTCTGGACCATTCCAATGGTCCGAAGAAGCAGAGAAGGCATTCCAGGAGCTGAAACAGTTCCTCACCACCCTACCAATTCTGGTAGCTCCAAACCCTGGTGAGCCTTTGTTGCTTTATATTTCAGCTACTGACGAAGTTGTCAGTATGGTTCTGGTCGCGAAGAGACCAGAACTACCCCATACTCAGGAATCCAGACCCCTTCGGGAGGGTCCGGAGGTTCCTGAAAGTGAGTCTGGGTCCCAGCTCCCAGACTCAAACCCACAAGAAGCCACTTCAGAAGACCCAGACCCCTCTGAGAGGGTCCAGGTCATTTCTGAAAAAGCTCCGGGTTCCTCCAGCCAGAACCCGGAGGTCCCCGAAGAGAATTTGGATCCCTCCGAGAGGGTCCGGATCAATGAAGAGGAAGCTCCGGACCCCTCCGGGAGGGTCCGGACCATTCAACGCCTGGTATACTTCATCAGTGAAGTATTACATGATGCCAAGACTCGATACCTAGAGGTGCATAAGCTGCTTTATGCAGTTCTTATTGCCTCCAGGAAGCTTCGACACTACTTCCAAGCTCACAAAGTTT
Organism: Tuctoria greenei; assembly: GCA_036927565.1. NCBI lineage: Eukaryota > Viridiplantae > Streptophyta > Magnoliopsida > Poales > Poaceae > Tuctoria > Tuctoria greenei. Next base: position 180,980,149 of record JAYESD010000008.1, on the reverse strand, counting down.
CGGTGGTGGCCTCTTATCCACTTCGAGCGATCTTGCATAATCCCGATTCAACTGGGAATATTGCAAAGTGGGCAGCGGAATTGGTTGAATTCGATCTTGAATTCATTCCGAGGCAAGCAATCAAGAGTCAAGCGTTGGCAGATTTCGTGGCGGAATGGACTCCTTATCCATCAAACCCTGGGGCCCCCAGTGAGCAGAAGACGGAACATCAAGTTCCAACCTTCACCAAGCCTCACTGGACCCTTTACTTCGACGGCTCCATGCAGAAGCAGGGGGCCGGAGCTGGAATCCTTCTCCTTGCACCAACTGGGGAGAAGGTGAAATACATGGTACACCTTGACTTCAAGGCAACCAACAACATGGCGGAGTATGAAGCACTCATCTATGGACTAAAGGTGGCACTATCATATGGTGTCAAGCAATTGCTGGTCAAAGGAGATTCACAGCTCATCATCAAGCAGGTGAAGGGTGAATGCTCCTGCAATAATCTCCAGCTAGTTGCTTACCTCCTTGAAGTCCAGAGGCTTCAGAAGGACTTTGAAGTCCTAGACCTCCACCATGTTCAGCGTGCCCACAACGCTGAAGCTGACGAACTCTCGACCAAGGCGTCAACCGGAGCTCCGGCTCCTGACGAAATCTTTGTCCGGAGGTTGTCAAAACCCATAGTTCAGCTTGCCGAACTGAACGAAGGGGGCGAGATCAGCATCCCGAAGCTGACGGTCCCGATGGCCCTGTTACCATGGCAGCCATCAAGGGTCGTAGGTGCTGCCGGAAGCTCCGAGCAACCCAGCACGCAAGACTCAAATGCTCAAGTCAGTTCCGATGCATGGATCTTGGAGATCCGGAACTACTTGAAAGACAACATCCTTCATGACGATGATGTATCTGCTGACCGGGTAGTCAGATTGGCTAAAAGATACACGCTGGTAGAAGGGGATCTCTACCGGCGCGGTGCCAACGGCATCCTAATGCGGTGCATCACAAGGGAAGAAGGCTGCGAGCTCCTCGCAGAAATCCATGGAGGCGAGTGTGGGAACCACGCATCTTCCCGCACGCTGGTCGGAAAAGCCTTTCGGCATGGCTTCTACTGGCTTACAGCGCTCCAGGATGCCACTGAGCTGGTGAAGAAATGCGATGCATGCCAATTTCATGCAAAGCAAATTCATACACCTGCTCAGCCCTTACAAATGATACCTCCTACATGGCCCTTCGCTGTGTGGGGGATGGACATCTTGGTACCCTTCCCAAGAGCCGTCGGAGGTTACAAGTTCCTGTACGTCGCCATTGACAAGTTCACCAAGTGGCCGGAAGCAACTCCAGTTGTGACGATCAACAAGCAATCTGCTATCAACTTTCTGCAATCCATTGTAAGCAGATTCAGAGTCCCAAACAAGATCATCACTGATAATGGGACTCAATTCACAAGCTCCGCATTCCAAGGGTATTGCGAAGACCTCGGCATACAGGTTTGCTACGCTTCCGTAGCTCATCCCGCCAGCAATGGCCAAGCCGAGAGAGCAAATGCAGAAATCCTTAAAGGACTCAAAACGCGCACTTATGAGCGCTTGAAAAAGCACGGAGCCAATTGGATCGAAGAGCTTCCGCCCACTCTATGGGCCAACAGGACTTCTCCAAACCGGTCAACCGGAGAAACACCCTTCTTCCTGGTGTACGGAGCTGAAGCAATCCTTCCTCCGGAAATCACCTTGGGTTCGCTCCGGGTCCGGACCTTCGACGAAGCCGCGCAGGACCAGCTCCGGCGCGAAGACCTAGACCTCCTCGAGGAGGGAAGGTGCCAAGCAGCTGTTCGGAATGCCCGATACCGCCAAGCTCTACGGCGTTATCACCAGCGGCATGTACACAACCGACAGCTCGAGGAAGGCGATCTGGTGCTACGGAGAATACTATCCAGAGAAGGGCTAAACAAACTCTCCCCTGGCTGGGAGGGGCCCTTTCGAGTGATCAAAGTATCCCGTCCCGGAAGCGTTCGCTTGGCTACCGAGGATGGGACACCTCTCCCAAATCCTTGGAACATCGAGCACCTCCGTAAGTTCTACACTTGATTCCACGGAGGTGAGTCTTAAGTAACTTGAAATGTATGTTATAGAGTCATTGTACAGAGTTGGGTAGTTCCTCCGGGAGAGCAGTCGAGCCTTTCCCAAAAGGTTTGAAAAGCTCATGCGGCACTTGACACAGTCTCCGGACTAAAAGTGTGGCTAACTACCCTGGGTCAAACGAGAAACCAAACACACTTAGCCTGGTTCCGTACCCTAAGAGTGTACTTGTTTCCCCTGTACCCCGGACCTATAATGAAAGACATCTTCATGTGAAATAGACTCCACGTGCATTCATTTTGCATAGGCTCGACATTTTTATTTTTCTCTTTCTTGTCTATAACAGAGACATGCAATTCTTAAGAAGTTTTAGTTTGACCGGTTTACATACGATTCAAGTTGAATTGTCAGATCTTTTGGATTTAAATTTCGTTTATGGCCAACTCGCCTGAAAGCCGCCAAGCCAATCTAGGGCCGGAGTGCGCTATCGACTTAGCCTGGTCAAGCACCCTAAGTACGCCACTCTACGTACACCCCGGCGGGCCAAAGTAAGGCGGGTCCATGGACAATTGGATCTAAGAGAAAAGACAATGCATCCAGTTGTATTTAAAATCGTGTTCAACTTAAAATTTTCTTGAGAACCGTAAGCCGCGACGAAGTTGTAGACAAGGAACGAATTTTACTATTTTTCTTGGCTTAAGTGTGCAGGAAAAATAAACTCTACGTTGATGGAGAAAAGCCGGAGCTAACCAAGCTCCGACTCCTCCAAGGGGGTCAACCGTCGGCGTTGAGTAAAAGATGGTGAGAAGACCCTGTAAATGGAGTCTGTTGCCAACAAACCAAGTGTTGACAAAGGTCATTGCCGGAGCTACTAAGCTCCGACACCTTGGAGTACTAACTATCGACGCTCTACGTGTTGATAGAGGCTATTGCCGGAGCTACTAAGCTCCAGCGATGGACAGTGCCGGATCTTCTAAGCTCCGACAACTTCAGGGGACCTTCACTATCAAAGACTTCGGACCTAAATTCTACAAGTTCGAAGCAAATTCGTCTTCAACAAAACTCAATATCCTTTTGGTACATGTTCACAATCAAATTGTGTACATCTACCAGGGGGCCAAGTGAAGATAAAGATGTTGAAGACAAAAAATGAAATTCGCAAAAATTTGGGGATTTCATTCATCTGAAGACAGGAGATTACATCTGGAGACAAGGGATTACAAAATTGAAGAAGAAGAAGAGAACATACAAGTGAGAGCTAAAGAGATGGTCCTAGACCCTATGGAAGAACTCGGCGACCTTCTGGGCGACCTCCGATACGCTGGCTCGGGTAGCCTCGCCTTCTCCTTCGACGGGGCCTTCAAGCACCGGGTCCAGAGGAAATCGAGGGTTCCGGCTGGTGTAGCACGTCAGCACATATTCTGTGACGTTCCTCGCCAGGGATTGCCCCTCGACCTCCAGTTGGTCCGCGATGACGTCGCCCACCTTGGAGAGCTTGCTGCCTGCTGCGCTCAACGCTTGCAGCGCAAGGTCTGGCTCCGGCTTCGGATCATCCGGGCGCACGGGGCTGAAACCCATCAGCGTCAGCGCATCATTGGCTTTGCCCAGGAACTCCCAAATCTGCAGGGAGTCCGCCGTCCTCAGGCTCTTCACCTCTTCCAAGGATCTCTTGGCTGCCGTCAGTGCCGAATTCTCGCGGGCGAGGCGCTCAACTTCTTTGGCGTTTTGCTGGATCTTTGCAGCAATCCGCTTCTCAAGTCTTCCGAGCTCCTCCTCCCGGAGGTGGATCTTGTTCCGGCGATCGACCAGGTCCTTCTCCCTAGCCTCCACTTTTTTCTCCCGGGCAACAAGGGCACACTCGTATTCGTAGAGTTCCTGCCCTCGTACCCAGGTCTTCTCCTCCTCCTCTTGGCAGCGTGCCTCCAATTTCTTGGTGCGCTCCTCGAGGCCCTTGTCCGCCAGAGCTACCTTCTCGGCGAGCTCCTCTTCCCTTCTCAGGACATCATCCCGCAGCTCCAGGAGTTTTTGCTCTTCGTCCTCGAGCCGTCTCTCCCTTCCTTCAAGTGCCTCTCGGCGCTTGATGAGCGCGGTGTTGATGGCCTCAAGCTGCTCGAACCGAGCATTGGCCGCGTTGTTGGCAGCCTTGGCTTGATCGTGGAACTCCCGGGATTGAGCGTCGAGGGCATGGGTCATGCTCTCCCTCTCGTCCAGCAGCTTGTCCCAATACTCCAGGCGGATCTTCTCCCGCTTGATCCACTCCTTGTCGTCCGCTAGCCTCGACTGAGCCAGCATAGTCTCGAAGTGGAGCCGATTACGCCACCGCCTAAGGGTTTGGCGCTCCTCTTCAAGAGCCTTGCTATCGTGGAAGAAGACTAGTTGGACCTGACGTAGACTGGAGCAGGCGTTGTCGATAGACATCGACAGCGGGATGGGCTCCGGACCTGCTGGGGTCTCCTCCGCTGTTTCCAGCGGGTCTTCACAAACAAAAATTGGGTCCCACTCTACGAGAGTGGAACCCTAAGCTTCTAAGGCGCTAGGGCCGTCCTCCGGGATGACCTCAGTCTCCATCGAAGACGGCCCTGCCGCCAAGTCCTCATTCGCCCCCTCGGGCAGGGGGCCAGCGACTTCGCTTGGGCACTCCGGCTCGGCTGCAGGTACCATCGATGTCGTCGCCTCCGGAGCAGGAGCCGCTACTGGTTCCGGCTGAGACACCTCTTCCGAGGGAGGCTCGAGCTCCCTCACCTCTTCAACCGCCGGCTCTGTGACCGGCGCTCCAACAATCACCGGCTCAGCGGCCGGTGCTTCGGAAGTAACTGGCTCAACTGCCTGAACTACCTCGACTTCCGGCTCGCATGCCAGGGCTTCAGTCACCTCTGGCTCAATCGCCGGGGCTTCAGCACTTTCCGGCTCCGAAGCCGGGACTACTACTTCATCCGGCTCAACAGCCGGAGCTTCCATCACTGCAGCACCAAGACCCAAAGCTTCAACCTCCGAGACGGGTGCCGCTGGCGCATCTTCATTCCCGTGGTCCGGCGCTACCACGGGAACTTCTGGAGACGAGTCGAGGTCCATGACCACGATAGCCGGCGCCGGAGCTGTCGCAGCCTCCGCTTGGGGCGGCACCGGAACTGGAGCAGAAGCTCCCACAGCCTCAGACACTGTAGCTGAGGGTGGAGCTTCACTCCCCTTCTTGGGGACACTGCAGATGATGAACGAAGAAATTTAGCAAACAGTTGCTACAAATAAAAAGTTAACCAAGGTAAAGATCAAAAATTACCTTGGAAGGCTTCCGCACCAGCTTGCGCGGAACCTTTTTCCCGGACGTTCCGGGCTGGCCATGGTCGGCGTAGGAGCTCCGGGAGGCCCCCCAGGACTTGTCGCAGCCATGGGCATTTCCCGGGTCGAGGCTCTCCTCGATCGGGAGGAACCCCTGGACCTGGAGGCTCCCACCGCCCCAGGTGCCGGAATCGTGCGCCCGGAGCTAGCACCCCAGGAGAGATCCACCACAGGGACAGACGCGCTCCGGGAGGATCCCACTGCCGGAACGGTATCGTTCCGTAAGGACCCCACTACGGGGACAGTCGCCACAGCGGCGGAAGATCTTCCCCCCTGAGGAGAAGGAACCGAGGCGGAAGTAGCAGGCCTGACGTACCTTCCGTCGGCGTGTCGCAGCTTCCTCTTCCGGCTCTCCGGCTCCTTCGCCAGCTCCTTGCCCTTGCCGACGACCTCAACCCTCGGCTGTGGGACAGGGGCGGAGCCATCTTCGGGCACCCCGGGGATCGCCACCCGGGTGGTTGGTCTCCTCTCGACGACACCAAGGTCGTCAAGCGCGGGCATCGTCCGCCGGAGCTCCCTGCTGAACTCCACTTCCATGTTCAGAGGGAGGAAGGCCGATGGCGGAGTCAAGTAATCTCCGTCGACGTCGATGCCGTGCTGGAATTTCTTGAGGTGGAATTACAAGGTCTTCCCCACCATGTTGGACTTCAACCCGGTCTCAACCCGGTCCTCGTCCATCACGCTGTTGAGGGCCCAGGCGAGCTTCTCCCTCCTCTTCAGCGATGCCCACCTGTTGGCCAGGAAGTTGCAGAACACCGCCTGGGGAGTCAATCCTCCCTCCACACATTGGCGGATCCTGGTCAGGACAGGGTCGAAAGCTTCCGCCAGCACCGGAACTTCACTCCATATCGACGTGTCGATGCCGGGCAGACCGTCTGGCAACTCCAACCGCTCATGCTCCTCTACCCTGACGACTATCCATTCTTTCTTCCAGTCATCCCACTTCCCGGAAGGGAATGACCGGAGGTACTTGAATGGGCACTTCTTCCGCTTCACGAAGTAGTAGAAGCCAAGGTACTCATTACTCCGGCCGGTGGTGTGAACGGTGAAGAAGGTCCGGAAGAGCTCGATGCAGGGGGGATGCCCACCCACATCTCGCAGAAGTGGACAAAGATGGACACGAGGAGAATGGAGTGAGGGCCAAGGTGGTATAGCTGCAGACCATAGAAGTCTAGCAGCATCAAGAAGAAAGAAGAAAATGGTGGGATCAACCCCACCATGGCGTACGAAGAAAAGTACACCATCTCGCCAGCGCGCTCCTTTTCAAAGGGGAGCTCTCTGCCGGCACGGACTAAGCGGCTGAAGAAGTCCGAGGACCACCCCATGAGGGCCCGGACTTTCTTCAAATTGCTATCGGTCTTCAAGCGACTCTCGCGCAGACCCAACTCCATCGCGGCACAGCTAGGCAAGAGAAGAGGAGCAAAGTACGAGTCGGGAGTTTGAGCGCAAGATCAGATGGGAGGCATAAATAACTCCCGACGGTGCGCACTTTCCTTCTTAAGTAAGCCCTCGCAACGCTTGGATGGAAACTGCAGGGGAGTCGAAAATACTACTCAAGAATTCAACCCAGCCGATGACAAGAGGGCCCGGGACCACCCCGACGATCAAGTCGAGGCTCTTACCCAGGCGAACGGTTGTCATTACGAGGCGGGAAATCCAAGGGCGGCGGCCTGACAAGGCGCGCGGAACCGATATGGTTTTCGTATCGGGAACCAGCGACCTTCAATTGCGTGAGATCCGCACGTCAAAGATCTTATCTGCCGCCTGAGGTGCGCCACGTGTCGGGATTTAACCGTAAAACCCTGCCAACGGCACCTCCGAAGACCCTTGAAGACCCAGTTCAAGAGTTGCAAGGATGGACCCACCTCCGACGGAACGACTTCACCCCAGTGACCTGGAGGTAGGTCCAGGGGGCCACTGTCGGTACCCTAAAAACCGTACACCCCCTGAGGTTACAAAGATCTCGAGGGAAGGACGTCTACTTGAATTGAAGACCCTCGGAGGCCCACTTGTCAGACATGACCGGACGTGCTTCTCCAACATGTTTAATCCCTAGGTCGCCACGTGTACTGCCAAACCGGAGCTACCACCCACAAGGGTGAAGCTCCGGGCTAGGTACCGAAACGGCACCTCCGGACTTAACCCCTGACCGAGAGAAACTCCGGACCTGACACGTGTCAGATCACCCCGGAGCTACCTGCTTCCCACAGCAAGCTCCGGAGCTGCCACGTGTCCAAACGTTGGAGCTGGCCGCCTCTAACCTCCGGAAGACCTTGAAACGGCTTCAGATCTTCAAAGGAGAGCCAAGGACTTCAAGACCCGATTAAGTGTCATTAATGCCATATTAATGACACTTAAGCGGACAATCTTAACACCCATAACGGCACTGTCGGAGCCCGTTACAGGATCATTAATAGCAATTAATCGTGTATCAATACTAGTAACCGCCGGGGCCACATGTCGGGCCAGGCTAGCTTGTAACGGTCTGTCCTTGTACTATAAAAGGACAGGCTGACAATACACAAAGGGAGGACACACACACACACACAGACGTGGACATCATACGTGACAAACTAATACAACACCAACACACCCGTGGAGTAGGGTATTACGCTCAGGCGGCCCGAACCACGTAAATCCTAGTGTCTCCTGTGTCAAACCGCAATTCACCTTCTTGAGTCTCCGCGCGCCCACACCGAACCACAAACTCCTTCAACACTTCAGCAGTGTTAGGAGATCTGCCGACTCCAACAGTCGACACCCCAGTATTGAGTCATCGACGTATTATGCTTCTATGTAGGATACACGCTTGAGGAAGGATAACTTTTGGATTGTGGATTCAGGTTGCTCATGCCACATGACCGGTAACAAAGAATGGTTCTCCTCCCTCTCTTTTGTGTCACGTGTAGAGAATGTTACTTTTGCAGATAATTCTTCAACTCCTATAATTGCTAATGGTTCGGTTAGAGTAAATAATCACTACACTTTGAAGGATGTGACACTTGTTAAAAATTTGAAATATAACATGCTTTCTGTGTCACAACTGCTAGATGAAAATCTGGAAATTATTTTTACTAAAAATTGCTGCAAAGTTGTAAATTCAAATAGTGAGCTTTTTTTTAACATGTCTCGGTTTGGAAGAGTTTTTAAAGCTAATTTTGATATGTCTTCCTCTAAGCATAGGTGTCTAGTTGCTAATGATTCAAAGGACTTATATTTTTGGCATTGTAGACTTGGTCACGTAGGCTTTGATCATCTCACGCGTGTTAGTGCTCTTGATCGCATAAGTGGGTTGCCTAAGCTTAAAGGGGACAAATAAATTATGTGCTCTTCTTGTAGACATACTAAGATGGTTGCAGGTTCACATAATCCTCTCACAATGATCATGACAACTGAATCGGGTCAACTTTTGCACATTGACACCGTAGGACCTTCACGCGTTCAATCCTTCGAAGGTAAATGGTATGTTCTTGTGATTGTTGATGATTATTCTAGATACTCTTGAGTTTATTTTATGGCATCGAAGAATGAAGCTTTTAGTCACTTTAGAACTGTATTTCTTAGATTATCAATTGATCACCCAGGATCTTTAAAAGCAATTAGAACGGAACCGAATTTAAAAATCAATCTTTTGATCACTTTTGTGCTGAAAATGGAATAGATCATCAATTTTCTTCACCATATGTACCTCAACAAAATGGTGTTGTAGAAAGAATGAACAGAACTGTCGGTACCCTGCGTACCGTATACCCCTTGGGACTACAAAAAGACCAAAGGAACTTCACCTATCCTAGTTGAAGACCTGCGAAGGCTCCACGTGTCCTACGGGACCGGACATGCCTCCCATCTATGGTTAGTCCCGGTGTTTCCACGTGTATACTGCAATCGGACCTACATCCCACACATGGGATATCTCTGAGCTAAACACCTGTGCGGCACCCCCGGACCTAACCCCCGACAGAGGGAAGCTCCGGTACCGACACGTGTACATCAACACCGGACCTACCCATCCCACACAGCAAGCTCCGAAGCTACCACGTGTCCAACCGCCGGACCTTCAGCCTCAACAATCAGACTGGTGGACCCCCAACAGCTCGGACCTTCAAGGGCAATCAAAGACTTCAAGACCCGGTTAAGTGTCATTAATACCATATTAATTACACACGATCGGAAGGCCCTTAATACCAGTAACGACACTATCAAGGCCCGTTACCATACTATTAAGGATAATTAACCTCATTAATTGTGTATTACGCATCGGTAACCGCTAGGGCCACATGTCGGGCCAGGCTAACGGTGTAACGATTAGTCCTTGTACTATAAAAGGACTGGTTGACGATACAAAGGGGACACTCTCTCTCGACTCCTTTGACACTCTCGCTCTCTGGAAGATCTCGACTCTGACACGCTCAATACAACAATTACACACCACGTGGAGTAGGGTATTACGCTCAGGCGGCCCAAACCACGTAAATCTCTGTGTCTACTTGCCATCGTGTTCTGAATCTCTGCGCGCCCAATACCGAACTACAAACTCCGTAGGCTACCAACAGTAGTACCGGGAGAATTGCCAGATCAACACTCCGACAGTTGGCGCGCCAGGTAGTGGCGCCTGAGATTCAAACATGGTGAACTCCGCTGCTGGATCGTCAAACGGCAACCCTGCTGCGCAACCTAGTGGAGGCAATCCCTCCAACATGCAGCCGCTAGCAGGTGTTGTGGCTCCAGGTGAATCAAGCTGGACAGCGGGATGGAGCGTCTGCATCGGTCACGGCATCGACGAACAACAACCCTGAACACGCGCTCCATGCCGCGCGTGCTCTTCTCCAATGCTGACCACCTCCAGGTGCATCCCAGGGTGCAATGGAGCAGTGGAGGGCTGATGTGGAACATTTGGTTGCAGCAGCAGCCGATCGCATCAGCAACCAAGGTCCTCCCCCCTCGGGGCGGGCCCCATCGCAGCATCGAACCGTGTCTGGCAGACTTGGTCCGCACGCTTCCCAACATAGAAGGCATGCTGCATCTCAACAAGCGACGTCGCTGCCTCCCGGGGCGCACGCACCCATACGGTAACTATACTTTCAACTCATAACCTCCGGGCAGACTTGATCGCCGTTACTGTCAACAGGATGACCGAGTCCATATCGAGCGCGCTCGCGAAAGGCGAGAGGGTCGAGACAGTCCTACTCCCTCGGGAGTAGGAGGAGGCTGTTCTGCCCTGGCCATGCACCTACGCATGGTCAGATGGCCACAAAAGTTCTGGCCTCACCTGCTGGATAAATTTGACGGGACTGTCAATCATGCTGAGTTTCTCTAAATCTACTCCATCGCAATCCTCGCGGCCGAAGGCAATGAGGTTGTGATGGCCAACTATTTCCCTGTAGCTTTGACTAGGACCGCCAGGTCCTGGTTCATGAGCTTTCCACCCGACTCCATCAACAGTTGGGCGGAACTGTGCCAACAGTTCACCACCAATTTCGGGAGTTATACACCCGACCAGGCAGTGAACTGGACCTTTTTGCTGTCAAGCAGAAGGGGGGAGAGTCTCTGTGATCTTTCATCCAAAGGTTCTCCCAGGTACGAAATACTATTCCTTCTATCTCCAGCGCCTCTGTTATTGTGGCATTTAGACAGGGCATACGAGACAAGAAGATGCTGGAGAAGCTGGCGACCAAGGAGATCACCAGCGTCACGGAACTCTTCAGCTTGGCAGATAAATGCGCCAAAGCTGCGGAGGGCCGTGAAATGCACTCCCAACCACCTCCGGAGGACAAAAAAAAATTCTCCAAGGGTGAAGCCACTACCTTCGGGAGTGGTAAAAAGAAGAAAAAGTCCAACGACAAGAAAAAGCCATCGGTCGGCACACCAACTGCTGCAGCTGTTGCAGCTTCAGGTGGCCGGGGGCCACACCCCGAAAAATGACCTCGGTCGTCGTCTGAAGACGGAGGAAGCTCCAAGATGTGGTGTCCTATACACAAGTCGAACAGCCACAACCTGGAAGGCTGCCGGGAGGTCCAGAACCTTGCCGAGCGCTACAACAAGCGCCGGGAAGAAGTTCCTTTCTGTCAAAGGGAAGGGAAACAGAAAGTCGACGAAGCTCCGACTGAAGAGGAGTTAGGCTTTCAGGACCCTAAAAAGGTCTTGAAGGATGTTTACACCTCCATCGATGATGACTCCGACGTCTCCGACAACGAATGTTGGAAAACCATGAACACCATCTTTGGTGGTTCGTGGGACATCACCTCCCGTCGTGTCCTCAAGATCATGCGGCGGGACATGGCCTCAGTAGCTCCTACTGCTAGGGCGGAGCCGCAACGGAAGTGGATGGACACTTCCATCACTTTCGATGCTTCGGACTGCCCTCGGAATATGATCGAAGCTGGCCAACTCCCATTGATGGTATCTCTGACCATCAACAACATCCAAATCCATCATGTAATGGTGGACGGAGGTTCAGGGCTGAACCTCATAAGCTTTGAAGCCTTCGTCAAGCTTCAGCTCCGACCTTCGGACCTTCGCCCCTCTCGAACTTTCTCCGAAGTAGGTCCGGGGGTCATAACCCCACTCGGTGCAATTACTCTTCAAGTGACCTTCGGGACCCGGGAGAATAATCGCACTGAGAAGTTGGTCTTCGACGTGGCGCATATCAACTTACCCTTAAACGCCATTTTGGGCAGGCCAGCCTTATACAAGTTCATGGATGCTGCTTATTATGGCTACTTGGTGTTAAAGATGCCAACACCAGCAGGTGTTCTCCAGATCCGTGGAGATCGCACCGCTGGAGTGATAGCTCTGGAAGAACTCCACGCGCTTGCTATAGTGCAGGAGGAAGAATCCGGAAACGAACAAGCTCTGAAACCCTCGAGCATTCGTCATCGAGGCTCAACCTCCGCACCTCGCGTGCAACCAAGCGGCGACACCGACATTCCCGTCAAAGTCGTCCAAATCGGTTCCGACGCTGCTCAGACCACCCATATACCGGGAGGTCTAAATGACAAATAGGAACTCGCACTCATCACTTTCCTCGAGGCTAACATCGACGTGTTTGCCTGGCAACCGTCGCAAATGCTTGGGTTCCCTAGGGAAGTGATCGAGCATAACCTGAAGATCTATCCCGATGCTCGGCCTGTACATCAGAAGCCTCAGAAGCAATCAGTAGAGCGACAGAACTTCATACGTCAAGAAGTGAAGAGGTTGCTGGAAGCTGGATTCATCCGAGAAGTCTTCCACCCAAAATGGCTGGCAAACCCAGTCATTGTACCCAAGGCCGGTGGGAAACTTTGGATGTGTATCGACTACACTACAGTAAATAAGGCATGTCCAAAAGATCCATTCCCACTACCTAGAATAGATCAGATAGTGGATTCCACCTCCGGGTGTGAATTAATGTGTTTCCTAGACGCATATTCTGGGTACCATCAAATCAGAATGTCTAGGGAAGATGAAGAGCATGCCTCCTTCATCACGGTAGATGGATTATATTGTTACACTGCCATGCCATTCGGTCTCAAAAATGCTGCTTCAACATTTGTACGAGCTATGTACAAAACTTTTGGAGAGCTTATTAGAGATGTAGTGGAAGTGTATGTCGATGACATCGTCGTCAAGATCAAGAACAAGGAGTCATTCCTTGACACCTTGCAAGCTGTCTTCGACAAGCTGCGAGTCACTCGCACAAAGCTGAACCCGGACAAGTGTGTCTTCGGGGTTAGCTCCGGAAAACTTCTTGGTTTCTTGGTGAACCACTGAGGAATAGAAGCAAACCCGGCGAAGAAAAAAGCTATTGAAGACATGCGGCCACCAGCCCGCATCAAGGACGTCCAGAAGCTGACTGGATGTCTAGCTGCCCTTAGCCGGTTCATCTCAAGACTGACGGAACAGGCGCTACCCTTCTTCAAGCTATTGAGGAAGTCCAGACCATTCCAATGGTATGAAGAAGCAGAAAAGGCATTCCAAGAGCTAAAGCAGCTCCTCACCACCCTACCAACCTTGGTAGCTCCGAACCCTAGTGAGCCACTACTGCTTTACATTTCGGCAATCGACGAAGTTGTCAGCATGGTCCTGGTTGCAAAAAGACCAGAACCATCTCCAGTTCAGGAATCCAGACCTTTTCGGGAAGGTTCGGAGCTAACTGAAGTTGAGTTTGGGTCCCAGCTCCCAGACCTTGATCCTCAAGGCGAAATGCTGAAGGATCCATGTACTTCAAATGAAGGAGTCACTGCCGCTGAACAAGAAGGTTCGGACCCCTCTGAGAGGGTCCGGGTAGATGAGGAGGAAGCTCCGGGCCCCTCCGGGAGGGTCCGGACGGTCCAGCGCCCAATGTACTTCATCAGCGAAGTACTCCATGACGCCAAGACTCGGTACCTGGAGGTGCATAATCTGCTTGAATGTGTCCTAGAGGGGGGCTGAATAGGCCTTTTGAATTTCCTGCACACTTAATAGAATCGTCAAAACTTGGTTGGCCGGACTAGTCCGGTCGTGTGGGCGGACTTGTCCGGTGTGCTAAAAATATGTGTGTTGATCAGGTGTTGTTTGGGAAACTAAATTTCTTTAGCAGCGGAAATGAGAACAACTGATATTTTATTTGAGATTAATATAAGAATGCAGGTAAAACTTATAATTGTCTTAGGTTGATGTTTAGCACTCAAGTGATCTAATGACCAACATTTAAAGGAAATAAGATGTAAGACACACGAATTTTTCCCGAGGTTCGATCTCACCACGAGATCTATGTCCTCGTTGAGGGAGCTCACACAGAGCCGGGTCTCCAGCCCTTTCCCTCTTCAAGTCACCACGAAGGCCGACTTGATTCCACTATCACTGGTAATCACCAAGTTTGTGGGGCAACCTCACACATTGAGGGCTCCCACGAGAATTACAACGAAAGAAATGATCAAATACACTCAAAAGTATTACAATGCAGAGTATGAGTGTAGAAAGATCAAACCCCAAGAGCTCGCAATGAAGGAACGACGATCTCCCAATCCCGAATCCAAGTGTTCAATTGATTTCACTCTTTTTGCACTTTAGATGTGTGGGGAGATGTGTTTTGGGCTCTTGGGACGAAGTGGTGGCGCTAGGGTTTGTTCTTTGATCAGTATTTGACGTGTGTTTCAATAGGAAAGTTGTGTACTCTCTATTTATAGGGTTTCCAAAAGGTAGCCGTTGAAAAACCCTAACACCGGACTAGTCCGGTGGAAGTCCGGACTTGTCCAGTCTCAGTGCATTTTGAAGTCCAAAAAGTCTGCCGGACTAGTCCGGTCCAAGCTCGGACTAGTCCGGTGCTGTGTGAAGGTGAACTCCAGAAAGTTAAATGGACTAGTCCGATCTCCACATATGAGAGACTCCAGAAAGATCAACGGACTAGTCCGGTGGTCAACGGACTAGTCTGGTCCCTCAATATGAGAGACTCCAGAAAGATCAACGGACTAGTCCGATGGACGCACAGACTAGTCCGGTCTCCCAATAAGTGAGATTCCAGAAAGATAAACGGACTAGTCCGATCCATGATCGGACTAGTCCGGTGCTTTGTGAAAGTTAGGTTAATTTTAATCCCTTACCCTCGCGCAAAGTTGTGAGCTCTTGGAGTGTGTCTTTCATACACTCCTTATACATTCAAAACCTAATTTGGTCTTCCAAGCTTCATCAAAGTATCTCTCTTTGAACACCACTTCATTTTTCACCTTTTTGTGCGCACTGAGCTGTTTCACTTGTTTGTCCTGCAATCATCTCAGTAGTTTCATTAGGATCTCATATGTTTGTCATCAATTAGCCAAAACCCACAAGGGATATCTTAATGCACTTACAATCTCCACCTTTTTGGTGATTGATGACAACCATTTGAGATATCACAATTGAGAATAAAATCTTGATTTTAATAAGGTATGCACATATGAGAATAATGATAAGTCCACAAAAAGCTTCTCACATATGCACACACCTTATGGTGGGGTGCCTAACAGGTGTGTGATCAACAAGGTGTGATGAAGTAAAGGTAATCAATAATAAGCATAGAGATAATCATCCAAGCAAAAATAAGCATCACACATAAGAGAAGAAATAGTGCATTACAAGGTTTTAAAAATAAGTACATGTCCTTGTTCACAAAAACATAAAGACACCAACTAGAGATGGTCTCAAACTACTAGTCTCAATCTCTCCCCCTTTGGCATCAAGGCACCAAAAAGGGAAAATTTGAGGGGAATCACTCATCGCCACTCTCTTCTTCAGTTTCGGTCCGGTCCTCATCTTCACCACCATCATCATCATTCGCCGGAGCAGACTCTTCCTCGGAGTCCTCAAAGGCGGGCGGGGATCCCACCGGCTCAATCTCCAGTTTGTCACAGATAGCTTTGATGTTGGAATTGACATATTGTTGATGCTTCTTTTGCCTGACTTCAATCTTGCGGCAGCAGGCAAAGATAGAGGTGAGCATTTTGAGCACACCACCGGAGGGTTCATGGGCAGGTGCAGAGCTAGGAGGAGCAGTTGAAGATCTTGTGGCATTCACATCCCGAGTTTTTTTACTCCTCCTCTCAGCTTCAGGGGAGGGAGGTGCATCAGGAGCCGAAGGTAGAGTGTACTCGGTGGGCTTTTGCGGTTTCAACCCCGATGGTGAACATCCTTGACGAACTCAAGTCGAGTCACCTTCTCAATCATGTACATGATATACGGGGCATACCCGCAAGATCTGTTTGGAGTGATTGAGATGTTCACAATGTCATTGTAGATGTATTCAAAGACATTGAACGGCCTCCTCCCACCAATGACCTTCATTAGGGTCCTCAAGGTTCCTTATATAGTCCCCGCATCTCCATCTTTCGGGGCTATTGTCTTCCTCAAGATTCTGTTGAGGACCACAAAGAAGGGCTTCAGATATTTGCTGTTGGGAGGCACATAGGACATCCTTGTGTCATAGAGGAACTTGAGCTCATCCTTCTCTAAGGGTTGCAAATTGTGGACGACAAGATCATGATCTAGAGTATGTTCAAAGTGAAGAATTCTTGCAAACTCATCATAAGTAACACTATACTTGGAACCATGAGTCATCCAAGTAAGACTGTCTCCATCACCACGAGCAAAGTAGAGGGTAGAGTAGAATTGGGTGATGACCTCATTGTTCCAGTCATTCTCAAAAGAAAACAGTTCCTTCAGTCCGTGCCTCTCCAGGGACTCAACCACCTCACGGAAGGCAGGATATTTCTTCGACTGCATGTACCCAATGTTCACCCATTGACTCTTCACAACGGGATTCTTCATCTTCATATACACATGCTCGTAGTAGTCGGCATGAAAGTTGCTCCAAAATCTTGGGTCTGAGCATTGCCGAGGTTGATCATACACATTAACCTGCCTGAAGCTATCGGCAAGCTCACCCCCTTTTCCGGTGAAATCTTTACTCGAGCGCTGCCTGTTGCAGTGACTTGAGTTCTTCATCTTCAAGGGTCCAATGGGACCACTAGCAAGGCCCTTTCCTTTGTTGAGAGTCCTCTTTGGCCCTAAGGAGCTCTCGCCAGCTTTTCCTTGGGCCTTCTTAACAACCACTCTCCCTTTCTTGCGCAAGTTGTCGTCGGAGGGTGGAGAGTGCACATTTACATCATGTCTTTTCTTCATGTACCTCTCCTTGGCTCTCTTCACTTTTTCGCGTTCAACTTCTTCATCAACATGGAAGGAGCTGTCATCTGAGCTTGAAGACATCGTGCCTAATAAGGAGTTCATGATTTAGATGAGAATGAACTAAGAATGAAGGAGATGTGAGGATTCAAATGTTAGAGACCGGACTTGTCCGGTTTCAGAGTGCGGACTTGTCCGGTGTACCGGACTAGTCCGTATCTGGGAGCCGGACTAGTCCGGCCTGGCACAAGAACCCTAACAAAACTATGAATCACAACTTCTATCTAAGGATGCAAAGGAGCATGAAGGTGAAAGGAATACATCTCTGAAGCCAATGTACTTCCTTGGAATCAAGAGAAATAAGCTAGAACTAGAAAAGTTGAGAGTTTGACTTTAAGGAGAAATTTACCGAGATTTGAAGTTTCGCGTTGAAGGAGCACGAATCTGTCCGGATGAGTTTGGAGTGGAGTATCAACTCGTGGAGGGGAGGATTTCCCACGGAGAAAACTTGGATTTTGAGGGCTCAACTCGAAAGTCACTTTTGGGGGCTAGGGTTCGAGAGGTGAGGGTTCAACTCAAAGTGGAGGGAGGTTTGAAACGGTTTTGGGCCGGCCAGCTACTTATATACGCGGCCGACCGGACTAGTCCGGTCAGAGGATGGACTAGTCCGGTGCCCCTGAAAAACCTAGGAAAGAGAGACTGTCCGGACTAGTCCGGTGGCAGACCTTACTAGTCCGGTGTCCCTGGAAAAACTGAGTATTTAGAGATAACTAATAGTGATCCAAGGACAAGTTTTGCAAATAATCTTGGTAATTATGACCAAAAAGTAATCAACAATAAAAAAAATGGTCATAAATTCCAAGTTTCTTCATTAAAATTAGTTTTCTTAGGAGAAAAAGAGGTGAGGGGTAGTTTTAGCAATAAAATGTAACATTTGAAGTTTCAGCCAGGTGTGCAATGTTTCAAGCCACATTTCGAGAGTCAAGAATATTAAGTTCATTCCTAAGTTCACAAAACCTTTTCTCATCCAATGGTTTGGTAAAAATATCCGCAAGTTGTTTTTCAGTTATAACATGTGAAATAGCAATGTCACCTTTTAATGAATGATCTCTAAGAAAATGATGACGGATGTTTATGTGCTTAGTTCTTGAGTGCTCTGCCGGGTTGTGTGCAATTTTTATAGCACTTTCATTGTCACATAGAAGTGGGATATGGTTAAGATTGTAGCCGTAGTCCCTAAGGGTTTGTCGCATCCAAAGTAATTGTGCGCAATAGCTACCGGCTGCAATATATTCTACTTCTGCTGTGGAAAGGGCAATGGAGTTTTGCTTTTTAGATGACCAAGAGACTAGGGACCTACCAAGAAACTGACAAGTCCCTGACGTGCTCTTTCTATCGACTTTGCATCCTGCATAGTCGGTATCGGAATACCCTATCAAGTTAAATTTGGATCCTTTGGGATACCAAAGGCCCAAGTTGGGTGTGTGCACAAGGTACCTTAGGATTCTTTTTACCGCGACTAAGTGACACTCTTTAGGTGCGGCATGAAACCTTGCACACAAGCAAACACTAAGCATAATATCTGGCCTAGATGCACATAAATAAAGTAAGGAGCCAATCATGGACCGATATACCTTTTGGTCCACATTTGGACCATCTTCATTGAGGTCGAGGTGTCCATTAGTAACCATGGGTGTCTTGATGGGCTTGACTTTGTCCATATTGAATTTCTTGAGAATGTCTTGTGTATATTTGGTTTGGCTTATAAATGTACCTTCTCTTAGTTGCTTCACTTGGAATCCCAAGAAGAACTTCAATTCGCCCATCATTGACATCTCCAACCTATCTGCCATAATTTTGTTAAATTCTTCACAGAAGGATTTGTTAGTGGATCCAAAGATAATGTCATCAATGTAAATTTGACATACAAATAAATGATCATCACAATATTTAGTGAAAAGTGTATAGTCAGCTTTACCAATTTTGAATCCATTCTGAATTAGAAAATCTCTAAGACACTCATACCAAGCTCGAGGAGCTTGTTTGAGGCCATAGAGAGCCTTACGCAGTTTGTAGACATGGTTGGGATACTTCTGGTCTTCGAATCCTGGTGTCTGCTCCACATAAACTTCCTCCTTGATTGGGCCGTTTAAGAAAGCGCTTTTGACGTCCATTTGATACAGCTTAAAATTATGGTGAGTAGCATATGCTAATAAAATACGAATGGACTCAAGTCTAGCTACAGGAGCGAAAGTTTCATCGAAGTCTAAACCTTCGACTTGAGAATAGCCTTTGGCCACCAATCTTGCCTTATTTCTTGTTACTACTCCATGTTCATCTTGCTTGTTCCGAAAGACCCATTTGGTTCCAACTATGTTCGCCTTTGGTCTCTCCACCAGCTCCCATACTTCATTTCTCTTGAAGTTGTTCAGCTCCTCTTGCATTGCAATCACCCAGTATGGATCCCTTAAGGCTTCTTCTACCCTGTATGGTTCCAGAAAAGACACAAAAGAATAGGATTCACGGAAATTTGCAACTCGAGATCTAGTAGTTACTCCCTTAGCAATATCTCCAATGATATTGTTGACAGGGTGGTCTCTTTGCACGCTCTGGTGTACTCTTGGGTGTGGAGCTTGTGTAGTTGCTTGTTCTTCATTATCTTAATGTGCATTGTCTCCCCCTAGATCATTGTTTCCATGATTGTCCTGATCTTCTTGATCTTCCTCCTCTTGATCTTGTGCAAGAGCTCCCCCTTGAGTATTGCCTTCGTGTTGAGGTTCATCTTGTGCATTTGAGTCGAATGTTTGCTATTGTGGTAAGATATCACCAAGTCCCATTTTCTTCAGTGCTTCATATGGAGCTTCCTCTTTATCTAGCACACACTTATCAACTTGCTCCACGGTAAGGAGCTCATATGGGGTTTTATTCAGTAGTCGATGGAGATACAGTCAATTCGTGGCATGGCAAGCGATGTTCACCGCTTCTGCCCAAAATCGATCTGATGTCTTGTATTCATCCAACATAGTTCTCGCCATTTCGATCAATGTTCTGTTCTTCCTTTCGGCCACTCCATTTTGTTGAGGGGAGTAGGGTGCCGAGAATTCATGCTTTATCCCTTCTTCATCGAGAGACTCTTCAACTTGGAGGTTCTTGAATTCTGTCCCGTTGTCACTTCTGATGTTCTTTATGGTTGATGAGAATTCGTTCCGAGCTCTTTTCAAGAACTTCTTGAGGATCCCCTGAGTTTCTGATTTATCATACAAGAAAAATACTCAGGTAAATCTTGAAAAGTCATCAACAATTACTAAACCGTATTTGTTACCGCCGATGCTGATGTACGAAACTGGACCAAAGAGATCCATGTGGAGAAGTTCCAGCGGTCTTGCGGTAGTCATCACATTCTTGGCGGGGTGTGGTGCTCCGACTTGTTTTCCTGCTTGACAAGCGCTGCACGACCTGTCCTTTTCAAAAACCACATCCTTAAGACCACGGATGTGACCACCTTTTAGAAGTTTCTGCAGATTTCTCATCCCAACATGAGCTAGTCGTCTATGCCACAGCCATCCCATGTTGGTCTTAGCAACCAAGCAAGTGTTGAGTTCGGCTTTATCTTTGTTGAAGTCAACTAGATAAAGCTTGCCCTTCAACATTCCCTTGAATGCAATCGAGCCATCGCTTCTTCTAAAAACAGTCACACCCTCATTAGTGAATAAACAGTTGTAACATTTGTCGCATAGTTGGGATATTGACAAAAGGTTATAATATAAAGAATCTACATGTAAAACATTTGATAAGGTATGTTGAGAGGATATTTCAATGTTACCACTACCAAGGACCTTTCCTTGGCTATTGTCTCTGAAGTATATGCCTTCACCTGGATACTTGTTGTACTCGTACTCTACAAACATACCTCTCTCTCCGGTCATGTGATTTGTGCATCCGCTATCAAGTACCCATTTTGTTCCACCGGAGGAGTAAGCCTGCAAAAAGAATTATTCCTTAGTTTTAGGTACCCAAGCTTGCTTGGGTCCTCTCAGGTTAGTCACAAGAGTCTTGGGCACCCACACACAAGTTTTCAAGTTCTTGTGGCGTGGCCCTGTATATTTGGCAATGACTTTTCCATATTTGGCTTTCATAAGAACATAAGAAGCGTCAAATGTACGAAACAATATTTGTGGTTCAGATTCATGGGATTTTTCCTTAACAAAGACAATTCTATTCTTAGCATGATTAGAAGTAGACATATGTTTGTCTTATCAAAACCAAGGCCATCTTTGACATTAGGAGGTCTAGTGACCATATATGCACTGCGTGCATATTTGATCTTCTCCTTATCAAAGATGCCGCTTGGAGGGGCATGCATATTATGAGAAGTTGAAGTATTAGAAATAATCTTCTTCTTACTGGAGCAAGTGCAAGTTCCGATTGTTCCCGAACTTATATCTTTGGAGGAGGAGCTCTTGGAGGACGAGGAGTCTCTTTGCTTGAGTGACTCAACTTGCACTTCAAGGATCTTGTTAGCTTTTGACAAGTTAGCAAGTTCTTCCTTGATTGCAATATGCGAGTCTTCTAGCTTTGAGTAAGTTTCCTTACTCAAGGCTAGCTCAACTTCAAGCGACTCGTTCTTCTCTCTTTCAAGCCCGAGAAGCTTTTCAACTTCTTGATATCTCTTACTTTAACGGATGAGCATATCTTCTTGTCGGTCAAGAAGTTCCTCCTTTTCAAAAATTTCATTCGACAACATTTCCATTTTCTTTAGAGCCATTTTACTTAGTCCTCTAAACATTTCTTCATTATCACTAGAGCTGTCAAAGTCATCAATAGAGGAATTTAGCGTAGGAGGAGTGAGCTGTACCTTTTTCTTGCCTTCCTTAGCCATAAGGCAAGTGTGGTTGTTCATGTCCCATCCTCCCATGTTTGGAAAGAGTGTGGCCTTCATAGTAGGTTTCTTGATTGTGATAGTGGCCATCTCTTCTTCTTCATCGGAGGAGGACTCGTCGTTTGAGTCCCACTCCTTGCCAATGTGAGCTTGATGGGTTTGTCTTCTTTTTCTGAAATTTTTCTTTTCTTGAGATCTTGTTTCCTTCTTCTTTTTGTTTTCTTCATAAGGGCAGTCCACCATGAAGTGACCATACTCTCTGCAGTTGTAGCAAGTGCATCGAGCCTTGGATTTTCCTTTATCCTTGATTTTGCCTTCATTTGAGTTGTTGCCGTGTCTTCTTTTCATCATTCGCTTGAACTTCTTGATAAAGAGTACCATTTCTTCATCATCAAGATCGGTGCTCTCGTCACTTGTATGCCCATGGTCTTGATCTTCATGAGCTTCTTTGAGTTTGCGTCAGCATGTTGCTTTGAGAGCAACCTCTTTCTTTTTGGAGGAAGTGAGTTCGGCCAAGTCTTTGACGTATTGTGCCTCTTTCTCCATCATTTCATGGTTTATGATCTTTACCAACAGCTCATCGGGAGTAATTTTGTGAAACCCGGGGCTTTCTCTAATCATTGAGCAAAGTTTGACATTTCTTGGCATGAAGGCTCTAATCATTCTCTTGACTACCTCGTGATCCGTCCATTTCTTACTTCCATAGGCACGTATTTTGTTGATGAATGCCTTCATCCGGTTGTACATGTCTTGAGGTGATTCGCCTTCTTCAATAGCAAATCTCCCCAACTCTCATTCAAGCATTTCGATTTTAGCTTCACAAACCAATCTATTTCCTTTGTGAGCTGTCTTGAGTATATCCCAGATTTCCTTTGCACTTTATAAGCCATCAATCTTGGTAATTTCCTCTCTGCTTAGTGATGATGTGATCACGGCGACGGCTTGTGCATTTCTGTGAATCTCTTGTTCTTGTTCTCGGGTGAGTTCTTCATCCGTGTCCGGGATATCTATGCCAGTGCAAACAATGTGCCACAGACTAGGATTTAAGGATATTAGATGCATCTTCATGTTGTACTTCCACATTGTATAGTCGCTTCCATCACACTGTGGAGGTTTTCCCATAGGAATGGAAAGATAGTGATTGTTTGAATTGAGACGGTTGTAGTTGTAAGGGTGTCGGGAGTAGTCGTGATGACCACTCTCCGTCGTCTTCTCTTCTTCTTTTCCCTTTTGTCCTAGCAGTTTCTTTCTCAGAAGTGCCTTTAATTGTCGCACTTCTTCATCATCGTGTGGGCTCTCTTTCAGCACATCACAAGTTTTAGTTTCTTGTTCCTCCTCATTAATGTTCATCTTCGAGATATCGTTGTTCTTCTCAGAGGCCATTGATCTCTCCGAGATGTGAGTCTCATTGGTGGAGAACCTTGCTCTGATACCAATTGAATGTGGCCTAGAGGGGGGTGAATAGGCCTTTTGAATTTCCTGCACACTTAATAGAATCGTCAAAACTTGGTTGGCCGGACTAGTCCGGTCGTGTGGGCGGACTTGTCCGGTGTGCCAAAAATATGTGTGTTGATCAGGTGTTGTTTGGGAAACTAAATTTCTTTAGCAGCGGAAATGAGAACAACTGATATTTTATTTGAGATTAATATAAGAATGCAGGTAAAACTTATAATTGCCTTAGGTTGATGTTTAGCACTCAAGTGATCTAATGAACAAAATTTAAAGGAAATAAGACGTAAGACACACGAATTTTTCTCGAGGTTCGATCCCACCACGAGATCTACGTCCTCGTTGAGGAAGCTCACACATAGCCGGGTCTCCAATCCTTTCCCTCTTCAAGTCACCACGAAGGCCGACTTGATTCCACTATCACGGGTAACCACCAAGTTTGTGGGGCAACCTCACACGTTGAGGGCTCCCACGAGAATTACAACGAAAGAAATGATCAAATACACTCAAAAGTATTACAATGCAGAGTATGAGTGTAGAAACATCAAACCCCAAGAGCTCGCAATGAAGGAACGACGATCTCCCAATCTCGAATCCAAGTGTTCAATTGATTTCACTCTTTTTGCACTTTAGATGTGTGGGGAGATGTGTTTTGGGCTCTTGGGACGAAGTGGCGGCGCTAGGGTTTGTTCTTTGATCAGTATTCGACGTGTGTTTCAATAGGAAAGTTGTGGACTCTCTATTTATAGGGTTTCCAAAAGGTAGCCGTTGAAAAACACTAACACCAGACTAGTCCGATGGAAGTCCGGACTTGTCCGGTCTCAGTGCATTTTGATGTCCAGAAAGTTTGCCGAACTAGTCCGGTCCAAGCTCGGACTAGTCCGGTGCTGTGTGAAGGTGAACTCCAGAAAGTTCAACGGACTATTCCGCGGACTAGTCCGATCTCCACATATGGGAGACTCCAGAAAGATCAACGGACTAGTCCGGTGGTCAACGGACTAGTCCGGTCCCTCAATATGAGAGACTCCAGAAAGATCAACAGACTAGTCCGGTGGACGCACGGACTAGTCCGGTCTCCCAATAAGTGAGATTCCAGAAAGATAAACGGACTAGTCCGATCCATGATCGGACTAGTCCGGTGCTTTGTGAAAGTTAGGTTAATTTTAATCCCTTACCCTCACGCAAAGTTTTGAGCTCTTGGAGTGTGTCTTTCATACACTCCCTATACATTCAAAATCTAATTTGGTCTTCCAAGCTTCATCAAAGTATCTCTCTTTGAACACCACTTCATTTTTTACCTTTTTGTGTGCACCGAGCTGTTTCACTTGTTTGTCCTGCAATCATCTCAGTAGTTTCATTAGGATCTCATATGTTTGTCATCAATTAGCCAAAACCCACAAGGGATATCCTAGATGCACCTACACTGCTCTACGCAGTTCTTATTGCATCTAGGAAGCTCTGACACTACTTCCAAGCTCACAAGATTTCAGTGGTAACCTCTTATCCACTACGTGCAATCTTGCATAACCCCAATTCCACTGGGAACATTGCAAAGTGGCCAGCGGAATTAGCCGAGTTCGACCTTGAATTCGTCCCAAGACAAGCGATCAAGAGTCAAGCACTGGTGTACTTCGTGGTGGAATGGACCCCCTCTCCATCAAATCCTAGGGGCCCAGTGAGCAGAAGTCGGAACCCAAGGTTCCGGTCTTCACTGAGCCTCGCTGGACTCTCTACTTCGACGGCTTCGTGCAGAAGCAGGGGGCCGGAGCTGGAGTCCTTCTCCTCACTCCGACCGGGGAGAAGGTTAAATACATGGTGCACCTTGACTTCAAGGCGACCAACAACATGGCAGAGTATGAAGCACTAATTTATGGACTCAAGGTGGCACTATCGTATGGTGTCAAGCAACTGTTGGTAAAGGGTGATTCACAACTTGTTGTAAAACAAGTCAAAGGTGAATGTTGCTGAAACAACCCTCAACTAGATGCATACCTACTTGAAGTCTAGAAGCTTCAGAAGGACTTCGACGTCCTAGATCTTTGCCATGTCCTACGTCTCAACAACGCTGAAGACGACGAACTCTCGACGAAAGCTTCAAATGGGGCTCCGGCTCCCGACGGAACCTTCGTCCAGAGGTTGTCTAAACCTACAGCTCAACCTGCCGAGCTGAGCGAAGGGGGCGAGACCAGCACCTCGAAGCTGGCGGTCCTGATGGCCGTGTTACCATGGCGTCCATCAAGGGTCGTAGGTGCTGCAGGAAGCTCCGAGCAACCCAGCACGCAAGACTCAAATCCTCATGCTAGTTCCGATGCATGGATCTCGGAGATCCGGAGTTACTTGAAAGACAATTTCCTTTCTGAAGATAATGTATCCGCTGATCGATTAGTCAAATTGGCTAAAAGATACACACTGGTAGAAGGGGATCTCTACCGGCATGGTGCCAACGGCGTCCTAATGCGGTGCATTACAAGGGAAGAAGGTTGCGAGCTCCTCGCGAAAATCCTTGGAGGCGAGTGTGGGAACCACGCGTCCTCCCGCACGCTGGTCGGTAAAGCCTTTCGACATGGCTTCTACTGGCCTACAGCGCTCCAGGATGCAACTGAGCTAGTGAAGAAATGCGAAGCATGCTAGTTCCATGCAAAGCAAATTCACACACCAGCTCAGCCTCTACAAATGATACCTTCTACATGGCCTTTCGCTGTGTGGGGGATGGATATCCTGGGACCTTTCCCAAGAGCCGCTGGAGGTTACAAGTTTCTGTATGTTGCCATTGACAAATTCACCAAATGGCCAGAACCAACTCCGGTTGTGAAAATAAACAAGCAATCAGCTATCAACTTATTGCGGTCCATCGTATGCAGATTTGGAGTCCCAAACAAGATCATAACTGATAATGGGACCCAGTTCACAAGCTCTGCATTCCAAGGATATTGCGAAGACCTCAGCATTCAGGTCAGCTACGCTTCTGTAGCTCACCCAACAAGCAATGGCTAAGCTGAGAGAGCAAATTCAAAAATCCTCAAAGGGCTCAAGACGCGCACATACGAGCGCCTGAAAAACATGGAGTCAACTGGATCGAAGAGCTTCCGCCCACACTTTGGGCCAACAGGACAACTCCAAACCTATCAACTGGAGAGACACTCTTCTTCTTGGTGTACGGAGCTGAAGCAGTCCTTCCTCCAGAAATCACCTTGGGGTCGCTCCGGGTCCGGAACTTCGACGATGCCACGCAGGACCAGCTCCGGCGTGAATACCTTGACCTCCTTGAAGATGGAAGGTGCTGAGCAGCTATTCGGAATGCCCGATACCGCCAAGCTCTTCGGCGCTATCACCAACAGCATGTTCACAGCCAACAGCTCGAGGAAGGCGATCTGGTGCTACGGAGAATACAATCCAGAGAAGGGTTAAACAAACTTTCCCCCAGCTGGGAAGGACCTTTCCGAGTGATCAAAGTATCCCGTCCCAGATGCGTTCGCTTGGCAACCGAGGATGGGACACCTCTCCCTAACCCTTGGAATATTGAGCACCTCCATAAGTTCTACGCTTAATATCATGGAGGTGAGTCTATAATTACATGTGATGTATGTTATAGAGTCATTGTACAGAGTCGAGTAGCTCCTCCGGGAGAACAGTCGGACCTTCCCCGGAAGGTCCGCAAAGTTCAGGCAACACTTGTCACAGTCTCAGAACTAAAAGTGTAGCTAACTACCTTGGGTCAAACGAGAAACGAAACACACTTAGCCTGGTTCTATACCCTAAGAGTGTACTTGATTCCCCTGTACCCCGGACCTATAATGAAAGACATCATTGTGTGAAAACAGACTCCACGTACATTTATTTTTTACAGGCTCAATATTTTTTATTTTTCTCTTTCTTGTCTATAACAAAGTTGTGCAATTCTTAGGAAACTTTAGCTCGACCAATTTATGTAGAATTCGAGTTGCATTGTCTATTCTTCCGGGTCCAAGCATTGTTAATGGTCTACTTGTCTGAAAGCCGCCAAGCCAATCTAGGGCTGGAGTGTGCTATCAACTTAGCCTGGTCATGCACCCTAAGTACGCCAATCTACCTACACCCCGGCAGGCTGAAGTAAGACGAGTCCAGAAACGATCGAACCAGGAGGAAATAAGCCAGTGCACTTGATTGTATTTAGAATTGTGTTCGACATAAAACTTTCTCGGGAATAGTAAGTCGTAATTGAGTTATAGATAGGAAATGGATTTTACTGTTTTCCCTAACTTCAGTGTGCAGGAAAAATAAAGATCTCATGATGATGGTGAATGAAGCCGGAGCTACCAAAGCTCCGACACCCCCTAGGTGGTTTGTAGTCGATGTTCCAAACATTGACAGCGAGCGTCGCTAGAGCTACTTAGCTCCGGTAAAGCCAGGGGGCTAGCCGTCAACGTGGAGAAAAGATGGTGGAAAGACCCCATAGTGGGGTCTGCTGTTGACACATCGCGTGTTGATAGAGGTCACTGCCAGAGCTACCAAGCTCCGACACCCCAGAGGACTAACCGTCAATGCTCTGCGCAATGATGGAGACTCTGCCGGAGCTACTAAGCTCCGACGATGGTCAATGCCAGAGCTACTAAGCTCCGACAACCTCAGGGGGCCTCTATTATCGAACACTTCGGACCTACGTTCTACAAGTTCAAAGCACGCAAGTCTTCAACAACTGTTACATCCTCTTGGTACATGTTCACAATCAAATTGTGTACATCTACCAGGGGCCCAAGTTAGACAAAGGTGTTGAAGACAAAAAATGAAATTCATAAAAACTTGGATTTCATTCATCTGGAGACAAGAGATTACAAAATTGGAGAAAAATAAGAGAGGATACAAGCAGGAGCTACAAAGAGATAGTCCTAGACACTATGGAAGAACGAGGTGACCTTCTGGGCAACATCCGACACGCTGGCTTGGGCAGCTTCTCCCTCTCTGTCGATGGGGCCTTCAAGCATCGGGTCCAGTGGGAACTGAGGGTCCCGGCTTGTGTAGCACGTCAGCACGTATTCAGCGACGTTCTTCACCAGGGATTGTCCCTCGGTTTCCAACTGGTCCGCGATGACATCGCCCATCTTGGTGAGCTTGTTGCCTGCGAACTCAACGCCTGCAATGCCTGGTCCAGCTCCGGCTTCGGGTCATCCGGACGCATGGGGCTAAAACTCATTGGCATCAGCGCGTCGTTGGCTTTGCAGAATACCGCCTGGGGAGTCACCCCTCCCTCCACGCATTGGCGGATCTTGGTCAGAGTAGAGTTGAAGGTGTCCGATAACATCGGAACTTCGCTCCAAGCTTCAGTGTCGATGTTGGGGAGACTTTCGGGCAGCTCCAGCTTCTCATGCTCCCCCACCCTGATGACAATACAATCCTTCTTCTAGTCGTCCCACTTCCCAGAAGGGAATGACCGCAAGTACTTGTACGGGCACTTCTTGCACTTCACAAAATAATAGAAGCCAAGGTACTCGTCACTCTTGCTGGTGGTGTGGATGGTGAAGAAGGTGTGGAAGAGCTCGACACAGGGGGGAATGCATCTCGTAGAAGTGGACAAATATCGACACCAGAAGAATGGAGTGGGGGCCAAGGTGGTACAGCTGCAAACCATAGAAGTCTAGCAGCATCAAGAGAAAAGTAGAGAAGGGTGGGATCAGTCCCACCATGGTGTACGCGGAGAAGTACACCATGTCGCTGGCATGCTCCTTCTCGAATGGAAGCTTGCCAGCGCGGACCTGGTGGTTGAAGAAGTCACTGGAACACCCCCATGAGGACCCGAACCTTCTTCAAATCACCATCAGTCTTAAGTCAGCTCCTGCAGAGACCCAACTCCATCGCAGCACAGCGGGGCAAGAGATGAAAAGTAGGCTAAAGTTTGGAGGATTTGAGTGCAAGTTCGAATGAAGGCATAAAGAATCCCCAAACGGTGCGCGCTTTCCTTCTTAAGTAAGCCCCCGCAATGCTTGGATGGAAACCGCAGACGAGCCAACGATACAATTCAAAAACTTCACCCTGCCAATGACAAGGGGGCCCGAGGCCACCCCGACGATCAAGACGAGGTCCTTACCCCAGGCGAACAGTTGTCATCATGAAAGGCGGGAAGCCCGAGGGCGGCGGGCTGACAATGCGCGTGGAACCGATACGGTTTTTGTATCGGGAACCGACGACCTTCAATTGCGTGAGATCCACACGCTCAAATCTCACTTGCCGCATCCTGGATATGCCAAACGGCGTTGGTTTAACTGCGAACTACCGCCAACGGCACATCCGAAGACCCTTGAAGACACGGCTCAAAAACCGAAGGATGGACCCACCTCCGGCAGAATGACTTCATCCAAAAGGTCTCTCCCAGAGGTGGGCCCAAGGGGACACTGTCGGTACCTTGCGTACCGTATACCCCTTGGGACTACAAAAAGACCAAAGGAACTTCACCTGTCTTAGTTGAAGACCTGCGAAGGCCCCACATGTCATACGAGACCGGACCTGCCTCCCATCTATGGTTAGTCCCAGTGCTGCCACGTGTATACTACAACCGGACTTACATCCCACACATGGGATAGATCCGGGCTAAACACCTGTGCGGCACCCCCGGACCTAACCCCGACAGAGGGAAGCTCCAGTACCGACACGTGTACATCAACACCGGACCTACCGGTCCCAGACGGCAAGCTCCGAAGTTGCCACGTGTCCAACCGCCGGACCTTCAGCCTCAACAATCAAACTGGTGGACCCCCAACAGCTCGGACCTTCAAGGGGCAATCAAAGACTTCAAGACCCGGTTAAGTGTCATTAATACCATATTAATGACACACGATCGGAATGCCCTTAATACTAGTAACGGCACTATCAAGGCCCGTTACCACACTATTAAGGGTAATTAACCTCATTAATTGTGTATTACGCGTCAATAACCGCCAGGGCCACATGTCGGGCCAGGCTAACGGTGTAACGACCAGTCCTTGTATTATAAAAGGACTGGTCGACGATACATAGGGTACACTCTCTCTCGACTCCTCTAACACTCTTGCTCTCTGGAAGCTCTCGACTCTGAGACGCTCAATACAACAATTACACACCCCGTGGAGTAGGGTATTACGCTCAGGCGGCTCGAACCACGTAAATCTCTGTGTCTACTTGTCATCGTGTTCTGAATCTCTGTGCGCCCAATACCGAACTACAAACTCCACGGGCTACCAACAGTAGTACCGGGAGAATTGCCGGATCAACACTCCGACAAGAACCTTAGTTGAGATGGCTAGGACTATGCTTGATGAATATCAAACTCCTAGGAAATTTTGGGATGATGCGATTGCAACTGCTTGTTATGTCTCGAATCGTGTTTTCTTGCGCGCTAAGCTAGGTAAAACACCATATGAGCTCCAGTTTGGACATAGGCCTATTGTTACACACTTTCGGGTCTTTGGTTGCAAATGCTTTGTTAAGAAACATGGTAATCTTGATGAATTTGAACCTAGATCCATTGATGGCATGTTTCTTGGTTATCCATCTCATACTAGAGGCTATCGTGTGCTTTTACTTGACACTAACAAAATTGTGGAGACTTGTGAGGTGTCTTTTGATGAAGCTATCACAGGTACTAGCTCAAACATTGCAGGCCCGGATCCATATCCGCAGGGGGAGAGCATTTTCGTTGAAGATGAGGAAGAAGTGGTGTTGCTGCCCAAAAATTCAGCAGTTAATGACATTGTTCTAGCTCCTGATTTTGATTCACTACCAGCACCGATGACCACCATTGCTGATCCAAATCCTCCTCAAGTCACAAGCTCATCGATTTGTGATGAACATGAAGAAGAAGAATCTTGTGAAGTGTCCACTCCCCTCCGGGTTCTCAAAAGTCATCCTCCACAACAAATGATTGGAAGCTTGCATGAACGAGTCACACGGCTCAGGTTTTGTGATCCAAACTATCATGCTCATTCTGCTTTTGTTGCTTCTTTTGAACCCAAAGATATATCACATGCACTCACTAATGAATCTTGGATTATTGCCATGCAAGAAGAGTTAGAAAATTTTGAAAGAAATAATGTTTGGAAACTTGTACCTCCACCTCAAGGTCACACTTTAATTGGAACTAAATGGGTGTTTAAAAATAAACAAAGTGAGGATGGGTTTGTGGTTAGGAATAAGGCTAGGTTGGGTTCTCAAGGTTTCACTCAAGTTGAAGGTCTAGATTTTGATGAAACTTTTGCTCCTGTTGCTAGATTAGAAGCCATAAGAATTTTATTAGCTTTTGCTGCATCTAAAGGTTTTAAGCTATATCAAATGTATATTAAAAGTGCTTTTCTAATGACTACATAGATGAGGAGGTTTATATCAAACAACCACCGGGTTTTGAAAATCTAGATTTTCCTAATCATGTTTGCAAACTGTCCAAAGCCTTGTACGGTCTCAAACAAGCCCCTAGAGCATGGTATGATAGGTTAAAAACATTCTTACTTGAAAAGGGGTTTACCATGTGCAAGATTGATAAAACTCTTTTTGTGCTTAAGCATGACAATGACTCATTATTCGTTCAAGTGTATGTGGATGATATTATCTTTGGTTGTGCTTCTCATAATTTTGTGTCCAAGTTTTCAGCTATGATGAGTTCAGAATTTGAGATGAGTATGATGGGAGAACTCACGTACTTTTTGGGGCTGCAAATCAAGCAAACCAAGTAGGGTACCTTTGTGCATCAAATGAAGTATACAAAAGACCTCCTAAGGCGCTTTAACATGGACAAAAGCAAGCCCCTTCGGACACCAATGGGAACAACAACAACACTTGAACTTGATGAAGATGGTGAACCCGTGGATCAAAAAGAATATAGAAGCATGATCGGATCACTTTTGTACCTCACGGCACCAAGATCGGACATACAATTCAGCGTATGTCTTTGTGCACGTTTTCAAGCCTCCCCACGTGCTTCACATCGTCAAGCCCTCAAAAGGATTCTCAGGTACTTACATAGAACTCAAGAATTTGGTATTTTTCTTCCTTCTTCCTCAACCGTTACTTTGAAAGTTTTTTCGGATGCTGATTTTGGGGGTTGTAGGATTGATAGGAAAAGTACTTCCGGTGCTTGTCATTTTCTTGGTAATTCACTTGTTGCTTGGTCCTCTAGAAAACAAAACTCAGATGCACAATCCACAACTGAATCTGAATATGTAGCTGTTGCTTGTGCTCGCTCACAAATTCTTTGGATTGTTTAAACACTTAAGGACTATGGGGTTGATCTACATAGTGTTCCACTGTTTTGTGATAACACTAGTGTCATTTGCATTGCTAAAACCCTGTGCAATATTTTAGAACAAAGCACATTGGCATTAGGTATCACTTTCTTCGTGATAATGTTGAAAAAAGAAACATTGTACTTCACCATGTAGACATCGAACAACAATTGGCTGACATTTTACAAAACCTTTGGATTTCACTCGTTTTTATTTTATTCGTGGTGAAATAGGGGTTATGCATCCTCATGGCTTACATTGAGAGGGAGTTTTCAAACTTGAGAAGTCTATATATGAATCTGAAATTAAAATAAAATGAGCATAGTATTTCATACATATATGACTTTGTGATTCCTTTTATATGCTGAAAGTTCTTACTACATTACTCGTGTTATACATTTTGTAGTTTTTGCCATGTCTAGTAATTGGAATAATTACTTACACTAAATCTGGTCATAGTCGAACTTTCTTGCTGTTTTGAACTTGTTGCATGCTCACAAGTGCTTTTAATAATGAAAAATTAATCAATTAACTATTCACATGTTGAGCTTTTATGGTCAAATATAAATTGAGAAAAGATCAAGAGAATATACATGCATCACACTTCTTCTTTTGAGATGGCTTATCATTGCACATAGATATGAACTTGGAAGAAGTTGTGTATGACTAAAATCATGTCATTAAGCTTCTGATTGTCAAACGACATAGGTTTGGCTTGGTTGGTTAGAATAAGGCAGATGCGCATATAATCTCTTGCAAATATCATATGATCAAAATTTGTGCTTTGAAAAATAATAAAATGCAGCAACAAGTGTCATGCTTTCAGGTCTTGAAATAGTTAAGTTTGTGAGATCATGACTTGCTTAAATTGAAAATTATATTTGATCTCTAGCATGGCTTACACTATTTTATGTATCTCATTGATGTGATAGTGTAAGTTACTTGATAATATGACTTGGATGAGCTTTGTTTTATATGTATATGTTATAATATGCTCATAACAACTAAAATTTCTCTTTTCAACCTTGTTGAATACATTGTCAAAGGAGGAGAGATAATATGATGAATCTTTAAAGATAAGTATACAAGGGGGAGAAATATGTATAGGGAGAGAAATTTATTTCTATCTCATTTGATTTTCAAAAAGAGGGAGAAATTGTTTTCAAAAATTTTCATGTCAATGTTCAGATTTTAAACGGTGTTGCCTATGCATTCATCAAGGGGAGATTGTGAGACCTATGTGTGCTGAATACATTAGCTTTGACAATAAAAGTTTTGAATGCTGCCATAACATCTTTTTCTGCTAGGTCCGACTTGTTTTGCTAGATCCGACATATGTTGGTAAGCTCCGGCGCTAGATTGTACTAGCTTTGGTTAACTCTGGTGCTAGGTTGTACTAGCTTTGGTAAGCTCCGACGCTAGGTTATACCAGCTTTGGTAAGCTCCGGCTCAAGCTCCGGTTAGTTTTGGCAAGATTTAGGGCTTGATCGCAATGTTCCTGCTTTTACTGTGAAATGTTTCAAACTTGCTTTACATTGTTGGAAAGATTGCTTAGTATTCATTTGCTAAGTTTTTGGTGCGTTTTGGTTGATATGGCTGATATCGTTTTACTGTAGTTTTGCAATATGCTTATGTGAGGTGGTCATGTAAGGTGTTGTGTTCGGAACTAATTTGAGTCAAGTCGTGGATTTGGGCTCGTACGGATTGGTTGTTTGTTCATGTGCAGGTGTTGCTTGAGTTCAAGACATGGCTGGTGACGAGATCCATTGAACTAGTCTTAGGGAGAATATGAGGTTCAACAACCATTATGTGAGGTGTCACGTAAGGTGTTGTGTTCGGAACTAATTTGAGTCAAGTCGTGGACTTGGGCTCGTACGGATTGGTTGTTTGTTCATGTGCAGGTGTTGCTTGAGTTCAAGACATGGCTGGTGACGGGATCCATTGAACTAGTCTTAGGGAGAAGATGAGGTTCAACAACCAAGTTCAGGAGGAATTGTAGTTGAGTTGATCGGGAGGTTGCACAATATGTTTGAATTAAGAACAATGCATATGAAGGTATCGTGGACGTTGTTGGAAGATTTTTGCACGTATGCAAGGAGTGCACGGACGTGTCTACATGGTTTTGAGGCGTGATGAATAGATGTGGACGTAAGAATTGATCGTAAAGGTCCAACCGACTAGGTTATGGACTCAAGCTGCGACTGAGTCGTGTTTGACTCAAATATGGAAAGATTTGAGTTGGTTATGATAGGATTTCGTGTGGGTCACGAATTTGAGTTATTTTAGGAATGTGGGATACGTTCCTAAGGTGTTTGTAAGTCTTAAGATTGCTTGTATATGCGTATAGAAGAGTCTTGAATAGTTATGGAAAGTTACGATTCATGAATTGAGTAGGATTAGAGTCCTACTTGAGATTGGGTTGGCCTAAGGGCTGTTTATATAACCAAGGGAGGCCAGATCTCGTGGTAGACGACTTTAGGGCTGTTCCTCTTGTGTTCTATTGAATAAAATTCGTAGTTTGAAGGAACTTTTGTGCCTTGTTCGTCCGACTTGTTCCAGACAAGTTTTACTCATCGAGTTTCTGGGCAGCACTACCTTTTGTCGGTGATTTTATCATAACTCGAGTTTTACAGATCCAATTGACGTGATTCTTTTTGGGTTGTCTTCACAACTTGATTATCTATCATCTGTCAAAATTTCACGGTCATTGGATTTGTGGTTTCAGATCTACACGAGTTTCTTTACAGCGTTCCAGAACTATTTTTCTCGGGTAGGACAGATTGACCTTTGTTCGATCTTTCGATCGTAACTTGAGTTTCTCTCGACGGATTTGAGTGATTCTTGTTGTGTAATCTTCGTAACTTGATTCTCTCTGATATCTATCATTTTTGTCATGGTGAAACACGTTTAGATTAGTATTACACACGATTTCTTTAACAGATCGTTTTTCTGCCGAATGAGGTTGAGATTTAATTATTTTTGCTGCGTAAGATTTTTTAATCTACTATTCAACCCCCCCCCCTCTGGTAGCTTTTCACGTGCTCTTCGATCCTACACATATTATTTGGGCCTGGAGGTGCAATAGTCTAGAGCAGGGATAAGCGTTGGACAGGCAACCTACGCTCCCAAGCTTGTCTAAAAGTTGGCTTGGAGGAGTGCAATCCTGCATTCCTCATGCACGCAACGGATTACAGGAGTTTGGTGGGAGGACTGCGATATTTGGTGAACACACGCCCCGACCTCGCCTACTCGGTTGGGTACGTGAGTCGGTTCTTGGAGGAGACAAGGGAAGAACACTACACTACAGTCAAGCGCATCGTACGCTATATAGCAGGTACGATCCACTTCGGAGTTTTCTATCCAAAGGGAGGCAAGATGGGGTTGATTGGCTACTGGGATAGCGACTATGCAAGAGACGTGGAGAACCACAAGAGCACAAGCGGGGTGCTGTTTTATCTTGGAAACAACCCCGTTTCGTGGCAGTCCAGCAAGCATAAGGTGATGGCCCTATCCTCGTGTGAAGCAGAATATATTACAGCAGCTCAAGGGGCATGTCAAGGTGTATGGACGACACGATTGATGGAAGACTTGGTTGGAAAAGTGAAGGCTCCAGTGTTGCGGGTTGACAACAAGTCTGCTATAGACTTGAGCAAGAAGCTGGTACACCATGACAGGAGCAAGCACATAGACACCAAATACCACTACATACGTGAGTGTGTGGACAACGATGTTATTATGCTTGAGCAAATATCTACTAAGGATCAGATGGCGGACATCTTGACCAAGGCACTTGAAAGACAGAAGTTCGTCGAGATGAGGAGAAGGCTAGGAGTTATGGATGTACTATAGGGCCAGAGCCAGGAGAAGAATGTTGGGTGACCCTGAGCCCTGGGTCAGGGGCGTGGCAGCCCAGCCCAGGAGAGGCGCGCAGGAGCAGGGGGCAGTCCAGTTCGGACTGCATCCTATGAGGATAGCACCAGTTTAGTTATAGATATCCAGATTAGTTTCCTGCTTGTAAAAGAATAGATTTTCTTAGAGATAAAGTTGTAAGAGGTTAGGACTCCTCCTAACCTCCCTATAAATAAAGAGGGGTGCGCCCCTCCCTGTACTTGAACCACCAAATCAATAAACAATAGTTTCTAAAACAAGTCCTCACGGTGCAGATCAATCTATGCAACTTCAACTTGTCTAGATTCCTCTTTGTTCCTTCCTGTACCACTTCATCTTGTCTAGATTCCTCTTTGTTCCTTCCTGTACCCCCGTTCATTGCTGTTCTTGTGCAGTTCAACACCAGAGG
The DNA here is from genome assembly GCA_036927565.1 of Tuctoria greenei. Classification (NCBI taxonomy): domain Eukaryota; kingdom Viridiplantae; phylum Streptophyta; class Magnoliopsida; order Poales; family Poaceae; genus Tuctoria; species Tuctoria greenei. Next base: position 180,943,297 of record JAYESD010000008.1, on the reverse strand, counting down.
TGCCCTGTTCTCCTTGTCCTCCCTGTTCAACACAGGACATCTCTGTACTGCACGCAGGAACATCCTGTTCTTCTCCGCAGGTTGCAACATATCTATTCTGCCTAAACAGAACAGTACAACACCTTTGCAGAGGTAGATCAGAGGTTCTAAAGGCCGAATTTCCAACATACTATGTTATGAATAACACTTGTATTATTGAGGAGGCCAAAGACATCTATAAATAAAGTTACAGAATATTTGAAAGAAGTCTCACACATAGGGAAAATATAAATGTATCCTATATCTCTAACAGTCCTAACGACAATTAAATTGAAATGGTGAGAGTACATCACATCACTGCGTCACCACCGCATCATTCAAGCATCCCAGAGGCAACAAAGACAAGAACCTACTTCATAATATGATGTCATTCCCATCATGCATGCCCCCCTTCCATGAAATCAGTCCACCAAATCTCCTCCCAACGACAAAGTTGCTGACTTTACGTTTGTTGATAGAGCTCATCAGCATATATGATGGTATGCAAATCTGGCCGAGCGTCTCTTTCCATGCAACCACCTGTGCACCTCCTTACCAAGAAGCAACCAAAAAGACAAGAGAAACAAAAGGAAAAGGGGAAACAGGAAGAGGAAAACTTGGAGAAATGCGGGAACCCTTTTCCCGGCCTAATTAAATCTACAATACAAGTTAGGGACCTTTCCAATGACTTCTTGCAATGAGTGAAGTAGATGTAAGTAACCTAGGATATAGCATTTGCACATCAGAATTCAAAACCTATGGATCCATCCAGCATAAAAGAAACGTAATCTTCCAATGCACAGGGTTGTTAATGGTTGCTTGGGTCAGTTCTGTTACTAGTGGCATTGCATTTGTAAAATCCAGGCTCACGCACGTCAAACTTTATACGATGTCATGCAAAGACAGGTGTAACCCTTGCAAGTTCAGTGACAAGAATGACTCCAAAGGCAAGTCAGTGGTGCAATGACACAAATGACACATTTCAGGAAATCGTGATATTGACATACATATATGTATAACAGATACTACAAACCATCACTGCATGTATGGACAGATTGTCTCCATGCTAATACATGGGATGATCATGCTAACAACTACCTATTGCGTGCCAACAGCTTCTCCCTCATCTTCTGCCACCACTCAGCTTGAATTGGGGAGAAAGCAACAACAGCAACACAGGAAAAGAAAAGAAATACTCACAAGAGGCAGCTGGGGCCCTTCACTACCAACACCACCATCATACATTCTTGAGTTGAGGAGTGGCACCAGCTTCTGCCAACAACAATTGCAGGAACAAGCAAGCATGCTAGGTTTTTGGTGCTGGTTGCTCCTCTCTGAAGGATCAGCTTGTGCTTGTTCATCACATCACAACACTGCAAGAGAAATGGAAAGTTGTTGTTATTACATCCTTTCATGGACCGAATCCACGCGTGTATGATATAGTATTTTTTCCCACTAGCAGAATTACTACAGATATTAAAGTGCAAAAAATACTTCTTAATTATTTGGCAATTGGAAATTTACAAAAGGTAGATATGAATCTTCTACTGTCTGTCTGTCTAAATGCGGCGTCAGGGTTTGACAATGCTAAAAACAAATATAAACTCATCCTTCTGAATCAAGCAAAAGCTAATATGAAATGGCCAGTGGATATGTTCTTTTTTACTAGTGCTATCTATGTTTATGTTTCAACCTAAAGATTAAAGAAACTTGGCACGCTTGAAAAAAAAAAAAAGGGAATGATGCATCTCAAGCAGGAATCTTCATTACCTCTGTCCTTTCAGCTCTGCAATCCATTGCTCAGCCTAGTCCCGCAGGATGACAGAGTCAGCTATCTTCATCAACGGGTCAAGGCACTCAGGCGCAAATTTGCGCGCAAACATGTACGAGTATGTTCCATTGGATTTCCTAAGCTCCCTGACGAGCTCCCCGGACACCTCCGCTGGCTGGTAGGTGTGCGGATGGCCGCCGACGGAGTTGGTCCAGTTGACCCTCGTGAGCGTGAACTTGGTGCATCCGTCGGGGTCCTGCATGTCCAGCAGCGTCGGGAAGTAGTGTTCCTCCGGGTAGCAGGAGTCCTTGTGCTTCACCAGGCACGGCAGCTTGAACTTGTTCCAGAGCCTCCTGTCCCTGACCACCATGACGGCGTGCTTCCTGACGAGCACGAAGAACTGCGAGCCGACGCGGAAGCGGTCGTACGGCACCTCCGGGAGCATGACGTCGTCGTCGTCGCCGCGAGCGTAGTAGCGGTCGTGCAGCGTGGGCTCGTGGTCGAGGATCTCGATGAAGCTGCGGTGGCGGCTGCGCGGGGCGGCGGCGTTGAGCGCGCGGTGGTACAAGGCCGGGAAGGAGTGGAGCGGGATGCAGGACTGGGAGAGCAGCGCGAAGAAGTGGTTGTCCGGGTCGTCGAGGAGCGCGGTGGCGAGGAGGCGGCGCGCGGCGGAGATGAGCGTGGCGGACGCGCGCTGGGTGGGCTTATTGGCGGAGATGAAGCGGCCGCGGAAGGAGGGCGTGGCGGGCAAGGTGAGGGCCGCGGCGGGATCGGCGTGGACGTAGACGTTGAAGAGGCCGCGGTGCCCCGCGAAGAACTTCTCCCAGAGCGGGGCGAAGACGAGGTCGGAGTTGGTGAGGAAGAGGAACGCCACCTTGGGCTGCTGGGGCCGTCGGTGGTGGGGGCCGAAGACGGGGGAGGAGGAGGAGCCGGGCGCGGCGGAGAGGAGGACGGCGCGGCGGAAGAGGGCGAGGTCGTCCGTCTCGTGCGCGTCCGGGATGGCCGGGAGCGTCTTGGGCGGGATGAGGCGCGGCGCGAGGAGGAAGAAGACGGCCGGGATGGAGAGCAGCAGCAGGAGGGACGACAGCACGTACGGCGAGGAGGCCATCTCCGGCGACCGCGAGAAAAAAGCTCCGATCTTTTAATTTCCTGCCAGGAAGAAGACCACGTAGTACTACTCCGGACCAACAACAAAGAGATCGAGACGGTCACTGGAAGAGGAGATTCCCGCGATTAACTCCCGGCGAGAGCCGCGGACATTAAGTCGAGGACCAGGTCTGGCCCTGGCCGCGAGAAAAGGATCGGAAAAAATGGAAGGATAAGAAGAGTTGGGAGAGGAACTGCAGCATGCGCAAGCAGCGAAATCCGCAGCCGCCGCCGCATGAAACAGCCGAGAAGAACGACCGTGAACGGTGACGGATCCACACACACACACACACGGTGGTTGCTCGTGGACGGAGGGAGAACTGAAGAAAGCGAGCAGGGGGAAAGAGAGTGGCGTCTGGCGTCGTCTTGTTCCACAAACTGACGTGCTCTGCTTTTTATGAGGCGCTCGCTCTTCTTCCAGAAACAAAATTTTCTCTTTTATTTTTTCATGCAAATATTTACATACACCTCTGAAACAATTTCAAATTACACGCTGCAGAGAGAAGGACTCATCCATCCATCTCTGGTGATGAAGGATGGCTGTCTGTTACTCTTTTCTAATCTTTTTATTTGTTATCAATTAGTTAAAAATAAAATAGCTGGTGACTAATAGAAGATCTGGAGGAAGTATTACCTGCTACGACTGAACATTTCATCGTCTCGTAACAGCAAATTCGCATTTCAGATTCGACCGGCACCGACTCCTGTCCTGTGACGACCCGCGCTTCTTTTTCTGTTGGACATGCCGATGCCGTGCGTGTGCTGTTGAGGTTGAGCAAAACACGTAAAGCTTGTGTTTGTTTGTTCGCTATTAGTTCAGACCGGGGGCTTAACCGGTGAGGGGCTTGTTCATTAGTGGGCGTGACGCGTGATGAGCTGAGCCGATCATGAGAGAGACGGGAGGAAGCAGTTCTTTCAGTCGGTCAGTAACGTCCCCGTCTCATCCGGCTTGCTCCACTGATTCACGGATTACTCCATCCTGCTTTTGAACAAAAAAAAGTGTGTTGCTGTACTCTACTTCCAATTTTAAAAAAAAAATATACGTATGTTGCTTCTTTGTGGCATCTGCATCATGCCTGAATCTGTGATGGCAGCGGGCTGCACTGCACCCCGTCTGCAGCTTGCTGATATAGGGAGGCATACGGATACGAGTGAATCGACGACACCTTCCGTAGCTTTATTCAGTTTCGTCAGGCATCAATCAGTGCGTGCTTCAGTACCAGCACTGCACGATGCTGGCATTTTTCTCACATCACATGTCAAAGGCATGTGTACATACCGGAGGATGCTGACATGCCAAGAGCAAGGAAACCTCAGGACAGTGTACCCAACAGAAGGCCACAGATCCAGTCCAATCCAGTCTCGGGACTCGGGAGTCCTGACACCAATTAAGATGAGATAAGATCTTCAGATTGTAATGAGGCCACAATCAAAGCAGTTTTCCGCGAATCTCTCCGTTGATCCGGATCATACTACCTCTGTTCTTTATTAGTCGACGTTTCGGACAGAAAAAGTAAACTACTTTTTTTTGATCTTTTTATTTGTCACCGCTTAGTTCATTTTTAACTAATCTAAAAAAATAGAATTAACTGTGGAAGTCTGTCATAACGACATTTAATTCGGCACAAAGGGAGTATTATAAAACGGAAACAGTCAAAAGAAAAGGCACGTTAGATTCTGTCTGTGCTTTGTCTCCAAGACCAGGGACAGTAGTAGTCTGTATCTTTCGGCTGAACGACCGAGGAATGCTTGACGTTTCTCTGGTTATCGGTTGACACGTCTCAGAACTTCGGATAGTGGTTAATTACAACAACAAATCATTTGTTCTAAATATTCCCTTTGTTGCTTTTGTAGTTCAAAAATGAATTACAAAGCGACAAACTTTCAAGAACCGAGAGAAGTACGTTAGAGATGAAACAAAACAGAAAAGAAAAAATCACAGGGAAAACAGAATATTTCTCAGAGCAGCGTGCGTTCTGCATCATCAGAATTGGATAGAGTCTGGTTCTAAAGATAAAGCATTGGATTGGATAGGGATTAGAGACGGCAACGGCATCTCTTTCCCTCTCATCATGCACGCAACAGTTTTCAAAATCCTAAAGAAAAAGCGCAAGTGAAAGGACGAATTTTGATTGGTTGACGTGACTTGTATGTTCATGTGTGCCCCAATTGTCTGCTGAAGCTGAACCATCACCACCTGCAGAAAAACTGGATGATGCTGGGAACACTACCCGTGGACCCGGGCAGATTAACTTTAGCTCCACGAGACCAAATTAATCGGATAATCTTCTCACATCATCAGAACACTGACTTTCCAACGACCAACAAAGAAAAAAAACAATTTGGGCAAACAAGTTTTCGAGTATCCTAATTTCCCCAAAAAATAATTCTACGATTGTCTGATCTGATTCTTTATTGTCATGGAATATATGCCTTTCACACAGCAGGGACAGATGCTTGCAACATATAAGGTCAGCAGCACTTCATACACAGCACGGACATATGGACGGCCAAGGATAATAAGCAAGTTCCCAGCAGGTGGAAATACGTTTCCATCCAGTCCTAAAAGAGACCTGCAAAGAAGGCTGCTTTGATCTGCATGATTGCACTTGAGGATCCATCATATCAACCTGCTTTTGCAAAAGCACTAACGCATGGCGCCACTTTTCCATACAAAATGCAGAAGAATGGACACACGGTGACCTTTTTACAATCAAGAATCTTGTGCAACATTTGGTTGAAGGAAGCTCAAAGAAAGGAACAGGAATATGATGACAGAGACCAAATCATGCCATTTAGAGACGCGACTTCAGATCTTAATATGATGAGGCCAGGGCCAGCCAACTGAAAAGGAGATTAATACAAACACAGTTTCCACGCTATCTAGGTTCCAATGGTGCTTCAATTATTTAGGGTAGCTGGAGCCTAGAAGATAACTTGCAGAATGTACAGCACACACAAAGTCGCTAACAATATCGCACAATTGTAGAGTAGTACGACAGGGCATCAATTCAAATGCAAGATTTGTTCAGTTTATTTACACTAGTGCAACATCACGTCAAAGGGGCATGTCAAGCGCCTGAATAAATCGGAAGGGTTTATTCTCAGGCTTGTGTTTCCACAGGCTCCACCTTCACAGTTGTGTTACCAGGCTTCGGCTGATCTCTCGATTCAGACTTGGAGGATCCTTTCACTGTATTCTTGGATCTCACGGTCCAACTACTTTTTGTGGGGGCCTTTCCTACTCCACCACTGGCTGTTGCTGTGCACAAGTGACAAGAATCAATTGCTTTTGGATGTTTGAACTGCTTTATTTTGCTCAAATGCATGCCATGTCAACTTCAATAGATATTTAGCTAACAGCAAACAAATTATTACAGCATATAATACTGTTAGTTCTGCATATTTCAATGTGAGTTGAAGTGGTGATTTTCTGCCTGTGTTCCAAGAGATGTGATGACAATAAAATACAGAGGCAGATGACTTACCATTGTTTGGAAGGGATAGTCGCTTCTTCGTTGGTTTTTTAACTTGTTCTGGCCTTTCCTTTGGATTACTTGTGGACCGGGAACGCAAATTTGAAGGCTGTGAGCTGACTTCATCAGAAATTTCATCTAACGGCTTCGCTTTAATCTTGGACGACTCCAAAGAAGTAAAAGGCTGCACACTTGCAGATTTTCCAGATGTAGAGCCACTTGCATCAGAATGTGATTTCTTGTGGCTTGTACCTTCCTTCTGGAGTGCTCCATTTGATTGCATGGTTGAAACAGCTACTCTTCTTTTCGGTTTGTTTAAAGCCTTGCTCTTGTCATCCTCAACCTTTGTGCAATCACTAAGTGGGACACCCTCTTTGGCATTACCGTCGAGTAGCCTGTTCTCCCATGGCCGTACAGCCATCCACCTCTCTACAAAGTTCCTCCCCCACTGGTTCTCGTCCACTGCAAGCCCTTGGTCTTGGAGATTTGCTGCTTTTTGTTTCCTGGAACCAGCTTGCCACTGCACAAGGAAGAAATAAATCAGCACAAATACGCACTTAAATGCTCTTTTATTGGCTTAAACATATACCTGTCTGTTTACGGAATGATACATTTTCGCCAAACCCGAAACGAAAAAAAGTTGAATAGTTGTGCACATATATGCACTTAGATTCCTTTTACGAGATATGACACATTTGTTGAAATGTTGTACACTGCCTAACAATCAGAATCCCTCATCAAGATCACTAGAAAAAAAATCCTAAGTCTGCTACTCTAAATCATTTGCCAAAATTTAGAGTTCCCAATCCCATCCAGCCCATTACCCTACGCTGCAAATCAAATCTGTAATTTTCCATGCAACAACAGAATGCCTTTGAGATAAATAACAGTAAGTGATCCGCAAACATCCAAACGGAGAGAAGTCAAATATCTACTTCTTAATTACATTTGATCATAGGGCAGGGATCACAGAAAACAAAATTGAGTAAATTATGACTCACAGTCTGTAGAGGGCTTTGTCCTAGTGATAGTAGCATTATCAAGCATTGAAATAAAGGTTTGCATGCTTATCTAGTTGTTATCTAGGCTACCTGATGGGTTAAAGCATATGCCCTTGCTCTTTCACGCTTAGCTGCAGCTTCTTGCCTTTTCAATGCTTTAACTTGCATTTCTTCGACTGAGCCTATACTGCCACACCAGTCTCCCTGCATGTGATCAACAAGTAATAATTTATCAATACTTAGTATAAATGTATATAAGGTTTCTTATTCTTCAGGAGCCTATGGCGAAAGGTTAGTGATTTGATCTGCTCATTATTGGTCACAACACGCAAAAACTTGAATATTACCTTCGTTGTGCATGGCATTATTTTCCACTACTGTCACATAGAATTGGCATAATAATTAGTTTGTGTGCTTTATCTAAACTACTGCTGACAATAAATAATTACTTAATAGACAAAATGTCAACAAGGCACATCAAAATGTATGAACTATGCCAACAGTATACAGAATAAGAACACAGTTGCTAAACTGACACATCAATAACCCGCAATAGGTATATTTTCCAGTCTGGGCGTGCATTTAATCCATCCATTCCTACACAAGTATGGACATCCAAGTACACGAAGAAAGATAAGTCATTGCACAATGTCTCATAGTAGTTAGCAGTGTCAGTTCTAAGTTATAAACCACCAGTATTTGGTTGAACCCTTACTCTAGTCTCAATTTTAAGCAAAACTGTCCAGCCATGGTTCGCCTTTGGCTGCACGGTTCAGTTTCTTTAAAAGTTTCAGCAATCTTATTGTGAAACTGGACTGAAGCAGGCTATGTGTTTCACTTTCCCATGGATGAAATACCACTCAGGTCCAGTCCATGAAACTAGGTCTAATATTGGCTTACAGCTGAACAATACATCTCCTAAATAAGAAAAAAAAACATAAATGAATCACATTCTTTTGGAGTGCAAAACTGAAGAATGCTATTTATCACCTCAATTTGTTGAACATGGTCAGTGGAGACATTTTGTTCAGGAGGTTTCTTCTCGACCACTTGGCTTTCCAAAGCAACACGGACTCGTCTTGCTCTAATACGAGCTTGAGCCCTTACCAGTGCTTGCATGCACTGAAGTGTTTCTGCTGCCTGCTTTCTTACAGCATGACCTCTAACAAGTGCCTGGAGTCTGACTAGTCCTTTTAGTGCCCGTAAAGCCCGCCTAGCCTGTTACATACGGTCATGCCAAAATTATCAGACTACTTTTCAGATCACATAATAGTAGATTAATAGCAAAGAAATGACTGCAGAAAAATGACTTTTGCCACATTCTTCAGTGCCTATAGGATGTTGCATGATTGGCTACAGGTTATAGCAGTAATTTCAACCTCCTTCAAAAAGTGAAGGATTAATCAGACATATGTTAATCTAACAAAAAGGTATATTTTCAGACATACAATCACTAGCAATATTTTCATTTTTCACCGTCCCCCTATAGATTGGTCATTACAAAGCTCATGCCAGTTATCTTGCGGGTACGTTGCTGGCTCAACCAGAACCTGATTTGGATGGCATGTTGGTTTTCTTAACTAGAAGAGAACTAATACTCCCTCCTGTATCAAATTATTTGTCGTTTCAGACAAACAAAAAGAACCAACTATGGCTGTCCTAACGACAATTATTTCAATAACAGAGGGAGTACTAGAATATAATACCAGAAATGCTCGATAGGCTGACTGAATAACTATTGCAGCCTCATGCTCCTTTGTATCAAGTTCAGTTGGAGAAACTTGAAGAGATGTGCAAGTTGAGGAAGCCAAATTTGATATTGTTACTGTGTTTATGCCACCAGTCAATGGTTCAGCTTGTACTCCGAGTTCTTCAACTGCAAGTACGTCTTCTGTATCTACAGAATGCTTTTGTTCGTGTAGCAACTGGGCTGCAGACTTCCTCTGAAAATTTTAAAAAGTAAGAATGTGATCCATGAAGCAACGTGAAAAATTAATCAAAACTACAAGAACGTTATATGTAAAGTAGTAGTGACATCAAGGATTGGTGGTGCTCATAAAAAATGCAATTCTGACAGTCAAGCATGATATTCAACAACCAGTCACATAACTCCCCACTACTAGCCTCTGCACAAAACTGTTTTGAAAAGAGCAAATGAACAACATCCCTTAATGGATGGCATGTCAGATGACAAAGACATGTCAACAATAACATTAGTTCAGGCTTCAACCAGGTTTCAGTAAACCAACCATGCTTTCTTCAACGTTTCAAATCTTTGGGCAATGCAAGACATATCCATTTATGATACATGAATTTTTTTTATGCTGTTAAAGGGTGACAATGAGATGGCATACACAAAGTACAAAAATGGGAAAACAGACCAAAATTCAAGACATTAACCGCCACAGCACACATCAACTCAGGGAATGTCCTTTGCCTTACCGCGTTGCTGCATTCAGCATTTCGCCCTTTTTCGTGCTTTTTTATCCCAACCAGTGTCTTGATCCATTTGGATGAAATACCCATGGTAGCCTTTTTCCTCAACAGCCAGCCACCTGTACACAAGAAAAACGAATGTAAGTAGTGCAATAATGTTGACAAAGCACGTTCCCCATACAAGAAATTTAATCAGAGAACATGACATTGGGGATAAAAATTTGCAGGAGCAGACACTCGTCTTTAACTAAGGCGATATTACCACGCCCAAACCAAATCACGACATACTCGACCTTAAAACCTTGAAGAAACATATAAACATCATTACGATTCATGAACTCGTGGGGTCTGCCAAGCCAAACCGAAGGGGACGCAAAAGAAAATCATGAGCAAAATGCGAGCCAAGTACACGAATAGGTCCACCGATCGGGCAGGTCCAGTCTGTCGACTTTGAGTAAAACGTGGGTGACGGATCAGCGAGGAACCTGTTCAATCACCGCCCCAGAGAGCAGCAAAATCCTGCTCATGCTTACGACAAGCTCGATTCGCTCCCCCGGAATGCTTCGAATCACCGAAAAACAAAATCGCTTCTTGTGAATCGGAATGGAAGAACTTTACCTGCCTCGGCAGAGCGCGTGGGCGGCGGAGAGGGGCCGGATCAATCGCCACCTACCGACCGGAGCTTGGCCGCCCGTTCCCCCTGCCTCCCTCCTCTCGCTTTGGATTGAGCTCTCCTAATAACTGCTGCTCCTTTTCGGATTGTACTTTGCAGGAATTTCTTTTGGCTACAAAACAGAACAAAAGCCGTCACAGTCGGCAGTAGCAGGCAGAGCACCTTTTCTGAAAAGGTCCTCCTGCCTGGCCCCCCAGGTTATTTCTGAGAAAAAAATTTATTGCCATCGTACAATCGAGGGGCTGGTTTGAAAATATGCGGCACCGGTTATGTCTATACGCAATCCGGTCCGTGGAGGACCGATCCGACGGTTGAAATGGATCTTGGCCTTCGCCTTCGTGTCCTCGTCGCTGTGGCCGGAGGTGGCGCGTGGCGGCAGACGCGGGGCGCGGGTTCGACGAGGAAGATGACCAGGCCAGGTGGTTCTTTGACTCCCCCATGCCCGGCGGCCGGCGACCTCCGCACCCACATCCTGTGGCGATTGGCGGCGAGTGCCCAGCCGCATGCCCGTTCCTCTCCCCCCTCCCTCCATCATTGCACGGTAACCCCAAAGCTTGAGCTCGCTACAGACTATGCAACTGACACCACCATATATTGCAGCCTGAACCAGGCAGGCCATCGCACGATACCACTTTGCCGTCTGTTTCCTCCATGGGTTGCTTCAGTTAGTAGTTTAATTACCATCATAGAGTTCATCTCGTAATCGACTGCAACTTTGATTAGGCGTGTCTGAAACCAAACCACAACCGTTTTTTCACTCTGCATCTTTTCTTTTTACTTGGTGCCCACTTTGATTAGAGTAGCAGCATGGGAACACCCAAGCTAATACGGCTGTGCGGAAAGGACCACAGGAACAAAACAATGAATAAAGCAAGATGGATACGTGGTTCCCTCTAATCCATGCTTTACTTCTTCACAAGCGAGAGCAGGACACGACCCTAGCTGTCGCAGGGCTGTTTTGTTGTTTGCACGATGTATCCAAGCAAATTATATACGGTGTAGTTGGGCGGTCACTGTAGTACCATTTTCCGTCCTTGAGTTTCCTTTGCTTGTGTACAGAAGGAGTATGAGCAGCTTTTGACTATCACAAGATTAATTTTCTCAAACGCAGATTCTCGTAAGATTATACTCTTGGCATAAGCTTGCTTTTTTGTTATTTACAACGACTTTCATTAGGACTTTCAGACCTGAACTGGCAAGGTGTGTACGCATGGGATCCTTACTTGCCGTCTTAGCTTTCTAAAAGAACACAACTTTGTCCTCACCTGCCCGATGTGTTTATAGCCCACTCACGCTGTTTTTTACAGTTGGGTGATACGGTAGGTTTTTGTCAAATCTGTCACCGAATTAAAGTTTTCAAAGTTCCATTTCCATAGATAGACTAATTGAAGCAAAATCGGAACAAATTGGTTGGTAATTTAGAGTGTAACTAATCTCATACCAATTTCCATGACCTAATCCGATGGAAATGACAAAGAATAAAAGTTTTCCTTTTGGTTATGCCATTATTTAAGGGAAAGTGAAACTCAGTTGACCTGTAGCTAACTTTCCTCGGTCACGACAACACAATTCACATGTTCTTGTTGTTTAGTCTATGTCAGGATTTTAATTACGTCATTGTTGATAGCTACTTCTATTAATGGCATGCGTTTTACTACAAATGTGGACTAATGCAGGCCAGCAGTTGAAAAGGATTTGCAAGAAGCATGGCCATAAACGCAGACGCAAATTTCATAGCAAGCAGCAAGCATGTGGGGAGATAGCAAGCGGAAAGGCCTCTCTAGAATTAGCAACTGCAGATTCCAGCTCATAACCAGTTTTCTTGTCCATGCTGCTCTTCTCCTTCCTATGTGTGTAGCTCAGTCTGTGGATGAGCAAGCGCTGCTTGCATTCAAGGCCTCCATCTCCAGCGACCCGAGCGGGGTGCTTGCTGCATGGAGAGCCACCAATGGAAGTATGAACACCACCAACAACGTGTGCCGGTGGAGCGGCGTGGCGTGCCTCTCCAGGCAGCACCCTGCCCGTGTCACTGTGCTGGAGCTCATGTCTTCCAACCTGACAGGTGTGATCACCCCCAGCCTGGCCAACCTATCCTTCCTCCACACGCTCAACCTCACCGGCAACCGCCTATCTGGAAGCATCCCCTTGGAGCTTGGCATGTTGCGTCGCCTCCAGGTTATCAGCCTTGGCGTGAATTTCCTCACTGGTAGGATACCTGCATCTCTCACCAATTGTGCCCGCCTCACCCACGTTGAATTACAATTGAATGGATTGCATGGTGAGATACCAGCGAACTTCAGCAGCTGCCGGGAGCTCCGGACATTCAACGTCAGTGTGAACAGCCTGTCCGGTGGCATTCCACCATCGTTTGGGTCGCTGTCAAAGCTTGAGTTCTTGGGTCTTCATCGGAGCAACCTCACCGGTGGCATCCCACCATCATTGGGTAACCTCTCTTCACTCTTGCGATTTGATGCCAGTGAGAATTATAACCTTGGTGGTAACATACCAGGCGTGCTAGGGAGACTCACCAAGCTGAGCTTTTTGAGGCTAGCTTTTGCCGGCCTTAGAGGCACGATTCCAGCCTCTCTGTTCAACATATCATCCCTTAGGGCACTTGACTTGGGAAACAATGATCTCTCTGGTGTGCTGCCTCCTGACATCGGTATCACTTTGCCAAGAGTTCAATTCCTTTCTCTGTACAACTGCCAGCTCAAAGGGCGTATCCCATCATCGATAGGCAATGCAACAGGACTCCGTGTTATCCAGATTCATAACAACACTCTGCAGGGGATAGTGCCACCTGACATTGGTAGGCTGAAGGATCTTGAGGTGTTGAACCTGCAGTTCAACCTGCTTGAGGACAAGTGGGACAAGGACTGGCCTCTGATGGCTGCACTAGGAAATTGCAGTAAACTGCGTGCACTGAGTCTTTCTAGTAACAGGTTTCAAGGTAGTTTCCCTCCTTCACTTGCCAATCTAAGCACTGGCATACAAAGGATCTATATGAATGCAAACAAGATAAGTGGTACGATTTCCCCGGAGATTGGCAAGTTAGGCAATCTCAGTGTTCTTGTGCTTGCTGACAATGCCATGATTGGCACCATTCCAGACACCATTGGCGGTCTTCACGGCATGACTGGGCTCGATATCTCTGGCAACAGTATATCTGGTGAGATCCCACCTATGCTTGTTACTAACCTTACTCAGCTTGATTTCCTGGATCTGTCTCAGAACGAATTGCAAGGAAGCATACCTGAGAGCTTTGGGAGTATGAGAAACATTGCAATCCTAGACTTGTCCTACAATCAGTTCAGTGGCATGTTACCCAAACAGGTGCTTAATCTCTCATCTCTAACCTTGTTCCTCAACCTGTCTCATAACATCTTCTCCGGCCCAATACCGTCAGAAGTAGGCAGATTGAGCAGCCTTGGTATTCTAGACTTGTCGAACAACAGGCTTTCAGGAGAGATACCACAAACACTCTCCCAGTGCCAGGCAATGGAGTACTTGTTTCTACATGGAAACCGGCTGGATGGGAGCATTCCCCAGTCACTTAACTCATTGAAAGGGCTTCAATACTTGGACATGTCACAAAATAACTTGTCTGGCCCAATTCCAGATTTCTTGGTGACATTGCAGTACTTGAAGTACCTGAACCTGTCCTACAACCAGTTTGATGGACCAGTACCAACAAGAGGAGTGTTCAATGATTCAAGAAACTTCTCTATTGCTGGAAACAAAGTGTGTGGTGGTGTTTCAGAGCTGCAGCTACCAAAATGTCCTGATACCGATAACTCCGGTAAGAGGTTACACAAATCAAGAACTTTGCTGATCGTGGCTGTCACCCTGGGATCTTTCGTGGCTCTAGTCCTCGTCACATGCACAATTCTGATTTGTGCTCGGAAGTCAGTAAAACAGCAGCCTGTGCAGAGTAATACAACTTCTCATTTTCCAAAGTTTACGGAGCCACACTGGAAATTATCCTATGCCGAACTGCAAAGGGCTACGGATGGTTTCTCTGAGGCTAATCTCATAGGTGTTGGAAGCTTTGGCTCAGTATACAGAGGAACACTAGACCATGAGCATCATGAAGTCGCAATAAAAGTACTGAACCTTCTGCAGCATGGCGCGGAGCGGAGTTTCCTAGCTGAATGTGAGGTGCTGAAAAGCGTTCGGCACCGCAATCTCGTAAAGGTCATCACAGCCTGTTCAACCGCGGATCGTAGTGGAAACGATTTCAAAGCTTTGGTATATGAGTTCATGCCTAACAGGGACCTAGATAAGTGGCTGCATCCAATTGCGGAAGGCGGGAGTTCCTCTCGTACCCTAACGCTAGCTGAAAGGGTGAGCATTGCACTCGATGTCGCTGAGGCTCTTGATTATCTTCACCACCATGGGGAAGCAGCGGCCATTGTTCACTGTGATCTGAAGCCGAGCAATGTGCTTATCGACAATGACATGGTTGCCCATGTAGGCGACTTTGGGCTCTCACGGTTCGTTCAGGGAGCAAATAACAACTCGTTCCAACACAGTAACACTTCTGGAATCAAAGGCACCCTAGGCTACATTCCACCAGGTAATTAGGATTTGAACTACTATTATCCTCTTTCTTGCCAAACATGACTTAATACTTCATTGAATAACATTTCAGAATACGGAACGAGAAGTGAAATATCAGTGGAAGGTGATGTATACAGCTATGGGGTCCTCCTTCTCGAGATGTTCACTGCGAAGAGACCGACAGACCCCTTGTTCCAGCAGCAGCAGGGAGACCAAAGCATCCGCAGCTACGTCGCGACGGCTTACCCGGAGAGAGTAATGGAAGTAGCTGATGCAGCACTGGTGCAGCAGGGAGAGGAGGACATGGATGATGAGGGGAGTCTGGAGGAGTGCCTGCTGTTGGTGTTCCGCGTCGCGCTGCGATGCACGGAGGAATCGCCGAGGGCCAGGATGGTCACAAGAGATGTCATTAGAGCGATAACCGCTGTGAGTGGTGATCTTAATGACTAGTAGATAGTAGTTACGTACTCGTTCGGTTTCTAAAAGTTTGTTGTTTTGTAGTTTATTTTTAAACTACTAAACGCCAGTTTTTTAAAAGTTTGTTGTTTTGTAGTTTATTTTTAAACTACTAAACGCCAGTTTTTTAAAGACGGAAGGAGTACTCCTTTGGTCCCCAAACTCTTGTCACTTCTATACACCGTTATGTCCGCCAAGATCTGTGTGTACAGTTTGTAGAGACGCACCATTTAAGCGCCCGGTCTGTTGAAATGGCGAGCGGACGCTGGTGGAAAGCAAAAGGAAACGGTATGTTTCTTCCTAACGAGGAAGATGAAAAACGAAGCAAGTTCAATTAAAAAATTCCGGTAGTATTTGCTCGTGCGTTTAAGGATCAATCGTATCAAAAAAGTCCAACTAGTCTTGTACCCAGTCGTCCATCGATCTCACGTTCAAACGCGTCAACATGTTCAAGCCGGGAATTGTCCGGGTTGGTTAATTCATACGTTCAACATGTATTATACGAGGTCCGAACGTCATATGTCCGTCTGCACAAGAAAGGAATAATTTCATCTGCTCAAATTGTTCACAAAGAAAGCAGCACTGCTTCAAATATAAAATCATACGTTGTCTACATATGAAAGCCAAGGTTTAATTTTCAGAGAGAATTTGGAAACGCGTGTGCTTTTTTTTTCAGATGAATTTACCCTGCTTTCTGTATATAGTAAGTAAAATTTCTGCACTCCGAACAAGCATGTACAGATTAGAGGCCTGAATTCCGCCATCATCTGAAAACGCCTGAACAATGATGATCTTTCAGGTATGGAAATTGACGTATAGATCGTTGACTAGTACTAGGTGTCGCACTCACTAGGTAGTGGGCTAACAAGTCGGCTAGTGATTTGTCCCACCAACTTGTTTTTATTTATCCGAATCAGCCTCGCAAAGGAAAACGAGGCGAATAATCCTCGGTTGATTGAAAAATAAAAGCGAAATATTCATTCCCGTCAGATCAAGCTACAGAGATCTCGTTCCCGGGTTAATTAATCTGTGCTTTGCCGTCGTAATCGCGTGCTTAAGCACCCCAACCTTTTATACGATACGAACATAGATGAATTCTACGCGAAAAGTTGGCAATTTGTTAAGAATTTGTGTGACGAGGCGGTGCCTAGGTTTGACGAGTGTGGAGGAGAAGAATAGCCCCCGGTGCAAGCAACGCAACGCAACCTAAAATTAACCTGGTCATTAGTGCGTCATGACACTAATGGCCTGATGGCTTGCATGCTGATCTGACCAGGTAGAAGCTGATGATCCGACCAGGTAGTGGTCGCACGATATAAAAGCGAAGTGAGAGGGTGCACGCACGCAGCAGCAAGCAACTTGTTGGAGAGAGAGAGAGAGAGAGAGAGAGAGAGAGAGAGAGAGAGAGAGAGACGTGGCGATCGATCGAGCCGAGCTGACCGTGCGCGTTCGTTCGGTCATCGGGGTGGAGTGGATGCTGGGAACGCAGCGGCCATGCCGAAAGACGTGCTGCTGATCGGGGCCTCCATGGCGGCGCTCCTGGCGGTCTCGGCCACTACCTTCTTTTGCTCGCGCCGGCGGCCACCGCCTTCGCAGTCGCCGTCGCAACGGAGCGACGCGCTAGGCCACGACGTCGAGCTCGGCCGGGTCGCGGGGCTCGACGAGGCCGTCCTGGCCGCGTACCCGACGCTGGTGTTCTCCTTCTCGCCACCTCATCAGCACGGCGACAAGGAGACAGGGAAGGAGGAGGATGACGAAGAGAAGGCCGCGTCGGGGACGATGACTCGGCCGGCCGGCGACACGGCGGCGCGGTGCGCGGTGTGCCAGGCGGAGTACGACGAGGGCGACGAGCTCAGGCTGCTCCCCGAGTGCCGGCACGCGTTCCACCGGCAGTGCGTCGACCAGTGGCTGCGGCGGCGGCCCACGTGCCCGGTGTGCCGCGGGCGACCAGCTAGCTAGGATAGCGTGACGGACGAAAGAGATGCCCTGCCCTGCCCTGCCCTCCCCAATGCAGCGCGCGCGGACACGGACGTAGTGTCCGTCAGAGAAGACTAGAGCGACCACGCTTGCTCGGCAATGTCGTCTCTTCTTGTACATGCATAGATTGTTGTTGTGTAGAATACTGTAGATCATCATTCTTTACCTAGAACGAACTGGTTCTTGTTTTCCTCTTTTTTTTTTCACTTTTCTTCTGAGAACCATTCAGTTGTTGTTCTTTTCCTTTTGCAAAAGATTAAAAAAAAACAGAGGGAAGAAGGCAAGGAAATGGGCAAATGGCTGCTCATTCAGTCTTTCGTGTCGTTCGCGCGCATGATCTTGCATAGATGCGAGACAAGGACGTGATGCGTGAGCGAGGTGTTGCGTGCACGTATACGACGCTTGAGCGTGTACGATGTTGAATTGAACTTCAATTAATTTGCACGAGTCAAACAACTCGTAATCTTTCTTTAACCACGTCGCTAAATTCAAATTGCTTTTCACCTGCCACTGCCAGTTTTTCTTCGTCAAAGCCAACCTCGATCTCCGTCAAAGCCAAGTTTTTCACCGTGGGTACTGTGAGGAGACGAGCAAGATGGCGTCATGGCGATCGCTACTGCATCAGCGAGGGCGGCGCGTCGAAGTGCTGTGCAGTGTGCCTGGGCGAGCACACCCGCCGGACGTGCTCCGTGTTCGCGCACGCCTTCCATCTGTGCCCCGCCTTCCACTCGCCGCCGGTGCCCAGACCTGCATCGACTCTGCTAGCTGCGCCCACACAATCCTGATTAAGCATCGACTCTGCAACCTCAAGAATTCAGCAGAAACATCACATCACAAATAACGACTCAATCTGCTTGACTGGTGAATGGGAATCCGCATTCAACCAGCCTTATTTTCCATAAATAACAACACATGCAACTTGTTATGCAGGTTTCACAATACACGGCACAGGTACAGGCTAGAGTATACATGTCCTAAGATTAACAAGCTTACAAAGTCAGGTAGAGGAGGTGAAGATAATGGTGGAGGCAGACCCCCCCCCCCCCCCCCCCCCCCCCCGAGGGGGCATCAACCATGCAAACAACTAATGCGGAGCCTACTTACCAGCGGTTACCCAGCAGCGTCAGACTGACTAATTAACATGGTAACAGATCAGTTCGACTGATTACAATGCAAATGTAAATTTTTCCTAATGATACAAAGCGTTGTAAGGGTGCAGGCTCTCTTCCTGCTTCAGGTGCACTTCACCGCGGGCGAGCCTGGTGGCAACTGCCCGTTGTTGACAGCGTTTCCCTGGCTGTCCGAGTTAGCACCATCGTCAGTGGTGTTCTCTACTTGAGCAACACCTGATTTGGCTTCAGGCGCTGGAGCAGCACCATCTGATTTGCTGTCAGATGCTGGAGCAGCAACAGGCTCGGTGGCACCAGGGACCGAGTTTTCAGCTGCCTTGTCCTCATCTTTCTTCTCCTCTGTTGGATCAGGGGGCGCTACATCGGGTTCGGCTGGTTTCTCGTTTTCCTTATTATCTTCGGCTGGTGCTGGCACAGGAACATCAGCATTGTCTGCGTCTTCAGTAGGAGCCTCCTTCACCTCGTCAGCAGGCTTCATCTCCACGTCAGTGATCTTCACCATATCTTCAGTAGGGGCCTCTTTGGCATCCCCGCCAGTTTCAGTATCTTTGGCTTCTTCAGTTTCGGGTGCCTCAGTAGGAGGCTCCTTCACCTCTTCAGCAGGCTTCATCTCCACCTCAGCGCTCTTCACAGTATCTTCAGTAGGGGCCTCTTTGGCATCCCCGCCAGTTTCAGTATCTTTGGCTTCTTCAGTTTCGGGTGCCTCAGTAGGAGGCTCCTTCACCTCTTCAGCAGGCTTCATCTCCACCTCAGCGCTCTTCACAGTATCTTCAGTAGGGGCCTCTTTGGCATCCCCGCCAGTTTCAGTATCTTTGGCTTCTTCAGTTTCGGGTGCCTCAGTAGGAGGCTCCTTCACCTCTTCAGCAGGCTTCATCTCCACCTCAGCGCTCTTCACAGTATCTTCAGTAGGGGCCTCTTTGGCATCCTCTCCAGTTTCAGTATCTTTGGCTTCTTCAGTTTCGGGTGCCTCAGTAGGAGGCTCCTTCACCTCTTCAGCAGGCTTCATCTCCACCTCAGCGCTCTTCACAGTATCTTCAGTAGGGGCCTCTTTGGCATCCTCTCCAGTTTCAGTATCTTTGGCTTCTTCAGTTTCGGGTGCCTCAATAGGAGCCTCCTTCACCTCTTCAGCAGGCTTCATCTCCACGTCAGTGATCTTCGCCGTATCTTCATTAGGGGCCTCTTTGGCATCCTCGCCAGTTTCAGTATCTTTGGCTTCTTCAGTTTTGGGTGCCTCAGTAGGAGCCTCCTTCATCTCCTCAGTGGGCTTCATCTCCACGTCAGTGACCTTTGCCCTATCTTCAGTAGGGTCCTCTTTGGCATCCTCGACAGTTTCAGTATCTTTGGCTTCTTCAGTTTCGGGTGCCTCCTTTTTCTCCTGCTTTCCTTTCCTGCCACTTGAGTTCCTGCTGCGTTTTGGAATCTTTTCACCTTCTGGGCTATCAAATACCTTGACCTTCTCGCTAATTCGAGCCGACCGCCTTGGAGTATCACCTGTTTACAATGCATTTTAGATGGAGCAGACAACACCTCTAAATCCCCACAATTTCTTCCACAGCCAGTGAGATTTCAAGAAATAATGAGTAGCAGTCAAAGGTATCTACCAGTTCCCCAATCGAACTCAGAAGATGCAGGGCCTCCAGGGTTCGCCTTTAGATACTGATTTAGTTGCCTCTTGTTCTTAATTTCTTCTCCAGTTGGTGAAACAAAAACAATCTCAAATCTTCCACCTCTCTTGGGAGTAAACTGTAAAAGTTCGAAAGGAAGAGTATTAGTTCATGCAATGAAATGCATATGAATAATGAGAAAATGCACAACCATACAGTTGCTAAGATATAACTGAGAAAACTAAAGGACTGTAAAAATTGGGAAGCAGGGAGCAACTAGAACAAAAAGGAAAGAATTCTTGGAGACAACAGAATACAAATTTGGCAATTACTGCTAAAATTAGATGGGCCACCAATGAGGAACTATTAAAATTTCTTTTCTATTACTGACTTTGCTTGGGCACTATAAAACTACCTCCATATTTTATTGTAGCAAGTGTTTATCTTCCTCTTACATGAACTAGAGTGGAAGCATTCTTACTCTGAGCAAGTACTGGTTACTATCACCACAAGTACAACAAAACCTTACATAAAGGTCTCAAAACACACTATTGTTGCATCACATTCAGAGGTAATTGAAACTTCGCAGACAAATTCTTAATTAGCAAGACACCCATTTCATTGAACATCACTCAGCTTCGGATAGGAAAAAATTCAAACCATACTATTTTTACATGCCCACACTTAGCATTAAGAACTAAGGTTGCTCCATGAATGCTGAACTTGTAAGATCTCTATTAATAAGATCACCACGCAGACAGTGGTAACAGACAGATTTGCGATTACAGATGAGAAAGTTTAGGCATAGCCCGGCAGAGATAAAGTGTCACAGTATTAACAGCATGCCTTTGCACAATATTGACGAAGAATTGAACAGCCAAAACCAGTTGTGTCACAAAGTCAAATGTAACTACTTAGCATAATAATTACCAGTAGATCATCAACAATATGGTATGTCCCTTCTAGATGAAGATGGGTCAATCAACGAATACCAAGAAGGGTCATTGACATGAACTATTTCAGGTACAACGCTACCAAAGCAATAAAATGCTAATCAGAAGTTAGATCATGATATACATAAAGAATATATTTTTAAAAGAACAATAAATCCTAAGAAGGAAACATACACAGAATAATGGTAGGCACGTGAACACAACATATTTTGGAGCTAGAAAAAGTTTTCCCCTTTTGACAAAAGGGGCAATCTGACACATCAACTGAAAAGAGCCAACCTAGCTGCTAGTTTAGCAACCATGCCATGTGTTAAAATGAACAATAAGAAGAAATGAAACATGCACAGAATAGTGGTAGCCACATGGACACAACATATTTTGGAGCTAGAAAACATTTACCCTCTTTTGACCAAAAGAAGCAACCTGAACTATAACTGATAAGACCTAACCTAGCTGCTAGTAGAACAACCACGCCACATGTTCAATTGCTAATTTGCTATCATGCTACATGGCCAATATTTAATAGCAGAACAAAATCACCAAAATAAGGAACAGATAAATACATTGCGCTAAGCAATCAAAATAATGCAGACAACATAAGGAATTACAAATTAAATCCTCATTATACAAGCAACCGTTTCAGTTTACTTCCCGAACATTCAAATGCCTCTTTACACAACTAAAAGTCAAACAGAAAAAAGAGCTAGACTACAGGCTACATCGAGTCCCTGAGCTATTTGATGACTCCTTCCAGAATAAAAAAAAATGAAAAGATCTTGGAGAAAGGCAGGGGAAGGTGACGTACAAAAGACCCAAAGTGGGTTGGACCCTTCCCCGGACCCTGCGCAAGCGGGCGCTACATGCACTGGATTGCCCTTTTATTTAAAACCAGTATACATGGTAAATACATCCGATGAAGAAATAACACCCGCAGAACTCAAACCTCAAAACTTCTTGAGACTCTCGGATAGTGCTCATGAGGTACCAGAAATGGTAAAGGCAAACCACCCCAAAAAATGTGAGCAGAAAAATCGAAGCACACCAAGCGCAATATCCTATAACAATGCCCTTTGCATTACATTGTATTTTCATTTCATGTAAGACTCAGTTGAATAGGTATCCCATTTTAATGTTTTTCCCAGATCTGTATCATCAAACCCATGAACTGAAATATGACCGGACTTGCTAAATCACATATCAGGGAACAACCAAAATTGAATTATAAATGTATATGCTAAGATCCTACTACCACTCTACCATTTGAATTATTGTCACTGAAATAGAAACTAATCATGTTAAACAACATGGTAAAAATCATAAGCGATCAAGTACATTTTAGCTTTGGCACATTTCTGTTATCCGTTTTGAAAACCTGTATATGCAAGGCACCGTAAATACATCCGATAAAGAAATAATAGCTAGCTACAAAACTTAAACCTTAAATTTCTTGAGACACTCAGATAGTGTTCAAGAGGAACCAGAAATGGTAAAGGCAAAGCCCTCAAAAAAGAAGAAGAAAATTCTAAGCACTTCAAACATAACATCCCGGAATAACGCAATTTTCCATTACATTTTATTTTCATTTCATGCAGAAGTTTCAGTTCAACGGGTATACCATTATAATCTTTGTTCACTAATATGTATATCATGGAACATAAATTGAAGTGGAAATGGATAGACTAAGCTCCTACTACCACTATACCAGTATGTGTGTGAACCTGCAGGAAATTTCCAGTTCCAGCCTTGTAACAAATAACACTGGAATATCTAATGAACCATCAAATAACAACTCATCGTGTAATCAGGAACCAAGCATGTAGATTAAAACCCAAGTCCTCCAAACTGCCACAGGTCGGACAAGCGGAGAATTCCCCATTTTGACTTCAACATGTACACTATCACAAGCAAACAAAGTCAACAGACTGAATCGACCCAAAATCTTCAGCTGCAAAAGAACTCCTAAGAGACACCACAATCTCTTCCACCCTAGAAACTCCTAACCTCACCACGCACCAAACTCCTAACCCCCGAAAACCTAGAGGCCCGCCCGGAATTCGTCACAATTCCGCACCCTCCACCCTCCCTACCCCGGGAATTCAACCCCTAAGACCCCGAATTCCATGTAACCAAAGCAAAATTAATAAAACTACCACAATGAGGAATCAAAATCGAAGAACTTGAAGCCAGGCCCAAGCAAAGCACTGAAATGTCTAACGTACCATCAAATAATGAACAACTCGTCGTGTAATCAGGAACGAAGCAAGTAGTCTACAAGACTACAACCCAAGCCCCCCAAACTGCCACAGGTCGCACCAGCAGTGAATTCCCCATTCCGACTTCAACATGTACACTACTACCACAAGCAAACAAAGTCAACAGACTGAAATCGACCCCGAAATCTCCAGCTCCAGAGAAGTTCCTAGGAGACACCACAAGCTCTACTCCCAATCTGAATCTTGCAGTGCTTCGGAAAACTCGCAAACCCTAGAAACTCCTAACCTCGCCACGCACCAAACTCCTAACCCCCGAAACCCTAGGGGCGCGCCCGGAATTCGCTCCAATTCCGAGCCCTCCACCCTCCCTACCCCGCGAATTCGACTCCTATGACCCCGAATTCAACGTAACCGAAGCGTAAACGAACGACTCGATCCGGAACGAAGCGTCGCGATTCGCAAAGCGAGCCAGCGATGTCAACGGGTAGAGCTGTAACGACGGGTAGATAATTCTCCCCTCACCTTCTTAGTCCACCCCTCGGGCGCAGGCATCTCGACGGTCACAACCTCCTCCGCCGCCTGCTGCTGGTGGTCGCCGGACGTCGCCATGGGATTGGGATGGTTTCGAGCTCCCGCTCTGTTTGTGTGTGTGTCACGAGCTCCACGCGGTCGCGGTTTGGAGGTTTGGATGGAGGTGGGTGAAGTGAAGGGGACCGCGATCTTTATACGGATTTGTTTTTTTTCTTGTTTATTTATTTCGCTGGCGGGTAAGGGGATAAGTGGAAAAAAAATAACGGCTCCTTTTCGGAGGCCGTGAGGGGGACGGACACCCCCGCCACGCACTGGACGACGAGTACGGCTTCATACGTCAGTGACCTGTGGGTCCGTATTTCTTGGACGGTGGTGGGTCCGGGATGTCAGCGAACGAGCCGTAAAGAGGTGGTAGGCGGTTTGGTTTGGGGCGTGCAGGCGGTGGTGGCGACAGAGGTGGGGGCCGTCACGCGCGGCCAACGGCGTGGGGCGAGACGTGTAGTCGGTGGACGCGGTTCGTGGTCTGGTGAGGAGACCTGCTGTTCTGCCTGGAGAGCGTGTGTCCGTGGACCGGGTGTGTAGACACGACGCGGCGCGGGCGGGAGGTGCAGACGGCGGGACTGAGGGTCGGCGGCAAACCGGATTGCACCGCACCCGTTCAAGTCCGCTGTTACGAGAGAGCGGGCCGCGGGGACCCACACGTCATCCGTTTTTTCTTGGATGACGGGACGGCGAGGCGTGGCGCGCGTGAAGAAGGTCCACGTGGAAACCTGGGCCACGGATAACGCTCGGAAATCTGCCTTTTGACTTGGGTGTGTGTGTTCCTTGGGCTGGATTCAGGCCCAGTACGTGTTTGGGCCGAGTTGGGCTAAAATGGTTAGTTTGTGCGGACCGGAGGGAAAAAATTAGACCAGAAAGACCAGAATCTGGAGTTCCTCTACAATGAAAATATTTTTTCAGGACTCTGGCTGCAAATATATGACAGAGCTGACACATGCATTAGACATCAGACGGGGTGATTAACATAACGACGATGATGTTCCATGAATTACAAGTCCAGCAAACTCACTTCACGAGTACTCTCTCCTTATTTTTTTTTTGTCGCTTCAGACAAAGATATGAACTAAAAATAAGCTTGGTTACGCTGTTCTAACGACAAATAAAAAAAATGAGTGAGCACTAAAGCTGTGCATGAAAGAGAGCAGACACCCTTTCTTTCTTTACAAAATGACCAAAGCTCCCGAAGCCGGGAAGGAGTAAAGAGAAGACACACACCCCCACACAAGGCAGTTAGTTAAGCTATACCAGTCAGTTCATTAGACAGCAAACGGAGCAAACTAGAAACGAAGCCAAATCTTCGGCTGGTTCACTTCACCATTCGCTCCAAAAACCGCAGTTCTCTTATAGGTTAAACTAAGCCGGCAGTGCCCTAGGCCTCAAGCCCTCAACAGCAATCACCAGCTATACAACGGCGACCGCGTGGGTTACAGAGTCCTCCTCCGTTGCAGGTGAAGGGGTTACAGCAACCTCCATACCACGTGGATCGGTTACAGCAACCTCCGTCATACCCGGAAGTGGTGGGGGTGGTTCGGGCCAACATAACTCCAATGGGACCTCAGATGCAGGCGATGGAGGAGCAGTCATGGTGATCTCTTTAGTAGGGAGTGATTCCGCGTAGTGGAACTCGATCTGGAGCCGGTGGTGCAGTGGGGTTGATGCCACGAGACCCTTCTTGATGTCGGCCTGCAGCTCCCGGATCGGGATGGCGGCCAAGAAGCTCTTCATGTACTCGGCCTGCAGCTCCCGGATCGGGATGGCGGCCAAGAAGCTCTTCATGTACTCCTTGCACGCGTCCCTACCCTTTGACACGAGCTCGCACTCTTCGTTGTCAGTTCCACTGTCCTGCTCAGATGAGGACCTCCCTGATGAATCATCCTTCACACGTTCACTGGAACCAGGATTATCTTCCTTCTTCTCAGCAGGTACTTTATGGATCACAGTTTGGTCATCAAATTTCAAGATGTACGCCTGGTTGCAGCCTTCAGACAGTCTCTCGCCGAGCGTGTCGATGATGTAATACGCGTTAGCTTCAACCTTGAGGACGAAAAAATGGTCATTCCAACTGACGATGTATAGAGTAGATTTCTCAGAGGAGCTTTCCGCTGCTTGGCTTATCTCATCCCATATGTTATCGAAAGACATAGCACCATCAAGGAAATCGAATCCACTTGTATCCTCTGTACCTTCAGGATGGAAGAACCCAATGAATGACTTGCCGGGAGCAACTGTGAATGGGCGGATTTTTGCATGTAAAACTGTTTCAAGATCGAAGTGCTTGTCTGGAAAGCGCTCTTTGTATGTCTCATTCTCACACAGTTTCCTCCATTCTAGTGAGCCTTCTCGGATGAGGCTGTCAAACTGTGATCTGATCGGCATCAGGTTCTGGTTTGATTGGAACCAGTCAGCAATAACAGCCACGAGTGCTGTGCAGGCACTCTCTCCAGCAGCTTGTTCACTTCTCTGGTCTATCGATGCAAAGAACACCTGGGTAGAAAGTTTCAAGTGGCCATCACGACTAAATACTTCTTTCGACTGCCAACTCCCCACAACAAAATCATCATCACCAAACAACGATGCCATACTGTTAGTTGAGCCATTTGATCCCTGCAAACGAGAAAATAATGTACTGTCAACATCATGCCAGTAGGGAGAAAAATACAAAAACCTTCTCAATAGGCTCCCTCCATCTTCAAAAGTTTGTCGCTTTCTAGTTCAGTTTTGAACTAGAATGCGACAAACTTTTGAGGATGGGGGACTATCAAGAAAGTATTCACCTCTGAAACAGACCCATCAGAAGGGGTCAACAGTCGCCTATCATAGTCAATACCATCACCTCCTTCTTCTCCATAGTGCTTCAACAAAGGCTCCCCTTTACCCTTCGGCAATTTTTTCTTTCTCCACCTAGCTGGAAGTATGCTCCTCTTTCGCCGTACAGGTATGGAACTATGCTTCTCTGAAGTTGAGGATGCCACTTGCTCTACATAATAACTAGCATCAGAATTTCGGTGACTGTAATGCACCCAACCTTCATCATCGCCAGCAATTCTAGGTGCGTAAAGTAAGGCACCAAAATTCATAGTGTGCAGCGAGCCGTAGCTGGAAGACTTCCTCACTGTTAAGCCCCCTAAGTCATCTTCTTGCTCTCTCTCATCCAAATCATCATCGAGAGAGTCAGTATCACAACTAAATTCTGCACCATCACTATGAATGTAGTACTTCTCCTCAATGCCATCGCAGTCTTCGTTAGTCTTCCTGAACCTCCGTGTTGACACAAGATCTCTTAGGATTTTCAGATTTCTCAGCCCTACTTTAATGACAGAAACCTCATCTTTTCCAGATGGAACAGAGTCACCAGAAGAAGGTGACAACGGGGAAACAACAGCAACTGATCTCTGTGAAGCAACAGGTGATTGTTGAGGAATTCTAAGTTCTGCCAGGCTCAAAGTTAGCTGGAAAGAAAAAGGAAGCACACTGTATTACAATCTGTGAGAATGAAACCAAATTAACCATGTATGAAGTTAGAATGCTAGATATTTGAGAAGAATGTGTAACTGGTTTATAACTTCTGATAAACACATACATGTAGAGATGGGGCCGGCTCTGTGGCACCACCGGGCACCGATAATGGAAGGATTATCTCGATCGTCTCTTCAGCAGTAGATGTGTAATCTGCTAGGTTCAGTGAAGCAGTTCCAAGAATAAGTTTGCTCTTAGAAATTTTATTTGATTCCTGCAGTATTGAGGAAAAAGTCAATTAGATCCAAATAAACTCTAGTAGTTAATCGAAACAAACCAACATTGGAAAGACGGCATATATACATTTCTAGCTGTGCTTGTTTTGTGACAGTAAAACTGATTGGCTAACAAACAAATTAAAAGAACTAGAAGTCTGTTACGAAGTACACTAAAGACTGTCATGTCCAGTTATACCTTCTCTGAATCTTTTGTCGAGTCGCAACCAGCCAATCACACAATGTACTCAGAAAATAACTTACATGGTGAGTTTACAGCAATATAGAATTAGTTTAATTATGCCAGCCTAGCTACTATCAACAAGAGAATATTTGGTCGGTTTGACAGCTATAACCCATCATACACGTATCAAATAGCTAGTATTATAAACCTATAGTTTAGCGAAACGAATTTAATACCTCGTTACTTTCTTCGGTACCAAACAAATACTACTAACCAATAATAAGGCATGACCCTTTCAAAGGAAAAGGTCAAAACTCTCACCATCGATGTGACCAACATGAACGAGTAATAAACAATCCAAACAAGAACGGAAGTTGTTATTTCAGTTCAGACGTACAAATTAATCTCTGTCCGTAGACCGAAGGAACGAAGGACGAGACGCTCACCACGCTAATAACGACGGAGAAGGAGACGTCCCAGGGGTGGAACGCGGCAGCGGCGGCCTCACGGTGCGACGTCGTCGTCGTCGCCGCCGTGAGCGCGGCGTCCCGCTCGAACTCCTCCTCCCACACCGCCACCGCCGCCGCCGGCACAGCGGCGGCGGCGGGCGCATCCTCGGCGACGACGCCGGCGAGCAGCAGCGCCTCCTTACGCGTCTGGTTCCGGGGCGGTCGCGGAGCGCGCCGCAGCGAGCCCAGCGGCGACGACGACGACACCTTCGGCGGGCCTTTCCAGCTCACTTCGACGAACACCTCCGGGCCCGCCACGTCAGGGGACCCCTCCGGCGGCGAGAGGCCCTCCGCCCGGCGCACCACTAGCCGGACGCGGAACCCCCGCGCCGGGGGTGGGCGTGTCCACCTCACCATCCTCGCCACCATAACAGGCGGCGGTCAAAGAACACGGTCGACCCTGAGAATCAATCAATCTGTAGCCGAAGGTTCCAAACTCCGACCAAACAGACTGATGGAATTGCACGCACTCCCAACCGGAGCGGGAAATCCCGGCTCGGATCGCGGGAAGGCACGGCGGGAGGTTGGATTTTGGCGGGGGGCGGATCGGGATCAGGAGCGCGCGGATTCGCGTCGGGCGAGTCGGGATTTGAGGAAGGTTGTTGGAACGGAGATCGCGACGACGACGAGGGAGAGTGAGGCGGGGAAATAAATAGGGGAGGAGTAATATTTGTCTGTTTTTTTGTTGGGTGGGGGGAGATGCCGCGGGATGGGTCCACCGGCCGGCGTCGCTGGTGCCGTTCCTTGGGTTGGGTTGGATGTGCTCTTTCCTCGTCATTGCTTTACCGGTAAGTTATTTAAACAAAGACCGACCATTTTGGTGAACAAATAAAAAAGGAAGAAATTACACGTGCACATGAATCCCGTCGCTGAGCATTCGTATTTTGAAGCCGGCCGGCCAGCCAAGTACCGTAGCAAGAGGCGCGACGATCGTTGTATTTGACCAGTTACTTGTTGATGTCCACGAGACGTGGGATGCGGGGGCCCACGTGTATTCTAATCTAGCGCAAGAAGATATGGGCCCTGTTCTACCCAGCGGCCCAAGAATCACTTTATTTCGGCTCCGTCCAGTAACCCATTCCATGAGAACCAATTACCCAAAATGGCCGGCCCATCTCGTAGGTAAGGTATAGTTGTGGTTCTTGGTGACCGTCGCTGTTGGAAGG
This sequence comes from Tuctoria greenei, assembly GCA_036927565.1. NCBI lineage: Eukaryota > Viridiplantae > Streptophyta > Magnoliopsida > Poales > Poaceae > Tuctoria > Tuctoria greenei. The sequence goes on along the minus strand of JAYESD010000008.1, from coordinate 180,913,702 downwards.
GATCACGGCATCACGCCACGGTAGCATTATCCGTTCCGGATACCTCTCTGAGAGCGACCACCAGTGCCGTCCCATGATGACCCCACCCTTTCCTTTCGTTACCTGCTCCGGAATATCCATTTCCAGGATCCGTGCTACCTGCACGCTTCGTACTCACAAGATCACTAGGCTTACGTGGATAAATATCTTGTCAAATAAACTCCCTAAATCGTTTCTACTACTCCAGATTATAGGCTTCGACCATCCGCACTAACATACTCTAAAATCTGCTATATCTTCTAAATTATACTATATATACTCCATTTGTTTTCTTCTAATTAAAGTTTAGACACGACAATCAATACAAGTTTAAACTAACATTTTTCTTTGAACGATAAGTAAAACGGAATAAAGAGAGTACTATACTTTTAGTATGCAGTTTCTAGAAAATTTTGCAGCACATTAATGCGGATGGTCTAACTCAAAAATAAAGTCAATAATTTATGCAACCACACGGGTTGCCTTTAAAGTCGTATTGCAACCGAACATCACCTAAGTACTTTCCAGGCCCAGCTCAGCATATAGGCCGAAGGTGCACTGGCCTAAGGCCCACAACTCAGAGGGGCTCATAAAAATATGTTACATAGTTATTATTCCGCTTTGTTTAATAGCTTTCCAGTTTCCAGACACGCATCGCATGCAAGCAAACCAGGGTGTAGCGTGAGCAACTGAGCAGGAATTAAATTTGGTAGGTGACCGCTCCACTCATTGAACTCAAAATTATGGCTGAAGCCCATCGCCTGCTAGCTTCTGGTCTTCCTCTCTCTGGTTCTTCCTTTCCCCGTTTCCCGGCACCTGCATCGCGCCACTCGTGTTCCTCGTCTGCTAGGCTGCTAACACTGCCGCGCCATCCTCCAGTAATTTGGGACCCTTCCTGAGTCTCTGTGGCTTGCGGGCTGCCAATCGTATCTAGCCACAGGTGGCTTCAAAATTGAAGTTACTGAAAAACTATTTAAAATAAATCATATCACAGGACAGACTGAATGAATTGGCTATTTGCAGTATTGAGAAGAATATCTTGGATAACACTGGTCTCCAAATTATTCTTAAGAAAACAATGGATATTGAACTCCTGCTTAAGTTATTCATATTAGTAATATTTTCTACACTCTGTTTCTGCCTTTTACAGTTTAATAATATTTATTTATGTTGCATGATTTATATAAGTGTACATTAGTAGTAGAATATTTTAAAAAATATATTTAGCTTTAAGGGCCTACAATCCAGAGTTCGCCTAGGGCCCTCAAAATCCAAGAGCCGGCCCTGGTACTTTCTCTGTTTTTAAGTTAACATAGTTAGAACAACGAGTTTAGTTAAAAACAAAGTCAAGTTGTTATCCTAATGACAATAATAAAAATAATAAAAATAGTAAATATCATCGATTCTCATGAAAATGAAAAAGAGAGTAGATATCTACGCTATTGCAACAAACTAGCACGCAAGCACGTGAGAATCACCTCCCATAAAAAAACCGTAGATAAATTGTTGCGTACCATATGACGAAAGGGACATGAAATAAGGCTTATGTGTAGTTCAAACACATGTACGGCGAAAACTTGTTAAGAGTAGATAAAAGTTCAGTTGCAGACACTGGAATGGGAAAAGTGGCATCTGTCGGTATCCTGCGTACCGGGTACCCCACGGTACCGCAAGAAGTGCAAGAGAGTCTCACCTGTCAAAGTTGAAGGTCTACTCAGGCCCCACACATCACACTACACTAGACCCGCATCCTTCATATGGATAGCTCCGGGAGTGACACGTGTAATGTAAGTCCGACGCTTAACTCCCAACACAGGTAAGCTCCACAGTCAACACGTGTATAACGACCCCGGACCTAACTCCCAACAGAAGGGAGCTCCGGCGCTGCCACGTGTATAGCGGTTCCAGAGCTGCCTCCCCACAAGGAGAAGCTCCAAAGCTGCCACGTGTGGAGCCTTCGGACCTACACCACCAATGAGTACACAGGCGAATCTCCAACAGCACGGACATTCAAGGGACAGTTAAAGCGGCGGTTACAAGACCTGATTATGTGTCATTAATGTTGTATTAATGACACACAATCAGAGCACCGTTAATAGGGGTAACGCAGCCATTAAGGCACTTTATCACACTATTAACCACGCTTAATGCTCTTAGACAGTGTATTAGGCTATTAAATACGCTAGAGCCACATCTCGGGCCAGGCAAATGTTGTAACGGTCAGTCCTTGGACTATAAAAGGATTGAGCCGCACGATACAGGGGGAGGCGGATCCAAGCTCAGACGCTCGCATACACGACCGGAACTGTCAATACAACAACACAAACCCCGTGGAGTAGGGTATTACGCTCAGGCGGCCCGAACCACGTAAATCTCTTGTGTCACCATCTTGTTCCTGATCTCTGCGTGCCCAAACCAATACAAGAACCTCCGCGGGCTACAATTTAGTAGTACCGGGAGAACTGTCGTAGCTACACTTTGACATTTGGCGCGCCAGGTAGGGGCTCCGAAGATCACAAGATGGTGAACTCCGCTGCAGGATATTCCAACGGTAACCACGCTGAACAGCCTGTTGAAGGCAATCCCTCCAACAGGCAGCATCCAGCGGGTGCCGTTGTCCCAGCAGGCATCACGCCACCACCACCACCATCTGCCCCAGCAAAAAATGTTGGACAACAAGATGGGGTACTTGTGTCGGTCACAACATCGGCAAACAACAACCCCGAGAACGCGTTAATTGATGCGCGAACCCTGTTGGAGCGCCCACCAGCGCCCGGAGCACCTCAGAGTGCGATGGAGCAGTGGCACGCTAAAGTACAACATTTGGTTGCAGCCGCAGCCGATGCCATCAGCAATCAAGGTCCTCCCCCTTCGGGGCAGGCAACAACTCAATGTAGGACCCTGTCTAGAAGACTTGGTCCTCACGTGTCACAGCACCGACGTCGTGCTGCATCTCAGCAGGTGACCTTGTTGCCTTCTAGGGCATGACGCACCCACACCATCACTAGGATTCCGACTCATGATCTGCGGTCGGAAATTGATCGCCGTTACCGGCAGCAGGACGACCGCGTCCATATCGAGCGTGCTCGCGAAAGGCAAGAGGCTCGGGACAGTCTTGCTCCTCAAGGAATAGGGAGAGGTTGTTCTGCCCTGGCTATGCACTTACGCATGGTCAGAAGCCACAAAAGTTTCTGCCTCATTTGTCAAAGAAATTCAATAGGACTGTCAACCCTGCTGAATTTCTCCAAATCTACTCCATTGCTATACTTGCGGCGGGGGCCAACGAGGCCGTGATGGCCAACTACTTCCCAGTGGCCTTAACCAGAACTGCTAGGTCTTAGTTTATGAGCCTCCCGCCTGACTCCATCAATAGTTGGACGGAGCTATACCAACAGTTCACTGCTAATTTCGGGAGTTCATACACTCGACATGGCACTGAACTGGACCTTTTTGCTGTCCAGCAAAAAACGGGAGAGTCGCTGCGATCCTTCATCCAGCGATTCTCTCAGGTACGCAATACCATCCCATCCATCTTGAGTGCCTCTGTTATTGTTGCATTCAGACAGGAAGTTCGAGACAAAAAGATATTGGAGAAGCTGGCAATCAAAGAAGTCACCAGCATCACAGAACTCTTCAGCCTAGCAGACAAATGTGCTAAAGCTGCGGAGGGTTGTGAGATGCACTCCAAACCCCCTCCGGAGGCTAATAAGAAATCTTCCAAGACTGAATCCACTACATCCGGAGGTGGCAAAAAGAAAAAGAAGTCCAACGGCAAGAAGAAGTCGTCGGCCGACGCACCTACTGCTGCGGCTGCTGCAGCTCCGGGTGGCCGGGGGCCACGCCCCAAGAAACGACCACGACCATCGTCAGAAGATGGTGGCAACTCCAAAGTATGGTGTCCGATCCACAAGATGGACAAGCACAGTCTGGACGAATACCGAGAGGTCTGGAACCTTGTCGAGCGCTACAACAAGCGCCGAGAAGAAGCTCCTTTCCGTCAACGGGAAGGAAAGCAAAAAGTCGACGAAGCTCTGGCTGAGGAGGAGTTAGGTTTTCAGGACCTCAAGAAGGTCCTGAAAGTTGTTTACAACACCGTCAACGACGATTCCAACATATCTAACAACGAGCGTCAGAAGACCTTGAACACCATTTATGGTGGTTCCTGGGACATCACATCTCGCCGCATCCTTAAGACAATGCGGTGGGATATATCTGTTGCAGCTCCTACCGCAAGGGCGGAGCCTCATCGGAAATGGATGGACACTCCCATCATTTTTGATGCTTTGGACTGCCCTTGTAACATGATTGGAGCTGGCCAACTTCCGTTGATGGTATCTCCGACCATTAACAATATCCAACTCCACCACGTAATGGTGGACGGAGGTGCAGAGCTGAACCTTATAAGCTTTGAAGCTCTGACCTTCAGACCTTCGCCCCTCTCGACCTTTCTCTGGGGTAGGTCCAGGGGCCATTACTCCACTCGGATCCATCACACTCCCGATGATTTTCGGGACTCGGGAAAACTACAGAACTGAGAAGTTGGTCTTTGACGTCGCGCATATCAGTCTGTCATTCAACGCTATTTTGGGCGGGCCTACTTTGTACACGTTCATGGTCGCTGCCTACTATGACTACTTAGTGTTGAAGATGCCAACACCTGCGGTCGTTCTCCGAATCCACGGAGATCTTACCGCAGGAATCACTGCATTGGAGGAACTCCATGCGCTTTCTACAGCACAGAAGGAAGCATCTAGTAAGGAGCCAGCTCTGAACCCACCGAGCATTCGTCATCGAGGCTCTACCTCCACACCTCGTGTGCAACCAAGCGGTGACATCGACATTCCCATCAAAGTCGTCCAAATTGGTTCCGATGCTGCTCAGACTACCCGTATATTGGGAGGTCTAAACAACAAATAGGAACTTGCGCTCATCACTTTCCTCCGGGCTAATGTTGACGTTTTTGCCTGGCAACCCTCACAAATGTCTAGGATCCCTAGGGAGGTGATTGAGCACAATCTGAAGATTTATCCCGACGCACGGCTTGTACACCAGAAGCCCCGAAAGCAATCAATCGAGCGACAAAACTTCATCCAACAGGAGTTCAAGAAGTTGCTCGAAGCTGGTTTCATCCGGGAGGTGTTTCACCCAAAATGGCTGGCAAACCCAGTTTTGGTGCCCAAGGTTGGCGGGAAGCTTCAGATGTGTATCGACTACACCACCTTAAATAAGGCATGTCGAAAGGATCCATTTCCACTACCTATGATAGATCAGATAGTGGACTCCACCTCTGGGTGTGAGCTATTGTGTTTCTTAGATGCATATTTTGGATATGATCAAATCCAAATATCTAAGGAAGATGAAGAGCATATTGCCTTCATAACAGTAGATGGATTGTATTGTTATACTGCCATGCCCTTTGGTCTTAAAAATGATGCTTCAACATTTGTGGGAGCTATGTACAAAACATTTGGAGAGCTAATCAGAGATTTGGTGGAGGTGTACGTCGATGACATCGTCATGAAGATCAAGAACCAGAAGTCACTCCTTGACAATTTACAATATGTCTTCGACAAGCTGCGCATTAGGCGCACTAAGCTGAACCCGGACAAATGTGTCTTCAGGGTTAGCTCTGGGAAGCTTCTAGGTTTCTTGGTGACTCACCGAGGAATTGAAGCAAATCCGACGAAGACCAAGGCCATAGAAGATATGCGGCCCCCAGCCCGCATCAAGGATGTCCAGATGTTAATTGGATGTTTAGCTGTGCTCAGCCGGTTCATCTCAAGACTAGCAGAGCGGGCACTTCCCTTCTTCAAACTCTTGAGGAAGTCCGACCCATTTCATTGGTCTGAAGAAGCAGAAAAGGTGTTTCAAGAGCTGAAATAGCTCCTCACCACACTACCAATATTGGTAGCTCCGAATCCTGGTGAGCCTTTAGTGCTCTACATTTCTGCAACTACCAAAGTTGTCAGCATGGTCCTAGTCGCGGAACGACCGGAACCACACTCAGCCCAGGAGCTTAGACCCCCCTGGGAGGGTCCGGAGTTACCTGAAGGCGTGTCTGGGTCCTAGCCCCCAGACACGGAACCTCAAGGCGAAATGCTAGGAGATCAACCTCACTCAGATGAGGAGGTTCACCTGGCCGACCAAGATGATTTGGACCCTTCTATTAAGGTCCAGGTCGAACAAGAAGAAGTTTTGGACCCCTCCGGGAGGGTCCAAGAAGCTCAGCAAGAAGGTTCGGACCCCTCCCCCCTGGGAGGGTTCAGATCGATGGAGAAGAAGCTCTGGGCCCCTCCAAGAGGGTTCGGACCGTCCAACACCAAGCGTACTTCATGAACGAAGTACTACATGACACCAAGACAAGATACATTGAGGTGCATAAGCTGCTTTATGCAATTCTTATTGCCTCAATGAAGCTTTGTCACTACTTCCAAGCCCAAAAAATACCAGTGGTAACTTCTTTCCCGCTGCGTGCTATTTTGCATAACCCTAACTCTACCGAGAACATTGCAAAGTGGGCAGCGGAGTTGGCTGAGTTCGACCTAGAATTCATGTCACGACAAGCTATCAAAAGTCAAGCTTTGGCTGACTTCGTGGCAGAATGGACTCTCTCTCCATCAAACCCTGGGGACCCCAGTGAGCAGAAGCCAGAACCCAAGGTCCCGGTCTTCACTGAACCACATTGGATTCTCTACTTCGATGACTCCATGCAAAAGCAGAGGGTCAGAGCTGGAATCCTTCTCCTTGCTCCGATTGGGGAGAAAGTCAAGTACATGGCTCACTTTGATTTCAAGGCGACCAACAATGTGCGGAGTATGAAGCTCTCATCTACGGACTCAAGGTGGCACTATCCTATGGTGTCAAACAGCTGTTGGTGAAGGGTGATTCACAGCTCATCATCAAACAAGTCAAAGGTGAATGCTGCTGTAACAATCCCCAACTAGCTGCTTATCTTCTTGAAGTCCATAGGCTCCAGAAGGACTTCAAAATTTTGGATCTCCACCATGTTCAGCGTCTTCAAAACGTTGAAGCTGATGAACTCTCGACGAAGACTTCAACTGGAGCTCCGGCTCCTGATGGAATCTTCATCCGGAGGTTGTCAAGACCAACATCTCATCCTGCCGAACTGAGCGAAGGGGGCGAGATCAGCACCTCAAAGCTGGCGGTCCCGGTGGCCCTGTTACCATGGCGTCCACCAAGGGTCGTAGGTGCTGTCGGAAGCTTTGAGCAACCCAGCACACAAGACTCAAGAGCTCAAGTTAGTTCCGATGCATGGATCTTGGAGATCTTGAGCTACTTGAAAGACAACATCCTTCCTGAAGACGGTGCTTCTGCTGACCAGATTGTCAGGTTGGCTAAAAGATACACACTGGTAGAAGGGGATGTTTACCGGCGTGGTGCCAACGACATCCTAATGCGGTGCATTGCAAGGGAAGAATGTGAAAGTGCATCTAGGAATCCCTTGTGGGTTTTTGATGATTTATGACAAGCAAATGAGATCCTAACCACTTTGTTGAGATGAGCACATGTTCGAATGAGAAAATAAGCAAGGTGCCAAAAAGAAGGGAGAATGAGGAGCAATGTGGAAAAGAGCTCAAGGAACAAGTGTAGTAGATCATTGTGTATGGAGTGTGTTAAGGAAACACACCCCAAGAGCTCAAGCACAAATAATCACACACATTGCATAAGTTTATACAGGTCCGGACTAGTCCGACTGACACCGGACTAGTCCGATATCTTTCTGCACAAGATCGGACAAGTCCGATATCACCACGGACTAGTCCGATATCTATCTGACTAGAATTGAATTAGTCCTCCCCAGTGCAGACTAGTCCTCCAAACACTTCACAAGTTGCACAAAATCGGACAAGTCCGATATTAGCACGGACTAGTCCGAATAACCCTCTAACCTAAATGGTACAAGTCCTCCAAGTACGAACCTGTCACCCAATTCACTTAGGGTTTCACTAATCCGGACAAGTCCGATGACTATCAGACTAGTCCGTAGATTTCCAGAAGCAAGATCGGACAAGTCCGCTTCTAGCCGGACTAGTCCGATCTTTCGGGACACCTAGGGTTTACTACACACAGCACACCGGACTAGTTCGGTGTCCACCACGGACTAGTCCGATATTCCTAAACCCTAACGGTCACTTTTAGAAACCCCATATAAATAGATGTGCACGACCCAACTTTTACATATCTCGACCCCCTGCGCTGTCACACCTCCCAAGAGCCTCAAAAACACATCTCTCCACGAAATCAAAAGCAACAAAGATCAATCCCTTGAGGATACACTTTGGAACATTGGAGAGACACGGTTCATCACTCATTGAGCTCTTGGTTTGATTCCCTAACACACTCCTGTGATTTTCATTGTAATCTTTCAAGTGTGTTCTTGGTGGTGTTCTTGTTGTAATCTTGGGGAGCCCTCAACGTGTGAGAAGGCACCTTGAATTCAGTTATTTACCCTTTGTGATAAGTGAAGAGAATTGGCTTCATGGCGATCCGACGAGGGTAGGGTTGGAGAAGACCCGGTCCTTTTGTGGACTCCTCAACGTGGACGTAGGTTGCCTCTGTGGGAACCGAACCACGGGATAAAATCATTGTGTTCTTTCTTTACGCCCATTGTTCTTACATTTCATCTATACATATAGGGTTTCGATCAATCGTGCTCACTTTACGTTGAAACATTGAGATTAAGATTAAATTGTGATACACCCTTGTTTATATTTGTGCAACACTTAAAATTACAAGTATAATTCCGCTGCTTACATCCTAGAATCAAGTTAATCGATCAAATTTGATTAGCCTACTGAGTACACACCGGACTAGTCCGCACTTGACCGGACTAGTCCGATATCTCGAGATTTGATTTGGTTGTTAAGTGTTGCAGGTTCTGACAAAATTCAAAAAGGTCTATTCACCCTCCTCTAGGCCACATTCAATTGGTATCAGAGCAAGGTTCTTCAAGAAGGAGACTAATCGCTCGAAGAGATCATGTCGGACATGAAGGACATACACAAGAGCAACAACCAAGAGAAGGTTGATGAAGACAAGAACCAAAAATTGGAGAAGCTCCTCGAAGCCATTCAAGACTTCGAAGATGATGATGAGGAGACGCTGGAACACAAATAATCATTATCTATCTATTCCACTTGGAAAAGACCCACACTTTGACGGCAATGACTACTCAATGTGGAGGCAAAACATGAAAATGCATTTGATTTCTCTCAATCCAAGTTTGTGGCACATAGTATGCACAGGAATAGATATTCCTGATGATGATGAGGAGCTCACACCTAGCCAAGAGCAAGCGATCCATCAAAACGCCCAAGCTGCTGCAGTCATCACTTCATCGCTCAGTCGGGATGAGTTTACAAAGGTGGATGGACTCGAGATCACGAAGGAGATATGGGATACGTTGCAAACCACATATGAAAGCGATCGTCATTTGCGAGAAGCAAAGATCGAGATGATTGAAGGCAAGCTGGGAAGGTTCACAATCAAATAAGATGAGTCAACACAAGACATGTACAACCAATTAAAGACACTCATCAACAAGGTGCGAGCATACGGAAGCAAGAAGTGGAACGACCACGAGGTAGTGAAGCTCATACTTAGAGCCTTCATGCCTTGCAATGTCACCTTGTGCTCAATGATACGAGAAAGCCCCGAATATAAGAAGATGACCCCGGATGAGCTACTTGGGAAAATCATCAACTTTGAGATGATGGAAAAACAAGCCAAACATGTTAAGGAAATTGCCGACCTCACCTATGCAAAGAAGAAAGGGGTCGCTCTAAAGTCCACTCTTAAGCCCTTGTCTAAAGAAGCTCGAGAAGCTCAACTACAAGAAGATGGTGATGATGAAAGCAGTGACTTAGATGAAGATGACATGATACTATTCATGAAGAAATTCAAGAAGATGATGAAGAAGAGACAAGGCGCTAAATCAACTGAAGGAAAGTACAAGGAGAGATCAAAACCAAAATTGAGGCGGGCATGCTATAATTATGGTGAGTATAGCCACTTTATAGTTGATTGCCCATATGAAGAGAACAAGAAGAAGACCAAAGAAGCAAAGCCTCAACCCAAGAAGTTCTTCAAGAAGAAGAAGCAAGTTGAACAAGCACATCTTGGGAAAGAATGAGACTCAAATGATGAGTCCTCATCCAAAAAAGATGAGGAGATGGCTAGCATAGCCATCAAAAAGACATCCAAGAAGTCCACTCTCTTCCCTACTCTCGGCGCGTGGAAGGGGAACGACACTTGCCTCATGGCAAAGGAAGGTAAACACAAGGTAACAACAAAACCCTCTTTCGTGCATTCCTATTGTAGTGATAGTGAAGTTGCTAGCGATAATGAAGATATGCTCATTGGACTAGATAAGAAAACAGCCGCAAAAATGAAATTCTTACTTGATCAACTTGTTGAGAAGGATAAGTTGATACATCGTCAAGAAGACATGATTATCTCCCAGAAGGAGGAATATGTCGAACTTGACAAGCTTCTAGAACTTGAAAAGGAGTGAAGCAAGTCACTAGAGCTTGAATTAGCTCCAAGCAAGGAAGCTTGCTTGGAGTTAAGCGACTCAAATGCTACAATCAAGGATAAACTTGCTAACCTAATCAAGGTTAACAAGATCCTTGAAGTGCAAGTTGAGTCACTCAAGCAAGGTGACCCTTCATCCTCTTCAAGTTCACCTTCCCAACCCATTAAAACTGAAGTTGCTTCTACTTGTACATGTGGTAAAGTTGACACCAGCTTGAAAGACAAGTCAACCTCTACCAAGGACAAGCATCCTTCACAAAATGACATATTTGACAAGGAGAAGATCAAATATGCACGTAGTGCATACTTGGTCACAAGACCTCCAAATGTCAAATATGGCATTGGTTACTCTTATGGTGAAAAGCAACATGCTAGAAGCCACAAGAATAACAAGGAGAGCAATGTCTTTGTAAAGGGAAGACCCTATCAAACTAGAAAATCCAAAATTAATGAATCCAACACGCATGATCACCGGACTAGTCCGGTCGGGATCCGAACAAGTCCGGTCCACTGGACAAGTTCAATCTCCCAAACTAGTCCTGTGTATAAACAACAACAGTTGCTATTTAGAACTTTCGATGCATCTTATGTCTTAATGGGAAGTAATTATGGCAAAGTTTATGCTCATTATGTTGGGCCACTCCGTGAGAACACCAAATCTCATGTGTGGGTGCCCAAATCCCTTGTGACTAACCTAAAAGGACACAAGCAAGCTTGGGTACCTAAAACCAAGGCATAATTTATTTTTGCAGGCCTATTCCTCTGGTGGATTCAAATGCGTGCTAGACAGTGGCTGCACCAACCATATGACCGGAGAAAGAAGAATATTCGTTGATTATGAAGAAAATGAGGATCCAAATGAGGGCATCTATTTTGGAGAAATAGTCAAGGAAAAGTGCTTTGTACCGGTAAAATTGCCATATCATTTAAACATACTCTTTCTCACGTATTACATGTTGATTCCTTAGATTATAATCTGCTGTCCATATCTCAATTATGTGACAAAGGTTATAATTGCTTGTTCACTAACGAGGGTGTGACCGTCTCTAGGAGGAGTGATGGTTCCATTGCCTTCAAGGGTATGTTAAAGGAAAAGCTTTATCTTGTTGACTTCAACAAGGATAAAGCCGAACTTGACACATGCTTGATTGCAAAGACCAACATGTGTTGGCTGTGGCATAGACGGCTAGCACATGTTGGTACGAGGAATCTTCAAAAACTCCTCAAGTGCGATCACCCTAGACAAAAATGACTAAGTCTACAAAACAATGCTTAAAGGATTCTAGGTACTTGTTTTAGATTTTTCCAAGTAAGGTGGGATTTCCTTTTGGAGATCCTAAAGTCAATACCCACACTTACTCTTGTGAGGATGCATGAGAATTAAATGATGAGGAAGTGTCAACCTTCCTCACAAATGCAAGCAAATACATTCAATTCTATGGCAAACCAAACAATGAAAAATTCTAAACTCATACCTCATTTGAAGAGCAGTTGGTGACGAAGGTCTTTGTGTGAGAAACTCACAACCTTGATTTTCGGTGTAGGCTTGATGGTTGATGTCAAATGTCGGGAAGAAAGTTGGAGCACCCCATCCCGCGAAGAACGTCATGACTACAACAAGACCGCTCGAGCTACTTCACATGGACTTATTCTGTCCAATTGCCTACATAAGCATTGGCGGTAACAAATATGGTTTAGTAGTTGTTGATGATTTTTCTCGCTTCACTTGGGTTTTCTTTTTACATGATAAGTCAGAAACACAAGGAATACTCAAGAAGTTCTTCAAGCGAGCTCAAAATTAATTCTCCATGACAATCAAGAACATTCGAAGCGACAATGGCACGGAGTTCAAGAACACACAAGTGGAGGAGTACCTAGATGAAGAAGGCATAAAGCACGAGTTTTCAACTCCTTACTCCCCTCAACAAAACGGAGTTGCCGAAAGGAAGAACCGAACCCTCATAGAGATGGCAAGAACAATGCTCGATGAGTACAAGACCTCGGATCGATTTTGGGCAGAAGCGGTCAACACCGCTTGCCACGCCATAAATTGACTTTATCTTCATCGACTACTCAAGAAGACATCCTATGAGCTACTCACCGGTAACAAGCCTAATATTTTATATTTTCGAGTTTTCGGTTCCAAATGTTATATTTTGAACAAGAAGCCTAGGACTTAAAAGTTCGCTTCGAAGTCTGACGAAGGTTTTTTGCTTGGTTATGATTCGAACACTTACTCCTATCATGTCTACAACAAGACCTCCGACTTCACGTGACGTAGTGTTCGATGAAACTAATGGCTCCCAAAAGGAGCAAGTTGATCCATGTGTGCTAGATAAAGAAGAAGCTCCTTGTCAAGCATTGAGAAGAATGGCGTTAGGCGAAGTTCGACCACAAGAGCCACCTCTACATATGCATGAGGAAAACGAACCACAAGAGGAGACCAATGATCAAGGGGGAGCTTCCATACAATATCAACCTCAAGAAAGTGAAGATGATCAACAAGGAAATGAGGGCAAACATTTAGGTGGAGATACCACAGCCAAGAGTACACCAATGCGTCCAAAGGGATCACCCAATCGACAACATCATCGGTGACATCCAAAAGGGAGTAACTACTAGATCTCGCATAGCTAATTTTTGTGAGCATTACTCATTTGTGTCCTTTTTGGAACCACGTGTTGACGGATCCTAAGATATAATAACAAATCATCCCCGACAACGGCGTGAGTATTCCCAAGGGTATCGTATTTATCCCAAAGGAAGGCAATGGGGTAAAGTATATACTACTCTTATGGTCAAGCTATGGGATACTAATCAATTATCTGGACAGGTGGTAAGTTGATAATAGGGGTAGTGTGACACACACCTAGGCAATCTATTCTAAAGGGTAGATGGGTCCTAGAGGGAAATTGGATTAAGAGTTAGAGAGTTGCTCCTACAATGCTCCTAATACATATATCCTAAGGTAGATACTAATGGTCATGTCAATGATGAATTCCTATGCAATGCTATTCAACACATCGGGCATGGGCTTACCCCTAGCAATACTAGGGCGACTCCCGCCAAGAGCCTGTGGCATAGCCGAACGTGGAGGATTACAAAGGACAGATAGAGCTGTCACCACCTACTGCCTACCTCTTCAATCCGTGGGTCTACGAGACATCAAACGCTACTTAAATACCCTAGCACCATGCTAGCATACTAAGAAAATACCTTAAGAGCTGCAACACAAGCCATCCTAAGGCAATGAACTAAATCATCGTTGAACCAATGTTGATTGCATATCATAGTTATTCATATTAACATAATCATATCATAACTACATAGACTATAGTGGGGGTCTATAGTGTTTATGACCATAAGATGTGATCATGAGAGTATAATCATAAAGACTATACCTTCCACTTACATGGACTCCACAATCAAACAAGAAACGCTTTGTCCAAGTATACGTATAAAAGAAGACTAAAGATAATATCTTTATTGAATACAAAGTCACAAATACAAGAAGGAATACATGAGATATACCTTTCCCAATGTGGAATTGGGAAGAGAGACTCCTTCTACTCCTTTCCCAATTTGTACTTGGGACTAGAGGCTCTCCTCTCTACATCCTAACTCCTCTAAGGACTATGGAAGATAGTGTATACAATAGAATGATGCCCAAGTGGTGTATGTTGAAGTGAGGGGTATGGGGTCCTATTTATACTAGTGTTGAGGTCAGTTCCCGCCACCAAAAGCGCGCGAATCAGTCTTCATTGACTCCAGGGAGCCGGGAGGAGCCAACACGTGGAAGTTGACCGCGTTTGGCACCAGGACTAGGTCGGTCGACCCCCTGGTTCGGCCGACCTAGTCAGGGCTCCAAACGGCTCGTACTTCCTCCAAGTGGCTGCCAGGTGGGTCCCATTGACTGATATTGGTGCTACAATGTTGGATGGCCTCCGATACTTCTGTTTGTGGGCCATTTAATCCATGTGGTGCCACGTGTCGTCGCCTGATTGGCTGGGATGATATTTTATAGGATTGCTCCCCATACTTTTCCTCAATTCTTGTCTAAATATTTGCATACACATATTTCTCCAAGTACAAGTGGAAATAGGTCAAGTAGAAAGGTGATGTGTGCAAGAAATGATCAATCCTTCACATAATTGAGTTATATTGACGGCTGAAATTGGTATATAACATAATCCTTTGCTCGTCCCGAGCAAAGTCAAGACTTTAGGTTGATGATCAGGAGTTGCTACAATGTTCTACCTTTCGAAAGTACCAAGTGCACAACAAAATACTCTACCTAGTATTGCAAAAAGTGGCTATGGTACTTCACCCTTCTTAAGTCATTATGGGAGTTATGCCTTCTCCTATTCATGGGTAATTGAAAAATAGAACAACAAATGGAGCAAGCATAGCCTAGATATCAAGTTCCACTTAAATTCCAGAGAGATTCAAATTAGATTATAAGTACCTCAATTGATTCTCTCAATCACTCCTTTGTGTATAGTGGAAATATGCCCTCACCAAGGCATTATGTCTATACTATTCCTACTCTTTGAATATGGCTTGTATGTGGAGCTTGGTAGGGACAGTAGTAGGCATATTTGCAACACATAATATTGCTAAGTCAAAAGAGCAAGCCTTAGGAGAAATTAATTCAAACTTTTGAATCAAGACTTGTGCATGTGTGATGAAATGGAGGTGGATGTGGAAACATTGAGATGACTCATTTTGATGTGGACTCTCTTTATTGCAAGGATGAAACATGGCTACCCTTTTTTTTTATGCTTATGGAGTAAGCATATTTTTCTTCCCTTTTTTTCTCGTGCTTATGATATAAGCATGTATTTTCTTTTTCTTTTTCTTGTAGCCATGTCTTCTACTCCTTTTTACACAATAACTTGAAGAGAGTGCTAACTATGAATAGCATGAAGTTTCTCTTTTTATTGTGGAATGGTGGATATGATGGAATTTTGCTTCCTTCTAGTGTAGAAGTATAGCATGTGCAAGTGAAGTCTTGAATTCAAAAAGAATTGAATGATTTCTCACATAGGTCTATACTAGTTTGACTAGGCTCAATGTGAAAGCAAATAGCATATGCATAAGGTGTTGTCTATGTATGAATATAATATGGCTTTGGTAGGTATTTCCAATCAAATGAGAGAAACTTAAATCTTGATAGAATTTCTCCGGAAATCTAAGTTCCACTTTCAAAATAGGAATAGCAGCCCTATTACTAATTCAAATCTCCCAACAACCTAGAAGTAGATGAAGCTTTTGCTACCCACAATTTCTAAATCAAGGCAAAGTTAATTTTAGCCAATTTAAGCAATATTCGGAGAGTAGCAAGTTGTAAACTAGGGACTTAGGAAAAATAAAACAGAGGAACTATTCATCATTTCATCTATGTGAATTATAAATCATTCTTACCACACATGTTTATTTGATAAGCAAAGCAAATCTAAGTTCCTATTTTTATGTTTTTTTAGATGCATGGTGGTGGTGGATGAATGGAAAGTAAATATGCAATGAATGATTTGAAATAAAAATGCAGTGGGTGTGATACAAGTTACCTCAAGTGGGGGTCCTCCCCCAAGCTTATTCTTGATCAAGGTCCGTGATAGGGGTTGAAACCCTAACGACGGAGGTAGGCCATGAGTTGGCCTATCCTTGTTGCAGCGTGGCTTTGACAATGGAGGGTTGAGTGTTGATTGTTGTGTTGCCTCCCATGGACACCATGAGTGTGGTTGAATAGAGTGTTTTCGATGTTGATCGTCCGCACATCAGGGTCTCCATGTGTTGGGTGTGATTTGTCATTCCTTGGCTAGGATAATGACAACCTTTAGATCCAAAGAAATGACGTGCACTCAACATACATTGAGTATGTTTCGTCATTCTTTGGCTAAGGTGTATCATATCTTTTTGCCATAAGGGAGTGACATGTGCCCAACATGTATTAGGTATGATCAGTTGTTCCTTGGGTAAGGTACAACATACCTTCTAGCCACATATGAACAACTTGCACCAAATATAAATTGGGTGTGATCTTGTCATTCCTTGGTTATGGTACATCATAACTCTTAGCCACATAGGAATAACTTGTACCCAATGATGGTGGCAAATCCCTTGAGCTTGAATGAGTGCTTAGAATAGTTGAGAGCATAATGCTCTCACCCATTCGTGGCAGCCCTTTGGTTGCTCATGGAGGGTTCCTATTTTAAATCTCTAGCCTCGTATAGTTATGATTGACCTTCGGGCATAATTTCCAATAGGTAGCAACCATCCTCATTTACTCCTTGGCCAAGAGATGTTGAAATGGGATCCTCTAGGGATCCCAACAACCAGCTTCTTGAATGCTTGCATAGTAATATTACTCATGCAAACTTCCTCTCTTGAATAGAGAGGGATGGTTAGCTCCCGATACTTGTGCAAATGAACGTTCGGGTTAGGTAACCGAACTTTCATTTGTACATACGGGGAAGAACAAAATCAAAGATGCATTGGTTCCAATGTCAAGTGTATCCATGATCAATGTGCTATTCATTGTTAAGAGTGGAGCTTTACGGATAATTCATGTTGCATATTTTCTAAAGCTCCTACTCATAGCAATGCATGTGATAGAAATATACTATATGGATCCCTACATCTTTTAAAGTTTCTAACCATCTTAGCTTTCAAGAGCAAATTTTATCATTTAGACCATGAAAAACAAGATTCTCAATTTTATCCTCCTGAACTCCACTAGGAATTTAAAATTTAGTGACTCCTCCAAAAAATGCAATTCAATTTTAGAGCAAGGATATCACTTATTCCTAGGAGTTTGAAATCTAGTGACACCATCTATGTATGAAGCTCAATTAAAAAATATGGCTGTCACTATGCCTAAGTTTCTATATGCCAATTCACTAATTAAGTCATGACCAAAAGTTTTATTTTCTAAACCTAGACAAAAATGACTAAGTCTACAAAACAATGCTTAAATGATTCTAGGTACTTGTTTTAGATTTTTCCAAGTAAGGTGGGATTTCCTTTTGGAGATCCAAAAGTCAATACCCACACTTACTCTTGTGAGGATGCATGAGAATTAAATGATGAGGAAGTGTCAACCTTCCTCACAAATACAAGCAAATACATTCAATTCTATGGCAAACTAAACAATGAAAAATTCTAAACTCATACCTCATTTGAAGAGCAGTTGGTGACGAAGGTCTTTGTGTGAGAAACTCACAACCTTGATTTTCGGCATAGGCTTGATGGTTGATTTCAAATGCCGGGAAGCAAGTTCGAGCACCCCATCCCGCGAAGAACGTCATGACTACAACAAGACCGATCAAGCTACTTCACATGGACTTATTCGGTCCAATTGCCTACATAAGCATCGGCGGTAACAAATATGGTTTAGTAGTTGTTGATGATTTTTCTCGCTTCACTTGGGTTTTCTTTTTACATGATAAGTCAGAAACACAAGGAATACTCAAGAAGTTCTTCAAGCGAGCTCAAAATGAATTCTCAATGACAATCAAGAACATTCGAAGTGACAATGGCACGGAGTTCAAGAACACACAAGTGGAGGAGTACCTAGATGAAGAAGGCATAAAGCACGAGTTTTCAGCTCCTTACTCCCCTCAACAAAACGGAGTTGCCGAAAGGAAGAATTGAACCCTCATAGAGATGGCGAGAACAATGCTCGATGAGTACAAGACCTCAGATCGATTTTGGGCGGAAGCGGTCAACACTGCTTGCCACGCCATAAATTGACTTTATCTTCATCGACTACTCAAGAAGACATCCTATGAGCTAATCACCGGTAACAAGCCTAATATTTCATATTTTCGAGTTTTCGGTTACAAATGCTATATTTTGAACAAGAAGCCTAGGACTTCAAAGTTCGCTTCAAAGTCCAATGAAGGTTTTTTGCTTGGTTATGATTCGAACACTTACTCCTATCTTGTCTACAACAAGACCTCTGACTTGTTGAAGTAGCACGTGATGTAGTGTTCGATGAAACTAATGGCTCCCAAAAGGAGCAAGTTGATTCATGTGTGCTAGATAAAGAAGAAGCTCCTTGTCAAGCATTGAGAAGAATGGCGTTAGGTGAAGTTCGACCACAAGAGCCACCTCTACATATGCATGAGGAAAACAAACCACAAGAGGAGACCAATGATCAAGGGGGAGTTTCCATACAAGATCAACCTCAAGAAAGTGATGTACAAGTCAATGAGGGCAACCATTTAGGGGGAGAAGAAGATGATCATGAGTAACACACCCAAGAGTACACCAATGCGTCCAAAGGGATGACCCAATCGACAACATCATCGGTGACATCCAAAAGGGAGTAACTACTAGATCTCGCATAGCTAATTTTTGTGAGCATTACTCGTTTGTGTCCTTTTTGGAACCACACAGGGTTTAGTATGCATTGAAGGATCTAGATTGGGTAGTGGGCATGCAAGAAGAACTCAACAATTTCAAAAGAAACGAGGTTTGGGAACTAGTCGAAAGACCCAAATCCAATGTCGTCAGCACCAAATGGGTCTTCCGCAACAAACAAGACGAACACGGGGTGGTGACAAGGAACAAGGCATGACTTGTGGCCAAAGGGTATTCACAAGTCAAAGGTTTGGATTTCGATCAGACTTTTGCTCCCGTAGCTAGACTTGAGTCCATTAGAATATTACTTGGATATACTACTGTCGGCGGTTAGAACCGGTAGATCTCCCTACACTGCTAAAGTGATAGGGGAGTTTGATGTTCGGTGTGGGCGCGCGGAGATTCAAGAAGGTGAATAGGAGTTTGACACAGGAGACACAAGAATTTACGTGGTTCGGGCCGCCTGAGCGTAATACCCTACTCCACGGGTGTGTTGGTGTTGTATTAGCAGTATGAGCTTGCCACGAGTGTATGGAGTGCGTATGATCGCCTGTCAACGTCCCCGTGTGTATCGTCGGCCTGTCCTTTTATAGTACAAGGGCAGGCCGTTACAAGTTAGCCTAGCCCGACATGTGGCCCCGGCGGTTACTAGCATTGATACACGCTTAATTGCTCTTAATGACCCTGTAACGGGCTTTGACAACATCGTTACTGGTGTTAAGAT
This sequence comes from Tuctoria greenei, assembly GCA_036927565.1. Classification (NCBI taxonomy): domain Eukaryota; kingdom Viridiplantae; phylum Streptophyta; class Magnoliopsida; order Poales; family Poaceae; genus Tuctoria; species Tuctoria greenei. Next base: position 180,894,042 of record JAYESD010000008.1, on the reverse strand, counting down.
CGTCCGTTTAAGTGTCATTAATATGGCATTAATGACACTTAATCGGGTCTTGAAGTCCTTGGCTCTCCTTTGAAGATCCGGAACCGTTACAAGGTCTTCCGGAGGTTAGAAGCTGAAGGTCCGACGATTGAACACGTGGCAGCTCTGGAGCTTGCTGTGGGAAGCAGGTAGCTCCGGGGCTACCCGACACGTGTCATATCCGGAGCTTCTCTCAGTCTGGGGTTAAGTCCGGAGGTGCCATTTCGGTACGTGGCCCGGAGCTTCCCCCTTGTGGGCGGTAGCTCCGGTTTGGTTGTACACGTGGCGACCCAGGGATTAACCATGTTGGAGAAGCGAGTCCGGTTATGTCTGACATGTGGGCCTCCGAGGGTCTTCAAACCAAGTAGATGACTTTCCTTTGAGATCTTTGTAACCTCAAGGGGTGTACGGTTTCTAGGGTACCGACAGTGGCCCCCTGGACCTACCTCCGAGGAAGATTACTGGGGTGAAGTCATTCCGTCGGAGGTGGGTCCATCCTTGCGACTCTTGAACGGAGTCTTCAAGGGTCTTCGAAGGTGCCGTTGGCAGGGATTTATAGTTAGATCCCGCCGCGTGGCGCACCTCGTGCGGCAGATGAGATCTTTGACGTGCGGATCTCACACAATTGAAGGTCGCCGGTTCCCGATGCGAAAACCGTATCGGTTCCGCGCGCCTTGTCAGGCCGCCGCCTTTGGGTTTCCCGCCGCGTGATGACAACCGTTCGCCTGGGTAATAGCCTCGACTTGATCGTCGGGGTGGTCCCGAGCCCTCCTATCATCGGCTGGGTTGAATTCTTGAGTGGTGTCTTTGACTTCCTTGCGGTTCCCATCCAAGCATTGCGAGGGCTTACTTAAGAAGGAAAGCGCGCACCGTCGGGAGTTCTTTACGCCTCTCATCTGATCTTGCGCTCAAACTTCCCAACTCGTGCTCCGCTCTTCTTCTCTTGCCTAGCCGTGCTGCGATGGAGTTGGGTCTCCGCGTGAGTCGCTTGAAGACCGACGGCGATTTGAAGAAGGTCCGGGCCCTCATGGGGTGGTCCTCGGACTTCTTCAACCGCTTGGTCCGTGCCGGCGGAGAGCTCCCCTTCGAGAAGGAGCGCGCCGGCGAAATGGTGTACTTTTCTTCGTACGCCATGGTGGGGTTGATCCCACCTTTTTCTTCTATTTTCTTGATGCTGTTAGACTTCTATGGTCTGCAGCTATACCACCTTGGCCCTCACTCCATTCTCCTCGTGTCTATCTTCGTCCACTTCTGTGAGATGTGGGTGGGCATCCCTCCCTGTATCGAACTCTTCCGGACCTTCTTCACCGTCCACACCACCGCCCGGAGCAATGAGTACCTTGGCTTCTACTACTTTGTGAAGCGCAAGAAGTGCCCATTCAAGTACCTCCGGTCGTTTCCTTCCGGGAAGTGGGATGACTGGAAGAAAGATTGGATAGCCGTTAGGGTGGAGGAGCACGAGAGGTTGGAGCTGCCCGACGGTCTGCCCGGCATCGACACGACGATCTGGAGTGAAGCTCCGGTGCTGGTGGAAGCTTTCAACCCCGCCTTGACCAGGATCCGCCAATGCGTGGAGGGAGGATTGACTCCTCAGGCGGTATTTTGCAATTTCCTGGTCAACAGGTGGGCACCGCTGAAGAGGAGGGAGAAGCTCGCCTGGGCCCTCAACAGCGTGATGGACGAGGACCGGGTTGAAGTCCAACATGGTGGGGAAAACCTTGGAGTTCCACCTCAAAAAATTCCAGCACGACATCGACGTCGACGGTGATGACTTGAATCCACCGTCGGCGTTTCTCCCTCTGAACGTGAAAGTGGAGTTCAGCAGGGAGCTCTGACGGAAGATGCCCGCACTTGACGACCTTGGTGTCGTCGTGAGAAGATCATCCACCCGGGTGGCGATCCCCGGAATGCCCGAAGATGGCTCCATCCCTGCCCCACAGCCGAGGGTCGAGGTCGTCGGCAAGGGCAAGGAGCTGGCGGATGAGCCGGAGAGCTGGAATAGGAAGCTACAACATGCCGACGGAAGGTCTGTCAGGCCCGCTACTTACGCCTCGGTTCCTTCTCCCCGGAGGGGAAGATCTTCTACCACCGTGGCGACTGTCCCTGTAGTGGGGTCCTTCCGGAACAATACCGTTCCTGCAGTGGGGTCCTCCCGGAGCGCGTCTGTTCCCGTGGTGGGATCCTCCTGGGGTGCTAGCTCCGGGCGCATGACTCCGGCACCTGGGACGGTGGGAGCCTCCAGGTTCGGGGGTTCTTCCCGATCGAGGGGGGCCTTCTGGAGCTTCTACGCCGATCGTGGCCAGCCCGGAACATCCAGGAAAAAGGTTCCGCGCAAGCTGGTGCCGAAGCCTTCCAAGGTAATTTTTTATCTTTACCTTGGTTAACTATTTAATTGTAGCAACTGTTTGTTAATTTTCTTCGTTCATCACCTGCAGCGTCCCCAAGAAGGGGAGTGAGGCTCCACCCACAGCCACAGTGTCTGAGGCCGTAAGGGTGGGAGCTTCTGCTCCTGTCCCGGTGCCGCCCCAAGTGGTGGCTGAAGCTGCGACAGCTCCGGCGCTGGCCGTCGTGGTCATGGACCTCGACTCGTCCCCAGAAGTTCCCGTGGTATCCCCGGACCACGGGAGTGAAGACACGCCAGCGGCACCCATCCCGGAGGTTGAAGCTTCGGGTCCTGGTGCTGCGATGATGGAAGCTCCGGCTGTTGAGCCGGAGGAAGTAGTAGTCTCGGCCTCGGAGCCGGAAAGTGACGAAGCCCCGGCGGTTGAGCCGGAGATGACTGAAGCCCCGGCAAGCGAGCCGGAGGTCGAGGTAGTTCCGGCGGTTGAGTCGGTTACCTCCGAAGCACCGGCCGCTGAGCCGGTTATTGTTGGAGCTCCGGCCTCAGGGCCGGTCGAAGTTGAAGATCCTCCGACTCCTGAGCCGGTGGTTGAAGAGGAGATGGAACTCGAGCCTCCCTCGGAAGAGGTGCCCAAACCGGAGCTAGTAGCAGCTCCTGCTCCGAAAGTGACGACGTTGGAGGTACCTGCGGCCGAGTCGGAGTGCCCAAGCGAAGTCGCTGGCCCCTTGCCCGAGGAGGTGAATGAAGACTTGGCGGCGGGGCCTTCTTCGATGGCGACTGAGGCCATCCCGGAGGACGGCCCTAGTGCCTTGGAAGCTCAGGGGTCCACTCTCGTAGAGTGGGACCCAATTTTTGTATCTGAAAACCCGCTGGAACCAGCGGAGGAGACCCCAGCAGGTCCGGAGCCCATCCCGCTGTCGATGTCTATCGACAACGCCTGTTCCAGTCTGCGTCAAGTCCAATTGGCCTTCTTCCACGACAGCAAGGCTCTTGAAGAGGAGCGCCAAACCCTTAGGCGGTGGCGTAACCGACTCTACTTCGAGACCAAGCTGGCGCAGTCGAGGCTATCAGATGACAAGGAGTGGATTAAGTGGGAGAAGATCCGCCTGGAGTACTGGGGCAAGTTGTTGGATGACAGGGAGAGTATGACTAAGGCCCTCGACGCTCAATCCCAGGAGATTTACAATCAGGCCAAAGCAGCCAACAGTGCGGCCGAGGAACGCCATGAAAGGCTGGAGGTCATTAACACTGCACTCATCAAGCGCCGAGAGGCACTTGAAGAGAGGGAGAAACGGCTCGAGGGTGAAGAGCAAAAACTCCTTGAGCTGTGGGATGATGTCCTGAGGAGGGAAGAGGAGCTCGCCGAGAAAGTAGCTCTTGCTGACAAGGGCCTTGAGGAGCGCACCAAGAAATTGGAAGAGCGCTGCCAAGAGGAAGAGGAGAAGATCTGGGTGCGAGGGCAGGAACTCTACGAATACGAGTGTGCCCTTGTTGCCCAAGAGAAAAAAGTGCAGGCTAGGGAGAAGGACCTGGTCGATCGCCGGAACAAGATCCACCTCCGGGAGGAAGAGCTCGGAAGACTCGAGAGGCGGGTTGCTGAAAAGATTCAGCAAAACGCCAAAGAAGTTGAGCGCCTAGCCCGTGAGAATTCCGAACTGACGGCGGCCAGGAGATCCCTGGAAGAGATGAAGAGCTTAAGGACTGCGGACTCCCTACAGATTTGGGAGTTCCTGGGCAAGGCCAACGACGCACTGACGCCAATGGGTTTCAGCCCCGTGCGCCCGGATGATCCGGAGCCGGAGCCGGACCTTGCGCTGCAGGCGTTGAGCGCAGCAGGTAGCAAGCTCTCCAAGGTGGGCGATGTCATCGCGGACCAACTGGAGGTTGAGGGGCAATCCCTGGCGAAGAACGTCGGAGAGTATGTGCTGACGTGCTACACCACCTGGAACTCCCAATTTCCTCTGGACCCGGTGATTGAAGGCCCCGTCGAAGGAGAAGGCGAAGCTACCCGAGCCAGTGTATCGGAGGTCGCCCAGAAGGTCGCCCAGTTCTTCCATAGGGTCTAGGACCATCTCTGTAGTTCTCACTTGTATTTTCTCTTCTTCTTCCTCAATTTTGTGATCCCTTGTCTTCAGATGTAATCTCCTGTCTCCATATAAATGAAATCCCCAAATTTTTGCGAATTCCACTTTTTGTCTTCAACACTTTTATCTTCACTTGGCCCCCTGGTAGATGTACACAATTTGATTTTGAACATGTACCAAAAGGATATTGTGTTTTGTTGAAGAATCATTTGCTCCGAACTTGTAGCATTTAGGTCCGAAGTCTTCGATAGTGAAGGCCCCCTGAGGTTGTTGGAGCTTAGAAGCTCCGGCATTGTCCATCGCTGGAGCTTGATAGCTCCGGCAATAACCTCTATCAACACGCAGGGCATCGATAGTTGGTCCTCCGGGGTGTCGGAGCTTAGTAGCTCCGGTAGTGACCTTTGCCAACACTTAGTTTGTTGGCAGCAGACTCCATTTATGGGGTCTTCTCACCACCTTATATTCATCGTCAATGGCTGGTCCCCTTAGGGGAGTCAGAGCTGAGTTAGCTCCGGCTTTTCTCCATCAACGTAGACTTTATTTTTCCTGCACACTTAAGTCAAGAAAAATAGTAAAATTCGTTCCTTGTCTATAATTTCGTCGCGGCTTATGATTCTCAAGAAAACTTTAAGTTGAACGTGATTTTAAATACGATCGGATGCATTGTCTTTTCTTCTAGATTCAACTGTCCATGGACCCACCTTACTTTGGCCTGCCGGGGTGTAGGTAGAGTGGCATACTTAGGGTGCTTGACCAGGCTAAGTCGATAGCACACTCCAACCCTAGGTTGGCTTGGCGGCTTTCAGGCGAGTTGGCCATGAACGATATTTGAATCCAAAAGAACTGACAATACAACTCGAATCGTATATAAACCAGTCGAACTAAAATTTCTTAAGAATTGAACGTCTTTGTTATAGACAAGAAAGAGAAAAATAAAAATATTGAGCCTGTACAAAATAAATGCACGTGGAGTCTATTTCACATGAATATGTCTTTCATTATAGGTCCGGGGTACAGGGGAAACAAGTACACTCTTAGGGTACGGAACCAACCTAAGTGTGTTTCATTTCTCGTTTGACCCAGGGTAGTTAGCCGCACTTTTAGTCCTGAGACTATGACAAGTGTTGCATGAGCTTTGCGGACCTTTCGGGGAAGGTCCGGCTGCTCTCCCGGAGGAACTACCCCACTCTGTACAATGACTCTATAACATACACCCCAAGTTACTCAAGACTCACCTCCGTGGTATTAAGTGTAGAACTTATGGAGGTGCTCGATGTTCCAAGGATTTGGGAGAGGTGTCCCATCCTCGGTAGCCAAGCGAACGCTTCCAGGACGGGATACTTTAATCACTCGGAAGGGCCCCTCCCAGCCGGGGGAGAGTTTGTTTAACCCTTCTCTGGATAGTATTCTCCGTAGCACCAGATCGCCTTCCTCGAGCTGTCGGTTGTGTACATGCCGCTGGTGATAACGCCGTAGAGCTTGACGATATCGGGCATTCCGAACAGCTGCTTGGCACCTTCCCTCCTCAAGGAGGTCTAGGTCTTCACGCCAGAGCTGGTCCTGCACGGCTTCGTCGAAGGTCCGGACCCGGAGTGAACCCAAGGTGATTTCCGGAGGAAGGATTGCTTCAGCTCCGTACACCAGGAAGAAGGGTGTCTCTCCAGTTGATCGGTTTTGAGATGTCCTGTTGGCCCATAAAGTGGGCGGAAGCTCTTCGATCCAGTTGGCTCCATGTTTTTTCAAGCGCTCATAGGTGCGCGTTTTGAGTCCCTTAAGGATTTCTGCATTTGCTCTCTCGGCTTGGCCATTGCTGGCTGGGTGAGCTACGGAGGCGTAGCAAACTTGTATGCCGAGGTCTTCGCAATATCCTTGGAATGCTGAGCTTGTGAATTGAGTCCCATTATCAGTGATGATTTTGTTTGGGACTCCAAATCTGCTTACAATGGATTGCAGAAAGTTGATAGCAGATTGCTTGTTGATTGTCACAACTGGAGTTGCTTCCGGCCACTTGGTGAACTTGTCAATGGCGACGTACAGGAACTTGTAACCTCCGACGGCTCTTGGGAAAGGTCCCAAGATGTCCATCCCCCACACGGCGAAGGGCCATGTAGGAGGTATCATTTGTAAGGACTGAGCTGGTGTATGAATTTGCTTTGCATGAAATTGGCATGCTTCACATTTCTTCACCAGCTCAGTGGCATCCTGGAGCGCTGTAGGCTAGTAGAAGCCATGCCGAAAGGCTTTTCCGACCAGCGTGCGGGAAGATGCGTGGTTCCCACACTCGCCTCCATGGATTTCTGTGAGAAGTTCGCAGCCTTCTTCCCTTGTGATGCACCGCATTAGGATGCCGTTGGCACCGCGCCGATAGAGATCCCCTTCTACCAACGTGTATCTTTTAGCCAATCTGACTACCCGGTCAGCGGATACATCATCGTCAGGAAGGATGTTGTCTTTCAAGTAGCTTCGGATCTCCGAGATCCATGCATCGGAACCAGCTTGAGTTTTTGAGTCTTGCGTGCTGGTTTGCTCGGAGCTCCCGGCAGCACCTACGACCCTTGATGGCTGCCATGGTAACAGGGCCATCGGGACCGTCGGCTTCGGGATGCTGATCTCGCCCCCTTCGCTCAGTTTGGGAGGCTGAGCTGTTGGTTTTGACAACCTCCAGACAAAGATTCCGTCAGGAGCCGGAGCTCCGGTTGACGCTTTGGTCGAGAGTTCGTCAGCTTCAGCGATATGGGCACGCTGAACATGGTGAAGATCTAGCACTTCAAAGTCCTTCTAAAGCCTCTGGACTTCAAGGAGGTAAGCAGCTAGCTGGAGATTATTGCAGGAGCATTGACCCTTCACCTGCTTGATGATGAGCTGTGAATTTCCTTTGACCAGCAGTTGCTTGACACCATACGACAGTGCCACCTTTAGCCCGTAGATGAGTGCTTCATACTCTTCCATGTTGTTGGTTGCCTTGAAGTCAAGGTGTACCATGTATTTTACCTTCTCCCCAGTCGGTGCAAGGAGAAGGATTCCAGCTCCGGCCCCCTGCTTCTGCATGGAGCCATCAAAGTAGAGGGTCCAGTGAGGCTCGGTGAAGGTTGGAGCTTGATGCTCCATCTTCTGCTCACTGGGGCCCCCATGATTTGATGGAGAGGGAGTCCATTCTGCCACAAAATCTGCCAACGCTTGACTCTTGACTGCTTGTCTTGAAATAAATTCAAGATCAAATTCAGCCAATTCCGCTGCCCACTTTGCAATATTCCCAGTTGAATTGGGATTATGCAAGATTGCTCGTAGTGGGTAGGAGGTCACCACTGAGACTTTGTGAGCTTGGAAGTAATGTCGAAGCTTCCTGGAGGCAATAAGAACTGCATAGAGCAGCTTATGCACCTCTAGGTATCGAGTCTTGGCATCATGTAATACTTCACTAATGAAGTACACCGGGCGTTGAATGGTCCGGACCTTCCCGGAGGGGTCCGAAGCTTCCTCTTCATTGATCCGGACCCTCTCGGAGGGGTTCGGATTCTCTTCGGGGACCTCCGGGTTCTGGCTGGAGGAACCCGGAGCTTCTTCAGAAATGACTTGGACCCTCCCGGAGGGGTCTAGGTCTCCTGAAGTGACTTCTTGTGGGTTCGAATCTGGGAGCTGGGACTCAGACTCGCTTTCAGGAACCTCTGGACCTTCCCGAAGGGGTCTGGATTCCTGAGTATGGGGTAGTTCTGGTCTCTCCGCAACCAGAACCATACTGACGACTTTGTCAGTAGCTGAAATATAAAGCAATAAAGGCTCACCAGAGTTCGGAGCTACCAGAATTGGTAGGGTGGTTAGGAACTGTTTCAGCTCCTGGAATGCCTTCTCTGCTTCTTCGGACCATTGGAATGGTCCGGACTTCCTCAATAACTTGAAGAAGGGGAGTGTCCGCTCCGCCAGTCTTGATATGAACCGGCTGAGGGCTGCTAGACATCCAGTTAACTTTTGGACGTCTTTGATGCGGGTTGGTGGCCGCATGTCTTCAATGGCTTTTATCTTCGCCGAATTAGCTTCTATGCCCCAGTGACTTACCAGGAAACCAAGAAGTTTTCCGGAGCTAACCCCAAACACGCACTTGTCCGGGTTTAGCTTTGTGCGGGTGGCCCGCAGCTTATCGAAGACAACCTGCAAGGTGTCTAGGAGTGACTCCTTGTTCCTGACCTTGACCACGATGTCATCGACGTACACTTCCACTATGTCTCTGATGAGTTCTTCAAAAGTTTTGTACATAGCTCGTACAAAAGTTGAAGCTGCATTCTTGAGACCAAAGGGCATGGCTGTGTAACAATACAATCCATCTACTGTGATGAATGAAGTATGCTCTTCATCCTCCCTAGACATCCTGATTTGATGATACCCAGAATATGCGTCTAGGAAACACAGTAATTCACACCCGGAGGTGGAATCCACTATCTGATCTATTCTAGGTAGTGGGAATGGATCTTTTGGACATGCCTTATTTAGTGTGGTGTAGTTGATGCACATCTGAAGCTTCCCACCGGCCTTGGGCACAACGACTGGGTTCGCCAGCCATTTTGGATGGAAGACTTCTCGGATGAATCCGGCTTCGAGTATCTTCTTCACTTCTTGTCGGATGAAGTTCTGCCGCTCTACGGATTGCTTCTGAGGCTTCTGATGCACAGGCCGAGCATCGGGGTAGATCTTCAGATTCTGCTCAATCACTTCCCTGGGGATCCCAGACATTTGTGACGGTTGCCAAGCAAACACGTCAACGTTAGCCCGGAGGAAAGTGATGAGCGCGAGTTCCTATTTGTCGTTCAATCCTCCCGATATACGGGTGGTCTGAGCGGCATTGGAACCAATTTGGACGACTTTGACGGGAATGTCGGTGTAGCCGCTTGGCTGCACACGGGGTGCAGAGGTCGAGCCTCGTTGACGAATGCTTGGGGGTTTTGGAGCTTGCTCCTGCCTGGAGTCCTCCTCTTGCGCCGTGGTGAGTGCGTGGAGTTCTTCCAGAGCAGTTACTCCGGCGGTACGATCTCCGCGGATCCGGAGAACACCTACTGGTGTTGGTATCTTCAACACCAGATAGCCATAATGAGCAGCTGCCATGAATTTGTACAGGACAGGTCTACCCAAGATGGCATTGACAGGTAAGTTGATCTGAGCAACATCGAAGACCAACTTCTCGGTGCGGTACTTCTCCCGTGTCCCGATGGTAACAGGGAGAGTAATAGCTCCGAGTGGGGTAATGGCCCCCGGACCTACTCCGGAGAAAGGTCGAGAGGGTTGGAGATCCGAAGGTCGGAGCTGAAGCTTAGTGAAAGCTTCGAAGCTGATGAGGTTAAGCCCCGAACCTCCGTCTACCATGACATGGTGGAGCTGAATGTTGTTGATGGTAGGAGATACCATTAGGGGTAGCTGTCCTGCTCCAACCATGCTCCGGGGACAATCCGAAGCATCAAAAGTGATGGCTGTGTCCATCCACTTTCGATGAGGTTCCGGCCTGACTGTAGGGGCTACAGCGGCCATATCCCGTCGCATAGTCTTAATGACACAACGAGAGGTGATATCCCATGACCCACCGAAAATGGTGTTCATGGTCTTCCAACGCTCGTTGTCAGAGACGTCAGAATCATCATCGACGGAGGTGTAAACGGCCTTCAGGACCTTTTTGGGATCCTGAAACCCTAACTCCTCTTCAGCCGGAGCTTCGTCGACCTTTTGCTTTCCTTCCCTCTGTCGGAAAGGAGATCCTTCCCGGCGCTTGTTGTAGCGCTCGACAAGGTTTTGGACCTCCCCAGTCTTCCAAACTGTGGCTGCCCGTTTTTTGAATGGGACACCACATTTTGGGTTTGCCACCGTCTTCGGGAGACGGTCGAGGTCGCTTCTCGGGGCATGGCCCCCGGCCACCCGGAGTTGCAGCAACTGCAACGTGGGATGTGCCGGCCGACAGCTTTTTCTTGCCATTGGTCTTCTTTTTCTTCTTGCCACCCCCGGAGGTAGCAGCTTCTTCTTTGGAGGATTTCTTGTGATCCTCCGAGGCTGGTTTGGAGTGCATTTCACGGCCCTCCGCAGCTCTGGCACATTTGTCTGCCAGGCTGAAAAGTTCCGTGACACTGGTGATCTCCTTGATCGCCAGCTTCTCCAACATCTTCTTATCTCGTACGCCCTGTCTGAATGCCACAATGACAGAGGCGCTAGAGATAGAAGGGATAGTGTTTCGTACCTGAGAGAACCTCTGGATGAAGGACCGCAAAGATTCTCCCCCTTTTTGCACGACCGCAAAAAGGTCTAGTTCAGTGCCTGGTCGGGTGTATGAACTCCCGAAGTTGGCAGTGAACTGATGGCACAACTCCTCCCAACTGTTGATAGAGTTGGATGGAAGGCTCATAAACCAGGACCTAGTGGTCCCAGTTAAGGCTACTGGAAAATAATTGGCCATCACGGCCTCGTTTCCTCCAGCTGCCAAGATTGCAGTGGAGTATATCTGAAGGAATTCGGCGGGATTGACAGTCCCGTCGAATTTTTCCGGCAGGTGAGGCCGGAACTTCTTTGGCCATCTAACCATGCGCAGGTGCATGGCTAGGGCTGAACAGCCTCCTCCTACTCCTTCCAGATTAGAAAGGTCCTGAGCTTCCCGTCTTTCACGGGCACGCTCAATATGGACACGGCCATCCTGCTGACGGTATCGGCGATCAAGCTCCGCCCGGAGGTCATGAGTCGAAAGCCTGGATACCGTGTGAGTGCGTCGAGCCCCGGAGGGCAACGACGTCACTTGTTGGGATGCAGCACGTCTCCTACTATTGGAGACGTGTGGACCAAGTCTTCCGAACAAAGTCCGCCCTGCGACGAGGCTCGTCCCGAAGGAGGAGGACCCTAGTTGTTGAGGCGTTCGGCTGCTGCTGCAACCAAATGCTCCACATCAGCCCTCCACTGCTCCAGTGCATCCCGATATGCATCCGGAGGTGGTGGACATTGGAGAAGAGCGCGCGCTGCATGGAGCGCGTGTTCCGGGTTGTCATGATTTGCCGATGCAGTAAGCGACGCCGGCGCACCATCACGTTGCCCAGCACGATTTGCTGGAGGAGACGGTGGTGGTGGGAGTGTGGCTCCTGCTAGTGCTGAGGCTCCTGCTGGAGGCTGCCTATTGGAGGGATTGCCCCCAACAGCCTGAGCAGCAGGTTGGCCGTTGGATGATCCAGCAGCTGAGTTCACCATTCTCGAAATCTCAGGCGCCCCTACCTGGCGCGCCAACTGTCAGCGGTTAGAACCGGCAGATCTCCCTACACTGCTAAAGTGATAGGGGAGTTTGATGTTCGGTGTGGGCGCGCGGAGATTCAAGAAGGTGAATAGGAGTTTGACACAGGAGACACAAGAATTTACGTGGTTCGGGCCGCCTGAGCGTAATACCCTACTCCACGGGTGTGTTGGTGTTGTATTAGCAGTATGAGCTTGCCACGAGTGTATGGGGTGCGTATGATCGCCTATCAACGTCCCTGTGTGTATCATCGGCCCGTCCTTTTATAGTACAAGGGCAGGTCGTTACAAGTTAGTCTGGCCCGACATGTGGCCCTGGCAGTTACTAGCATTGATACACGCTTAATTACTCTTAATGACCCTGTAACGGGCTTTGACAGCACCGTTACTGGTGTTAAGATCATCCGTTTAAGTGTCATTAATATGGCATTAATGACACTTAATCGGGTCTTGAAGTCCTTGGCTCTCCTTTGAAGATCCAGAGCCGTTACAAGGTCTTCCGGAGGTTAGAAGCTGAAGGTCCGACGATGGAACACGTGGCAGCTCCGAAACTTGCTGTGGGAAGCAGGTAGCTCCAGGGCTACCCGACACATGTCATATCTGGAGCTTCTCTCGGTCTGGGGTTAAGTCCGGAGGTGCCATTTCGGTACGTGGCCCGGAGCTTCCCCCTTGTGGGCGGTAGCTCCGGTTTGGTTGTACACGTGGTGACCCAGGGATTAACCATGTTGGAGAAGCGGGTCCGGTTATGTCTGACATGTGGGCCTCCGAGGGTCTTCAAACCAAGTAGATGACTTTCCTTTGAGATCTTTGTAACCTCAAGGGGTGTACGGTTTCTAGGGTACCGACAACTACTCACCATGATTTCAAGCTCTATCAAATGGATGTGAAAAGCGCCTTCCTCAATGGACCAATCAAGGAGGAGGTGTATGTGGAGCAACCCCCTGGGTTTGAAGATGAAGAGTTCCCCGACCACATATTTAAATTGCGTAAGGCTCTCTGCAACCTCAAACAAGCTCCTAGAGCTTGGTATGAGTGTCTTAGAGATTTCTTAATTTAAAATGGCTTTAAGATCGGTAAATTATATTATACATTGTTTACAAAGAACTTTGACAATGATCTCTTTGTTTGTCAAATCTATGTTGATGATATAATCTTTGGTTCAACTAACAAATCTTTTTGTGAGGAGTTTAGTAAAATTATGACAGATAGGTTTGAGATGTCTATGATGGGAGAGCTAAAGTACTTACTTGGGATTCCAAGTGAGGCAACAAAAGGAAGGGACGTTCATAAGACAAACTAAGTACACTCAAGACATACTCAAGAAGTTTGGAATGGACAAGGCGAAACCCATAAAGACCCCCATGGCAACGAATGGCCACTTGGATCTCAATGAAGATGGATCTAGCGTCGATCAAAAGGTATATCGCTCCATGATTGGATCTCTACTTTATTTATGTGCATCTAGGCTAGACATTATATTGAGTGTATGTTTGTGTGCAAGATTTCAAGCTAATCCTAAGAAGTGTCACTTGACAGCCGTAAAAAGGATCTTGAGATATTTAGTTCATACACCCAACCTTGGTCTTTGGTATCCAAAAGGCTCCAAATTCAATCTCATTGGTTACTCCGATGCAGATTATGCCGGATGCAAAGTAGATAGAAAAAGTACCTCCGTTACATGCCAATTCCTAGGTAGATCCCTAGTTTCTTGGTCCTCCAAGAAACAAAACTCCATTGCCTTATCCACAGCCGAAGCGGAGTATGTTACAGTCGGGGGTTGTTGTGCACAACTCCTTTGGATGCGACAAACTCTAAGAGATTACGGTTACAATATGAACCGTATTCCACTCCTTTGTGATAATGAGAGTGCTATTAAAATTGCCCATAATCCAGTTGAGCACTCTAGAACCAAACACATAGACATCCAGCATCACTTCTTGAGAGACCACTCCATGAAAGGAGATATAGCCATTTCCCATGTCAACACCGAAAAGCAATTAGCCGACATATTCACCAAGCCGCATGATGAAAAACGCTTGTGCGAGCTTCGAAATGAACTAAATATCCTTGATGCTCGAAATGTGGCTTGAAAATTTGCATACCTGTATGAATTCTTTAAAATATGTTGATTGGATTGTGAAAATCATCTCTCTCAATTTTCTCCGAAAAACTATGTCAATTACTAGATCTTGGTGAATTATGATCATTGCTTGATTGTTGTATGCTTACTGATCATATTCATCAAGATTATTTGATTTGATTTGCCTCCTTTTTTCTAAATATGTACCTTCGAATATATACGAATGGGCTAAGAAGTTCTTCCCTGGTGACCACAGACTAGTCTGTGGTTACCCGGACTAGTCCGCCCATGCAGACTAGTCTGCAGAGCGCCGGTTAGGCCGAACTAGTCCGATATAGCCTCTGGAAAAGTTCGGACTAGTCCGATCATTTTCGGACTTGTCCGATTTTTCGTATCCTTAACCCTAGCCACCACCAAACCCTAATTTCCTCACCCCCACACTTGCCTCAAGCTTTCTCTCTCCATGCTCGAGCTCCCCAAGGCGATTTGACAACTCCTCCATCAAAAAGCTCCAAGTTTGGGTGGAAATCAAGCTCCTTTGCTTAGGGATTGAAGTCCACGGACTTGTCCGCCCTTCAACACCCTCCTCTCCGAGATTCAAGCGATTTTTCGGTAATTTTTCCCCCAAACCCTAGAAATCTCCATTTTCTTCATTGTTGATCGAATAGCCTAGCTTCTTTCACCTAATACTAGTGTCCTTGATGTATTACATTGTTGTTAGGCTAGTTTTAGCATTGAGCAACTCCATTTGTCTCATAGTTAAGGTTCTTGAGGAGTAATACCGGACTAGTCTGGTCCATGCACGGACAAGTCCGGTAACCTGGACTAGTTCGTGCTTGTACACCGGACTTGTCCGACTTTTCTGAACTCAAACATAACCTTTTATTTCCTCAATGCAATTCCTTGTTATCCATTCTCACCCATACCTTGTACAATATATTCTCAGGGCATGTCGAACTCCCGCGACGAAGTTTCCGACTTCGAAGCCGAGATAGACCAAGAAGCCCTGCTTCGGTCCTCGACGGGCCAAAACAAGAAGCGCCCTTCCGAGCCAGCTCCCTCTCCTCCTCAGTCTCAGAAAAGGGTGGCTCGACACAAGGTGTCTGCTTCCAGGGCTTCCGCTTATGGTGGCCCTAGCTCGGCAAGTGCTCGCCAAACAAAAGGGAAAGACAAAGGGATCGCAACGGCCCCGATTGGCCCTCTAAAGATGTCAGCTCCGAAGCAGGGGGCTCGGGATCCCACAGAGAAAAGGTTCAACGGGAAGGGCAGTAACTCAGCTGCAAAGTTCAGGAATATGGATTGCTACAGCCAATCTAGGCAGGCTGCAGACGGAAGATTCTGGAGCAACTTCCATGCATACTTTTACAAGTCTGTCTACCTCCAGATGAAGACCCTAGTGGTGCACAGTCAGTGGATAGATTGGGCACATCTTGAGAGGAAGAGATGCTCCGCCTTTGATGAAGTGGTCGAGACAGCTGAGAGACATGGCTTGAAGGACCTCTTCGCCTTCAAGTACAACTGGAATGACAAAGTGATAGCTCAGTTCTATGCTACTTGTCACTTTACCAGTGATGAGGAGGAGCGAGTGACTTGGATGACTCACGGGTACAAGTACACCATTACCTACGATGAGTTCGCCAGTCTCCTCCACCTGGAGAACACCGACAACAACTTACTGGTCATCCACAATATTGGGGTCTTGGAAAAGGATAAGATGAAGTTCCTATATGACCCATCACTGAATTTCAATCCTCCCTCCACAAAGAACATGAAGCCCTTCTTTGTGGTGCTTAACAGAGTGTTGAGGAAGACAATTGCTCGAAGTATGGGGATGCAGGGAGTGTACAGGGCTATCTTCGGACCTTGATGAAGGTCATAAGCAAGGACTGCAAGTTTGATGTGTTTGACTATATCTGGAACGATATGGTCAACATCTCTAGCACCCCAAACAGATATTGTGGCTATGCCCCTTACCTCATGTTGATGATTGAGAAGGTCACAGACATCAAATTCGTCAAAGATGTGGAGCACACACAATTGAGGCCTCGGAAGCCTCAACAAGCAAATGTTCAAACTGCTCCCTCTCCTGCTTCTAGTGCAGAGGCTCCAGCGAGAGCGGGTGGAGATGTCGGGGCTGCCCCTGCCACTAGGACAGCTCCTCAAAAGGGATCTACAAGTGGCATCTTCAAATACCTGACAGCTATTTTTGCCTCCTGCAAAAAGGCTGAGGTGAAGGCCCACAAGCTCAACAAGAGAAGAAAGGCTGACATGAAGTATGTCACGGAAAATGTGAAGCAAATTTGTCAAAAGCTGGAGATCGAGCCCATTGGATATCCAGTAATTTCTGATGACTCCGACTCTGATTTCACCAAGCTTGGGCCCTTGACTCCCTCCGAGCTTGCCTATTTTGGCATTGGGGGCTCGAGTGGCTCCGTTCCTCCTCCTCCTCCTCCTCATCAGCCCGAAGATGAAGATGAAGACGATGAGAGGACCGATAGTGAGGCTTGAAGACTTTAGGTACCTCCTCTCCTTCTTTTTGGTGTCTTGACGCCAAAGGGGGAGAGATTGAGGGGGAGTCTTAGGTCTTAGCTGTAGGATGCGAGTAGAGCTTCTTTTTATGCTTTTTGTCTATTTTGTGGTTTGTAAAATGTTTAATATGCTCTTTGTTGACGACTCCTAAGGTATACTAACAAATCATCCCTCGCAAAGGTGCCAGAAATGCTTGTTGGTAGTACTTACGCACCATTAACTAAACATCTCCAACTGATGTGTCAGAAATGCTTGTGAATGGTTCTATTGGATCACAGAGTGAGTTCTGCAAGTGCACGGAGGTATCATTGTAGCATTTCCCCTTAAGAGTATTCCCAAGGGTGTCATTTATTTGATCCCAAAGGAAGGCAGGGAAGAGATATAACAATCATCAAGTGGAAAGAGTAGGAAGGTCTAGGTAAGATTCTTAGTAAGGATGGATAAAATAATAGTGGAGGTAGTGTGACACACACAAAAGCTTTCAAGTCTAAGGGGGGTAAGAGGATCCTAGAGGTTAGTTAAGGTTGAGAGTTATGGAGGTACTCCTACTATGCTTTATTGTACATATACATAGTCTAAACTAATCATTCATAAGCTAGATCAATAGTGAATACTTATGCTATGTGGTTCAACACATCGGGCTCAGGCTTACCCCTAGCAATACTAGGGCGACTCCCGCCAAGAGCCTGTGGTATAGCCGAACATGGAGGATTACAAAGGACAGATAGGACTGTCACCACCTACTGCCTACCTCTTCAATCTGTGGGTCTACGAGACATCCAATGCTACTTAGCTATACTAGCACCATGCTAGCATATTAAGTAATTACCTTAAGAGCCTAGGCACAATCCATCCTAAGGCAATGAATTGAATCATCATTGAACCAATGTTGATACACAACATACTTATCTATACTAACCTAGTTATGTTATAATTAACTAGACTATAGTGGGGGTCTAGGTTCTATGATAATGAGATATGTTCATGATGAAATAGTCATAGAAGCTATACCTTCCACATACATGGACTCCACAATCAAACAAGAAACATTTTGCCCAAGTATATGTATAAGTAGAGACTAAAGATACTATCTTTATTATGCATAAAGTCACAAATACAAGAAAGAATACATGAGTCATACCTTTCCCAATGTAGGATTGGGAAGAGAGAGACTCCTTACTCCTTTTCCAATTTGGACTTGGGACTAGAGACTCTCCTCTCTACAACCTAACTCCTCTAATACTATGGATGATAGAGTATACAATAGAGATGAAGCTCAAGTAGTGTGTGTTGAAGTGAGGGGTAGGGGGTCCTATTTATACTAGTGTTGAGGTCGGTTCCCGCTACCAAAAGCGCGCGAATCAGTCACCATTGACTCCTTCAATTCAGGAGGAGCCAACAAGCGTCGTTTGACCGCGTTTGGCGCCAGGAAGAGGTCGGTCGAACCCTCCAAACGTGGAGTGCTTCCTCCAGGTGGCTGCCAGGTGGGCCCCCTTGATGTATATGGGTGATACACCGTTGAATATCCTTGGATACTTCTGTTTGTGGGCCATTTGATCCATAGGATGCCACGTGTCGTTGCGTGATTGGTGGGATGATATTTTATAGGATTGGTCCCTCTACATTTCCTCATTTTCTGAATAAAATGCTGCATACACATATTCCTCCAAGTCCAAGTGGAATTGGGTTAGATAGAAAGGTGATATGTGCAAGAAATGACAAATCCTTCACATAATTGAGTTAAATTGACGGATGTAATTGGTATATAACAGCCGTCAACAAACTCCCCCAAGCTTATCCTTTGCTCGTCCCGAGCAAAGTCAAGACTTTAGGTTGATGATCAGGAGTTGCTACAATGTCTTATTTTCATAAGTATCTAATGCACAACAAGATATTCTACCTGGTATTGTAGAAATTGGCTATGATACTCTACCCTTCTTAAGTTATCATGGGGCTTATGCTTTCTCATATTCATGAGTAGTTGAAAGGTAGAATAGCAAATGGGGCAAACATAGCCTAGAAATCAAGTTCCACTTAAATCGCGGAGAATTCAATTTAGATATTAAGTACCTCAATTTGATTCTCTTAGTCACTCCTTTGTGGATAGTGGAAACATTTCCTCACCAAAGTATTGTGCCGCTACTATTCCTACTCATTGAATATGGCTTGTATGTGGAGCTTGGTAAGGAAAGTAAGTAGGCATATTTGCATCACATATATTGCTAAGTCAAAAGAGTAGGCCTTAGGAGAATTCAAATCAAAACATTTTGATTCAAGACTAGTGCATGTGTGATGGAGTGGAAGTGGATGTGGATACTTGAGATAACTCCTTTTTGGTATAATCTCTCTTTCTTTTGCAGGGATGAAACATGTCTACTTTTCTTTTCTCTTTTTTTCTTTTCGTAGCCATGTCTTCTACCCCCTTTCTTTGCAATGAATTTTGAAGAGAGTGCTAAACATGAATAACATGGAGTTTCTCTTTTTATTGTGGTATGGTGGATATGATGGACGTTTTGCTTACTTCTAGTGTAGAAGTATAGCATGTGCAAGTGAAGTCTTGAATTCAAAAGAGTTGAATGATTTCTCACATAGGTCTATACTAGTTTGACTAGGCTCAATGTGAAAGCAAATAGCATATGCATAAAGTTTTGTCTATGTATAAACATCATATGGCTTTGGTAGGTATTTCCAATCAATTGAGGGAAACTTAAATCTTTTTATAATTTCTCCGAAAATCTAAGTTTTACTTTCGAACTAGGACTAGCAGCCCTATTACCAATTCTAATCTCGCAACAATCTAGAATTAGATAAAGCTTTTGCTACCCACAACTTCCAAATGAAGGTAAAAGTATTTCAAACCAATGAAAGCAATATTCGGAGAGTGGCAAGTTGTAAACTAGAGACTTAGGAAAATAAAACAGAGCAACTATTCATCATTTCATCTATGTGAATTCTAAATCATTCTTACCGCAAATCTTTATTTGATGAAAGCAAATCTAACCTAGATTATTTTTTTACATGCAAGGTGGATGATGGATGGATGGAAAATAAATATGCAAGGAATGTGATACATGTTACCTCAAGTGGGGGTCCTCCCCCAAGCTTGTTCTTCAACTACCTCTGTGATAAGGGTTGAACCCTTGATGACAGAAGTACGCTGCAAGATCGACTTGTTGTTGTTGTAGCGCTATGTTGAAGTTGGTGAATTGAGCATACATGTGTTGTCGCCAATCATGGGTACCTTGAACATGCTCTTGGAGTGTGTTGTAGATGTCACACATTCTCACTTGAAGTTCTCCCATACGTCTAGTGAGGTCCGTCATTCCTTGGCTATAGTCATGATGACTTCTAGCCGAAGTGGAACGATGTCCTCTCATGGACGTTGGGGGCAAGCTGCTAGAGCTTGAAGTGGATAAGGTTGGATCCCTTTGCCATTCTTGCCAAGATGATCCCCCAGTCTCATACGTCGAAGGTTTAGTCCATCTGGGCGCATAACCCGTTGGGTTCTCTTCTTCTTGGTATTCATGGACTGGAGAGATTATCAGTGGCATGCCTGTGGCTGCAGCCCTCGCACGATTCCTTGTTACCCTGCCAGAGACTTTACTTCTTCTTTCTTCCTTAAGGGGAAGAAGGTTAATGGTTAGCCTTCGACATTTGTACAAATGAAAATTCGGGTTAAGCAACCGAATTTCATTGACAAAGTCAGGATAGAAAAATATCAAGGACCCATCTTGATCATGCTTAAAGATATGTCCTTGCACTAAATAGTCTTCATAAATTAATTCTCTTTTAGTTTCAATGTATTCAAATGAAGAGTATTTAAGTGCTCCTACCCTATCAGCAATATGAGTAATCAATGAAGTGCATTCAATTGGTCCTGATTCTGAAATGTAATCTAACCATTGTGTCATCATGGCTTTGACTGGAGCAACTTTTATCTTTTTAGTCATGGCAAACAAAATTTTCAATTCATCATCTCGCACAACCCTAACATCTCCCCTAGGGAACATAGTCATAGCCACCTATCTATGCATGAAGCGTAAAGTAGGGTTTTGGATGTGGCTATTCCTAGGAGCCCTACATGTGACCTCACTAGTTAGCTCATGCCAAAAACTTTGTTTGTTAAACATAGGCAAATTGTCTAAATCTAGCAAACACCATTTATGGAAGCCTAGGATGCTACCTAATTCTTTCCATAGGATGTTGTATTCTTTTTGAAATAATCTAAGAGAAATACCATCAAATCCTATTCTTAGCATGCAAAAGAATTAGCTAGTGAGAAGGCGTGAACCTTTCTCCTCTATGTGAGCAAAGTCATCAAATACAATTGCATGCCAAATGGAAATAAATTCGGAGTCCATACCTATTTTGGAGATCAAATGTGGATCGTAAGCCTTGGTATGGCGGGACTCAAGATCTTGGAGAAGCCTGCGTACTTGATCATCAACTTCGCTTCGTATGTCGAGGTCGTTGTCATGAATAAGTTGGTGTGGGTTGTTTCTCTCTTCCATGGGAGTGTCCTCACACACACTTCTCCTCCTTGGCCTTGTACCCATGGAAGAGAGGCGTGCACTAGAACCTTCACCATGGCTTGAGCTTGCAGCCTCCTTCCTCTTTCCAAACAACCTCTTCATGTCTTTTTGAGTTCAACAAGCAAGAACAAAACAAGGCGAGAAAAATCCGAAAAGAAGCGATGTTTGGAAAACAAAACTCTCAACGAATTTTCTCCTCTTGAAAGCTTGAGCGTAAAATGCTAATGCAAACAAAAGAAAATCTCTTTTGGGATGGATTTGAGCAAGAGTGTTGCAATTAAGAGCAAGAAAAACAAGGTGAGCTAGAGAGTGACTTGGGGAGGTGTAAAATGATGTGGTGTGTGAAGAGAGGTGCTCCTCACGGCCACAATTTATAGGGTGCACCCTCCAACAGTCACTTGGGGTTCAAAATGTAGCCGTTGGAGGAAGGGGAGCCAAATTGGCTCCACTCCCAGTTCGGCCGACCAGGAGGTTCGGCCGACCTGACAGGTGGCCTCCCTGGTTCCCCTTTTGGCAAATGGCTCCCCAACAACTATAAAGTTAGCACGTTGGTGAAATGCCACATGTGCAGCTCTGAAAATTTTTTCAAATAAAAACCTTTTTCAAATCCAATAAAAAATTTCTTTTGAAAGAAAGAAAGAAAAATGATAGTTGAGAATATAAGATTCTCAACTTGCTAGGGAAAATAAAATATTCAATGGGAAAAATCCAAATGTGGTGGAAAAAAAGAAAGAAAAATAAAGTGGGATAACTACCAATTTGACCTATTGGCGTAGGTCTCACCATCGTCCGATGAGATGGACATTCCTCCATCTTCATTTCACATCTGGGCCCGGAGGGATGGGTATGGACGGCTTGTCTTGCTTCTTCCGCCATTCCTTCTTTGGCGCTTTGGTGGACTTGGGCCTTCGGGAAGGTCCAGATGATTTTGTCGCCTTTGGATATCGGCATGGTCGAAACGATGGATTCTCCTTGTAGATTAATCTTCTCGTGAATGCAATGAGTGAGTCCACCTTTGGAGGTGTGACGTCGACCTCTATGATGTGTTTATCATTCAGCCCATACTTGATTCGAATCATGGAGAATTGTTCTGATTTTGGCCGAAAGTTAAACCTTTCCTCCTTGCCATTGATATGGAAGTGGATTTCTCCAGCTCCCACATCTATGCGAGCTTTGCAGTGCTTAGGAATGGACGCCCAAGAATGAGTGGTGTATCTTTCTCGATGTCCATGTCTAGCACCACAAAATCCATGGGTATGAAGCAGTTCCAGATCTTCACCAGGACATCTTTAGCAATACCCGCTGGATAACGGACTGAAGAGTCAGCCAGTTGTAGCTGCATTGGTGTTGGAGTCAGCTCTGTGAAGTTTAGCTGGTCGAACACAACCTTGGGCATCACACTAACACTTGCTCCCAAATCACAAAGTGCCTTGTCAAAGTGGTGAGCCCCAATTGAGCATGAAATGGTAGGACATCCAGGGTCCTTCTTCTTTTCAAGAAGCCTATTGAGGATGGCTGCACTGCAGTCTTCCGTAAGCTTGATGACCTCAGTGGTGGGCAATGGCCGTTTGTTGTTCAATATGTCCTTGAGATAGCGAGCATAAGTGGGGACTTGCATCACATCAATCAAGGGTACATTGATGTGGATATTTTGGATGATCTCAACAAAATGGTTGAATTGCTCATCCACTGTTGGCTTCCTTTGCCTGTGAGGGAATGGCAATAAGTTGGTGTCTTCAAAGTGTTTGGCCATTTCCTCACCAAGTAATTCACTTGGGACATCTTCCTTCACAGGCTCAGTTGTCCTCTTTTCTTGTGTGGGATATGGTGGGTCACGAGTGGTCTTTCCTCCTCTCGTAACCACTGCACTGACGTTCTCCACTAGGGCTTCTGGCTGCCCCGGAATTTTGTTGTTTTCTAATGGAGGGACAACTACATCAAGTTGTGCCAACTGAGTCTCGAACATCTTGTTGAAGCTCAGTTGATTCTTGAATGCTGAGGATAGTCCTTCAATCTTTGCATTAATATTCTCTAGGGTCTTGTCATTAGCTGACAACTTCTTGGATAGGGCCTCGTTGATCTTTGAGCTGGCTAATGGAAAGTTCTCTCAAGTTGGGCTGATTTGCAGGGTTTCCTTTGTTGTTGTACCCTCCTTGAAAGAATGGGCGTTATTGACCCCACCCTTGACCTCCTGGATGATAGCCATTGCTGTTGTTGAAATTG
Organism: Tuctoria greenei; assembly: GCA_036927565.1. Taxonomy (NCBI): domain Eukaryota; kingdom Viridiplantae; phylum Streptophyta; class Magnoliopsida; order Poales; family Poaceae; genus Tuctoria; species Tuctoria greenei. The sequence continues at coordinate 180,870,993 of JAYESD010000008.1, read as the reverse complement.
TTGTTGGCGAGGTATAGGGCATCCTCACGAGTTTCTGGGCAATCATTGCCCATATGCACCGTGTCACCACAGACTTCACACGTGATGTGAGAGTCTAGGGCATAGGCATTGCCCGACACTTCACCACTGGCTTGTCCATCAATTTTCTTCATTAGGAGGTCCAATTTTGCAGCGATCATGTCCACCTCCTTCAAGGTGTGCATGTCTCATTGTCGGGTATGGAGATCCTCATTGTTCCATCCCATGTTGGACACGATCTTCTCAATAAGATCTTTAGCCTTTGGCACCGTCAATGAGAAGAAGGCTTCTCCAGCGGCAGCATCCAAATGGTCACGGGCTAATGGGATCAGCCCGTTATAGAAGTTTTGAATAAGGAGTCAGTCATCCATCCCATGGTGGGGACAGGCTAGGATGTACTCCTGGAGCCTTTCCCATGCCTCGGGAATAGATTCTTTGGGTTCTTGCTGAAAGTTGGAAATCCTTCCATGTAGGGCATTGGTTTTGTCCAACGGGAAGAATTTGGCGAGGAATGCCGTAGAACACTTCTCCCGAGTGTCTACGGCACTTCGGTTCGCGTAGAACCACTATTTCGCTCTCCCAAGGAGAGAGAACGGGAACAGTCTCAGACGGACCGCATCCGGAGACACGTCCTTGATTTTAAAAGTGTTGCAGATCTCGAGGAATTGTTGCAGGTGAGCACTTGAATCTTTGTTAGCCTTCCCACAGAATGGGTTGACTTGCACCATAGTGATAAGTCCAGTTTTGATCTCACATCTCTCGTGTTAACAGTGGGCCCAATAGGCACATTGTTAGCAGAGGGAGATGAGAACTCACGAAGGTTCTTCTGGGCCATTGGCGTTTGGATGGTTGGTGCAGAAATGTTGGCTTGCCTTGCCGCTCGAATCTTCTGAGGAGTAACAGCATGGGGTCGGTCTCGCAGAAGAGATTCAGGATCTTCAACAAAGTTTTCCGGCGGGCAGAAACCAGACATACACTACCTTGTTTTCACATTTAAAATGCGAAAACAAAGAATGGTCATCCTACTAAAATCCTACCCAGGGTTCTATCCTATTCACTTAGTCATGTTATATATCTATTTGCCTTCCCCGACAATGGCGCCAGAAATTCTTGTTGACGGCTCCTAAGGTATACTAACAAATCATCCCTGGCAAAGGTGCCATAAATGCTTGTTGGTAGTACTTACGCACCGTTAACTAAACATCTCCAACTGATGTGTCAGAAATGCTTGTGAATGGTTCTATTGGATTACAGAGTGAGTTCCGCAAGCGCACAGAGGTATCATTGTAGCATTTCCCCTTAAGAGTATTCCCAAGGGTGTCATTTATTTGATCCCAAAGGAAGGCAGGGAAGAGATATAACAATCATCAAGTGGAAAGAGTTGGAAGGTCTAGGTAAGATTCTTAGTAAGGATGGATAAAATAATAGTGGAGGTAGTGCGACACACACAAAAGCTTTCAAGTCTAAGGGGGGTAAGAGGATCCTAGAGGTTAGTTAAGGTTGAGAGTTATGGAGGTACTCCTAATATGCTCTATTGTACATATACATAGTCTAAACTAATCATTCATAAGCTAGATCAATAGTGAATACTTATGCTATGTGGTTCAACACATCGGGCACGGGCTTACCCCTAGCAATACTAGGGCGACTCCCGCCAAGAGCATGTGGCATAACCGAACGTGGAGGATTACAAAGGACAGATAGGGCTGTCACCACCTACTGCCTAATTCTTCAATCCGTGGGTCTACGAGACATCCAATGCTACTTAGCTATCCTAGCACCATGCTAGCATATTGAGTAATTACCTTAAGAGCCTAGGCACAATCCATCCTAAGGCAATGAATTGAATCATCACTGAACCAATGTTGATACACAACATAATTATCCATACTAACCTAGTTATGTTATAATTAACTAGACTATAGTGGGCATCTATAGGTTCTATGATAATGAGATATGTTCATGATGAAATAGTCATAGAAGCTATACCTTCTACATACATGGACTCCACAATCAAACAAGAAATGCTTTGCCCAAGTATATATATAAGTAGAGACTAAAGATATTATCTTTATTATGCATAAAGTCACAAATACAAGAAATAATACATGAGCCATACCTTTCCCAATGTAGGATTGGGAAGAGAGAGACTCCTTACTCCTTTCCCAATTTGGACTTGGGACTTGAGACTCTCCTCTCTACAACATAACTCTTCTAAGACTATGGATGATAGAGTATACAATAGAGATGAAGCTCAAATGGTGTGTGTTGAAGTGAGGGGTAGGGGGTCCTATTTATACTAGTGTTGAGGTTGGTTACCGCCACCAAAAGCGCGCGAATCAGTCACCATTGACTCCTTCAAGCCAGGAGGAGCCAACACGCGTCGTTTGACCGCGTTTGGCGCTAGGAAGAGGTCGACCGAACTAGGGGTTCGGCCGACCTGGTCAGCACTCCAAACGTGGAGTGCTTCCTCTAGGTGGCTGCCAGGTGGGGCCCCTTGATGTATATGGGGGATACACCATTGGATCTCCTCAGATTCTTCTGCTTGTGGGCCATTTGATCCATGGGATGCCACTTGTCGTCGCCTGATTGGTGGGATGATATTTTATAGGATTGGTCCCTCTACATTTCCACATTTCCTGCATAAAATGCTGCATACACATATTTCTCCAAGTCCAAGTGGAATTGGGTTAGATAGAAAGGTGATGTGTGCAAGAAATGACAAATCCTTCACATAATTGAGTTAAATTGACGGATGAAATTGGTATATAACAACCGTCAACACTCTTATGATACTTATGGTCCTGTGATGCAATGTTTTGAACTACATATGAAGAAATTGATGAAATCTGTGTTTTTGCTATAAAAATAACATATATGCTTATTGTTGATGTGTTGATGTCAATTATGTCATTCTCATATTGATTATTGCTTCTATACACTTAGTGCTGCATCCCACCATAAAGAGTGCACATATGGATCATACTTCCATTGCTTAATATGTTTTAAACTCATATGTGCACACTTTATGAAAATCTCAACTTTTTATCACATTTTGTGAAATCTCAATTGGTTGTCATCAATCAGGGGGACATTGAAAGTGCATCTAGGAATCCCTTGTGGGTTTTGGATGATTTATGACAAGCAAATGAGATCCTAACCACTTTGTTGAGATGAGCACAGGTTCTAATGAGAAAATAAGCAAGGTGCCAAAAAGAAGGGAGAATGAGGAGCAATGTGGAAAAGAGCTCAAGGAACAAGTGTACTAGATCATTGTGTATGGAGTTTGTTAAGGAAACACACCCCAAGAACTCAAGAACAAATAATCACACACATTGCACAAGTTTATAGAGGATCAGACTAGTCCGACTGACACCGGACCAATCCGATATCTTTCAACACAAGATCGGACAAGTCCGATATCACCATGGACTAGTCCAATATCTCTCTGACTAGAATCGAACTAGTGCGCCCCAGTGCGGACTAGTCCTCCAAACACTTCACAAGTTGCAAAAAATCGGACAAGTCCGATATTAGCACGGACTAGTCCGAATAACCCTCAGACCTAAATCGGACAAGTCCTCCAAGTACGGACCTGTCACCCAATTCACTTAGGGTTTCACTGATCCGGACAAGTCCGATGACTACGAACTAGTCCGAAGATTTCCAGAAGCGAGATCGTACAACTCCGCTTCTAGCCGGACTAGTCCGATATTTCGGGACACCTAGGGTTTGCTACACACAGCACACCGGACTAGTCCGGTGTCCACCACGGACTAGTCCGATATTCCTAAACCCTAACTGTCACTTTTAGAAACCCCATATAAATAGATGTGCACAGCCCAACTTTTACATCTCTCGACCCCCTACGCCGTCACACCTCCTAAGAGCCTCAAAAACAAATCTCTCCACAAAATCAAAAGCAACAAAGATCAATCCCTTGAGGATACACTTTGGAACATTGGAGAGACACGATTCATCACTCATTGAGCTCTTGGTTTGATTCCCTAACACACTCCTGTGATTTTCATTGTAATCTTTTAAGTGTGTTCTTGGTGGTGTTCTTGTTGTAATCTTTGGGAGCCCTCAACGTGTGAGAAGGCCCCTTGAATTCGGTTATTTACCCTTTGTGATAAGTGAAGAGGATTGGCCTTCGTGGCGATCCGACGAGGGTAGGGTTGGAGAAGACCCGATCCTTTTGTGGACTCCTCAACGTGGACGTAGGTTGCCTCTGTGGGAACCGAACCACGGGATAAAATCATTGTGTTCTTTCTTTGCGCCCATTATTCTTACATTTCATCTATACATCTAGGGTTTCGATCAATCGTGCTCACTTTACGTTGAAACATTGAGTTTAAGATTAAATTGTGATACACCCAAGTTTATATTTGTGCAACACTTAAAATTACAAGTATAATTCCGCTGCTTACATCCTAGAATCAAGTTAATCTACCAAATTTGATTAGCCTAGTCGGTACACATCAGACTAGTCTGCACTTGACCGGACTAGTCCGATATCTCAAGATTTGATTTGGTTGTTAAGTGTTGCAGGTTCCGACAAAATTCAAAAAGGCCTATTCACCCCCCCCCCTCTAGGCCACATTCAAAATGTCGCGAGCTCATCGCGGAAATCCATGGAGGCGAGTGTGGGAACCATGCTTCTTCCGCACGTTTGTTGGTAAAGCCTTCCGACATGGCTTTTACTAGTCTACAACACTCCAGGATGCAGTTGAGCTAGTGAAAAAATGTGAAGCGTGTCAGTTCCACGCAAAACAGATTCATACATCGGCTCAGTCACTACAAATGATACCTCCTACATGGCCATTCGCTGTGTGGGGCATAGACATCTTGGGACCATTCCCAAAAGCCGTCGGAGGTTACAAGTTTCTGTATGTCGCCATCGACAAGTTCACCAAGTGGCCCGAAGCAACTCCAGTTGTGACAATTAACAAGCAATCAACTATCAAATTCTTGAAGTCAATAATATGTAGATTTGGAGTTCCAAACAAAGTCATAACTGACCACAGAACTCAATTTATAAGTGCTGCATTTCAAGAATATTGCAAAGACCTCGAAACTCAAGTCAGCTATGCTTCAGTAGCTCATCCAGCAAGTAATGGCCAAACCAAGAGAGCAAATGCTGAAATTTTAAAAGGACTCAAAACGCGCACATACGAGCGCCTAAAAAAGCATGGAGCTAACTGGATTGAAGAGCTTCTGTCCACATTGTGGGTGTTGACAGTCCTTAAGTACCATATTTTGACCGTCAATTCACCTCATAATGTGCATAAAAGAAATAAAAAACATAGTGGTAGGGCTATACACTAACCCAATTCCAAAAGTATTGGTGCTTATTTGTATGCAGGTGAATTATTACCCAAAATATCAAAACATGCAAGGATGAATCCATGAAAATGGATTTCAACGAATCACGCAATGACACATGGCAACACATGGATCAAATGCCCACAAACAGAAGAATACGAGGAGATCCAACGGTGTTGCACCCATATACATCAAGGGGGCCCACTTGGAAGCCACCTGGAGGAAGCATTCCCCAAGGGGAGGCTTGACCAGGTCGGCCGAACCAGGGGTTCGGCCGACACCTTCATGGCGCCAAACCCGGTCAAATGACACGTGTTGGCTCCTCCCGACTCCCTGGAGTCAATGGTGACTGATTCGCGCGTTAATTGTGGCAGGAACCGACCCTTCTCCACCTATAAATAGACCCTCTCACCTCACTTCTCACACACACCAAAAGTTGAGAATAGTGCTACACTCCAAAGGTTTAGAGTAATCCTAGAGGCTACCAAAGTAGAAGGAGAGTGTGGTGAAGAGTCTAGGAGAAGGAGGCTTGGGCTTGTCAAGTCCCTCTTCTACACTTGTAGCCCTACAAAGGTTGTACTCAATCAAGTAAGCCTTTGTGAATTCAATACAAGTTTGATCTTTTATTCTTAGTAGTTTGCACCAGTAGTTACTTGTGGGTTCACTGCTTTAATTCATTAGAGGCTCTAGTTGTAGCTTTGTGTTCGAAACAACTAGAGTAGTGATTTAGAATGTAAGCGTGGTGCTTAGGTTATAAATCATCAGTGGATATCTCATAGACCCACGGATTGAAGAGGTAGGTAGTAGGTGGTGACAACCCTATATGTCCTTCGTAATCCTCCACGTTCAGCTATGCCATATGCTCTTGGCGGGAGTCGTCCTAGTATTGCTAGGAGTAAGCCCGTGCCCAAAACAAGCATCTACTGCAAACTACCTTGAATTAGGATCAATACTTTGAAGTCCTCTCTGTTCCTTGCCTACCAAACAACTTTGTGTCCTTGGGTGAGCTAGTTCGAAAGATTAGCACACACGTTCTTTGGATTCGATACCCTTGGGAATACTCCTTAAGGGGAAGTGCTACAACGGTATTTCCATGCGCTTACGGATAACTCTTTGGTGTTAAGAAATACCAACAAGCATTTCTGGCGCTGTTGCCGGGGAACAGTTGTTGTTAATCTTCGAACCAAGATCACCCTCGTATAATATCCCCCTTATCTATCATCTTACCTTTCTTATTCTTACCTTAGCACCACCATATAAATGGAGCAACCCACCATTCTTCCTTACTCTACTCCAAAGGGCAAGTTCTGTGAGCCACCACCTTTGGCGGAACCTATTTGTTCAACCAGCTATGAACTTCGCCCTGGCTTTATAGCCATGGTTCGGGAACAATCCTTCTCAGGAACGGATTGTGAAAACCCTTACCACCATCTACGAGATTTTGAAAAACTGTGTTCATGCCTTCTAATCAAAGGTATGACACAGGAAACTCTCAAATGGAAGTTTTTTTCCTTTTTCCCTCAAGGAAAAAGCCAAAAAATGGTACAACCACTACGTTGGGGAGACAAACGGTGATTGGAGTGAATTACGAGACAAATTTTGTCTTGCTTTCTTTCCCATTGCCCGAATTGTTTCCTTACGAAAGGAAGTACTATGCTTCCAGAAGATGGAGAAGGAATCCATAGGTGCAACTTGGGACATATTTTCTCTTTTGAAAAATTCTGGCCCAGATTTGTTAATCCCTGATCCAAGGCTTTTGCAACATTTCTTCATAGGATTGAACAAAGAGTCTGCCCTATATCTTGACATTACGGTTGGAGGATCTTTCCTCCATAAGACGCCAGAAGAAGGCAAGGATCTCCTGGACAGAATTCTAGAAAATTCTTCCTTCATTATGGATCTTAATGAGCCTCCCCAAAAGGAAGTGGTGTCAAGAACGGAGGATACACTCTTGGACAAGGATGAACCCATTTCTTGTTTACCCCAAGCCTTGCCAGAGGAATCCTCTTCCGAACCTGAGACTACGAAGGTAGAAGAAATTCAACCCTCTCAATTTTCATTTTACTTCGAGGAAGAGCTTTTTGAAGATTATGGAAATACCTCGAAGTATTGTTGCTATAGGAAACCTTCATTGCCACCAACTCCACCTGAACCACCTGACAGGGTGTTCGCCCGTCAGACGGTCAAGGAGTTGACCTCTATCCTAAGTAGAGAGTGGACAGCTGAAGTCGAGAATTCACCCGAAATTCTTCGAATGACCTCACCTTTGGCTACCATTTTATGTTCTATTAGAGGGACACCAATGAGAATCTTGTACAACCCTACTATTGGAGCAAATCTCATTTCCGATTCTTGTGCTCTCGCCATTCTTGGCAATGTGCCATTGACACCAATATGCAAATCCTTCCGAGATTCATTGGGAACCATTCTTGAAGGATGTGGGGTTCTGCAAAAAGTGTCTGTTAGACACAAAGATGTTGAGGCTCTTCTAGATTTTCACGTGTTCGAAATCCAAGATTTCGACATCATGATAGGGATTCCCATAGAGAAATTTCTCATGGAAGTTCCTTTGGAAGGAAGCCTCAATATCAATCTTGGAGGGAGAAATTTCTCCATGCCTATTATGCGTTCAAAGAACACATCTGCTGTAAGTGCATCTAGGTCCCTTGTGGGTTTTGGTGGATTGATGATGAACCATTAAAGTGCTAATGAACTTGGTTGAGCATGAGTGCAGATTCGGAGTACGGAATGGAGCTTTGAAGAAAGACGGCAAAAGGAGAAAAGTTGTGGTGAAGAAGAATAGAAATAGGGTTTTCTATTTTCTCCTTGAGTCGTAGGAAAAACCGTACTATTAAGAGGGACACGACACGTAGACACTTAGTGAGTCATCCGGGTGCTCAACCCCTTAGTAGAAGATTTTAGTAGGGCCTTGTGGCTTGGGCGGACTTGTCTGACTTGTTGTGTCAGACATGTCCGAATTCCCTCTGTTGGAAGTCAGACATGTCCGAATCTGTAAGTCAGACATGTCCGAATTGGCACTGGAAGAGTTCCAGTGAGAGTTCCAGTGAAGTTTCGGACTTGTCCGAACCTGGGGGTCGGACATGTCCGAGATGGATCTGTTCCCAGGGACTAAGGAAAATTTTCTAAGTCCCAGAGAGTCAGACTTGTCCGAGTTCTATCTGCAGAATTTCAGACATGTCCGAGATTGTATGTCAGACATGTCTGAAGTGGTTTTGGTCAGACAAGTCTGAAGTGAAAGGCCTGACCTTTGAGGTCAGACATGTCCGACTTTGTGTCAGACATTTCCGACGTGGGCTGTGTCAAACGGCTCTAATGACTTTTTGGAGTATAAATAGGTGGTGGTTTCGACCCACCAACCATGCCTAACACCCCTAAACAGTTCTGAATGCCCATTTGAACTCAAGAACCTCTCTCCACTTGTTCTTCACCTCTAGAGCCCAAATTCGAATTTTTTGGGAGAGTGAAGAGTGCTTTGTGAGGATTGGGAGAAACGGTTTGTTGAGGGGTTGAGCAACGTGTGATTCGCTAAGTTTCTTCGTGATTGCGTGTTTGTTGCTCTTGGGGTTCTCCCCTAGACGGTTAGGCGTCGCCCCGCGATTTCTTTGTGATCTCTTGTAATCGAGGAGTTTGTAACAATCTTTGTGATAGTGGAAGATCGGGAGTTGGCCCTTGGGGCAACTCGTGAGGGGAAGTCTAGAGAAGGCCTGGTCCCTTGTGGACTCCTCAACGGGGACATAGGATCCTTTGTGGTTCCGAACCTCGAGATAAAATCGTTTGTCTCTTGTTGTTCTTTCGTTATCGCAAGTTTTGATTCTAGTGTTTTTCCGCGTGCTATCTCTCCCTCAGCTTTCTTTCTACTCCATACTTCGTGTAGAATTGCTAGGGATTGATATCTCTCACTAGATCGCTTAAAAATTGGATTTTTGATCTGATCGTGCAGGTAATCTCGAACTTATCCGACCCAGGTCAGACTTGTCCGACTTAGGTGAGACAAGTCCGACTTCTCTGTTTTCAGAACTCTGATTTAAGTTCAAGTTATCGATTATCGCCTATTCACCCCCCTCTAGGCCGCCTTTCAATTGGTATCAGAGCAGGTTTCTATGGAAGAGACTAACATCTCGGAGAATCGATGGCGGGAGAAAGGAACAAGGATGATACCTCATATGTCGAGGGTGAAGGCTCAATTGACAAGAACTACGACGTTCTTCTTGATGATCCGAAGGACGACGAAGAAACTCGCCAACTCAAGGCGAAGCTTCGGGAGAAGCTAGGGAAACAACCCAAGATCAACAAAGAGAAGGAGAAGAGTAACGATGACTATACTCAAACTCACTTTGATTATGATCGTCTTCATGCTAACAATCACTATTTGTCTATTCCACTTGGCAAACCTCCCCAATTCGATGGAAATGACTATTCAATGTGGAAACACAATATGAAGATGCATTTAATCTCTTTGAATCCTAGTTCGTGGCAGATTGTGCAAACCGGAGTTCATATGCCAAGGAATGAGGAAGACGTCACTCCACAACAAGCTATCCTACTTCATCGCAATGCTCAAGCTGTGGGAGTCATAACCTCATCTTTGACTCGGGATGAATTCAACCGAGTTGAAGGTTTGGAAGTGGCCAAAGATATTTGGGATACACTCAAGACGGCGCACGAGGGCAGTCGAGTCATCCGGGAGGCGAAGATTGAGATGATCGAAGGAGAGCTTGGGAGATTTACCATCATGGATGGTGAGTCGCCCCAAGACATGTACAACCGCCTCAAGGTGCTCGTGAACAAGATTCGTGCCTATGGAATCACTCGATGGACGGACCATGAAGTGGTGAAGAGGATGCTTCGGGCATTCATGCCTCGAAACATCGCTCTTTGCTCCTTGATCCGTGAAAGCCCCGACTACACCAAGATGACTCCGGAAGAAGTGCTTGGGAGGATAATCAACAATGAGATGATGGAGAAGGAAGCTATGTTCTACAACGATCTCCAAAAGCTTGCCTCATCAAAGAAGAAAGACATAGCCCTCAAAGCAACTTCCACATCCTACAATGAAGATGCAAGTGATGATGAGAGCATGGACTCCGATGAGGAAGAAGCTTTCTTCGTCAATAAGTTTAGAAGGATGATGAGAAGGAAGAAGGGAGGCTATCACCAAGAAGGCAAGAGCAAGGAGAAACTAAAGAAGAAGACTTGCTACAAGTGTGGTGAACATGGGCACTTCATTGCGGAATGCCCATACAATGAAAGCAAGAAGAAGGAGGGCAAGACCCAAGATAAGAAGCTCTTCAAGAAGAAGAAGCCATCGGGACATGCCCACCTTGGAAGAGAATGGGACTCAAATGAAGACTCATCTTCCGACAATGAAGAGAAGGTGGCAACCATTGCCATCGGAAAGAGCTCAAGTGCAAGCAAGCTCTTCCCCAACCTTGATGATTTCAAGTCCACATGTTTCATGGCAAAGGAGGGAAGGAAAAAGGTCAAATCTAAACCCACTCCCTCTATAACTTCTTGTGATGAACTTGATAGTGATAGTGAACTTGAATCCATGCTTAAAGGCTTAAGTAAGAGTGCCATGAGAAAGATGAACTTTTTTATGGATGAAATCTCCGAGAAGGAGGATCTCCTTGAGCGTCAAGAGGGCATGCTCATCCAAAAATTGGAGAGATGCCAAGAGCTTGAGGAGCTCCTCGAGCGCGCGAGAGAAAGAAGCAATGCATTGGAGCATGACCTTGCCATGAGCAAGGAAGCATGCTCAAATCTTAAGGACAAGACCGTTGAGCTCAAGGATGAACTTGTTAACTTGACAAAGGTTAACAAGATTCTAGAGACAAAGGTTGAGTCACTTAAGATCAATGCACATTCTTCCTCAAAGAGCTCATCTTCTCAAAAGATCTCATCCGAGGAAGTTCACACTTGCATGTGCTCAATCTTGATCCTAAAACTTAAGGATGAACTTAACTTGGCACAAAACAAGCAAGCACCGAAAGGTGGCATCTTTGACAAGGAGAAGGTGGCCTATGCACGTAGTGCATATACCAATGTGAGACCTCCCCATGTCAAGGATGGTCTTGGTTATTCTCGGGAGCGGAGACAAAATGCCAAAGCCCCCAAGAATAACAAAGACTTGATTGTTTTTGTCAAGGAAGGTTCATCTGTTCAAGATAAAGGAAAGAACATTGTCTCAACATTTTATATGCCTAAAAATGAACCTCATCCTTTGTTCCATGACTTTGATGCTTCTTATGTTTTATTGAGGAACAAATTTGGCAAGACTTATGCTAGATATGTTGGGCCACTCCGCAAGAGCCCAAAGCCTTGCGTGTGGGTGCCCAAATGTCTTGTGACTAACAACAAAGGACCCAACTCCGTTTGGGTACCTAAAGTAAAGGCATAACTCTTTTTGTAGGCATACTCCTCCGGTGGATCAAATTGGGTTCTTGACAGTGGATGCACTAATCATATGACCGGAGAGAGGAATATGTTTGTAGAGTACAAGGAGAATGAAGATCCTAGTGAAGGAATCTTCTTTGGGGATAATAGCCAAGGGAAAATCCTTGGCACCGGTAAAATTGCTATCTCCTCAAAACACACTCTTTCTAATGTGCTTCATGTTGATTCACTTGATTACAACCTCTTGTCTATTTCTCAATTATGTGATAATGGTTATGATTGTCTTTTCACTAACAACGGTGTGATCGTCTCAAGAAGATGCAACAACTCAATCGCCTTTAAGGGCGTACTCAAGGGAAAGCTTTACCTTGTGGATTTCTCCACGGATAAAGCTCAACTTGATACGTGCTTAATGGCGAAAACTAACATGGGATGGCTATGGCACCGAAGGCTAGCCCATGTTGGGATGAGAAACTTGCAAAAACTTCTTAAGGGGGATCATATCCGTAGACTAAGAGATGTTGTCTTTGAGAAAGATAGACCATGTAGCGCATGTCAAGCCGGAAAGCAAGTAGAAGCTCAACATCCATCCAAGAACATCATGACAACCTCAAGACCATTGGAGCTACTACACATGGACCTATTCGGACCGATCGCCTACATTAGCATTGGCGGTAACAAGTATGGTCTAGTTATTGTTGATGATTTTTCTCGCTTCACGTGGGTATTTTTCTTGCATGACAAAGGTGAAACCCAAGGAGTTCTCAAGAAGTTCTTGAGGAGAGCTCAAAACGAGTTTTCCTTATGAATCAAGAAGATTAGGAGCGACAACGGGACGGAGTTCAAGAACACTCAAGTTGAAGACTTCTTGGATGAAGAAGGAATCAAGCATGAGTTCTCCGCTCCCTACTCCCCTCAACAAAATGGAGTAGCGGAGAGGAAGAATAGGACTCTTATCGAGATGTCAAGGACGATGCTTGATGAGTACAAGACGTCCGACCGGTTTTGGGCAGAAGCGATTAACACCGCCTGCCATGCCATAAACCGGTTGTATCTTCATCGACTCTTGAAGAAGACCTCGTATGAACTCCTAACCGGTAACAAACCCAACATCTCATACTTTCGTGTTTTTGGGAGCAAATGCTATATTCTCAACAATAAGCCTAGGAATTCGAAGTTCGCTTCGAAATCCGATGAAGGTTTCTTGCTTGGCTATGACTCAAACACCTACGCCTATCGTGTCTTCAACAAGTCCTCCGGGATTGTTGAAGTAGCACATGACATAGTGTTTGATGAGACTAATGGCTCTCAAGTGGAGCAAGTTGATAAGTGTGTGCTAGATCAAGAGGAGACTCCACAAGAAGCACTTAGGAGAATGGCACTTGGAGATGTGCGACCACATGATCCAAATGATCTTCAAGCAAGCGAAGAAGATGCAAATCCCCCACATGAACAAGATCAAGACCCTCAAGATGAATCTCAACAAGATCAAAATCAAGGAGGAGGCTTGGATCAAGGGGGAGATCAAGAAAATGATCAAGATGAAGACAATTATCGAGAAGCTCAACCACCACACCCAAGAGTTCATCAAAGCATTCAACAGGACCATCCCATTGACAACATACTTGGAGACATCTCCAAAGGGGTAACTACTCGCTCACGTATGACTAACTTTTGTGAACATTACTCTTTTGTTTCCTCTTTAGAGCCACGGAAAGTAGAAGAAGCTCTACAAGACCCGGATTGGGTAATGGCGATGCAAGAAGAGCTCAACAACTTCAAGAGGAACAAGGTGTGGGAACTCGTGAGGAGACCAAATGCAAATGTTGTTGGAACCAAGTGGGTGTTCTGCAACAAACAAGATGAACACGAGGTGGTAACAAGAAACAAGGCAAGACTCGTAGCAAAAGTATATGCTCAAGTCGAAGGTTTGGATTTTGATGAAACCTTTGCTCCCGTAGCTAGGCTTGAATCTATTCGCATATTATTGGCCCTTGCTACTCACCATGATTTCAAGTTATATCAAATGGATGTGAAAAGTGCATTCCTCAACGGTCCAATCAAGGAGGAAGTGTATGTGGAGCAACCGCCCGGATTTGAAGATGGAGAGCATCCCGATCACGTCTACAAGTTGTGTAAGGCTCTCTATGGCCTCAAACAAGCACCTAGAGCTTGGTATGAGTGCCTTAGGGATTTTCTCACTCAAAATGGTTTTAAGATTGGGAAAGCCGATTATACTCTCTTCACTAAGCATTTTGATAATGACTTGTTCGTATGCCAAATTTATGTTGATGATATCATATTTGGTTCTACTAACAAGACTTTTTGTGATGAGTTTTCCAAAATCATGACGGAGAGATTTGAGATGTCTATGATGGGGGAGTTGAAGTTTTTCCTAGGTTTTCAAGTAAAGCAACTCAAGGAAGGGACCTTCATATGCCAAACCAAGTACACTCATGACATTCTCAAGAAGTTTGGCATGGAGAAGGCGAAGCCCATCAAGACACCTATGGGAACAAACGGGCATCTAGGACTAAACGAAGAAGGAGCGAGCGTGGACCAAAAGGTATACCGTTCTATGATTGGCTCTTTGCTTTATCTTTGTGCTTCTAGAACTGACATTATGCTTAGTGTGTGCATATGTGCTCGATTCCAAACCGCTCCAAAAGAGTGTCACTTGACAGCGGTTAAGAGGATCCTTAGGTATTTAGTTCACACTCCTAATCTAGGTCTTTGGTACCCTAAAGGATCCAAGTTTGATCTCGTCGGTTATTCCGATGCGGATTATGCGGGCTGTAGGGTAGATAGGAAGAGCACATCCGGGACATGCCAATTTCTTGGTAGGTCCTTGGTTGCGTGGTCTTCCAAGAAACAAAACTCCATTGCCCTTTCCACAGCCGAAGCGGAGTACGTTGCAGCCGGAAGTGGCTGTGCGCAACTTCTTTGGATGCGACAAACTCTTAGGGATTATGGTTACAATCTGAACCATATTCCTCTCCTATGTGACAATGAGAGTGCCATCAAGATTGCTCACAACCCCGTAGAGCATTCTAGAACCAAACACATAGACATCCGTCACCATTACCTGCGAGACCACTCTATCAAGGGAGATATCGTTATCTCTCATATTAGAAGTGAGAAGCAATTAGCGGATATCTTCACCAAACCCCTTGATGAGAGACACTTTTGTGACCTAAGGAGTGAGCTAAATATCTTGGATTCTCGAAACATTGCTTGAGTCATGCACATCTAATTTCTATTAGTTCTCAACTTCAAAATGTTGTGTGGTTTTCGAAAATCTCATCTATTTTTCTTGAAAACTATGTTCTAAACTTTCTCTTTGGTGAAAATGATCATAGTTTGAGTGTTGGTTGCTTACTGATCATTTTTGTCAAAGATATTTGCAAAAACTTGTCCAAAATGTCCATATATTCCCTTCTTTAGATCCCCAAGTGTTTGCACACTGCATACACTCAGGGGGAGTTGGACAAGTCTGACAAAAGTCAGACATGTCCGAAGTGGGTTTTAAGTCTGCAGAGAGATCTCGGACTTGTCCGAAATCAAATTCGGACATGTCCGACGTGGGAAGTCCGAACCCCTCCAAAGAGGCCGACGGTTCCCTTCCCTTCTCTCTCTCTCCTCACTTCAAACCCTAATCTCCATCTCTCTCAAACCTCTCAAGGCAATCCACATTGCTTTTGAGGCTCTTGTGAGGAGTTCTTGAGGGAAAATCTCCCTCGGAGTTGGAGGATTCACATCCCCTTCGGAGTTCTTCAATCCTTTTCTCCATCCGAAGGTATTTTTTCGCATCTTTCCTCTCAATTCTAAATCTAGCGGCAAGATTGCAAATTTATGCCCTTGAATTTGTTCCTAGGCATGTTTACAACCTTGTTGAAAAATTTGGTCGGTAGAAAAATTGATTTGCTTAGTTTCCTTAGCAATTGGGGTCAGTTCTGTACAGGTCGGACAAGTCTGACTCTGAAATTCGGACATGTCCGAAATTCCTGAGTCAGACAAGTCTGACTTTTCAGTCAGACATGTCCGATCCTGTATAACTCTGAGGCCTAATTTCTAGCGAAACTATCAAGTTAATTGCTCTATCTCTCTTGCCTTGACTCTTACCTATCCATGTATCTTTTTCTAGCTATGGGTCACGACAAAAGAGGCAAGGAGCCCGCGGGTCCCGATTCTTCGGCCTCAAGCCATTCCATGCCGTGGTGAACCGTCTAATCAGAAAGACCCTCTCGCCCAAGGATGGGGATGCCAACAGGATCAATCACAACACCAGAAATCTGATCCTGCTCTTGGCAGGGGAGCAGCAATTCAACGCCTTTGACTATATCTTCGAGGAGATTTACCTCGCCTCGGAGACGCCGGCTAGGTCTTGCTGCTATGCCCCGTACCTGATGAAGCTAATTGAGACGGTGTCCAGGAAGAAGTTTGTGAAGGATATGCCTCATAGGCGCCTCGTGCCTCAGAAGCCTTCCAAGCTTCACCGCCCGATTCGAGCAGCTGCACCAGCACCAGCAGAGGGAGGACCCAGCTCCTCGAGGAGGAAGTCTGCTCAGCCTCCCAGCTCATCCTCCGTGCCCCAACAGCAGCCGTCTTGCTCCTCAGGTCTGCTCAAGGTCCTCAAGTCGATCTTCACCGTCTGTCGGTCGACTCTCCGCTTGGCAAAGAGGAACCAGAGGGACCTCGCTGCCATAAGGGAGCACCTCCAGCTTCCTCCAGTCGACGACGCCAGCTCAGACGAGGAGCCACCGGAGTTTCCGGAGCTCACCGAGGCGGAAATGGCGTTCTTCATCGGCACCAGCGCCTCTTCCTCAGCACCTCCTGCAACTCTCAGTGACTCCGGCGAGGAGAGCGACTACGAGGAGGAGAGCGGCGACGGTGACAGCGACGACGACGAGGAAGACACCGAGTAGACTAGGTCTTAGTGTCCACTTTTCTCCTTTTTGGTGCCTTGATGCCAAAGGGGGAGAAGTATTAGTCTCTAGTGTTTTTTCTTGGACATGGACATGTATCTAATCATATTTTCTATCGTCGTGTGTCTTGTACTTATTTGTTACTCGTTTATGGCTGTTAATGCTTAATGATGTTTATTGATGTTAATGCTTAATGATGTTTATTGATGTCTTATGATGATCATTATGATGCTTCATTGATCTCGTGTGCATTTCTTCATATTTATCACGTTGTTGCACACACACGAGCATATAGGCACCCCATGACGATTGAGTGTATATGAGTATTGTTTTTATTGTTATTCCAAAAGCTCATATACACTTGAGACTCAAAACTTCTATCAAATCTTATTTTTGTCGAAGACTTTAATTGGTTGTCATCAATCACCAAAAAGGGGGAGATTGTAAGTGCATCTAGGTCCCTTGTGGGTTTTGGTGGATTGATGATGAACCATTAAAGTGCTAATGAACTTGGTTGAGCATGAACGCAGATCCAGAGTACGGAATGGAGCTTTGAAGAAAGACGGCAAAAGGAGAAAAGTTGTGACGAAGAAGAATAGAAATAGGGTTTTCTATTTTCTCCTTGAGTCATAGGAAAAATTGTACTATTAAGAGGGACACGACGCGTAGACACTTAGTGAGTCATTCGGGTGCTCAACCCCTTAGTAGAAGATTTTAGTAGGACCTTGTGGCTTGGGCGGACTTGTCTGACTTGTTGTGTCAGACATGTCCGAATTCCCTCTGTTGGAAGTCAGACATGTCCGAATCTGTAAGTCAGACATGTCCGAATTGGCACTAGAAGAGTTCCAGTGAGAGTTCTAGTGAAGTTTCGGACTTTTCCGAACCTGGGGGTCGGACATGTCCGAGATGGATCTGTTCCCAGGGACTAAGGAAAATTTTCTAAGTCCCAGAGAGTCAGACTTGTCCGAGTTCTATCTGCAGAATTTTAGACATGTCCGAGATTGTATGTCAAACATGTCTAAAGTGGTTTTGGTCAGACAAGTCTGAAGTGAAAGGCCTGACCTTTGAGGTCAGACATGTCCGACTTTGTGTCAGACATGTCCGACGTGGGCTGTGTCAAACGGCTCTAATGACTTTTTAGAGTATAAATAGGTGGTGGTTTTGACCCACCAACCATGCCTAACACCCCTAAACAGTTCTGAACGCCCATTTGAACTCAAGAACCTCTCTCCACTTGTTCTTCA
Source organism: Tuctoria greenei (assembly GCA_036927565.1). Taxonomy (NCBI): domain Eukaryota; kingdom Viridiplantae; phylum Streptophyta; class Magnoliopsida; order Poales; family Poaceae; genus Tuctoria; species Tuctoria greenei. The sequence goes on along the minus strand of JAYESD010000008.1, from coordinate 180,853,067 downwards.
CCTCTAGAGCCCAAATTCGAATTTTTTGGGAGAGTGAAGAGTGCTTTGTGAGGATTGGGAGCAACGGTTTGTTGAGGGGTTGAGCAACGTGTGATTCGCTAAGTTTCTTCGTAATTGCGTGTTTGTTGCTCTTGGGGTTCTCCCCTAGACGGTTAGGCGTCGCCCCACGATTTCTTTGTGATCTCTTGTAATCGGGGAGTTTGTAACAATCTTTGTGATAGTGGAAGATCGGGAGTTGGCCCTTGGGGCAACTCGTGAGGGGAAGGCTAGAGAAGGCCTGGTCCCTTGTGGACTCCTCGACGGGGACGTAGGATCCTTTGTGGTTCCGAACCTCGGGATAAAATCGTTTGTCTCTTGTTGTTCTTTCGTTATCGCAAGTTTTGATTCTAGTGTTTTTTCGCGTGCTATCTCTCCCTCAGCTTTCTTTCTACTCCATACTTCGTGTAGAACTGCTAGGGATCGATATCTCTCACTAGATCGCTTAAAAATTGGATTTTTGGTCTGATTGTGCAGGTAATCTTGGACTTATCCGACCCAGGTCAGACTTGTCCGACTTAGGTCAGATAAGTATGACTAGAAGTCAGACAAGTCCGACTTCTCTATTTTCAGAACTCTGATTTAAGTTTAAGTTATCGATTATCGCCTATTCACCCCCCCTCTAGGCCGTCTTTCATCTGCAGAATCTCCCATCCATGATGAGTCAATGGAGGAGGTTAGGACTCTTGAATTTTTAGAACCCCTGAAATTAAAGGAGAAGAAGACTTTGTCCAAGAGGAGGATGAATTTCAGGAGGAAATAGAATTGCCAAAAGAAGAGCCCTCCCCAAAACCTCCTGTTGAGCTCAAGATTCTACGTCCAGGCCTACGTTATGCCTTTCTAAATGGCGATTTGGAAGCCCCTGTCATCATAAGTGACAATCTTTCAGATGATGAAACGCTCAAACTCATATCCATGATAGAAAGGCATAGAGCTGTTTTCGGATATTCACTTCAGGATCTCAAGGGAATTAGTCCAGCGTTATGCACCCATTGTATTCCTATTGACCCTGGGAGTGTCCCCTCAAGGGGACCTCAAAGGCGATTGAATAATGCGATGCGGGAAGTTGTCAAAAAAGAAGTCTTGAAACTTCTGCATGCTGGGATTATTTACCCTGTTCCTCATAGTGAATGGGTAAGTCCAGTTCAAGTAGTGCCTAAGAAGGGAGGTATGACGGTCGTTCAAAACGAGAGGAATGAATTAATTCCTCAATGGATCGTCACGGGATGGAGGATGTGCATTGACTACCGAAAACTTAACAAGGCAATAAGGAAAGACCATTTTCTATTACCCTTCATCGATGAGATGTTAGAGCGATTGGCAAAACACTCTTACTTCTGTTTCCTTGATGGGTATTCGGGATATCATCAAGTTCCTATCCATCCCGATGATCAAAGTAAGACCACGTTCACATGTCCTTACGGAACCTATGCCTACTGGCGTATGTCCTTTGGACTGTGTAACGCTCCTGCCTCTTTCCAGAGATGCATGATGTCTATATTTTCAGACATGATTGAGGATATCATGGAAGTTTTCATGGACAATTTCTTCGTCTATGGAAAAACTTTTGATCATTGTCTAGAAAATTTAGACAGGGTCTTACAAAGATGCAAGGAGAAGGACCTTGTGCTTAATTTGGAAAAGTGCCATTGCATGGTCTGGGAAGGCATCGTTCTTGGACACTTGGTGTCCGATAGAGGGATAGAGGTGGACAAAGCTAAAATTGAAGTTATTGAAAAACTTCCACCTCCTATCAATATTAAGGGAATCCGCAGCTTTTTAGGTCATGCGGGGTTCTAACGACGATTCATCAAGGATTTCTCCAAAATCGCTAGACCCCTCACCAACCTATTAGCTAAAGAAGCTCCCTTTAATTTCAATGATGAATGCCTTAAATCATTTGATATACTCAAAAAGGCACTCATCTCAGCTCCAATTATCCAACCTCCTGATTGGACGCTGCCATTCGAAATCATGTGTGATGCCAGTGACTTTGCTGTTGGTGCGGTCTTAGGCCAAACCAAAGATAAAAATCATCACGCAATAGCCTACGCTAGCAAAACTCTGACAGGAGCCCAACTCAATTATGCCACAACTGAGAAAGAGCTCCTAGCAGTTGTTTTTGCTATCGACAAGTTTAGATCCTACTTGCTTGGATCAAAGGTCATAGTCTACACAGACCATGTTGCTTTGAAATATCTGCTTACCAAAAAGGATGCTAAACCAGGCTAATTCGATGGATTCTTCTACTCCAAGAATTTGATCTGGAAATAAGAAATAAGAAAGGAGTAGAGAATTCAGTAGCATATCATCTTTCACGTATGGAAGTCACACAAACCATGGACATACCTATCAATGACTTCCTACGAGATGATATGATCCTCAAGGTGACAGACTCTCACCCTTGGTATGCGGATATCGTGAACTTTATGGTCATCGGATACGTACCACCAGGGGAGAACAAAAAGAAACTCATTTATGAGAGTCATGGACACCTTTGGGATGACCCTTACCTCTATTGAGTATGTGTCGATGGCCTTCTTAGAAGGTGCATCCCATCAATCGAAGGCACCAAAATTATAAAGAAATGCCATGTTGTCCCCTATGGTGGTCATTACGGTGTTTACCGTACTCAGGCAAAGATCTGGCAGAGTGGATTCTATTGGCCTTCAATGTATGAAGATACCAAGGAATTCATTCACAGATGTTGGAAATGCCAGAAGCATGGAGGAATCTCTGCTCGCAATGTGATGCCCCTAACATACAATCTCCAAGTGGAATTATTTGATGTATGGGGTATTGATTTCGTGGGACCTTTTCCTAGGTCTTATGATTGCGAGTATATTCTGGTTGTCGTCGATTATGTGTCAAAATGGGTAGAAGCATTGCCATGCAAAAATGCTGATTCCAAGCAAGCAAGGAAAATGTTCCATGAGATCATTTTCCCACGATTTGGAACTCCCCGTATGGTCATAAGTGATGGAGGGTCTCATTTCATAGATAAGACCTTCCAGAACTTTTTAAGGGAACTTGGAGTCCAGCATAACATTGCTACCCCATACCACCCACAGACAAATGGTCAAGCAGAAACATCTAATAAGCAAATTAAGAATATTCTGTAAAAGATTGTCTTGGAAATGAGAACGAGATGGAGGCAAAAGCTACCCGATGCATTGTGGGCATATCGTACTGCCTACAAGACACCTATCGGCATGTCTCCTTTCCAATTTGTCTATGGGAAGACTTGTCATCTTCCTGTAGAATTGGAACATAGAGCATATTGGGCCATCAAGCGGTGGAACATGAATCTTAACGAAGATGGAAATCACCGATCGAAGCAAATCTCTGAGTTGGAGGAATGGAGAGATAAGGCGTACCACAGTGCCATAATTTATAAAGAGAGAACCAAAAGATGGCACGATAAGAGGATTACGCCAAAAGAGTTCAAACCTAGAGATAAAGTTTTACTCTTTAACTCTAGGGTTAAACTCTTTGGACATGGGAAGCTTAGAAGTAAATGGGAAGGACCCTTCACTGTAGTAGAGACTTCATCCCATGGAGCAATCACACTCCAAGGTGATTACGGTCAACTATTCAAAGTGAATGGGTACCGACTCAAATTATTTCTCGATTCCCAAAAGGATACAGAAAAAGAATTTGACGTGGTAAATCTAATCGATTTCCATGCCATTTCTTTCAATCCTGTTTAAATTCTCCACGTCCAACTAATGGGCCCATCCAATTCTTCATCTATGAGGCCCATTTAATCGACCCGAGAAAATGTGGCCCGAACGGAGCCAGAAGGGGGTCATTCGAACCCTAGGGTCGGCCGACCATCCCTTCGTGCGTTCGCGTTCTGTTTTCTCGTGTTGATCCTCCTCGATATCCTCCACAAAATCCTCGGTGAAACACGTCGTTCCCCGCCTACTTAAAGGACAAAAACATAGAGGAAAGTTATACACCTCATTGAATCATCATCTTTCTCCCGTTCTCGTCATGGCCGACAAGAAGATTGTGCCTCATGCCTCTTCCAGCTCAACCTTCAACCTGAGCGGGGACATTACACTGATCAATGACAAAACTTCCCTCGCCTTGGAGTCCGTCATGGCAATCGATGTCAAGCCCCTTGCCATGACCTCGCCTGCGAAGACTCCGCGCGGGCGCAGCCCTACACCTTGTAGCGCTGTCTAGTCACTCTCCCCTCGGAGAACACCGATGAATTCGACGACGCCATGCCGTCCGACTTTGGCTGGACTGAGCCCAGTCAAGACACGTCTTTTCCACTGAAAAGACGAGTCTCTCCCATCGTTGCTGCCCGACGAGGAGTTCATGTACACACTGAAGACTAAGAAGGGCGATGTAGTGAGCCACCACTACAAGATGCCCACCTGTACCTCGTCAGAACGCATGGGAGATCGCTTTCTTATCCACAGGGTGCGCAAACCCGAAGGAGGCTACGCTAAGGGCCTATTCAAGCGCGTGGATAATCTGGCGATGAAGGAGTCGACGGGCTCATCGCCCTCCAAGATTAGGCGACACGTCCCACCACCTGCCATGAACGGGCCACCCGGTCAGTTTGAGGGCAGTGATGATGACTCTCCTCGTGCCCCTAAAGTGCACAGCTAACCAAGGAGTTCGCTTCTCTCCGCTTGGAGAACAAGAAGCTGACCGACTTGGTGGCTGAAGGGTGCATCGGGAGGGCGAAACTAAAGGATGGCATCATGGCCCTGAAGGAGGAGATTGATGGTATTCGTCGTGGCATGAGCGCTAAACTGCGACGCTTGTGCAATGCCGTCGGGGAGCCCGACATCTACAACGCACCATAGTTTAGATGTCCCGACAACATGGGATGCTTACTATTTAGGATTTTATTCTTTTTAAAAACATTTGTTTTCTAAACCTAGGTTAAATAATGTAAACATCCCCATATTTTGATTTCAATATAGTGAACTTACCGGTTCATCTAACACCAGTAAAGTTCCCCCTTTAGTTTATTTTGCTGAATAAAGAATTCAGGAAACAAGTGTGGGGGAAACATGTCTCCAAGTCATGAAATCCCGACGTGAAAAATCAACGTTGCATATCAAAACACATCGCGACCGAATGAGCAAAACGAGACGACGAAATAGAGCCATAGAAGAGCCAACAGGAGGTCGGCCGAACCCCCTGGTCGGCCTACTTGTTTTCTGCACAGTACGACTCTGTGTCGCTCCAGAAAATCAGTTTGGATTTCTTTTCCCCAATTTTATGTGCTACCCTGCTGTTTGAGTTGATTTCATATTTTTCATTGCATATCTAAAATGAATCAACTCAACAAATTGAAAATAAAATTGGTAGTGAAGAATTTGCTTAAGCTGAAAATTTGAATACTTTATATTTCAATTCATTACCTTGTTTATGATTCCCATAATTCAATAGGAAAAACACATCATCTAGGTATTTGACTAGTGTGATATGGTAAATGAGTTCTTTAGAAATCATCCTTTTGCTTGAAATTGATTTTGACATTTGTAACTATTTGAAGTCTTGAACTTTGCCTAAATCTCTCATTGGAAATTTATATACCCACCAAGGCCATATGATACATTCATTGAAAACCACAAGCATATGCCACTTTGTTTTTCATTGAACTTTGTCAAACCCGTGACCCAATTGAGTGACATGCATGAACTTTTTGAATTGAAAACTCTTGTGCACTCCATTCATGCAAATTTTCTCCCATTGAGAGTTTGCATCCATCGATTACCCATCCGTCAAAAAGAAACTCCATACAATACAAATGAAAGCCTCTCTAAGAATAAAAAGGAGTAGAAGACATGGCTACAAGAAAAAGAAAAAGCATCCACTCTTGAAAAATAGTAAGAGTGTTAAGAAAAAAGTAGCCATGTTTCATCCTTAAAAAAAAAAGAGCAAATTCATGTGAGTTATCATCTCACCCCTCCATTCCATTCATGTGCACAAGAATTTTCCCTTCACTTTGTTCATTGCATAAGTCTCTCATAGGATCAAGTTTTTGACTTAGTAACATATGCATTGCAAATGTGTGCCACATTCATCCCTACCAAGCTCCAGATATAGCCACTTTAGTATAGGGACAAGAATTGGCAAAACATGCCATGGTAAGGACTCAAACACTTTGAGAGATTTGAGAGATTCCTATCGAGAAGGCAAGGGCAAATGTTCCTATGACTTTCAAATATAGCAATTGTCAAATCATTTCAGCAGAGAATGATCCAAGGGAACTTCATTCTAACCGTTCCACTTTTCAAACACCCAAGATTGATGTGGTAGCCACATACACAAAGGGGATCCATGAATTCAGGTATAAGTTGAAATATCTAGTATCCTTATTTTCTACCTTATAGCAAATTCATGACAACACTCTAGTTCTTCTTGCCTTCACTCGAGGACGAGCAAAGGACTAAGTGTGGGGGAGTTTGTTGACGGTCCTTAAGTACCATATTTTGACCGTCAATTCATCTCATAATGTGCATAAAAGAAACAGAAAACATAGTGGTAGGGCTATACACTAACCCAATTCCACAAGTATTGGTGTTTATTTGTATGCAGGTGAACTATTACCCAAAATACCAAAACATGCAGGGATGAATCCATGAAAATGGATTTTAACGAATCACGCGATGACACGTGGCAACACATGGATCAAATGGCCCACAAACAGAAGAATACAAGGAGATCCAACGGTGTTGCACCCATATACATCAAGGGGGCCCACCTGGAAGCCACCTGGAGGAAGCACTCCCCGAGGGGAGGCTTGACCAGGTCGGCCGAACCAGGGGTTCAGCCGACCCCTTCCTGGCGCCAAACCCGGTCAAATGACACGTGTTGGCTCCTCCCAGCTCTCTAGAGTCAATGGTGACTGATTCGCACGTTAATTGTGGCGGGAACCGACCCTTCTCCACCTATAAATAGACCCCCTCACCTCACTTCTCACACACACCAAAAGTTGAGAATAGTGCTACACTCCAAAGGTTTAGAGTAGTCCTAGAGGCTACCAAAGTAGAAGGAGAGTGTGGTGAAGAGTCTAGGAGGAGGCTTGGGCTTGTCAAGTCCCTCTTCTACACTTGTACCCCTACAAAGGTTTTACTCAATCAAGTAAGCCTTTGTGAATTCAATGCAAGTTTGATCTTTTATTCTTAGTAGTTTGCACAAGTAGTTACTTGTGGGTTCACTGCTTTAATTCATTAGAGGCTCTAGTTGTAGCTTTGTGTTCGAAACAGCTAGAGTAGTGATTTAGAACGTAAGCGTGGTGCTTAGGTTATAAATCATCAGTGGATATCTCGTAGACCCACAGATTGAAGAGGTAGGCAGTAGGTGGTGACAGCCTTATTTGTCCTTCGTAATCCTCCACGTTCGGCTATGTCATAGACTCTTGGCGGGAGTCGTCCTAGTGTTGCTAGGAGTAAGCCCGTGCCCGAAGAAATCATCTACTGCAAACTACCTTGAATTAGGATCAATACTTTGAATTCCTCTCTGTTCCTTGACTACCAAACAACTTTGTGTCCTTGGGTGAGCTAGTTCGAAAGATTAGCACACACGTTCTTTGGATTCGATACCCTTGGGAATACTCCTTAAGGGGAAGTGCTACAACGGTATTTCCGTGCGCTTGCAGATAACTCTGTGGTGTTAAGAAATACCAACAGTGGGCAAACAAGACAACACCTAACCTGTCAACTAGGGAGACACCCTTCTTCCTGGTGTACGGAGCTGAAGCAGTACTTCCTCCAGAGATCACCATGGGGTCCCTCCTGGTCCGTACCTTCGACGAAGCCGCGCAGGACCAGCTCCAGCGCGAAGACCTTGACCTCATCAACGAGGGAAGGCACCAAGCAGCTGTTCAAAATGCGCGCTATCACCAAGTGCTCCGGCGCTATTATCAAAGGCATGTGCGCAACCAACAACTCGAGGAAGGTGATCTGGTGCTACAGAAAATACTAACTCGCGAAGGGATGAACAAACATTCTCCCAGCTGGGAAGGTCCCTTCTGAGTGATCAAAGTGTCCCGTCCCAGATGCGTTTGCTTGGCAATTGAGGATGGGACTCCGCTTCCCAATCCTTGGAACATCGAGCACCTCTGTAAGTTTCATGCTTAAAATCACGGAGGTGAGTCTGTAATTACACACAATGTATGTTATAGAGTCAATATACAGAGATGGGTAGGTCCTCCGGGAGAACATCCGGACCCCTCCGGGAGGGTCCGGGAAGTTCAAGTAACACTTGAGTAAGTCATACCACTAAAAGTGTAACTACCTGCCCTGGGCTAGTACAAGACATATAACACACTTAGCTTGGTCCTGCACCCTAAGTGTGTCCTTGTCTCCCCTGTAATCCGGACCTATAATGAAAGATATTGTTGTGTGAAAACAGATTCCACGTGCATTTATTTTTGTACAAGGCTTGATATACCAAATTATTATTTTTACCCTTCTTGTCTATAATGAAGTTGTGCAATTCTTTTTAACTTTTAGTCCAAGTAATTCATATGTATTACAAGTTTTATTGATGGTCTCTTTAGATCCTAACATTGCTGCATAGTCTACTTGCCTAAACGCCAAACCGACATAGGTCCAGAGTGTGATATCAACTTAGTCTGGTCCTGCACCCTAAGTACGCCACTCTACCAACATTTCGGGAGGCCTTAGTAGGGTGAGTACCAAAAAAGGCATGCAGATCTAGAAAGATTATACCAATATGCTTGTTATCATGTCGAGTTTCTTCGGATCTAGAACTCAAATAAGAACAATAAGTCACAAACTATTAATAGACAGGAGGATGAATTTTACTTTGTTCTTGTCTTTAATGTGCAGGAAAAACATAAACTCATAGCAATGGTGGACGACGCCGGAGCTACTAAGCTCCGACATCTTCCAAGGGGGCCCGCCATCGACGTTTTATACGTTGACAGTGGGTATTGTCAGATCTACTAAGCTCCGACAACCCCAGGGGGCCTATCGTCGACGATTCATGTGTTGGCATCGGGCGCTACCGAGTCTATCAAACTCCGACAGCCCAGGGGGGCCTGCCATCGACGCGTTATGTGTTGAAGGTGGGCACCATCGGAGCTATCAAGCTACGACAACACCAGGGGGCTAGCTATCGACGTGACAAGTATCGAAAATAAAAGACTTTGGACCTAAAATCTACATCTTCGGAGCATTCAAGTCATCAACATGCTGTCAAATCCTTTTGGTATATGTACACACTCCAATTGTGTACATATACCAGGAGGTCAACAATACAACACAATATATTGAAGACAAAGTGATATTTATGGTAGAAAGGAGGATTTCATTAATTAAAAGTACTAGATTACAAAATTGGGGTTACATTAAAGGGCAAAAGGAAGAAAGTCCTAGCCACTGGAGGATCTAAGTCCTGTGAAAATCCGAAGCAACCTTCTCAGTAGCTTCTTGGACACTAGCTCTGGCGGCATCCTCTTCTTCGGCAATGATTCCTTCAAAGACCGGATCAAGAGAGAATGAGGGTCTCGACTTTTGTAACACGCCAAGATATACTTGGTGACGTTCTTGGCCAGAGATTTACCCTCTGTCTCCAGCTGATCAGTGATGACATTACCCACCACGTCGAGTTTGCTGCCAGCAGAGCCAAGTGCCACTAGCGTCTGGTCCAGATCCTGCGCTGGGTCATCCGGGCGTACTGGACTGAAACCAAGAGGCACAAGGGCCCTGTCCGCACATCCCAGGAAGTCCCATACCATCAAGGACTCGGTTGCCTTCGAGCTCTGCAACTCCTCTAGTGACCTCCGGGCGGCCACTAGCTCCGAACTCTCCCGAGCAAGGCGTTCCACCACTTTGGCATGTTGCTGCATACTTTCAGCAACATGCTGCTCGTGGTTGGTTAGCTTTGTCTCTCGGAGGTGGATGCGGTTCCGCCGTTCGGTCAGGTCCTTCTCCCTGCCCCTCACCTTCCCTTCTTTGGCGGCAATATCACTCTCTCTTTTCGAGAGATCTTGCCCCAGCTGCCAGCACTTTTCTTTCTCCTCCTCACTCCACAAATCCAACTTTTTGGTGCGATCTGCCAAATTATGTTCACCCAGAGTCAATTTTTGGGTGACCTCTTCCTCCCTCTTCAAAATATCCTCCTGTTGCTCCAAGGAGTTTTTCTTCCCTTGCATCAAGGTTCGCCTGACACTTCTGGAGAATCTCGTTCAGTGTAGTAAGGTTCTCGTGACGCTCTTCAATAGCATAACTCCTCTCCTTAGCACGTTCGAGAATATCCTGAATATTGGCATCGAGGGCCCTGATGGCAACTTCTTTCTCCTCCAGCAGCTTGCCCTAGTACTCCATCCGGGACGTTTCCCTCTTGACCCACTCCTTCTAATCAGCAAGCCTTGTCTGAGCAAGTCTGGTCTCAAAGTGGAGCCTGTTGCGCCAACGCCTCAAGTTGTGGTGCTCCTCCTCAAGGACCTTGCTGTCATGATCGAAGGCGATCTGAACATGTCGGAGGCTCGAGCAGGCATTGTCTATGGACAACGCCAAGGGAATGAGCTCCGGACCTGCTGGGGTCAACTCCGCTGGCTCTAGGAGATTTTCCATAACAAAAATAAGGTCTCACTGTACAAGTGAGGTACCCTCGGCTCCTGCGGCACTGGGGCCACCCTACGGAAGTTCTTCGGCTACAGCAGAGGAAAAACCCGCTAGGGGAACTCCTACCTCTGGGGCCAACGCCAAAGGTCCTGCTACAGGAACTTCAATCGTTGGCTTTGCGGGTGAAGAACCTGCCTCCACCTCTTCATGGAGTTCTGCCACGGGCGTGGGCACCTCCGGAGCAGTTATTTGCGGGGTATTCACTGGGGCTTCACCTAAAGCCATTTCCATTGCTGGCTCAGGTGCCAGAACAACATCTAATTCCAGCTCAATTATCGGATCTTCAACTACCTCCGACTTAGCGACCGGAGCTTCGACCATTGCCGGCTCAGTAGTCGGGGCTTCAATTGCCTCCAGCTGAATGGCCAGGGCTTCAACGACTTTCGGCTCAAGGGACAGAGCTTATGGCCCCGCTGGCACTGCCACAACTTCTAGTGCAGGGACTGGCGCCTCGGTAACCTCTGGCTCAGACGCCGGAGCTTTCGACATCTTCAACTCCTGCACTGTAGCTTCGACTTCCGGCGCTGTTGCCGGCGGTGCATCTTCAACTTCTCCCCCGTGGTCCGGCGCTACCACGGGAGCTTCTGGCGTCTCTTCTAGATCCAGGACTACGACAGCTGGCATTGGAGCTGTCGTGTCCTCAACCACCACTTGAGAGGGCTCGATAGTTGGAGCCGGAGCTTCAGCTTGTGTAGCCATAGCCAGTGCAACAGAGGTCAGAGCCTTAGACCCCGACTTTGACGCTTTGCAGTAAAAAATTGGAAGATTCAAAACATGATAAAAAAAGAGTGGCAAACCAAGGTGAAAAAACAAAGTTTACCTTGGGAAGCTACCGCCCCAATCGGCACGGAACCTCTTCACCGGAGGCTTAGAGCCGGAGCTTGTCGCAATCAGCATGGAAGGAGCTCTAGAATGTTGCCCGGAGCCTGTCATCGACATTGGTGATGCCCCAACCAAAGTCTCCCTTGGCCGGGAAGAACCTCCGGACTTGGAGCCCCTTGCTGGCACCGGGATCGGAGTCGTCTGTCCAGAACTGGAGCCTCTTGAGGATGCTTGCACCAGAGGAGGTGTAGCCGTAGAGATCTCTCCCTCGCTGGGGAGAAGGAGCTGTAGTGGATGGAGCAGGCTTGACGGACCTCCCGTCAGCATGCTTCAACTTCCTTTTTGGCTGGAAGACTCAGCTGGCTCCTTGCCCTTGCCCTTGCCAATATCTTCAACCCTCTTGTTTGAAGCAGGAGTGGCCACCCCCTCAGAAGCTCTGGGGATTACAACCCTGGAGGTCCGGCGTTGTTCTACCTCGCCAAGGTCGTCTAGCGCCGAAATCTTCCTCCAAAGCTCCCTGCTGATCTCTAGAATCATATTTAAGGGCAGGAAAACAGTCGGCAGAGCCAAGTCGTCACCATCGACAAGTCCATGCTGAAACTTCTTGAGATGGAGCTTCAAAGCTTCGTCATCCAAGTTGGATTTCAAGCCAGTTTCAATTCGGTCGTCATCCATCACACTGTTGAGAGCCCAGGCGAGCTTCTCCCTCTTCCTCAGCGGAGCCCACCTGTTCACCAAGAAATTTCCAAAGACAATCTGGGGGGTCACTCCACCCTCCACGCATTCTCAGATCCTGGTCAGGACAAGCTTAAATGCATCCGACAACTTCGGAACTACGTTCCAGGCCTCGATGTCGATGTTGGGGAGTCCTTGGGGCAGCTCCAACCTATCGTGCTCATCCACTGCAATGACGATCCAATCATCCTTTCAGTCGCCCCATTTGCCTGAGGGGAACGACTTCAGGTACTTGAAGGAGCAGTTCTTGCGCTTCACGAAGTAATATAAGCCAACCAACTGTGTCCCTTTGCCGGTGGTATGAGCTGTGAAAAAGGTTCAGAACAGTTCGACACAGGGAGGCACACCCACCCACATCTCGCAGAAGTGGACGAAGGTGTGTAAGGATCGAATGCACAAGAGGGGGGTGAATTGGGCTTCTTTTCAAAAATTAAAGCAATAAAAACTTGACAACTAAAAGCCCAATTCCCTATGCAAACAACCTATGCATTCAAGTGAATAGTAATTTTGCGATATATGAAATGCATAAGTGTAATGGGAAGAAAGAGTGTGCAAACTCCTGAGGAGACAAGAAGACACGGAGATTTATCCCGTGGTTCGGCAAGATCGTTAAGACCTTCCTACATCCACGTTGTGGCACCCACCAAAGGGTATAGCCACTCCCAAGTCACCGAGACTAGGGATCTTCACTAAACTTCTCCGTTCGCCAACCCCGACAAGGTGGAGCTCAAGCCTTGTGCAAGTTGGATCATCCGGGCTTCCACAACCGTCTTGGCAAGCTCCAGAAGGCTCTCTCCAATCACTGACTCTTACACGATGAGTACAAGCACCAAGAGACACTCCCTTACAGCTCTCACTATACTAGAGACTCCAATCACCAGGAATGGAAGCACACAAGCGTTATCTCTAGCAAGTTCTAGCCTATCTCTTAGTGTACAAGTGGTGTAAATGATATGGAAGTGGTAGCTCAATGCCTTGAATGCTTGGTAATGTGTAGAGTAGGTCTAGGCTTCAAGTATTTTCAAAATGACTGGTTGAAGGGGTATAAATAGCTAGCCTCCACGAAATAGCTGTTGGAAAAGTAGGCTGACATCACTGTTGTGCGAACACCGGATGATCCGATGTTCTCCCCTCAGTTGTCATCGGTCGAATCCAAATTAGCTGATGTCACTGTCTTAGATATGACCGTTGATCGACCGATGTAACACTTGCCTCATCATTGGATGATCCGGTGACACTTCATCCAGAATGGTCCAGAAATAATGCTTACTGGAGTGATTGACCGATTTGTTATAGTTGTACATCGAATGGTCCGGTGTTACACTTGGTACAGGGTAATTGCTTACTCGAATGATCGACCGACGCAACACTTTCTCCATCGTCAGATGATCCGGTGAGTACTAAGTTCTGAGGTCTTTTTCTTCTGTTAAACCAACTCGAGCGATGTATTGTTTTCTGGAAACATCGGTTGATCCGGTGAGTTGATTTTGTCTGCTTCGAGTTGTTCTAAGTGATTCTTTTGGAATTTGCTCGAGTGACCTCTTATACATTGGTTTGAAATATTCTTCTGATGATTACCAAGTCTTGGATGTTGTCAATTTCGATGGAATATCTTTGACATATGAGCTTTTTCTTTTAGTCTTCATAAAAATCGATTAACCTCGTGAAATAGTTTGTTTAGGGGTCTCCAATTATATCCAATGAGCAGTAGATGATATACATATAAAGTTCATTAAGTGTGATGAGTGATATGAGAGACCTTGCATCCACAAACTCATTAGTAATATCCAACGGTTGTCATTAATCACCGAAACCATACCTCATGGGGCCTAGATGCTTTCAATATCCCCATTTTTGGTGATTGATGACAACACAACGAGTAAAGCATAATTGTAATGAAATTAAGAATACGATACTCAAGAGGATAAGCAATAAGTACAAGATCCAGCACACGAAACTTGAAGACTCAAAAGCAATCAATTAACTCGAAAGCTCAACGATCAATAACACATGAGATAATTAAGTGGCATACGAATAACTCAAGAATAGCAAAAGAGTAGCAAATCTCCCAAATTACAAAAGAACTCCCAAAAATATATACTCCCCCTACAACTAGGACTCCCCCTGGGACTAGGCTATCCCTCCCCCTAACTCTTATCACCCTTTGGCATCAAGACACCAAAAAGGGAAGCTAAGCGTCTAAGGACCCTGAGCGCTCGGGGCGAGATAAAAGTCAAAACAAAAAGGCGTTAAAAAGGTGGGGCCTGAAACTTAGCTCAAATTTTAACATTGGATGGATCGACGTTAGCTGAGAGGTGCATCGGTCGAATGGTACAATAAGGGTATTCCAGAGGCACCTTCGGCATCGGATGATCCGATGTGGAAAAGATAAGCATCGGTTGATTTTGGCACAACTCCAGAAATGTGAACATCGGATGCTCTGATGGTTCTCAGAATGAACTCATCGGTTGATTTGACTTTCTGACTGAGCTGACCCTTGCATTTAAGCACCAATTTATCCGATGATGCTTCGGCCCTAAGCATCGGATAATCCGATGACTACAAAACAGCAACATCCCATATATGTACTTTGACTCAAACAAACAAACAAGGAGAAACACATGTCTTAGGACTTTTTGGGCAACCCCTTACCCCTAAAAAAAACTAGTTGCCAATAACTTGTCTAAGCCCTAAATCAAATAGAACATGGAAAAGATCAAGGAAAGAATCCAAATAAAATGTAAGGCCCATGCTTTGTGAGCTAGAGGATGAAAACTTCTATCTCTTTAAAGCATGTCCCTTTAGGCATTAGCGCACCTAACACTTTGTTCTTTTCACATCATGTGAGTTGAGATATTGCATTTCAAACAAGTCTCTTTCTCATGAGGTGGGTTCCCCTTTGTGACAATCTACCGTGTGCAATGCCAAACAATTTTTAATGCAGGAAATTAAACGTGAGTGCAAGTCTATATGGCAGGCATCATGCAAGACATAAATTAAATCTATCTTGCCAAATTTGAACCTTTCAAAGGCTTCTTCAGGGAGAGCCACTCTCCAAGCCTTGGGGAAACCCAAAAGAACCTCCATCCCAAGCTAACCCTTGCTCACCCCTATCCTTTGAAAGTTAGACAAGACCTATATGTGATGCATTCTTACATGACCATGGCAACTTACATGACATTTGATGCATCTAGCACATTTAATTCACTCTTAGTCTAGAAAAAAATTCTCATCAAGTGGTTTAGTGAAGATATCCGCCAATTGTTCTTCGGACCTAACACCTCGCAAGGATATGTCTCCCTTAGCTTCATGGTCCCGCAAGAAGTGATGGCGAATATCAATGTGCCTAGTGCGAGAGTGTTGAACGGGGTTTTTAGCAATCTTAACCGCACTTTCATTGTCACAAAGGAGAGGCACACAACCAAGTTTAATACCAAAGTCCAAAAGGGTTTGCTTCATATAAAGGATTTGTGGACAATATGCACCGGCCGCTATATATTCCGCTTTCGCCGTGGACATGAATGTAGGCCTAGAGGGGGGGTGAATAGGCCTTCTTGAATTTTTCGGTTCCTGTAGCACTTCAACAAAAAGGTTAAATCCAGATATATCGGACTAGTCCGGTAAAGTGCGGACTAGTCCGGATTTCACGGGCTAGGTTGATCAAGTTAGGTCAATTTGATTGTTTCGTTGTCGTTTGCAGCGGAAATATAAACTATAATAACAGTTCAATAGTTGTATGTTAAGTTTTATTGCAAGTATGATTCTTGTTCACTATTTAACTTCAATTCAACAAAATGAATCAAACCCTAGATAATGTTGATCAACTAGAATGATGAACACAAACGAACAAGACACAAGATTTATCCCGTGGTTCGGTTACCACGAAGGCAGCCTACGTCCACGTTGAGGAGCCCACAAAAGGACCGGGTCTTTACCAACCCTTCCCTCGTCGGATCGCCACGAAGGCCAATCCTCTTCCACTAATCACACAGGGGTAAATCACCAAGTTGAAGGGGCGATCTCACAAGTTGAGAGCTCCCTTGATTACAAGTTTCAAAACCACCAATAACACACTTCGAAATATACAAATTGAGATGCAAGAGTGTGTTAGAGATTCAAACCAAGAGCTCAATCGTGTGCAAAGTGCCTCTCCAATGATCTACAAGTGATCTTCAAAGGATTGATCGATTTTGCACTCAACTTCGTGGAGAGAGATGGTTTTTGAGTCTCTTGGGAAGTGTGACGGCGCTAGGGTTCGAGAGAGTTTAAAAGTGGGCCATCCACCTCTATTTATATGGGGTTTCTAGAAATTACCGTTAGGGTTTAGAAAGATCGGACTAGTCCGTGGTGGAGACCGGACTAGTCCGGTGTGCTGTGTGAAGCAAACCCTAAGTGTCCAGGAATATCGGACTAGTCCGATTGAAAAACGGACTTGTCCGATTTCGTTGCTGGAAATCTTCGGACTTGTCCGGTTGACATCGGACTTGTCCGGACCTGTGAAACCCTAAGTGTTTTGAACGACAAGTCCGCACTTGGAGGACTTGTCCGATTTAGAACAGAGTGTAAATCGGACTAGTCCGTGTAGTCACCGGACTTGTCCGAAGTGGATCAGAAAGGGAATCGGACTAGTCCGGTAGTGACCGGACTTGTCCGATCTAGTGACTTGTGCATTGTGTTGAGGACTAGTCCGCACTGGGGAGGACTAGTCCGAAGTGGAACAGAAAGATATCGGACTAGTCCGGTGGGGACCGGACTTGTCCGATCTTGTGCAGAATGTGATATCGGACTAGTCCGGTTGATATCGGACTAGTCCGGTCCTGTATGGTTTTGTGCATTGTGTGTGTGTGATAAAGTGAGATTGAGCTCTTGGGTGTGTTTCCTTAACACACTCCATACATACTAATCTACTAATTTCTTCTTCTTGAGCTCAAATTCATTCTCCTTCTTAATTTCCCACTTTTTGGCATTTTACTCATTTTCCATCATTTTCCTGCATTCATCTCAACAAACGGATTAGGATCCCAATTGCTTGTCATAAATCATCCAAAACCCACAAGGGAGTCCTAGATGCACTTTCAATCTCCCCCTTTTTGGTGATTGATGACAACCAATTGAGATTTCACAAAATGAGGTATAAAATGAGATTTTCATAAAGTATGCACATATGACTCAAAAATGCATCAGGCAACAAGATAATTATTCATATGTGCATTCTTTATGGTGGGATGCATACTAAGAGCATGATTGCATTAAGAATGACAGAATTTTCATTTACCAACTAATATCAAGTGAATATGGCACTTCAGGAGCAAAAGCTCAGATTTCATCACACACTTACAAATTAATTGAGCAATTCATCACAGGACCAAACATGATATGAAAAGAGAGTTAAGCAAATACAATCACAATAAAAACATGGAGAGCTCTCTCCTCGCATCCTATTCAGCTAAAGCTTAGACTAGAGGCTCCCCCTCAATCTCTCCCCCTTTGGCATCAAGACACCAAAAAGAGAGAGAGAGGAAGATCCTAGGGCTTCATTCTTCGCTGTCGGTCCTCTCGTCGTCTTCATCATCTTCATCGCTTTCGGCTTGACGAGGTTGAGAGGTAGGAGGAGGAGCGGAGCTGCTCGAGCCCCCAATGCCAAAATAGGCAAGCTCGGAAGGAGTCAAGGGGCTAAGCTCGGTGATGTTTGGATCAGAATCTTCAGAAAGTACTGGAGATCCAATTGGATTGATCTCCAGCTTCTCACTCAGCTGCTTCACATTTGCTTTTATGTATCTCATGTCCTCCTTCCTCTTCTGATTTAGCTTGTGAAGCTTCACTTTAGTTTTCTTGCAGGAGGAGAAGATTGCAGCCAAGTACTTGAGGATCCCACTGGCGGATCCTTTCTGAGGGGCTTCCCTGGAGGGAGGAGTAGCCCTAGCAGCTTCTCCTTGCCTTGCCGGCACCTCGGGGCTTGAGGCCGGCGATGGAGCAGCCTGGACACTCACGGACTGAGGCTTCTGAGGCCTCAGTGGAGTGTGCTCCACATCCTTCACAAACTCGATTCCTGTGACCTTCTCAATCATGAACATCAAGTAAGGGGCATAGCCACAGGATCGGTTGGGGGTACTTGAGATATTGACCATATCATTCCAGATATAGTCTGCAACATCAAATTGCCTTTTCTTGCTGATGACCTTCATCAGGGTCCGGAGGTAGCCTTGCACACTCCCTGCATCACCATCCTTGGGAGCAATAGTCTTCCTGAGGACTCTGTTGAGGACCACAAAGAAAGGCTTCATGTTCTTTGTGGAGGGGGGGACAAACTTGGAGGAGGGCTCATACATGAATTGCATTCCATCCCTCTCAATGACTCCAATGTTGTGGATAATGAGGTGGTCATCTCCCTCAGAGTCAAGATGCAGCAGGCGGGCAAATTCTTCTTGAGTGATGGAATACTTGGATCCATGAGTCATCCAAGTCACACTTTCTTCGTCTTCACCTGAGAAGTGGCACGTTGCATAGAATTGTGCAATCACTTCATCATTCCAATTATATCTGAAGGCAAGCAAATCCTTCAGCCCATGTCTCTCTGCAGCTTGTATCACTTCATCAAAAGCTGCACATTTCCTCTTCTCAAGGTGGGCCCAGTCAATCCATTGACTGCGCACCACCGGGGTCTTCATCGGCAAGTAGACAAGCTTGTAGAAGTCAGCATGGAAGTTTGACCAAAATCTGCCATCTGCTGCTTGCTTGGGCCTTGCATAGTAATCCACACTTCTCAGCTTCATGGCTACATCACTGCCCTTGCCATTGAATTTCTCCTCATTGGGGTCCCGGACCCCTTCTCTGGGAGTATGCAGCTTTAGGGGCCCAACAGGCCCTGTGGCAACCCCCTTGCCCTTCCCTTTAGCTTGGCGAGGGCCACTTGACTGAGGAGCAGCCTTGGAGGCGGCCTTCTTGACACACACCTTCCTCCGAACCTGAGGAGGTGAGGGAGCAGGCTCGGAGGGTCTCTCTTGGCGTTTCTTGCCAAGACCCGTCGAGGGCCGAGGTGCCACCTCGTGGTCCAACTCGGCCTCGAAATCGGAGATTTCATTGTCGGAGCTCGACATGATCTGAGAATGAGTGATCAAGAGAAAAGACAAGTTATACAAGGTATTTGTGAGGTAAGATGGCAATGGAAGGCAATAGGGAATTAAAGAATTAGGTTTTGGTTCAGAAACAACGGACTTGTCCGGTGCTCAGGCACGGACTAGTCCGGGGGACCGGACTTGTCCGTACCTGGACCGGACTAGTCCGGTGTTCATCAGCAAAAACCTAACAAACTGGATAAAAATTGATCCCTAATGAGATAGCTAGTCTAGCATACACATAGTACATCAACTGGACATGCAACTAGTGAAGAATGCTAGGCCAAACGATAAGCAATGAAGAAATTTGAGATTTCTTAGGGTTTGAGGAAAATTTACCAAGAAATCCAAGGAAGCTTGAAAATGTGGGGGTTGGAGGCCGGACTTGTTCGCTAACTTCAATCCCCGAGTCTTCAAGCTTAATCTCCGCCCAAGTTTGAGGCTTTTCGACGGAGGAATCAAGGATTCACCTTGGGAGCTCGAGCGCAAGAGAGAGAAAGCTTGGAGGAGAGTGTGGGGTGAAGAGATTAGGGTTTGGTGGCGGCTAGGGTTATGGACACGAAAAATCGGACAAGTCCGGACATGACCGGACTAGTCCGAAGTCCTCCAGAAACCTAAATCGGACTAGTCCGTGGTCTGTCGGACTAGTCCGGCCTAACCGGCGCACTGCGAACTAGTCTGCAATGGCGGACTAGTCCGGGTAACCACGGACTTGTCCGTGCTCACCAGGAGAGAATGCATAGCCCATTCATATATATTTGAAGGTACAATAATTGAGGGTAGAGAGGCAAAACAATTCAAATAATCCTGATGAATTTGATCAGTAAGCAAACAACAATCATACTATGATAAAAAATTCATCAAGATCTAATAATTGACATAGTTTTTCGAGAGAAAAATGGGGAGGAAAAATTTTCACAATTCAATCAATATTTTGAAGCAATCATACAGGTATGCAACTTTTCAAGCCACACTCCGAGAATCAAGGATGTTTAGCTCGTTTCGGAGTTCGCAAAAAACGTTTTTCATCAAGTGGCTTGGTGAATATGTTGGCCAATTGTTTTTGGGTGTTGACATGAGAGATGGATATGTCTCCTTTCATGGAATGGTCTCTCAAGAAATGGTGTCTTATGTCAATGTGTTTAGTTCTAGAGTGCTCAACTGGATTGTGGGCTATTTTAATGGCACTCTCATTGTCACAAAGAAGAGGAATACGGTTCATATTGTAACCGTAATCCCTTAGAGTTTGTCGCATCCAAAGGAGTTGTGCACAACAACTCCCGGCTGCAACATACTCCGCTTCGGCTGTGGATAATGCAATGGAATTCTGTTTCTTGGATGACCAAGAAACTAAGGATCTTCCTAGGAATTGGCAAGTGCCAGAAGTGCTTTTTCTATCAACTTTGCACCCGGCATAATCTGCATCGGAATACCCAATGAGATTGAATTTTGAACCTTTTGGGTACCAAAGACCAAGGTTGGGTGTATGAACCAAATATCTTAGGATTCTCTTTACGGCTGTCAAATGACATTCCTTAGGGTTGGCTTGAAATCTTGCACACAAACATACACTCAACATAATGTCTGGCCTAGATGCACATAAGTAAAGTAAAGATCCAATCATAGAGCGATATACCTTTTGGTCGACGCTCGGTCCATCTTCATTGAGATCCAAGTGACCATTCGTTGCCATGGGAGTCTTAATGGGCTTTGCCTTGTCCATGCCAAACTTCTTGAGGATGTCCTGTGTGTACTTGGTTTGGCTTATGAACGTTCCTTCCCTTTGTTGCCGCACTTGGAATCCCAAGAAGTACTTTAATTCTCCCATCATTGACATTTCAAATCTGTCTGTCATAATTTTACTAAACTCTTCACAGAAAGATTTATTAGTTGATCCAAAAATTATATCATCAACATAGATTTGGCAAATGAAAAGATCATTATTCAGATTTTTCGTGAATAGTGTATAATCTACTTTGCCAATTTGAAAGCCATTATCAATTAAAAAATCTCTAAGACACTCATACCAAGCTCTAGGAGCTTGTTTGAGGCCATAGAGAGCCTTACGCAGTTTATACACGTGGTCGGGGAACTCTTCGTCTTCAAATCCGGGTGGTTGCTCCACGTACACCTCTTCCTTGATCGGTCCGTTGAGGAAGGCGCTTTTTACGTCCATTTGGTACAGCTTGAAATCATGGTGAGTAGCATATGCAAGTAATATTCTAATTGATTCAAGCCTAGCTACTGGAGCAAAGGTCTCATCAAAATCCAAACCTTCGACTTGTGAGTAACCTTTGGCCACAAGTCGTGCCTTGTTTCTTGTCACCACCCCGTGTTCATCTTGTTTGTTGCGGAAGACCCACTTGGTGCCGACTATGTTTGCATTGGGTCTTTCCACAAGTTCCCAAACCTCGTTTCTCTTGAAATTGTTCAACTCTTCTTGCATTGCCACCACCCAGTCCGGATCCTTTAATGCATCCTCAGTCCTGCGGGGTTCCAAAAAGGAGACAAACGAGTAATGTTCACAAAAATTTGCTATACGAGATCTAGTGGTTACTCCTTTTTGGATGTCGCCGATGATGTTGTCGATTGGATGATCCCTTTGAATGCATTGGTGTACTCTTGGGTGTGGCACTTGGGGGGTCGTATGTTGGTGATCATCTTCTTCTCTCCCTGAGTTGTTGTCCTCATTGATTTGTTGATCATGTTCATATTCTTGTGATTGATCTTGTATCGAGGCTCCCCCTTGATTGTTGATCTCCTCTTGTGGTTCACTTTCCTCTTGTATTTGTGTCGATGACTCTTGTGGTCGTACTTCGCGTAGGGCCATCCTCTTTATTGCTTGATAGGGGGCTTCCTCATTACCTAATTCACATTGATCAACTTGCTCCTTTTGGGAGCCATTAGTTTCATCGAACACTACGTCACGTGCCACTTCAACAAGTCCGGAGGCCTTGTTGAAAACACGATAGGCGTAAGTGTTCGAATCATAACCAAGCAAGAAACCTTCATCGGACTTCGAAGCGAACTTTGAGGTCCTGGGCTTCTTGTTCAAAATATAGCAAGGAGAACCGAAAACTCGAAAATATGAAATGTTCGGTTTGTTACTGGTGAGTAGCTCATAGGGGGTCTTCTTTAGTAGTCGATGAAGATAGAGTCGATTTGTGGCATGGCAGGCGGTGTTGATTGCTTCCACCCAAAATCGATCCGAAGTCTTGTATTCATCGAGCATTGTTCTTGCCATCTCTATGAGCGTTCGATTCTTCCTTTCGGCAACTCCGTTTTGTTGTGGAGAGTATGGCGCTGAGAATTCGTGCTTGATTCCTTCCTCATCAAGGTACTCCTCCACTTGTATGTTTTTGAACTCCGTGCCATTGTCGCTCCGAATACTCTTGATTGATAGTGAGAACTCGTTTTGCGCTCGCTTGAAGAATTTCTTGAGTGTTCCTTGTGTTTCTGACTTGTCATGCAAAAAGAACACCCAAGTGAAGCGGGAAAAATCATCAACAATGACTAAACCGTATTTGTTACCGCCTATGCTTATGTAAGCAATTGGACCGAAGAGGTCCATATGAAGTAGTTCGAGCGGTCTTGTCGTGGTCATGATGTTCTTTGCGGGATGTTGTGCTCCAACTTGCTTTCCTGCTTGGCACGCGCTACAAGGCCTGTCTTTCTCAAACACAACATCTTTCAAACCTCGGATGTGATCGCCCTTGAGGAGTTTTTGAAGGTTCCTCATACCAACATGTGCTAGCCGTCTATGCCACAGCCAACCCATGTTGGTTTTTGCAATCAAGCATGTGTCGAGTTCGGCTTTATCCTTGTTGAAGTCAACAAGATAAAGCTTTCCCTTTAACATACCCTTGAATGCAATGGAACCATCACTTCTCCTTGAGACGATCACACCCTCGTTAGTAAACAGGCAATTATAACCTTTGTCACATAACTGAGATATGGACAGCAGGTTATAATCTAAAGATTCAACGTGTAAAACGTGCGAAAGAGTATGTTCAGAGGATATTGCAATTTTACCGGTACCGAGGACCCTTCCTTGACTGTTATCCCCAAAGTAGATGCCTTCGTTTGGGTCCTGGTTCACTTCATACTCCACAAACATCCTCCTTTCTCCGGTCATGTGGTTGGTGCATCCACTATCTAGCACCCATTTGGATCCACCGGAGGAGTAGGCCTGCAAAAACAAATTACGCCTTGGTTTTAGGTACCCAAGCTTGCTTGGGTCCTTGGAGGTTAGCGACAATACATTTGGGCACCCACACATGGGATTTTGTGTTCCCATGGCGTGGCCCAGCATAATAAGCATACACTTTACCAACATTATCTTTCATTAAAACATAGGAGGCATCAAATGTTTTAAACAGAAGTTGCTGTTGACTATGGGTCGGACTAGTCTGTGTGACCGGACTTGTCCGGACCACAACCGGACTAGTCCGATTTTCATGAGAGTTCAGATTTTTAGTTTTCGAGTTACCAGGTTGTGAGGGTCCTCCCTTCACAAAGGTGATCCTTCCCTTGTTATTCTTATGATTTCCAGCTCTTTGCTTTCCATCACAAGAGTAACCAATGCCATACTTGACATTTGGAGGTCTTTGGACCAAATATGCACTACGTGCATAGTTGATCCTCTCCTTGTCAAATATTACACATTGGGTAGGATTTTTGTCCTTCGTGGAGGTAGGGTTTTCCTTCAACCTGATGTTAGTTTTATCACACTTGCAAACATGAGCGATATTAGTTAAAGCGGGTTGAGAAGGTAGGGTTGAGGAGGAGGAAGGTTCACTAAGCTTGAGTGACTCAACCTGCACTTCAAGGATCTTGTTGACCTTGATTTGGTCATCAAGTTGATTCTTGATTGCAACATTTGAGTTGGTTAACTCCAAGCAAGTTTTCTTGCTTGAAGCTAGCTCAAGCTCTAGTGTGTGATTTTTCTCCTTTTCAAGAACTAGAAGATTGTCAAGTTCGACATGCTTCTCCTTTTGGGAGATAATCATGTCTTCTTGACGATCAATCAGCTCTTCCTTCTCAATAAGTTGGTTAAGCAAGAATTTCATTTTTGCAGTAGTTTTTCTATCTAAACCAATTAGCATGTCTTCATCATCACTATCTAGATCATCATCACTTGAGTAAGAATGCGAGGAAGGAATTTTGATGTTTACCTTGCGTTTACCTTCCTTAGCCATGAGGCAAGTTCCATTTGCCTTCTTTGCACCGAGCGTGGG
Source organism: Tuctoria greenei (assembly GCA_036927565.1). NCBI lineage: Eukaryota > Viridiplantae > Streptophyta > Magnoliopsida > Poales > Poaceae > Tuctoria > Tuctoria greenei. The sequence goes on along the minus strand of JAYESD010000008.1, from coordinate 180,828,494 downwards.
GAAGAGTGTGAGTTTCTTGGGCATGCTTTCAATGGCTATGCTAGCCATTTCTTCTTCATCGGACGATGAGGACTCATCGTTTGAGTCCCACTCCTTTCCGATGTGTGCTTGTTCAGCTTGTTTCTTCTTCTTGAAGAACTTTTTTGGTTGAGGCTTGGATTCTTTACTCTTCTTCTTGTTGTCCTCATATGGGCAATCAACTATGAAGTGATTGTACTCACCACAATTATAGCATGCCCGCCTCATCTTCGGTTTTGTCTTCTCCTTGTATTTTCCTTCACTCGATTTTGCTCCTTGTCTTTTCTTCATAATTCTTTTGAATTTCTTCATGAACAGAATCATATCTTCTTCGTCCAGCTCGCTGCTTTCATCATCGCTGTCCTCCTCAAACTGAGCTTCTTTTGCTTCTTTGGATAGAGGTTTGAGTGTGGATTTTAAGGCAACTCCCTTCTTCTTGGCCGATGTGAGGTCAGCTATTTCTTTGACATGCTTGGCTTGCTTCTCCATCATCTCAAAGTTGATGATTTTGCCAAGCAGTTCATCCGGAGTCTTTTTCTTGTATCCAGGACTTTCTCGGATCATAGAACAGAGTGTGACGTTGCGAGGCATAAAGGCTCTAAGGATGAGCTTCACAACCTCGTGGTCATTCCACTTTTTGCTACCATACGATCGAACCTTGTTCACAAGAGTCTTTAGTCTGTTGTACATGTCCTGGGGAGATTCATCTTCCTCAATCGCGAACCTTCCTAGTTCGCCTTCAATCATTTCAATCTTTGCCTCCCGCACATGCCGGTCACCTTCATGTGCTGTCTGTAGCGTGTCCCAGATTTCTTTGGCAATTTCCAATCCGTCCACCTTTGTGAATTCATCTCTACTTAGAGATGAGGTGATAACGGCTGCGGCTTGGGCATTCCTGTGGATGGCTTGCTCTTGACTTGGCGTGAGTTCTTCATCGTCATCAGGGATGTTTATTCTTGTGCACACAATATGCCATAAACTTGGGTTAAGGGAAATCAAGTGCATCTTCATGTTTTGCCTCCACATGGAGTAATCACTCCCATCAAAGTGTGGGGCTTTCCCGAGAGGGATAGATAGATAATGACTGCTGTTAGAATTTAAACGGTCATAATTAAAAGGATATCGGGAGTAGTCGGTGTGACTACTCCCCTTCTTCTTTTCTTCAACTTTAGCTCTCCCTTTGGAAAGTGCTTTCTTTCGGAGCAGTGCTTTCAGCTCCAATGTCTCCTCATCATCATCATCGAATTCTTGGATGGCTTCGAGATACCTTTCTAGCTTTTGGTGCTTGTCATTGTTCATTTCTTCCTGGGTGTTGATTTTCTAGACTTCCTTCATGTCCGACATGATCTCTTCGAGTGGTTGCACTCTTTCTTGAAGAACCTGCTCTGATACCAATTGAATGTAGGCCTAGAGGGGGGGTGAATAGGCCTTCTTGAATTTTTCGGTTCCTGTAGCACTTCAACAAAAAGGTTAAATCCAGATATATCGGACTAGTCCGGTAAAGTGCGGACTAGTCCGAATTTCACGGGCTAGGTTGATCAAGTTAGGTCAATTTGATTGTTTCGTTGTCGTTTGCAGCGGAAATATAAACTATAATAACAGTTCAATAGTTGTATGTTAAGTTTTATTGCAAGTATGATTCTTGTTCACTATTTAACTTCAATTCAACAAAATGAATCAAACCCTAGATAATGTTGATCAACTAGAATGATGAACACAAACGAACAAGACACAAGATTTATCCCGTGGTTCGGTTACCACGAAGGCAGCCTACGTCCATGTTGAGGAGCCCACAAAAGGACCGGGTCTTTACCAACCCTTCCCTCGTCGGATCGCCACGAAGGCCAATCCTCTTCCACTAATCACACAGGGGTAAATCACCAAGTTGAAGGTGCGATCTCACAAGTTGAGAGCTCCCTTGATTACAAGTTTCAAAACCACCAATAACACACTTCGAAATATACAAATTGAGATGCAAGAGTGTGTTAGAGATTCAAACCAAGAGCTCAATCGTGTGCAAAGTGCCTCTCCAATGATCTACAAGTGATCTTCAAAGGATTGATCGATTTTGCACTCAACTTCGTGGAGAGAGATGGTTTTTGAGTCTCTTGGGAAGTGTGACGGCGCTAGGGTTCGAGAGAGTTTAAAAGTGGGCCATCCACCTATATTTATATGGGGTTTCTAGAAATTACCGTTAGGGTTTAGAAAGATCGGACTAGTCCGTGGTGGAGACCGGACTAGTCCGGTGTGCTGTGTGAAGCAAACCCTAAGTGTCCAGGAATATCGGACTAGTCCGATTGAAAAACGGACTTGTCCGATTTCGTTGCTGGAAATCTTCGGACTTGTCCGGTTGACATCGGACTTGTCCGGACCTGTGAAACCCTAAGTGTTTTGAACGACAAGTCCGCACTTGGAGGACTTGTCCGATTTAGAACAGAGTGTAAATCGGACTAGTCCGTGTAGTCACCGGACTTGTCCGAAGTGGATCAGAAAGGGAATCGGACTAGTCCGGTAGTGACCGGACTTGTCCGATCTAGTGACTTGTGCATTGTGTTGAGGACTAGTCCGCACTGGGGAGGACTAGTCCGAAGTGGAACAGAAAGATATCGGACTAGTCCGGTGGGGACCGGACTTGTCCGATCTTGTGCAGAATGTGATATCGGACTAGTCCGGTTGATATCGGACTAGTCCGGTCCTGTATGGTTTTGTGCATTGTGTGTGTGTGATAAAGTGAGATTGAGCTCTTGGGTGTGTTTCCTTAACACACTCCATACATACTAATCTACTAATTTCTTCTTCTTGAGCTCAAATTCATTCTCCTTCTTAATTTCCCACTTTTTGGCATTTTACTCATTTTCCATCATTTTCCTGCATTCATCTCAACAAACGGATTAGGATCCCAATTGCTTGTCATAAATCATCCAAAACCCACAAGGGAGTCCTAGATGCACTTTCAGGACAAAGCAACGAAATTTTGCTTCTTGCTAGACCAAGATACTAGGGAACTCCCAAGCAAGTGGCACCCTCCGGAGGTACTCTTGCGATCCACACGGCATCCGGTAAAGTCTAAATCCGAGTAACCCAAGAGATGGAATTTTGCACCTTTAGGGTACCACAGGCCAACACTAGGGGTATGCTTGAGATACCGAAGTATCCTAAAGACCGCCTTCTGATGCGATTCTTTAGGTGCCACTTGAAAGCGAGCACACAAGCATACACTAAACATGATATCGGGCCTAGATGCGGTAAGATAAAGCAATGAACCAATCATAGAACGGTAATTAGATTGGTCAACAAGTTTACCGTCCTTATCCGCGTCGGGATGATAATTTGTTGCCATTGGAGTACTTCTTGAGCACAATCTCCCATATCAAATTTCTTCAAGAGGTCCTTGGTATACTTTTATTGATAGATGAAGGTCCCCTCTCGAAGTTGCTTGATTTGAAATCCATGGAAGAAGTTGAGCTCTCCAATCATCGACATCTCGAATTCCCTAGACATCATTTTGCCAAACTCATGGCTAAGAGCTTCGTTAGTTGAACCAAAAATAATATCATCGACATAAATTTGACAAATAAATAGTTCTCCGTCGATGTCTTTGGTGAAGAGTGTAGTGTCCACCCTCCCGATCTTGAATCATTGCATGATCAAGAAATCCCGTAGTCGTTCATACCATGCCCTAGGTGCTTGCTTGAGCCCGTAGAGCACCTTGTGCAACCTAAACACATGATTAGGATTCCTCGGATCTTCGAATCCGGGAGGTTGTCCAACATAGACAAGCTCGTTAATATAACCATTAAGAAAGGCACTTTTCACATCCATTTGATAAAGCTTTATGTTATGATGTGATGCAAAAGCAAGAAGTATACGAATGGCTTCTAGTCGAGCAACTGGAGCAAATGTTTCTCCAAAGTCTAGTCCTTAAACTTGCGAGAAACCCTTGGCCACAAGTCTTGCCTTGTTGCGAATCACAACACCATTCTCGTCTTGTTTGTTGTGGTACACCCACTTTGTTCCGATGACGTTCTTGTACTTGGGTCGCTCCTCCAACACCCAAACTTCATTACGGATGAAGTTGTTGAGTTATTCTTGCATGGCCATCACCCAATTTGGATCCTGGAGTGCTTCCTCAATGTGAGTGGGTTCTACACATGAAACAAACGAGTAGTGCTCACAAAACGTAGCAAAATAGTAAGAACGTGTACTTACTCCCCTTGACGGACTTCCGATGATTTGATCAATCGGATGCGCCTTGGAGATGCGTCCATGCCTCATAAGTGGTTGTGAAGCACTTGGCGGTGGTGATGCGTGTTGCTCTTCTTGTGGTTGGACTTGATCATGGACATCTTCTTCTTCTTGATGTTTTGTGGCTTGTGAATCTTGTGTCGGCAATGGATCATCTTTTTCTTCTTCATCAACTTGAGGTGTCATAGATGTGTTGATGTTGGAACTTGAAGCTCCCCCTTGATCATGGCTCTCCTCAAATTTAGGCTTGATGTCTCCAATGGTCATGTTCTTCATAGCTTCTCGTAGAGGCTCATCCTCTATTTCATCATGACCAAACCTCTCCTTTTGGGAGCCATTAGTTTCACCAAACTCAACATCACAACTTTCCTCAACTAAACCGGAGGTTTGGTTGAATACTTGATATGCTTTTGAGTTTGATGCATAACCAAGAAAGATACCAACATCACATCTTCTTTCAAACTTACCAAGCCTTTTCTTGCGGTAAATGTAGCACTTGCACCCGAAGACTCGAAAATAGGAGATGTTGGGCTTTCTCCCAATGAGGAGTTCGTATAGGGTCTTTTGAAGTAGTCGGTTTAGATAGACCCGATTTGCGGCATGGCACGCCATGTTGATTGCTTCGGCCCAAAACTTCTCGGACGTGCCATAGTCATCAAGCATTGATCGTGCAAGAGTGATGAGTGTCTTGTTCTTCCTTTCAACGACACCATTTTGTTGAGGAGTGTGTGTGGCCGAAAATTCATGCTTCACGCCTTCACGATCACACCACTCCCCAATGTTGTAGTTCTTGAATCCGGTATCGTTGTCACTCCGGACCTTGATGATGGGAAGTTGAAATTCCCTTTGAGCACGGTTAGCGAAGGTCTTGAACACTTCCGGAGTTTCACTCTTATCACCTAGAAACAAAGTCCAAGCATAGCGAGAGTAGTCATCAACTATAACAAGACAATAGAGGTTACCACCAAGACTTTGATATGTGGACGGTTTGAAGAGGTCCATGTGTAGCAACTCAAGTGGCTTGGAGGTTGACACCATTGTCTTCATCGGGTGGTGTGAAGCAACTTGTTTCCTGGCTTGACAAGCGCTACAAAGCTTGTTCTTCTTAAATGTGACATCCTTCACGCCGGTCACCATCCCGAGCTTGAATGACTTCTTGAGCTTGCTCATTCCAATGTGAGCTATGCGTCGATGCCATAGCCAACCCAAACTTGTCTTGGTGAAAAGACAAGTGGTCAAGCTAGCATCCTTGTTGGAGAAGTCTACTAAGTAGAGATGTCCATGCTGAAACCCTTTGAAGATTAGTTCTTTGCTTGCTTCACTAGTCACAACAACATCATTCTTGCTAAAGGTGCACGTTAGTCCAAGATCACATAATTGTGCAATAGAAAGCAAATTGAAACTAAGTGACTTAACATACAATACATTGGAAATAGATAAATCATTTGAAATTGCAATCTTACCCAACCCAATTACCTTCCCCTTAGAGTTATCACCAAAGGTGACTTGTTCATGATTGTCGGGTTTTCTATGGTGGTGAACATACCATCGTTGTCGGTCATATGTTGAGTGCACCTGCTATCGAGTACCCAATGCTTTCCTTCGGCTTTGTAGTTCACCTACACTCATGAATTCAATTTTTGATTTTAGGCACCCAAGCCAACTTAGGTCCTTGTATGTGAGATATAAGTGTTTTTCGGACCCAAAGTTGCTTGGGGAGCTTCCCCTTCATGCCCTTCATATCCTTGCCAATGAACCTTGCCTTCACCTTGCCATCTACTTTACTCAAGAGATAATAGTTGTCGACTGTTGGAGTCGGCAGATCTCCTGACACTACTAAAGTGTTGAAGGAGTTTGTAGTTCGGTGTGGGCGCACGGAGACTTAAGAAGGTGAATCACGATTGGACACGAGAGACACAGTGGTTTACGTGGTTCGGGCTGCCTGAGCGTAATACCCTACTCCACGGGTGTGTGGTGTTGTATTAGTTTATGTATGAAAGCTCATGTCAATGCGTGTGTGCCTGAGAGCGTTCGAGAGCCTTCTCTTTTCTCTCTCGTGTATCGTCGGTCTGTCCTTTTATAGTACAAGGACAAACGGTTACAAGTTAGCCTGGCCCGACATGTGGCCCCAGCGGTTACTAGTATTGATACACAATTAATTGTTGTTAATAACCCTGTAACGGGCTCCGACAGTGCCGTTACAGGTGTTAAGATTGTCCGATTAAGTGTCATTAACATGGAATTAATGACAATTAATCGGGTCTTGAAGTCCGCGGCTATCCTTTGAAGATCCGGAGTCGTTACAATGTCTTCTGGAGGTTTGAGGTGGCCAGCTCCGACGTTTGGACACGTGGCAGCTCCGGAGCTTGCTTGTGGGAAGCGGGAAGCTCCGGGGTGGCCTGGCACGTGTCAGGTCCGGAGCTTCTCTCGGTCAGGGGTTAAGTCCAGAGGTGCCATTTCGGTACCTAGCCTGGAGCTTCACCCTTGTGGGTAGTAGCTCCGGTCTGGCAGTACACGTGGCAACCTAGGGTTTAACCATGTTGGAGAAGCAGGTCCGGTTATGTCTGACAAGTGGGCCTCCGAAGGTCTTCAATTTGAGTAGACGTCCTTCCCTTGAGATCTTTGTAACCTCAGGGGGTGTATGGTTTTTAGGGTACCGACAGTGGCCCCCTGGACCTACCTCCGGGGAAAGTCACCAGGGTGAAGTCATTCCGTCGGAGGTGGGTCCATACTCGCGACTCTTGAACTGGGTCTTCAAGGGTCTTCGGAGGTGCCGTTGGCGGGGCTTTACGGTTAAATCCCGACGCGTGGCGCACCTCAGGCGGCAGATAAGATCTTTGACGTGCGGATCTCTCGCAATTGAAGGTCGCCGGTTCCCGATACGAAAACCGTATCGGTTCCGCGCGCCTTGTCAGGTCGCCGCCTTTGGGTTTCCCGCCTCGTGATGACAACTGTTCGCCTGGGTAAGAGCCTCGACTTGATCGTCAAGGTGGTCCCGGGCCCTCTTGTCATCGGCAGGGTTGAATTCTTGAGTAGTATCCTTGACTCCCCTGCAGTTTCCATCTAAGCGTTGCGAGGGCTTACTTAAGAAGGAAAGCGCACCGTCGGGAGTTCTTTACGCTTCCCATCTGTTCTTGCGCTCAAACTCCCAACTCGTACTTTGCTCCTCTTCTCTTGCCTAGCTGTGCTGCGATGGAGTTGGGTCTGCGTGAGAGTCGCTTGAAGACTGACAGCGATCTGAAGAAGGTCCGGGCCCTCATGGGGTGGTCTTCGGACTTCTTCAACCGCTCGGTCCGCGCCGGCGGAGAGCTCCCCTTTGAAAAGGAGCACACTGGCGAGATGGTCTACTTTTCCTCGTACGCCATGGTGGGGCTGATCCCACCGTTTTCTTCTTTCTTCTTGATGCTGCTGGACTTCTATGGTCTGCAGCTGTACCACCTTGGCCCTCACTCCATTCTCCTTGTGTCCATCTTTGTCCACTTCTGCGAGATGTGGGTTGGCATCCCTCCCTGCGTCGAGCTCTTCCGAACCTTCTTCACCGTCCACACCACCGGCCGAAGCAATGAGTATCTTGGCTTCTACTACTTCGTGAAGCGTAAGAAGTGCCCATTCAAGTACCTCCGGTCATTCCCTTCCGGGAAGTGGGATGACTGGAAGAAAGATTGGATAGTCGTCCGGGTGGAGGAGCATGAGCGGTTGGAGTTGCCAGACGGTCTGCCCGGCATTGACACGTCGGTATGGAGCGAAGTTCCGGTGCTGGCGGAAGCTTTTGACCCTGTCCTGACCAGGATCCGCCAATGTGTGGAGGGAGGATTGACTCCCCAGGCGGTGTTCTGCAACTTCCTGTCCAACAGGTGGGCGCCGCTGAAGAGGAGGGAGAAGCTCGCCTGGGCCCTCAACAGCGTGATGGACGAGGACCGGGTTGAGACCGGGTTGAAGTCCAGCATGGTGGGGAAGACCTTGGAGTTTCACCTCAAGAAATTCCAGCACGACATCGACGTTGACGGAGATTACTTGACTCCGCCACCGGCCTTCCTCCCTCTGAACGTGGAAGTTGAGTTCAGCAGGGAGCTCCGGCGGACGATGCCCGCGCTTGACCACCTTGGTGTCGTCGAGAGAAGATCAACCACCCGGTTGGCGATCCCCGGGTTGTCCGAAGACGGCTCCACCCCTGTCCCACAGCCAAGAGCTGAGGTCATCGGCAAGGGCAAGGAGCTGGCGGAGGAGCCGGAGAGCCGGAAGAGGAAGCTGCGACATGCTGACGGAAGGTCCATCGGGTCTGCCACTTCCCCCCCCCCCCCCCCCGGTTCCCCCTCCTCAGGAAGGAAGATCCTCCGCCGCTATGGCGACTGTCCCCGTGGTGGGGTCCTTCCAGAACGTTACTGTTCCTGCGGTGGGATCCTCCCGGAGTGCGACTGTCCCCGTGGTGGATCCCTCCTGTGGTGCTAGCTCCGGGCGCGCGACTCCGGCATCTGGAGCGGTGAGGGCCTCCAGGTCCAGGAGTTCCTCCCGATCAAGGAGAGCTCCGACCCGGGAAACGCCCGCGGCTGTGGCAAGTCCTGGGAGTCCTCCCGGAGCTCCTACGCCGACCGTGGCCAGCCTGGATCGTCTGGGAAAGAGGTTCCGCGCAAGCTGGTGCGGGAGCCTCCCAAGGTAATTTTTCTTTTTTACCTCGATTAACTTTTTAATTGTAGCATCTGTTTGCTCAATTTCTTCGTTCTTCATCTGCAGTGTTCCCAAGAAGGGGAGTGAAGCTCCACCCTCAGCCACAGTGTCTGAGGCTGTGAGGGCTTCTGCTCCAGTCCCGGTGCCGCCCCAAGCGGAGGCTGCGACAGCTCCGGCGCCGGCTGTCGTGGTCATGGACCTCGACTCGTCTCCAGAAGTTCCCGTGGTAGCGCCAGACCACGGGAATGAAGATGCGCCAGCGGCACCCGTCCCGGAAGTGGAAGCTCCGGGTCCTAGTGCTGCAGTAGTAGAAGCTCCGGCTGTTGAGTCGGAGGAAGTAACAGTCCCGGCTTCGGAGCCGGAAAGTGCTGAAGCCCCGGCGATTGAGCCGGAGGTGGCTGAAGCCCCGGCATGCGAGCCGGAAGTCGAAGTAGTTCCGGCAGTTGAGCCGGTTACTTCCGAAGCTCCGGCCGCAGAGCCGGTGATTGTTGGAGCGCCGGTCACAGAGCCGGCGGTTAAGGAGGCGAGGGAGCTTGAGCCTCCCTCAGAAGAGGTGTCCCGGCCGGAGCCAGTAGCGGCTCCTGCTCCGGAGGCGACGACGTCGATGGTACCTGTGGCAGAGCCAGAGTGCCTGAACGAAGTCGCCGGCCCCCGCCTGAGGGGGCGAATGAAGACTTGGTGGCGGGACCTCCTTCGATGGCGACTGAGGCCGTCCCGGAGGAAGGTCCTAGCGCTTTGGAAGCTCGGGGTTCCACTCTCGTAGAGTGGGACCCAATTTTTGTATGTGAAGACCCGCTGGAACCAGCGGAAGAGATCGCAGCAGGTCCGGAGCCCATCTCGCTGTCGATGTCCATCGACAACGCCTGCTCCAGTCTACGTCAGGTCCAACTGGCCTTCTTCCTCGACAGCAAGGATCTTGAAGAGGAGCGCCAAACCCTTAGGCGGTGGTGTAATCGGCTCCACTTTGAGACTAAGCTGGCGCAGTCGAGGCTTGCGGATGACAAGGAGTGGATCAAGCGGGAGAAGATCCGCCTGGAGCTCTGGGATAAGCTGCTGGACGAGAGGGAGAGCATGACTCACGCCCTCGATGCTCAATCCCGGGAGTTCCACGACCAAGCTAAGGCTGCTAACGACGCGGCCAATGCTCGGTTTGATCAGCTCGAGGCCATCAGCACCGCACTCATCAAGCGCCGAGAGGCACTTGAAGGGAGGGAAAGACGGCTCGAGGACGAGGAGCAAAAACTCCTAGAGCTACGGGATGACGTCTTGCGACGGGGAGAAGAGCTCGCCGAGAAAACAGCTCTGGCGGACAAGGGCCTCGAGGAGCGCACTAAGAAATTGGAAGAGCGCTGCCTCGAGGAAGAGGAGAAGACCTGGGTGCGGGGGCAGGAACTCTACGAATACGAGTGTGCCCTTGTCGCCCGGGAGAAGAAAGTGGAGGCTAGGGAGAAGGACCTGGTCGACCGCCGGAACAAGATCCACCTCCGGGAGGAGGAGCTCGGAAGACTTGAGAAGCGGGTTGCTGCGAAGATCCAGCAAAACGCCAAAGAAGTTGAGCGCCTCGCCCGCGAGAATTCGGAGCTGACGGCGGCCCGGAGATCCCTGGAAGAGATGAAGAACTTGAGGAAGGCGGACTCCCTGCAGATTTGGGAGTTCCTGGGCAAGGCCGACGACGCGCTGACGCCAATGGGTTTCAGCCCCGTGCACCCGGATGGTCCGGAGCCGGAGCCGGACCTTGCGTTGCAAGCGTTGAGCGCCGCAGGCAGCAAGCTCTCCAAGGTGGGCGACGTCATCGCGGACCAGCTGGAGGTCGAGGGGCAATCCTTGGCTAGGAACGTCACAGAATATGTGTTGACGTGCTACACCAGCCGGAACCCTCGATTTCCTCTGGACCCGGTGCTTGAAGGCCCCGTCGAAGGAGAAGGCAAAGCTACCCGAGCCTGCGTGTCGGAGGTCGCCCAGAAGGTCGCCGAGTTCTTCCATAGGGTCTAGGACCGTCTCTTTTAGCCTTTACTTGTATCTTCTCTTCTTCCTCAATTTTGTAATCCCTTGTCTCCAGATGTAATCTCCGGTCTTCAGATGAAATGAAATCCCCAATTTTTTGCGAATTTCATTTTTTGTCTTCAACATCTTTATCTTCACTTGGCCCCCTGGTAGATGTGCACAATTTGATTGTGGACATGTACCAAAAGGATGTTGAGTTTTGTTGAAGACGAATTTGCTTCGAACTTGTGGAATTTAGGTCCGAAGTTTTTGATAGTGAAGGTCCCCTGAAGTTGTCGGAGCTTAGAAGCTCCGGCACTGTCCATCGCTGGAGCTTAGTAGCTCCGGCAATAGCCTCTATCAACACGTTGAGCGTCGGTAGTTAATACTCCAAGGTGTCAGAGCTTAGCAGCTCCGGCAATGACCTTTGCCACACTTGGTTTGTTGGCAACAGACTCCAGTGATGGGGTCTTCTCACCATCTTTTCGTCAACGCCGACGGTTGACGCCCTGGTGGGAGTCGGAGCTTGGTTAGCTCCGGTTTTTCTCCATCAACGTAGGGTTCATTTTTCCTGCACACTTAAGCCAAGAAAAATAGTAAAATTCGTTCCTTGTCTATAACTTCGTCGCGGCTTACGGTTCTCAAGAAAATTTTAGGTTGAACACGATTTTTAATACGACTGGATGAATTGTCTTTTCTTTTAGATCCAATTGTCCATGGACCCACCTTACTTTGGCCTGCCGGGATGTAGGTAGAGTGGCGTACTTAGGGTGCTTGACCAGGCTAAGTCGATAGCGCACTCCGGCCCTAGAATGGCTTGGCGGCTTTCAGGCGAGTTGGCCACAGACGATATTTAAATCCAAAAAATCTGACAATTCAACTCGAATCGTATGTAAACCGGTCAAACTAGAACTTCTTAAGAATTGCACGTTTCTGTTATAGACAAGAAAGAGAAAAATAAAAATATCGAGCCTATGCAAAAATGAATGCACGTGGAGTCTATTTCACATGAAGATGTCTTTCATTATAGGTCCGGGGTACAGGGGAAACAAGTACACTCTTAGGGTACAGAACCAGGCTAAGTGTGTTTGGTTTCTCGTTTGACCCAGGGTAGTTAGCCACACTTTTAGTCCGGAGATTGTGTCAAGTGTTGCATGAGCTTTTCAAACCTTTCGGGAAAGGTCCGGCTGCTCTCCCGGAGGAACTACCCGACTCTGTACAATGACTCTATAACATACATTTCAAGTTACTTAAGACTCACCTCCGTGGAATTAAGTGTAGAACTTACGGAGGTGCTCGATGTTCCAAGGATTTGGGAGAGGTGTCCCATCCTCGGTAGCCAAGCGAACGCTTCCGGGACGGGATACTTTGATCACTCGAAAGGGCCCTTCCCAGCCGGGGGAGAGTTTGTTTTGCCCTTCCCTGGATAGTATTCTCCGTAGCACCAGATCGCCTTCCTCGAGCTGTCGGTTGTGTACATGCCGCTGGTGATAGCGCCGTAGAGCTTGGCGGTATCGGGCGTTCCGAACAGCTGCTTGGCACCTTCCCTCCTCGAGGAGGTCTAGGTCTTCGCGCCGGAGCTGGTCCTGCGCGGCTTCGTCGAAGGTCCGGACTCAGAGGGAACCCAAGGTGATTTCCGGAGGAAGGATCGCTTCAGCTCCGTACACCAGAAAGAAGGGTGTTTCTCCGGTTGCCCGACTTGGAGAAGTCATGTTGGCCCATAGAGTGGGCGGAAGCTCTTTGATCCAATTGGCTCCGTGCTTTTTCAAGCGCTCATAAGTGCGTGTTTTGAGTCCTTTAAGGATCTCTGCATTTGCTCTCTCGGCTTGTCCATTGCTGGCAGGATGAGCTACGGAAGCGTAGCAAACTTGTATGCCGAGGTCTTCGCAATATCCTTGAAATGCGGAGCTTGTGAATTGAGTCCCATTATCAGTGATGATCTTATTTGGGACTCCGAATCTGCTCACGATGGATTGTAGAAAATTGATTGCAGATTGTTTGTTGATCGTCACAACGGGAGTTGCTTCCGGCCACTTGGTGAACTTGTCGATGGCGACGTACAGGAACTTGTAACCTCCGACGGCTCTTGGGAAGGGTCCCAAGATGTCCATCCCCCACACAGCGAAAGGCCATGTGGGAGGTATCATTTGTAAGGACTGAGCAGGTGTATGAATTTGCTTTGCATGAAATTGGCATGCTTTGCATTTCTTCACCAGCTCAGTGGCATCCTGGAGCGCTGTAGGCCAGTAGAAGCCGTGCCGAAAGGCTTTTCCGACCAGCGTGCGGGAAGATGCGTGGTTCCCACACTCGCCTCCATGGATTTCTGCGAGGAGCTCGCAGCCTTCTTCCCTTGTGATGCACCGCATTAGGATGCCGTTGGCACCGCGCCGGTAGAGATCCCCTTCTACCAACGTGTATCTTTTAGCCAATCTGACTACCCGATCAGCGGATACATCATCGTCAGGAAGGATGTTGTCTTTCAAGTAGCTCCGGATCTCCGAGATCCATGCATCGGAACTGACTTGAGCATTTGAGTCTTGCGTGCTAGGTTGCTCGGAGCTTCCGGCAGCACCTACGACCCTTGATGGCTGCCATGGTAACAGGGCCATCGGGACCGTCAGCTTCGGGATGCTGATCTCGCCCCCTTCGTTCAGTTCGGCAGGCTGAACTGTGGGTTTTGACAACCTCCGGACAAAGGTTCCATCAGGAGCCGGAGCTCCAGTTGACGCCTTGGTCGAGAGTTCGTCAGCTTCAGCGTTGTGAGCACGCTGAACATGGTGAAGGTCTAGGACTTCGAAGTCCTTCTGAAGCCTCTGGACTTCAAGGAGGTAAGCAGCCAGCTGGAGATTATTGCAGGAGCATTCACCCTTCACCTGCTTGATGACGAGTTGTGAATCTCCTTTGACCAGCAATTGCTTGACACCGTATGATAGTGCCGCCTTTAATCCATAGATGAGTGCTTCATACTCCGCCATGTTGTTGGTTGCCTTGAAGTCAAGGTGTACCATGTATTTCACCTTCTCCCCAGTTGGTGCGAGGAGAAGGATTCCAGCTCCGGCTCCCTGCTTCTGCATGGAGCCGTCGAAGTAAAGGGTCCAGTGAGGCTTAGTGAAGGTTGGAACTTGAGGTTCCGTCTTCTGCTCGCTGGGGCCCCCAGGGTTTAATGGAGAGGGAGTCCATTCTGCCATGAAATCTGCCAATGCTTGACTCTTGATTGCTTGTCTCGGAATGAATTCAAGATCGAATTCAGCCAATTCCGCTGCCCACTTTGCAATATTCCCAGTTGAATTGGGATTATGCAGGATCGCTCGAAGTGGATATGAGGTCACCACCGAGACTTTGTGAGCTTGGAAATAGTGTCGAAGCTTCCTTGAGGCAATAAGAACTGCATAAAGCAGTTTATGCACCTCTAGGTATCGAGTCTTGGCATCATGTAACACTTCACTGATGAAGTATACCGGGCGTTGAATGGCCGGACCCTCCCGGAGGGGTACGGAGCTTCCTCTTCATTGATCCGGACCCTCTCGGAGGGGTCCAGACTCTCTTCGGGGACCTCCGGGTTCTGGGTGGAGGAACCCGGAGTTTCTTCAGAAATGACCTGGACCCTCTTAGAGGGGTCCGGGTCCTCTGAAGTGGCTTCTTGTGGGTTTGAGTCTGGGAGCTGGGACCCAGACCCGCTTTCAGGAACCTCCGGACCCTCCCGAAGGGGTCTGGATTCCTGAGTATTGGGTAGTTCCGGTCTCTCCGCAACCAGAACCATACTGACGACTTCGTCAGTAGCTGAAATGTAAAGCAACAAAGGCTCACCAGGGTTCGGAGCTACCAGGACTGGTAGGGTGGTGAGGAACTGTTTCAGCTCCTGGAATGCCTTCTCTGCTTCTTCAGACCATTGGAATGGTCCGGACTTCCTCAGTAACTTGAAGAAGGGAAGTGCTCTTTCCGCCAGTCTTGAAATGAACCGGTTGAGGGCTGCTAGACATCCAGTTAATTTTTAAACGTCTTTGATGCGGGTTGGTGGCCGCATGTCTTCAATGGCTTTTATCTTCGCCGGATTAGCCTCTATGCCCCGGTGACTTACCAGGAAACCAAGAAGCTTTCCGGAACTAACCCCGAAGACGCACTTGTCTGGGTTTAGCTTCGTGCGGGTGGCCCGCAGCTTGTCGAAGACAGCCTGCAAGGTGTCCAAGAGGGACTCCTTGTTCTTGACTTTGACCACGATGTCATCGACGTACACTTCCACTATGTCTCTGATGAGTTCTTCGAAAGTTTTGTACATAGCTCGTACAAAAGTTGAAGCTGCATTCTTGAGACCAAACGGCATGGCTGTGTAACAATACAATCCATCCACTATGATGAATGAAGTATGCTCTTCATCCTCCCTAGACATCCTGATTTGATGATATCCAGAATATGCGTCTAGAAAACACAGTAACTCGCACCCGGAGGTGGAATCCACTATCTGATCTATTCTAGGTAGTGGGAATGGATCTTTTGGACATGCCTTATTCAGTGTGGTGTAGTCGATGCACATCCGAAGTTTCTCGCCGGCCTTGGGCACAACGACTGGGTTCGCCAGCCATTTTGGATGGAAGACTTCTCGGATAAATCCGGCTTCGAGCAACTTCTTCACTTCTTGTCGGATGAAGTTCTGTCGCTCTACAGATTGCTTCCGAGGTTTCTGATGCACAGGCCGAGCATCGGGGTAAATCTTCAGATTGTGCTCAATCACTTCCCTGGGGATCCCAGGCATTTGTGACGGTTGCCAAGCAAATACGTCAACGTTAGCCCGTAGGAAAGTGATGAGCGCGAGTTCCTATTTGTCATTCAACCCACCCGATATGCGGGTGGTTTGAGTGACATCGGAACCAATTTGGACGACTTTGATGGGGATGTCGGTGTCGCCGCTTGGCTGCACACGGGGAGCAGAGGTTGAGCCTCGTTGCCGAATGCTCGGAGGTTTTGGAGCTTGCCCCTGTCTGGAGTCCTCCTCTTGCGCAGTGGTGAGTGCATGGAGCTCCTCCAGAGCAGTTACTCCGGCGGTGCGATCTCCACGAATCCGGAGAACGCCTGCTGGTGTTGGCATCTTCAACACCAAGTATCCATAATGAGCAGCTGCCATAAATTTGTATAGGGCAGGTCTACCCAAGATGGCGTTGAATGGTAAGTTGATCTGAGCGACGTCGAAGACCAACTTCTCGGTGCGGTACTTCTCCCGTGTCCCGAAGGTAACGGGGAGAATTATAGCTCCGAGTGGGGTAATGGCCCCCGGACCTACTCCGGAGAATGGTCGAGAGGGCTGAAGATCCGAAGGTCGAAGCTGAAGTCTAGTAAAAGCTTCAAAGCTTATAAGGTTCAGCCCCGAACCTCCATCCACCATAACATGATGGAGCTGGATGTTGTTGATGGTGGGAGATACCATCAAGGGTAATTGGCCAGCTCCGACCATGCTTCGAGGACAGTCCGAAGCATCAAAAGTGATGGGTGTGTCCATCCACTTTTGATGTGGCTCCGGTCTAGCTGTAGGAGCTACAGCAGCCATATCCCGCCGCATAGTCTTGATGACACGACAAGAAGTGATGTCCCATGATCCACCAAAGATGGTGTTCATGGTTTTCCGACGCTCGTTGTCGGAGACGTCGGAGTCATCGTCAACGGAGGTATAGACGGCTTTCAGGACCTTTTTGGGGTCCTGAAACCCTAACTCCTCTTCAGCCGGAGCTTCGTCAACCTTCTGTTTTCCCTCCCCCTGTCGGAAAGGAGACCCTTCCCGGCGCTTGTTGTAGCGCTCGGCAAGGTTTTGGACCTCCCGGCAGTCTTCCAGCCTGTGGCTGCCCGTTTTGTGAATGGGGCACCACATTTTGGATTTGCCGTCGTCTTCGGAAGACGGTCGAGGTCGCTTCTCGGGGCGTGGCCCCCGGCCACCAGGAGTTGCAGTGGCTGCAACGTTGGATGTGCCGGCCGACGGCTTCTTCTTGCCGTTGGTCTTCTTTTTCTTCTTGCCACTCCCGGAGGTAGCGGCTTCTTCTTTGGAGGATTTTTTTTGATCCTCCAAGGCTGGTTTGGAGTGCATTTCACGGCCCTCCGCAGCTCTGGCACATTTGTCTGCCAAGCTGAAGAGCTCCGTGACGCTGGTGATCTCCTTGATCGCCAGCTTCTCCAACATCTTCTTGTCTCGTACACCCTGTCTGAATGCCACAATGACAGAAGCGCTTGAGATAGAAGGGATTGTGTTGCGTACCTGAGAGAACCTCTGGATGAATGACCGCAAAGATTCTCCTCCTTTTTGCACGACTGCAAAAAGGTCTAATTCAGTGCCCGGTCGGGTGTATGAACTCCCGAAGTTGGCAGTGAACTGACGGCACAGCTCCTCCCAACTGTCGATAGAGTTGGGTGGAAGGCTCATAAACCAGGACCTGGCGGTCCCAGTTAAGGCCACTGGAAAGTAGTTGGCCATTACGGCCTCGTTTCCTCCAGCTGCTAAGATTGCAGTGGAGTATATCTGCAGAAATTCTACGGGGTTGACAGTCCCGTCGAATTTTTCCAGCAAGTGTGGCCGGAACTTCTGTGGCCATCTAACCATGCGCAGGTGCATGGCTAGGGCGGAACAGCCTCCTCCTACTCCTTCCAGAGTAGAAAGGTCTTGAGCATCCCGTCTTTCTCGAGCTCGCTCGATATGGACACGGCCATCCTGTTGGCGGTATCGGCGATCAAGCTCCGCCCGGAGGTCATGTGTCGAAAGCCGAGATACCGTATGGGTGCGTCGTGCCCCAGAGGGCAACGACGTCACTTGCTGTAACGCAGCTCGTCTTCGGTTGTCGGAGACATGTGGACCAAGTCTTCCAGACAACGTCCGTCGCTGCGACGGGGCTCGCCCTGAAGGAGGAGGACCCTGGTTGTTGAGGCGTTCGGCCGCTGCTGCGACCAAATGCTCTACATCAGCCCTCCATTGCTCCATGGCATCTCGAGATGCATCCGGAGGTGGTGGTCGCTGGAGAAGAGCATGCGCTGCATGGAGCGCGTGTTCCGGGTTGTCATGACTTGCCGGCGCAGTATGTGACGCCGGCGCACCATCATGTTGCCCGGCACGTTTTGCCGGAGAAGATGGTGGTGGTGGGAGTGTGACTCCTGCTGGTGCTGAGGCTCCTGCTGGTGGCTGCATGTTGGAGGGATTGCCCCCGACAGCCTGAGCAGCAGGTTGCCCATTGGATGATCCAACCGCAGAATTCACCATTCTTGACAATCTCAGGCCCCCCTACCTGGCGCGCCAACTGTCGACTGTTGGAGTCGGCAGATCTCCTGACACTACTAAAGTGTTGAAGGAGTTTGTAGTTTGGTGTGGGCGCGCGGAGACTCAAGAAGGTGAATCACGATTGGACACGAGAGACACGGTGGTTTACGTGGTTCGGGCCGCCTGAGCGTAATACCCTACTCCACGGGTGTGTGGTGTTGTATTAGTTTATGTATGAAAGCTCATGTCAATGCGTGTGTGCCTGAGAGCGTTCGAGAGCCTTCTCTTTTCTCTCTCGTGTATCGTCGGTCTGTCCTTTTATAGTACAAGGACAAACCGTTACAAGTTAGCCTGGCCCGACATGTGGCCCCGGCGGTTACTAGTATTGATACACGATTAATTGTTGTTAATAACCCTGTAACGGGCTCCGACAGTGCCGTTACAGGTGTTAAGATTGTCCGATTAAGTGTCATTAACATGGAATTAATGACAATTAATCGGGTCTTGAAGTCTGCGGCTATCCTTTGAAGATCCGGAGTCGTTACAATGTCTTCCGGAGGTTTGAGGCGGCCAGCTCCGACGTTTGGACACGTGGCAGCTCCGGAGCTTGCTTGTGGGAAGCGGGAAGCTCCGGGGTGGCCTGGCACGTGTCAGGTCCGGAGCTTCTCTTGGTCAGGGGTTAAGTCCGGAGGTGCCGTTTCGGTACCTAGCCCGGAGCTTCACCCTTGTGGGTAGTAGCTCCGGTCTGGCAGTACACGTGGCAACCTAGGGGTTAACCATGTTGGAGAAGCAGGTCCGGTTATGTCTGACAAGTGGGCCTCCGAGGGTCTTCAATTTGAGTAGACGTCCTTCCCTTGAGATCTTTGTAACCTCAGGGGGTGTATGGTTTTTAGGGTACCGACAATAGTGATCATTAAAAGTAGACTTGTAGTTAGTAGGCAATTTTGGAGAAGGCCGATTAGGAAGAGGACACTCCCTTGTATGGTGACCGGTGACCTCACAATGTTGGCAATAAGAACCAACTTCCTTGATGAAGCTCGTTTTAAGCTCCAGTGAGGGCACCTTTCCTTTGTTAGGCACCGGGAAGGATTTAAGTCCTCTCTTGTTGAAGGCCTTTGCTTGTTGGAAGAGAATTTCTTTGTGCTTGACTTCTCCCTTAGATAGTCTTGCCACACTAGTGCGGAGACTTTCAATTTCTTCTAACAAATCCTTCTCCCTAGCATTCTCTTTCAAAGGCAAAGACTTATGCAAGACATTAGTGGCATGAGAAGTAATAGATACCTTACTGTCGGTACCCTAAAAACCATACACCCCCTGAGGTTACAAAGATCTCAAGGGAAGGACGTCTACTCAAATTGAAGACCCTCGGAGGCCCACTTGTCAGACATAACCGGACCTGCTTCTCCAACATGGTTAACCCCTAGATTGCCACGTGTACTGCCAGACCGGAGCTACTACCCACAAGGGTGAAGCTCCGGGCTAGGTACCGAAACGGCACCTCCGGACTTAACCCCTGACCGAGAGAAGCTCCGGACCTGACACGTGCCAGGCCACCCCGGAGCTTCCCGCTTCCCACAAGCAAGCTCCGGAGCTGCCACGTGTCCAAACGTCGGAGCTGGCCGCCTCAAACCTCCGGAAGACATTGTAACGACTCCGGATCTTCAAAGGATAGCCGCGGACTTCAAGACCCGATTAATTGTCATTAATTCCATGTTAATGACACTTAATCGGACAATCTTAACACCTGTAACGGCACTGTCGGAGCCCGTTACAGGGTTATTAACAACAATTAATCGTGTATCAATACTAGTAACCGCCGGGGCCACATGTCGTGCCAGGCTAACTTGTAACGGTTTGTCCTTGTACTATAAAAGGACAGACCGACGATACACGAGAGAAGAAGAAGGCTCTCGAACGCTCTCAGGCACACACGCATTGACGTGAGCTTTCATACATAAACTAATACAACACCACACACCCGTGGAGTAGGGTATTACGCTCAGGCGGCCCGAACCACGTAAACCACTGTGTCTCTCGTGTCCAATCGTGATTCACCTTCTTGAGTCTCCGCGCGCCCACACCGAACTACAAACTCCTTCAACATTTTAGTAGTGTCAGGAGATCTGCCGACTCCAACAGTCGACAGTTGGCGCGCCAGGTAGGGGCGCCTGAGATTTTCAAGAATGGTGAATTCTGCGGCTGGATCATCCAATGGGCAACCTGCTGCTCAGGCTGTCGGGGGCAATCCCTCCAACATGCAGCCACCAGCAGGCGCCTCAGCACCAGCAGGAGTCACACTCCCACCACCACCATCTTCTCCGGCAAAACGTGCCGGGCAACATGATGGTGCACCGGCGTCACATACTGCGCCGGCAAGTCATGACAACCCAGAACACGCGCTCCATGCAGCGCGTACTCTTCTCCAGCGACCACCACCTCCGGATGCATCTCAAGATGCCATGGAGCAATGGAGGGCTGATGTTGAGCATTTGGTCGCAGCAGCGGCCGAACGCCTCAACAACCAGGGTCCTCCTCCTTCAGGGCGAGCCCCGTCGCAGCGACGGACGTTGTTTGGAAGACTTGGTCCGCATGTCTCCAACAACCGAAGACGAGCTGCGTCACAGCAAGTGACGTCGTTGCCCTCTGGGGCACGACGCACCCATACGGTATCTCGGCTTTCGACACATGACCTCCGGGCGGAGCTTGATCGCCGATACCGCCAACAGGATAGCCGTGTCCATATCGAGCGAGCTCGAGAAAGACGGGATGCTCAAGACCTTTCTACTCTGGAAGGAGTAGGAGGAGGCTGTTCCATCCTAGCCATGCACCTGCGCATGGTTAGATGGCCACAGAAGTTCCGACCACACTTGCCGGAAAAATTCGACGGACTGTCAACCCCGTAGAATTTCTGCAGATATACTCCACTGCAATCTTAGCAGCTGGAGGAAACGAGGCTGTAATGGCCAACTACTTTCCAGTGGCCTTAACTGGGACCACCAGGTCCTGGTTTATGAGCCTTCCACCCAACTCTATCGACAGTTGGGAGGAGCTGTGCCGTCAGTTTACTGCCAACTTCGGGAGTTCATACACCCGAACGGGCACTGAATTAGACCTTTTTGCAGTCGTGCAAAAAGGAGGAGAATCTTTGCGGTCATTCATCCAGAGGTTCTCTCAGGTACGCAACACAATCCCTTCTATCTCAAGCGCTTATGTCATTGTGGCATTCAGACAGGGTGTACGAGACAAGAAGATGTTGGAGAAGCTGGCGATCAAGGAGATCACCAGCGTCACGGAGCTCTTCAGCTTGGCAGACAAATGTGCCAGAGCTGCGGAGGGCCGTGAAATGCACTCCAAACCAGCCTTGGAGGATCACAAAAAATCCTCCAAAGAAGAAGCCGCTACCTCCGGGAGTGGCAAGAAGAAAAAGAAGACCAACGGCAAGAAGAAGCCGTCGGCCGGCACATCCAACGTTGCAGCCACTGCAACTCCTGGTGGCCGGGGGCCACGCCCCGAGAAGCGACCTCGACCGTCTTCCGAAGACGGCGGCAAATCCAAAATGTGGTGCCCCATTCACAAAACGGGCAGCCACAGGCTGGAAGACTGCCGGGAGGTCCAAAACCTTGTCGAGCGCTTCAACAAGCGCCGGGAAGGGTCTCCTTTCCGACAGAGGGAGGGAAAACAGAAGGTTGACGAAGCTCCGGCTGAAGAGGAGTTAGGGTTTCAGGACCCCAAAAAGGTCCTAAAAGCCGTCTACACCTCCGTCGACGATGACTCCGACGTCTCCGACAACGAGCGTCGGAAAACCATGAACACCATCTTTGGTGGATCATGGGACATCACTTCTCGTCGTGTCATCAAGACTATGCGGCGGGATATGGCTGCTGTAGCTCCTACAGCTAGACCGGAGCCACATCGAAAGTGGATGGACACACCCATCACTTTTGATGCTTCGGACTGTCCTCGAAGCATGGTCGGAGCTGGCCAATTACCCTTGATGGTATCTCCCACCATCAACAACATCCAGCTCCATCATGTTATGGTGGATGGAGGTTCGGGGCTGAACCTTATAAGCTTTGAAGCTTTTACCAGACTTCAGCTTCGACCTTCGGATCTTCAGCCCTCTCGACCATTCTCCGGAGTAGGTCCGGGGGCCATTACCCCACTCGGAGCTATAATTCTCCCCGTTACCTTCGGGACACGGGAGAAGTACCGCACCGAGAAGTTGGTCTTCGACGTCGCTCAGATCAACTTACCATTCAACGCCATCTTGGGTAGACCTGCCCTATACAAATTTATGGCAGCTGCTCATTATGGATACTTGGTGTTGAAGATGCCAACACCAGCAGACGTTCTCCGGATTCGTGGAGATCGCACCGCCGGAGTAACTGCTCTGGAGGAGCTCCATGCACTCACCACTGCGCAAGAGGAGGACTCCAGACAGGGGCAAGCTCCAAAACCTCCGAGCATTCGGCAACGAGGCTCAACCTCTGCTCCCCGTGTGCAGCCAAGCGGCGACACCGACATCCCCGTCAAAGTCGTCCAAATTGGTTCCGATGTCACTCAAACCACCCTCATATCGGGTGGGTTGAATGACAAATAGGAACTCGCGCTCATCACTTTCCTCCGGGCTAACGTTGACGTATTTGCTTGGCAACTGTCACAAATGCCTGGGATCCCCAGGGAAGTGATTGAGCACAATCTGAAGATTTACCCCGATGCTCGGCCTGTGCATCAGAAACCTCGGAAGCAATCTGTAGAGCGACAGAACTTCATCCGACAAGAAGTGAAGAAGTTGCTCGAAGCCGGATTTATCCGAGAAGTCTTCCATCCAAAATGGCTGGCGAACCCAGTCGTTGTGCCCAAGGCCGGCGGGAAACTTCGGATGTGCATCGACTACACCACACTGAATAAGGCATGTCCAAAAGATCCATTCCCACTACCTAGAATAGATCAGATAGTGGATTCCACCTCCGGGTGCGAGTTACTGTGTTTTCTAGACGCATATTCTGGATATCATCAAATCAGGATGTCTAGGGAGGATGAAGAGCATACTTCATTCATCATAGTGGATGGATTGTATTGTTACACAGCCATGCCGTTTGGTCTCAAGAATGCAGCTTCAACTTTTGTACGAGCTATGTACAAAACTTTCGAAGAACTCATCAGAGACATAGTGGAAGTGTACGTCGATGACATCGTGGTCAAAGTTAAGAACAAGGAGTCCCTCTTGGACACCTTGCAGGCTGTCTTCGACAAGCTGCGGGCCACCCGCACGAAGCTAAACCCAGACAAGTGCATCTTCGGGGTTAGTTCCGGAAAGCTTCTTGGTTTCCTGGTAAGTCACCGGGGCATAGAGGCTAATCCGGCGAAGATAAAAGCCATTGAAGACATGCGGCCACCAACCCGCATCAAAGACGTCCAAAAATTAACTGGATTTCTAGCAGCCCTCAGCCGGTTCATTTCAAGACTGGCGGAAAGAGCACTTCCCTTCTTCAAGTTACTGAGGAAGTCCGGACCATTCCAATGGTCTGAAGAAGCAGAGAAGGCATTCCAGGAGCTGAAACAGTTCCTCACCACCCTACCAGTCCTGGTAGCTCCGAACCCTGATGAGCCTTTGTTGATTTACATTTCAGCTACTGACGAAGTCGTCAGTATGGTTCTGGTTGCGGAGAGACCGGAACTACCCAATACTCAGGAATCCAGACCCCTTCGGGAGGGTCCGGAGGTTCCTCAAAGCGGGTCTGGGTCCCAGCTCCCAGACTCAAACCCACAAGAAGCCACTTCAGAGGACCCGGACCCCTCTAAGAGGGTCCAGGTCATTTCTGAAGAGCTCCGGGTTCCTCCACCCAGAACCCGGAGGTCCCCGAAGAGAGTCTGGACCCCTCCGAGAGGGTCCGGATCAATGAAGAGGAAGCTCCGGATCCCTCCGGGAGGGTCCGGACCATTCAACGCCCGGTATACTTCATCAGTGAAGTGTTACATGATGCCAAGACTCGATACCTAGAGGTGCATAAACTGCTTTATGCAGTTCTTATTGCCTCAAGGAAGCTTCGACACTATTTCCACTCACAAAGTCTCGGTGGTGACCTCATATCCACTTCGAGCGATCCTGCATAATCCCAATTCAACTGGGAATATTGCAAAGTGGGCAACGGAATTGGCTGAATTCGATCTTGAATTCATTCCGAGACAAGCAATCAAGAGTCAAGCGTTGGCAGATTTCGTGGCAGAATGGACTCCCTCTCCATTAAACCCTGGGGGCCCCAGCGAGCAGAAGACGGAACCTCAAGTTCCAACCTTCACTAAGCCTCACTGGACCCTTTACTTCGACGGCTCCATGCAGAAGCAGGGAGCCGGAGCTGGAATCCTTCTCCTCGCACCAACTGGGGAGAAGGTGAAATACATGGTACACCTTGACTTCAAGGCAACCAACAACATGGCGGAGTATGAAGCACTCATCTATGGATTAAAGGTGGCACTATCATACGATGTCAAGCAATTGCTGGTCAAAGGAGATTCACAACTCGTCATCAAGCAGGTGAAGGGTGAATGCTCCTGCAATAATCTCCAGCTGGCTGCTTACCTCCTTGAAGTCCAGAGGCTTTAGAAGGACTTCGAAGTCCTAGACCTTCACCATGTTCAGCATGCTCACAACGCTGAAGCTGACGAACTCTCGACCAAGGCGTCAACTGGAGCTCCGGCTCCTGATGGAACCTTTGTCCGGAGGTTGTCAAAAGCCACAGTTCAGCCTGCCGAACTGAACGAAGGGGGCGAGATCAGCATCCCGAAGCTGACGGTCCCGATGGCCCTGTTACCATGGCAGCCATCAAGGGTCGTAGGTGCTGCCGGAAGCTCCGAGCAACCCAGCACGCAAGACTCAAATGCTCAAGTCAGTTCCGATGCATGGATCTCGGAGATCCGGAGCTACTTGAAAGACAACATCCTTCCTGACGATGATGTATCCGCTGATCGGGTAGTCAGATTGGCTAAAAGATACACGTTGGTAGAAGGGGATCTCTACCGGCGCGGTGCCAACGGCATCCTAATGCAGTGCATCACAAGGGAAGAAGGCTGCGAGCTCCTCGCAGAAATCCATGGAGGCGAGTGTGGGAACCACGCATCTTCCCGCACGCTGGTCGGAAAAGCCTTTCGGCACGGCTTCTACTGGCCTACAGCGCTCCAGGATGCCACTGAGCTGGTGAAGAAATGCAAAGCATGCCAATTTCATGCAAAGCAAATTCATACACCTGCTCAGTCCTTACAAATGATACCTCCCACATGGCCTTTCGCTGTGTGGGGGATGGACATCTTGGGACCCTTCCCAAGAGCCGTCGGAGGTTACAAGTTCCTGTACGTCGCCATCGACAAGTTCACCAAGTGGCCGGAAGCAACTCCCGTTGCGACGATCAACAAACAATCTGCAATCAATTTTCTACAATCCATCGTGAGCAGATTCGGAGTCCCAAATAAGATCATCACTGATAATGGGACTCAATTCACAAGCTCCGCATTTCAAGGATATTGCGAAGACCTCGACATACAAGTTTGCTACGCTTTCGTAGCTCATCCTGCCAGCAATGGACAAGCCGAGAGAGCAAATGCAGAGATCCTTAAAGGACTCAAAACACGCACTTATGAGCGCTTGAAAAAGCACGGAGCCAATTGGATCGAAGAGCTTCCGCCCACTCTATGGGCCAATAGGACTTCTCCAAGTCGGGCAACCGGAGAAACACCCTTCTTTCTGGTGTACGGAGCTGAAGCGATCCTTCCTCCGGAAATCACCTTGGGTTCCCTCCGAGTCCGGACCTTCGACGAAGCCGCGCAGGACCAGCTCCGGCGCGAAGACCTAGACCTCCTCGAGGAGGGAAGGTGCCAAGCAGCTGTTCGGAATGCCCGATACCGCCAAGCTCTACGGCGCTATCACCAGCGGCATGTACACAACCGACAGCTTGAGGAAGGCGATCTGGTGCTACGGAGAATACTATCCAGGGAAGGGCAAAACAAACTCTCCCCCGGCTGGGAAGGGCCCTTTCGAGTGATCAAAGTATCCCGTCCCGGAAGCGTTCGCTTGGCTACCGAGGATGGGACACCTCTCCCAAATCCTTGGAACATCGAGCACCTCCGTAAGTTCTACACTTAATTCCACGGAGGTGAGTCTTAAGTAACTTGAAATGTATGTTATAGAGTCATTGTACAGAGTCGGGTAGTTCCTCCGGGAGAGCAGCCGGACCTTTCCCGAAAGGTTTGAAAAGCTCATGCAACACTTGACACAGTCTCCGGACTAAAAGTGTGGCTAACTACCCTGGGTCAAACGAGAAACCAAACACACTTAGCCTGGTTCCGTACCCTAAGAGTGTACTTGTTTCCCCTGTACCCCGGACCTATAATGAAAGACATCTTCATGTGAAATAGACTCCACGTGCATTCATTTTTGCATAGGCTCGATATTTTTATTTTTCTCTTTCTTGTCTATAACAGAAATGTGCAATTCTTAAGAAGTTCTAGTTTGACCGGTTTACATAGGATTCGAGTTGAATTGTCAGATTTTTTGGATTTAAATATCGTCTGTGGCCAACTCGCCTGAAAGCCGCCAAGCCATTCTAGGGCCGGAGTGCGCTATCGACTTAGCCTGGTCAAGCACCCTAAGTACGCCACTCTACCTACATCCCGGTAGGCCAAAGTAAGGTGGGTCCATGGACAATTGGATCTAAAAGAAAAGACAATTCATCCAGTCGTATTAAAAATCGTGTTCAACCTAAAATTTTCTTGAGAACCGTAAGCCGCGACGAAGTTATAGACAAGGAACGAATTTTACTATTTTTCTTGGCTTAAGTGTGCAGGAAAAATGAACCCTACGTTGATGGAGAAAAACCGGAGCTAACCAAGCTCCGACTCCCACCAGGGCGTCAACCGTCGGCGTTGACTAAAAGATGGTGAGAAGACCCCGTCACTGGAGTCTGTTGCCAACAAACCAAGTGTGGCAAAGGTCATTGCCGGAGCTGCTAAGCTCTGACACCTTGGAGTATTAACTACCGACGCTCAACGTGTTGATAGAGGCTATTGCCGGAGCTACTAAGCTCCAGCGATGGACAGTGCCGGAGCTTCTAAGCTCCGACAACTTCAGGGGACCTTCACTATCAAAAACTTCGGACCTAAATTCCACAAG
The DNA here is from genome assembly GCA_036927565.1 of Tuctoria greenei. Classification (NCBI taxonomy): domain Eukaryota; kingdom Viridiplantae; phylum Streptophyta; class Magnoliopsida; order Poales; family Poaceae; genus Tuctoria; species Tuctoria greenei. The sequence goes on along the minus strand of JAYESD010000008.1, from coordinate 180,801,189 downwards.
TTCGAAGCAAATTCGTCTTCAACAAAACTCAACATCCTTTTGGTACATGTCCACAATCAAATTGTGCACATCTACCAGGGGGCCAAGTGAAGATAAAGATGTTGAAGACAAAAAATGAAATTCGCAAAAAATTGGGGATTTCATTTCATCTGAAGACCGGAGATTACATCTGGAGACAAGGGATTACAAAATTGAGGAAGAAGAGAAGATACAAGTAAAGGCTAAAAGAGACGGTCCTAGACCCTATGGAAGAACTCGGCGACCTTCTGGGCGACCTCCGACACGCAGGCTCGGGTAGCTTCGCCTTCTCCTTCGACGGGGCCTTCAAGCACCGGGTCCAGAGGAAATCGAGGGTTCCGGCTGGTGTAGCACGTCAACACATATTCTGTGACGTTCCTAGCCAGGGATTGCCCCTCGACCTCCAGCTAGTCCACGATGACGTCGCCCACCTTGGAGAGCTTGCTGCCTGCGGCGCTCAACGCTTGCAACGCAAGGTCCGGCTCCGGCTCCGGACCATCCGGGTGCACGGGGCTGAAACCCATTGGCGTCAGCGCGTCGTCGGCCTTGCCCAGGAACTCCCAAATCTGCAGGGAGTCCGCCTTCCTCAAGTTCTTCATCTCTTCCAGGGATCTCCGGGCCGCCGTCAGCTCTGAATTCTCGCGGGCGAGGCGCTCAACTTCTTTGGCGTTTTGCTGGATCTTCGCAGCAACCCGCTTCTCAAGTCTTCCGAGCTCCTCCTCCCGGAGGTGGATCTTGTTCCGGCGGTCGACCAGGTCCTTCTCCCTAGCCTCCACTTTCTTCTCCCGGGCGACAAGGGCACACTCGTATTCGTAGAGTTCCTGCCCCCGCACCCAGGTCTTCTCCTCTTCCTCGAGGCAGCGCTCTTCCAATTTCTTAGTGCACTCCTCGAGGCCCTTGTCTGCCAGAGCTGTTTTCTCGGCGAGCTCTTCTTCCCGTCGCAAGACGTCATCCCGTAGCTCTAGGAGTTTTTGCTCCTCGTCCTCGAGCCGTCTTTCCCTCCCTTCAAGTGCCTCTCGGCGCTTGATGAGTGCGGTGCTGATGGCCTCGAGCTGATCAAACCGAGCATTGGCCGCGTCGTTAGCAGCCTTAGCTTGGTCGTGGAACTCCCGGGATTGAGCATCGAGGGCGTGAGTCATGCTCTCCCTCTCGTCCAGCAGCTTATCCCAGAGCTCCAGGCGGATCTTCTCCCGCTTGATCCACTCCTTGTCATCCGCAAGCCTCGACTGCGCCAGCTTAGTCTCGAAGTGGAGCCGATTACGCCACCGCCTAAGGGTTTGGCGCTCCTCTTCAAGAGCCTTGCTGTCGTGGAAGAAGGCCAGTTGGACCTGACGTAGACTGGAGCAGGATTTGTCGATGGACATCGACAGCGAGATGGGCTCCGGACCTGCTGGGATCTCTTCCGCTGGTTCCAGCGGGTCTTCACATACAAAAATTGGGTCCCACTCTACGAGAGTGGAACCCCGAGCTTCCAAAGCGCTAGGACCTTCCTCCGGGACGGCCTCAGTCGCCATCGAAGGAGGTCCCGCCACCAAGTCTTCATTCGCCCCCTCAGGCGGGGGGCCGGCGACTTCGTTCAGACACTCTGGCTCTGCCACAGGTACCATCGACGTCGTCGCCTCCGGAGCAGGAGCTGCTACTGGCTCCGGCCGGGACACCTCTTCTGAGGGAGGCTCAAGCTCCCTCGCCTCTTTAACCGCCGGCTCTGTGACCGGCGCTCCAACAATCACCGGCTCTGCGGCCGGAGCTTCGGAAGTAACCGGCTCAACTGCCGGAACTACTTCGACTTCCGGCTCGCATGCCGGGGCTTCAGCCACCTCCGGCTCAATCGCCGGGGCTTCAGCACTTTCCGGCTCCGAAGCCGGGACTGCTACTTCCTCCGACTCAACAGCCGGAGCTTCTACTACTGCAGCACCAGGACCCGGAGCTTCCACTTCTGGGACGGGTGCCGCTGGCGCATCTTCATTCCCGTGGTCCGGCGCTACCACGGGAACTTCTGGAGACGAGTCGAGGTCCATGACCACGACAACCGGCGCTGGAGCTGTCGCAGCCTCCGCTTGGGGCGGCACCGGGACTGGAGCAGAAGCCCTCACAGCCTCAGACACTATGGCTGAGGGTGGAGCTTCACTCCCCTTCTTGGGAACGCTGCAGATGAAGAACGAAGAAATTGAGCAAACAGATGCTACAATTAAAAAGTTAATCGAGGTAAAAAAGAAAAATTACCTTGGGAGGCTCCCGCACCAGCTTGCGCGGAACCTCTTTCCCGGACGATCCAGGCTGGCCACGGTCGGCGTAGGAGCTCCGGGAGGACTCCCAGGACTTGCCACAGCCGCGGGCGTTTCCCGGGTCGGAGCTCTCCTTGATCGGGAGGAACTCCTCGACCTGGAGGCCCTCACCGCTCCAGATGCCGGAGTCGCGCGCCCGGAGCTAGCACCACAGGAGGGATCCACCACGGGGACAGTCGCACTCCGGGAGGATCCCACCGCCGGAACAGTAACGTTCCGGAAGGACCCCACCACGGGGACAGTCGCCACGGCGGCGGAGGATCTTCCTTCCTGAGGAGGGGGAACCGGGGGGGGGGGGGGGAGTGGCAGGCCCGATGGACCTTCCGTCAGCATGTCGCAGCTTCCTCTTCCGGCTCTCCGGCTCCTCCGCCAGCTCCTTGCCCTTGCCGATGACCTCAGCTCTTGGCTGTGGGACAGGGGCGGAGCCGTCTTCGGACAACCCGGGGATCGCCAACCGGGTGGTTGATCTTCTCTCGGCGACACCAAGGTCGTCAAGCGCGGGCATCGTCCGCCGGAGCTCCCTGCTGAACTCAACTTCCACGTTCAGAGGGAGGAAGGCCGGCGGCGGAGTCAAGTAATCTCCGTCAACATCGATGCCGTGCTGGAATTTCTTGAGGTGAAACTCCAAGGTCTACCCCACCATGCTGGACTTCAACCCGGTCTCAACCCGGTCCTCGTCCATCACGCTGTTGAGGGCCCAGGCGAGCTTCTCCCTCCTCTTCAGCGGCGCCCACCTGTTGGACAGGAAGTTGCAGAACACCGCCTGGGGAGTCAATCCTCCCTCCACACATTGGCGGATCCTGGTCAGGACAGGGTCGAAAGCTTCCGCCAGCACCGGAACTTCGCTCCATACCGACGTGTCAATACCGGGCAGACCGTCTGGCAACTCCAACCGCTCATGCTCCTCCACCCGGACGACTATCCAATCTTTCTTCCAGTCATCCCACTTCCCGGAAGGGAATGACCGGAGGTACTTGAATGGGCACTTCTTGCGCTTCACGAAGTAGTAGAAGCCAAGATACTCATTGCTTCGGCCGGTGGTGTGGATGGTGAAGAAGGTTCGGAAGAGCTCGACGCAGGGAGGGATGCCCACCCACATCTCGCAGAAGTGGACAAAGATGGACACAAGGAGAATGGAGTGAGGGCCAAGGTGGTACAGCTGCAGACCATAGAAGTCCAGCAGCATCAAGAAGAAAGAAGAAAACGGTGGGATCAGCCCCACCATGGCGTACGAGGAAAAGTACACCATCTCGCCAGTGTGCTCCTTTTCAAAGGGGGGCTCTCCGCCGGCGCGGACCGAGCGGTTGAAGAAGTCCGAAGACCACCCCATGAGGGCCCGGACCTTCTTCAGATCGCTGTCAGTCTTCAAGCGACTCTCACGCAGACCCAACTCCATCGCAGCACAGCTAGGCAAGAGAAGAGGAGCAAAGTACGAGTTGGGAGTTTGAGCGCAAGAACAGATGGGAAGCGTAAAGAACTCCCGACGGTGCGCTTTCCTTCTTAAGTAAGCCCTCGCAACGCTTGGATGGAAACTGCAGGGGAGTCAAGGATACTACTCAAGAATTCAACCCTGCCGATGACAAGAGGGCCCGAGACCACCCTGACGATCAAGTCGAGGCTCTTACCCAGGCGAACAATTGTCATCACGAGGCGGGAAACCCAAAGGCGGCAACCTGACAGAGCGCGCGGAACCGATACGGTTTTCGTATCGGGAACCGGCGACCTTCAATTGCGAGAGATCCGCACGTCAAAGATCTTATCTGCCGCCTGAGGTGCGCCACGCGTCGGGATTTAACCGTAAAGCCCCGCCAACGGCACCTCCGAAGACCCTTGAAGACCCAGTTCAAGAGTCGCGAGTATGGACCCACCTCCGACGGAATGACTTCACCCCGGTGACTTTCCCCGGAGGTAGGTCCAGGGGGCCACTGTCGGTACCCTAAAAACCATACACCCCCTGAGGTTACAAAGATCTTAAGGGAAGGACGTCTACTCAAATTGAAGACCCTCGGAGGCCCACTTGTCAGACATAACCGGACCTGCTTCTCCAACATGGTTAACCCCTAGATTGCCACGTGTACTGCCAGACCGGAGCTACTACCCACAAGGGTGAAGCTCCGGGCTAGGTACCGAAACGGCACCTCCGGACTTAACCCCTGACCAAGAGAAGCTCCGGACCTGACACGTGCCAGGCCACCCCGGAGCTTCCCGCTTCCCACTAGCAAGCTCCGGAGCTGCCACGTGTCCAAACGTCAGAGCTGGCCGCCTCAAACCTCCGGAAGACATTGTAACGACTTCGGATCTTCAAAGGATAGCCGCGGACTTCAAGACCCGATTAATTGTCATTAATTCCATGTTAATGACACTTAATCGGACAATCTTAACACCTGTAACGGCACTGTCGGAGCCCGTTACAGGGTTATTAACAACAATTAATCGTGTATCAATACTAGTAACCGCCGGGGCCACATGTCGGGCCAGGCTAACTTGTAACGATTTGTCCTTGTACTATAAAAGGATAGACCGACGATACACGAGAGAAGAAGAAGGCTCTCGAACGCTCTCAGGCACACACGCATTGACGTGAGCTTCCAGACATAAACTAATACAACACCACACACCCGTGGAGTAGGGTATTACGCTCAGGCGGCCTGAACCACATAAACCACTGTGTCTCTCGTGTCCAATCGTGATTCACCTTCTTGAGTCTCCGCGCGCCCACACCGAACTACAAACTCCTTTAACACTTTAGTAGTGTCAGGAGATCTGCCGACTCCAACAGTCGACACTTATCATTAAGGGTTTCTTTCTTTATAGTTTTCAATTTTTGATTAAGAACTTCATAAGCAAGGTTAAGTACTTGATGCTCTTGGATTAGCTCATTGTGCTTTCCCAAGAGTGCTTGGTGTGCTAAGTCAAGCTCATGATGATCTAGCTTGATTTTAGCCTTATCCTCCTCAACTTGCTTGACATGAGATTTGAGCGTGTCATGCTCCTTAAGTATGCTTTCATACTTGTCAAGCAAATCGAGGTTAGCACTCTCAATCTTAGCACGAGCTTCTTCAAGAGCCTTGACCTTACTCTTTTCCCTTTTAATGATAGTGTGGTATTCATTTATCAATGAAACTAAGTCATCGAGGGAAAGCTCATCATCGCTAGAGTCATCACATACCTTGGTATTACCTTTAGCCATGAGGCACATGGGAGGTGGACGAAGAGATGAATCATCATTGTTGGCAATGGCAAGGCCGGCCAACTTTCTTCTTCAACTTCACCCTCTTCATCACTAGATTCTTCGTCGGTGATCCATTCATTTGCCTCACACATGAACACCTTTTGTGGACCTTTTCTCTTCTTTGGGAAGAGTTTTCCCTTTTTGCGTTTGTCATGCTTATTCTTCCCAAAGAATCTTGGTTTGGGTTTGTCTTCTTCATCATCCTCACTATCCTCAAGCTTGCGATGCTTGCCCTTGTGGTTCTCTCTTCTTTTGTCCGGTTTTGGACAATCATAGGAGATGCAACCTTGATCACAACAATTATAGCAAGTCTTGTTGTCATCTCTCCTTGGTAGAAATGCTTTCTTTTTGGGATCAAAGGTGTATCTCTTCTTGGTAATCTTGGAGTTTAAGTGAGAGAATTTTCTCATCATCAATGCAAGCTCATCATCGTCATCTTCACTTGATGCTTGCTCTTCTTCACTTGAGCTAGGCTCTACCACTTTCTTTTTCTTGAGACTTGTTTTCTTGGTGGAAGCCTTTAGAGCAATTGTCTTTGAAGATGATTCCTCCATCATCCCAAGCACACTCATCTCATGAGCGTGAATCTCTCCAATAAGTTCCAAAACTTCAATGTGATCAAGAGATTCCTTTTGAAGCATGGAGTTGATAATGTTGTACTTTGGCTTAGGAAGGAGCATAAGAATCTTGCGGTTGATGAGTCCCTTGCCAAGAGAAGCAATATCAAGAGCATTAATTTCTTCAATAAGCACATTCAAGCGAGACAACATTTCATTGACATTTTCATGAGGTAGCATTTTGAACTTATCATATTTGGCCTTAAGCATATGATATTTTAGTTCTTTAACACGAGAAGAACCCTCATGAATTTCAATTAAGCAAGCCCAAATTTCACAAGCCTTTTCCTTACTAGCAATCCTAGCAAATACATCTTGACTAATGCATTCATAAATAGCATTTCTAGCCTTTGCATCCCACTTAACTTGATCACCAACATAGTTATGCTCACCAAACCCCACATGGGTCGCTTCCCATACCTCGGGAGCAATAGCCCCTAGATAAGAACGCATGCGTGCTTTCCAATAGGCAAAGTTCTTGCCCTCGAAGATGGGAATTGAACCCCCAATCTTGGCCATTTTAGCTCTCTAGCGGTGAAGCTAGAATGATCCAATGAGCAACCTTGCTATGATACCAATTGTAAGGATCGAATGCCCAAGAGGGGGGGTGAACTGGGCTTCTTTTCAAAAATTAAAGCAATAAAAACTCGACAACTAAAAGCCCAATTCCCTATGCAAACAACCTATGCATTCACGTGAATAGTAATTTTGCGATATATGAAATGCATAAGTGTAATGGGAAGAAAGAGTGTGCAAACTCCCAAGGAGACAAGAAGACACAGAGATTTATCCCATGGTTCGGCAAGATCGTCAAGACCTTCCTACATCCATGTTGTGGCACCCACCAAAGGGTATAGCCACTCCCAAGTCACCGAGACCAGAGATCTTCACTAAACTTCTCCGTTCGCCAACCCCGACAAGGTAGAGCTCAAGCCTTGTACAAGTTGGATCCTCTGGGCTTCCACAACCGTCTTGGCAAGCTCCGGAAAGCTCTCTCCAATCACCGACTCTTACACGATGAATACAAGCACCAAGAGACACTCCCTTACAGCTCTCACTATACTAGAGACTCCAATCACCAAGAATGGAAGCACACACGCGTTATCTCTAGCAAGTTCTAGCCTATCTCTTGGTGTACAAGTGGTGTAAATAATATGGAAGTGGTAGCTCAATGCCTTGAATGCTTGGTAATGTGTAGAGTAGGTCTAGGCTTCAAGTCTTTTCGAAATGACTGGTTGAAGGGGTATAAATAGCCAACCTCCACGAAATAGCCGTTGGAAAAGTAGGTTGACATCACTGTTCTACGAACACCGGATGATTCGATGTTCTCCCTTTAGTTGTCATCAGTCGAATCCAAATTAGCTGATGTCACTGTGTCATATATGACTGTTGATCGACCGATGTAATACTTGCCTCATCATCGGATGATCCGGTGACACTTCATCCAGAATGGTCCAGAAATAATGCTTACTAGAGTGATTGACCGATGTGTTATAGTTGTACATCGAATGGTCCGGTGTTACACTTGGTCCAGGGTAATTGCTTACTGGAATGATCGACCGACGTAACACTTCCTTCATCATCGGATGATCCGGTGAGTACTAAGTTTTGAGGTCTTTTTCTTCTGTTAAACCAACTTGATCGATGCATTGTTTTCTGGAAACATCGGTTGATCCGGTGAGTTGATTTTGTCTGCTTCGAGTTGTTCTAAGTGATTCTTTTGGAATTTGCTTGAGTGACCTCTTATACATTGGTTTGAAATATTCTTCTGATGATTACCAAGTCTTGGATGTTGTCAATTTCGATAGAATTACTTTGACATATGAGCTTTTTCTTTTAGTCTTCATAAAAATCGATTGACCTCGTGAAATAGTTTATTTAGGGGTCTTCAATTATATCCAATGAGCAGTAGATGATATACATATAAAGTTTATTAAGTGTGATGAGTAATATGAGAGACCTTGCATCCACAAACTCATTAGTAATATCCAAAGGTTGTCATTAATCACCGAAACCATACCTCATGGGGGCCTAGATGCTTTCAAGGTGGCCACGAGAAGAAGGGAGTGCGCGCCGAGGTGATGCATTTGGAGGCCGTAGAAGTCCAATAGCATCAGGATGATGCTCGAGAATGGTGGGATCAGTCCCACCATGGCGTACGCCGAAAAATACACCATCTCCCCGCAACGCTCCTTCTTGAAGGGGAGCTTGCCGGCGCAGACTAGATGATTGAAGGAGTCACCGGACCATCCCATGAAGGTTCGGACCTTCATCAGATTGTCTTTGCTCTGGATGCGGCTCTTGGGAAGACCTAACTCCATCGCAGCAAAATGGACCAAAGGAAGGGAAAGCTAGACGGAGTTTGAGAGGCTCTGAGCGCGAGTTTGATCGAAAGCGTAAGGAGTCCTCAAACCGTGCATACTTTCCTTCTTAAGTAAGCCTCCGTGACGCTTGGATGGAAACCACAACAAGAGCAGGGTAACATTTTAAAAATCTACCCTGTCAATGACGATTGGGCCCGGGGCCACCCTGACGAAGAGGTCAAGATTATTACCCTAGGTGAACTGTTATCATGATGGACGGCGAGAAACCCAAAGGCGACACCCTGACAAGGCGCACAGAACCAATGCGGTTTTCGTATTGGGAACTGATGACCCTCAATTGCGTGAGATCCGCAGTCAAAGATCTCATCTGCCACATTCATAATAAGCCACGCGACAATGGTTTAATGTCGGACCATCACCCCAACGCCACATCAGAAAACTTTTGAAGTCGAAGCGCAGGAATCGAGGATGGCCCTACCTCTGGTAGAATAACTTAACCCAAAGGATTTCTCCCAGAGGTGGGCCCAGGGGCCACTGTCGGTACCCTGCGTACTGGGTACCTCACGATACTGCAAGAAGTGCAAGAGAGTCCCACTGTCAAAGTTGAAGGTCTCCTCAGGCCCCACACGTCACACTGCACTGGACCCGCATCCCTCATATGGGTAGCTCCGGGAGTGACACATATAATGTAAGTTCGGAGCTAAACTTTCAACACAGGGAAGCTCCACAGTCAACACGTGTATAACGATCCCAGACCTAACCCCCAGCAGAAGGGAGCTCCGGTGCTGCCACATGTATAGCAGTTCCGGAGCTACCTCCCCGCAAGGAGAAGCTCCGAAGCTGCCACGTGTAGAGCCTTCAGACCTACACCACTAACGAGTACACAAGCGAATCTCTAACAACACGGACATCCAAGGGACAGTTAAATCGATAGTTACAAGACCTGATTACGTAGCATTAATGTTGTATTAATGGCACACATTTATAGCACTGTTAATAGGGGTAACACAGGTATTAAGGCACACAATCACACTATTAACCACGCTTAATGCTCTTAGACAGTGTATTAGGCTATTAAATACGCTAGGGCCACATGTCAGACCAGACAAATGTTGTAACGGTCAGTCTTTGGACTATAAAAGGACTGAGCCGCACGATACAGAGGGAGGCGGATCCAAGCTCAAACGCTCGCATACACGACTAAAACCCTCAATACAACAACACAAACTCCGTGGAGTAGGGTATTATGCTTAGACGACCCGAACCACGTAAATCTCCTGTATCACCATCTTGTTCCTGATCTCTGCGTGCCCAAACCAATACAAGAACCTCCGTATGCTACAATTTAATAGTACCAGAAGAAGTGTCGTAGCTACACTTCGACAACATCCAAAGCTTGAATTTTATCACATTTGAGTGCCAACTTCAAAATCTACTTCTAATATCAGCATTGCCACTTTTGATCAAGCTCGAGTCACTTTCTTAGGACTAGCACACACACATCTTCAATACTGGTTCATACCCCTTTTATTTCTTTTTATTTATCACCGGCTAGTTCATTTTTAACTAGCCGGTGACAAATAAAAAAGAACGAGAGAGTATCATGATAACGGAGATTTAAAACACATGCTCTCTGAGTTAGGCACATTTTGTTTTAGTTTGTGCATTTGTCTGCCGACGCAAATGCTACACTAAACATCAAATAAAAAAACCTGAGCACAATCAACGGAAAATGAGTTTGGAGCAAACAACACTGACACGCGGGTCCAACAGGAATCGACTGGGCGACGGATCCGGATCTCAACCGGATGCGATCCCAGCCACCCACCCGCAGCATCGAACACACACACACCTCCCTCCCCTTCGTCTCCGTCGCGCTCTCCGGCTACTCCGTCCGCTTCGCATTCCGTTACCGGCGCCACCCGCGCGCCCGCTCTCCTCCTTCTCCGGCCATCATCCAATCCGAACCCTCCGCGCGCTTAGTCTGAGGCCCCAATGCCCGCGCCCCCGGACCCGCCGCCCCTCCCCACCGGCGACCCGGATCCCGCGCCCGCGCCCTCCGATGAGGAGGACGACCGCGTATTCCTCGTGCCCCGAAGGTAAGGTCTCAGACCCTCAGTCCTCCCACCCCCTCCTACCACTACCCTCGCCCCCGTCCCCCGATCGGGCTGCTGCCTCTCTCCCCATGACGACGAGCACGAGATGCGGTGCAGCTGGTGGAAGGAGGCGCAGGAGGGGGCGGCTATCGAGGCGCCCGGGGTGCCCTACGCCGCGACCCCCGCGGGCCCCACCTCCTACGGCATGAAGGTGCTCAGCATGTTCATCTCCGACCAGGCCTTCACCCTCCGCCGCGCCGACCAGCTCGTCCAACAGCCGCCTGCCACCGCCGCTCCTCCCGGGAGGAGCTACGCGCTAGTCGCCGCCGACCTGTTCAACAAGGCGCGCCAATGGTGAGAAACCCCGCTCTCCCCCATTTCTCCTCGCTCCAGTCACTCACTCCTTCTGGGTAAGAGGGAGGAAGCAGTAGGATCTTCTGCTTGCACCGCGGGATTTGTTTTGGCTGTGTGATGTGCTTCTCAATTTAGCCTGTAGGACCAAGCTTGGTTGATTGGTTGCTAGCAAGGTGCATCAATTTAGCCTGCATGTGATTGATGATCTTAGCATAGCGGTGAACTATAGGCAGCGCCTGCGTCGTGCTATGGTAATCATGCCATGTGATTTGGTCGGTTCAATGTGGCGGTCTATGTTGGATGTATTTCAAACTTTTATACTCCCTCCGTCCCAGAATGATTGTCGTTTTAGCATTTTTCAGACATATTAGGGAATGTGGTAAATGACGCATGTGCCCTCATAAAGCTAGTCAGTTTAATGCATTTTTTGGGAAACTGCGCTCAAAGAAAGCAAATGATTGTCGTTTTAGCATTTTTCAGACATATTAGGGAATGTGGTAAATGACGCATGTGCCCTCATAAAGCTAGTCAGTTTAATGCATTTTTTGGGAAACTGCGCTCAAAGAAAGCATGCATTGGTGGGTGGTTGAATTCCCATCTTAACTACTACATTGATGAGTCCAAAACGACAATCTTTGTGGGACACTTCCAAAGAGCCGACGGAGGGAGTACTTGCATTGCATCTGAAAGTTAGTGGGGCGGATGATTTAGGGCAAATGCATGTATATACCACGCTGGCTCTGTTGGTTGGTTGCTGTCCATGCTGCACAGCCCGCCAACTTTCCGATAGCGGCTCATGCACGTAATAGTTTAGCGTTATGCATGGAATATGGATTCAGAGTATATGGTGAGCTCTGGAGGTGACCCCTCTTAACTTGGAAGCTTGTGACAACTGCAACGGTATGTGATGGGTTATTAAATGTCCAGTGTACTTATGGAAGGTGGTATACCCGGTTCCAATTGTCTCTGTCCAAAGACAAACTAATAATATCAACTTCCACTAGGAAACAATAGGTTACATTAGGGTTGGATGCTCTTGTATGCCAGCCTTGCAAGGTTCATTTTAGTCGTGCTACTACGTTCTTGCGAAGTGGTGAGTTGGTCATGAGCTTTTGTAGGTCAAGCCTGGATGATTGATTTTTAGCAAAGCACTATAGGGTATCTACAGTAGGTAGCATATGCATTGTATAAGTAATCAAGCTATGTGGTTTGGTTGATCGAGTATAGGGGTCTAGACTGGAAAGTTTTATACCCTGTAGCTGGAAATTAGTTGGATGGATGATCTAGGATAAATGTACCATGCTCACGTGCATAGATCGCCACCGATGATTGGTTGCTATGCATGCTGCTCATGCAGCAGCGAGCCATTTCTGGTACAACGGAGCGGCCTAGGGAATGGGTTTGATTCGCCAACTTTCGAGTAACAGCTCGATCACAATGATTGGCCAGATTTATGCATGGATTCAGGGAATACAATCATCTCTAGCTGCGTCGATCCTTGTTTTGTGGATCTTAAATTTCTCATGCCTTTATGCTTTTATTACCTTCTTTTTAAAAATTCTTGAGGGAACATATTATTAGCTTTTGTAGTTTGTAGATATCTCTATCTGTAAAGATGAACAACCATTAGTTTCCATAAGGAGATCATAGTGCAGTTCTAAAAGTATTATATCAAAGCCTAGGCTGTTTTTAGTTCAAACTGTAGCTGTGCCTAGAGCCTCGAGGTTTTGAAATATTGGTGAACCAGTACATGTTGATCCATCTGCATGTGTTATGAGCTAGATGTCACTTCTGGTGGAGCTTTTGGTATATTGGTTGATTCAAAGGTTAAACCACCTAGAAGGAATGGATCTAAGCATCGAGCAATTCAGAGCAAGAAGTTTGGTGTTGCATTCACCTCTCTATCAGGTGGATGGCTGAGAATAAGAAACCTATGCTGCCTTTGGGAATGTTTTGGAGTTAATAACTTTCATAAGTTTGTTTCTGAAATGAGAAAAAGGGAAACTTTTGTTTGGAAGTAGAATATTAATGCAGTGCTGTATTTAACGGTTAAGGTTAGCGGCTTTTTATTGCATTCTCAGCTGCGTGGATTCAGCCATACTTCATTTTCTTTTGCATGATGATTCGATTATTCTTTCTTTCAGCTTCATTGACATTTTTTTTCACAGGCATATTGATTATGCCAAGTCTGCAGATGGCTCAGTAAATATTTACCCTGTAATGCTCAGAGTTTCAGTCGTCTCTCGTGATACAAATGCACTAACTGTGAAGATCGGCAAAAAGGTATGATACTTAAGCTCCACCAATTTCCTCTAATTGGAAATCAAGCTTAATTAAAAGACTTTATTTAGTTATATAAGGATCTTAATGAGCTTTAATGTTTTGAAGGAAAATCGTCCCCTCAATAATGCATTTGATCTTGTGTTTTCCTCTTCCTTTTGACATTTCAGGACAACTCGGCTGAGAACTTTAAAAAAGCTAACAAGATTCTGACTTCAGATTCTGATCCGGTATGTTCCTCTTATTTTGCCTGCACAGTTATGTTAGAGACTTAGAGTACTAAAGTTTTTTCTTCTAATTGCATGCTCGTTTGTATGTAGGTACATATATGGGATTTCTCTGGGCGAACAACCTACGTATTGATGAATGAATTGAACCGGATTACCCAGGACCCAAAATCTTTTGATCAGGAGGTATCTTTATCAGTTCTTCCATCTTACTGTTCACTGCTATAATTAGTTAATGACTTTATTATTCAACTTGATGCTCTTTGGCCTTCGTTGTTGTATTCAATGAAGATTTTGTTCCACTGATTTGGTTCTGCATACAATTCACTGTTGTTGAGGCAGGCAGTGTTTTTCTCTTCTGAAGCGGACATGTTGAAATCCCCCTTTTGTTGCTTGAACTCCTTCCTTTGGATTAGCTGTCTGATGTAGTAGCTGTTGGACTGTGTATGTGGAGTGTGTTGGACCAAACCCATGTATTTAGCCTTGACGGCTATATGTACCCTTGACACTTCATTATGAAACCCTAATCTATTTTCCTTCCACTCTACGCACTGTGTGTTTTTCCCTGCGCAAGCGGGAGCTACATGCACCGGTAATATGGTATCAGGCTAGGCTTCTCTCCTCTCACCTCTGCTCCCGCCGCCGCCCCGCCTGCGCCGCCGCCCGCCGTGCCGCCGCCGCGTCGCGCCGCTGACCGCGCCACCGTGCCGCCTTGGAGCTGGACGAGGCGGACGTCATCTGGGGCGCGGGCACTGGCGGCTCCTACTCCTCCTCGCCGCCGCCGCCGGCCTGGGGATCGCCGGATCTGGCTCCGCCGCCTCTGGAACCGCCGCCAGCGGCCTGGGGGTGGTCGGCTCCGCCGCCGTCCCCCTCTCCTTCCTTCACCTCCCGATGGATCCGCCACCACCCCTGGCCGCCGGCGCGCTGCCGCCGTCGCCTCTGGCCGCCAGCGCACCAGAGCCGCTGCTGCACCTCTACACACCGCCACCACGCCTCTGCGTGCCACAACAGTTTGGTGCAGCGCCGCCGGCCCCTCGATCCGCGCAGCCTGCCGCTGTCGCAGTCCCCTTCGTGCAGGCTGCTGCTGCTGCCTGGGCTCCTCGGGCCGTCGTCGCTTGGCCGGATCCAGCTGCCGCCTGAGCCGCGCCGCCGCGCAACCCTGCGGCTCGGTTGTCTGCTCTGGCCTAGTGGGCTTCGGAGAACCCAGTCGGCCGGCCTACGTCTTCGACGCAGCACCACGACTCACCTCTGACGACCGCTGTCCGACCTTGTTCCGACGTACAGGTGCCCGGACCAGCCGTTGCCTTCTCTGTTGGCACTTCCGCTGGCAGCCCGGGCGTGGTGCCTTCCTCTCTAGCGTCGCCATCGCCGTGGCATGTCGCGACCCGACCTACGCCGTTGGCCTACCTGCGGGGTCTCACGCCATCCGGTCCTGACTGGGTCGTGGACTCTGGCGCCTCGTGCCACACCACCCTTGACGTTGATATACTCTCTTCTACTTGCCCTTCCCACCCTTCTCATCCTTCATCTATCGTTGTTGGGAATGGGTTGGTTCTTCCAGTCACCTCAGTAGGTGACTTGGGTTCGTCGAGTTCCTTTCAGCTCCGTGATGTTCTTGTTGCCCCTGACATCATTCAGCACCTTCTTTCCGTTCGCCATTTCACTACTGACAACCGTGTTTTCATCGAGTTCGATCCTTTTGGTTTATCTGTGAAGGATCTTACTACTCGGCATCTTCTTTTTCGCCGTGAGAGTCTGGGACCCCTGTACACGATGTGTCTTCCAGCTTTTGCTTCGCCTCTTGCCCTGACTACGACAGCCTCTTCGACCATCTGGCATTGTCGGCTTGACCATCCCGACATTGATGCTATGTCGAGGTTGTCTGGCAGTTCAGTGATTTCGTGTACTCGGGGTATTCATGAGTCTCTTTGTCATGCCTGTCAGCTGGGCCGCCACGTTCGACTTCCTTTTCCGCACTCTATCACTCGTGTCGAGCACATCTTTGATCTGATGCACTGTGATCCTTGGACATCTCCTATTATCAGTGTCTTTGGATATAAGTACTACTTGGTGGTCGTTGATGATTTCTCGCATTATTTGTGGACTTTTCCCTTGCTGCAGAAGTCTGATACTTTCGCGACTCTCTCTCACTTCTTCGCTTGGGTGTCCACCCAGTTTGGGTGCATGATCCGGGCGGTCCAGTGCGACAACGGGCGCGAGTTTGATAACTCTGTGTTCCGTGACTTCCTTCTTTCTCACGGTGTTCAGTTGCGCATGTCTTGCACATACACTTCTCCTCAGAACGGCAAGGCTGAGCGCATGATTCGGACCACCAACAATGTCATGCGCTCCCTAATGTTCTAGGCTTCTACTCCTGCTCGCTACTGGGCAGAGGCGCTTCACACCGCCACCTACCTCATTAATCGCCTTCCTACTAAGGCGATTAGTGCTCCTACTCCTCACTTCGCTTTGTTCGGCACTCCTCTTTATGACCACCTTCGAGTCTTCGGGTGCACTTGCTACCCTAACCTCTCTGCCTCCTCATAAGCTCGCGCCTCGCTCGACTCGGTGTGTCTTCCTTGGGTACTCCCCTAACCATAAGGGGTACTGGTGTCTTGATCTTACCACTCGTCGTATCTTAGTCTCTCGACACGTCGTCTTCGACGAGTCCTCTTTTCCTTTTTCCTCTTCGTCCTCTTCATCCTCTGACTCTGTCGCTGAGTTGGCTTCCCTCTTCCCCACTGACCCTGAGGCCGCTCCTATACAACGACCTTGTTTTTTACCTCTTGCAGGTTACTCTCCCGCTGTGCCTTATGTGGCACCGGCATCCCTGACGCCACCAGCTGTGCCACGCGTGGCCCCGGCGTCCCCGACGTTGCCCGCTGCGCCACGTGCGGCCTCGGTGTCCTCGACGTCGCCCGCTGCACCACGCGCGGCTGGTGCGTCCCCGACGTCGCCCGCTACGCCACGCGCGGCCCCGACGTCCCCGACGTCGCTCGCTGCGCCATGCGCGGCCTTGGCGTCTCCGACGTCGTCCTCTGCGCCACGCGCGGCCTCGACGTCCCCGACGTCACCCGCTGCGCCACGCGCGGCCCCACCGTCCCCAACGTCGCCCGCTGCGTCACACGCGGCCCCAACGTTGCCTGCCGTGCCGAGCGCGGCCTCGACTTCCCCGACTTCGACCGCTGCGCCACGCGCGGCCCTGACGTCGCGGTATATGCTGACCCCACTGTTGTCTATCAGCGACGAGCGCGGGTTGGTGCACCGGTCGCTTCCTGCACCGAGCCTCCAGTGTACCACCCTCCGCTGCTCCACCGGGATCCTAGCCACGTCCACCCGATGGTGACCCGACGTGCCGCTGGGGTCCTATAGCCGGTGGAGTGGTTCTCCGGGGTCGTCCTCTCCTCGTCGACCTCTCCACTGCCTGCCTCGTCACCCATCTCGCCTATCCCCTCTTCTGTTCGTAGCGCCCTCGCCGATCCTCACTGGCGTCGGGCTATGGAAGAAGAGTATGCGGCCCTGCTTGCCAACCGGACCTGGGACCTGGTTCCCCGTCCTGGTCGTGGCAATGTTGTCACGGGCAAGTGGGTGTTCACGCATAAGAGGAAGGCGGATGGGTCTTTGGAGAGGTACAAGGCACGATGGGTTCTTCGCGGCTTTACGCAGTGCCCCGACGTCGACTATGACGAGACCGTCAGCCTGGTGGTTAAGCCGGCGACGGTTCACACCGTTCTGTCACTGGCCCTCTCGCGTTCTTGGCCTGTCCACCAGCTGGACGTCAAGAACGCCTTCCTCCACGGGACGCTGACGGAGACGGTGTATTGTAGTCAGCCGACAGGGTTCGTTGATTCAGCCCGCCCAGACTTGGTCTGCTGGCTGAACAAGTCCCTGTACGGGCTGAAGCATGCGCCTCGGGCTTGGTACAACCTGTTCGCCTCCTTCTTGGTCTCGCTCGGCTTCGTCGAGGCCAAGTCGGACACCTCGCTCTTCGTCTACAGACGCGAGGGTGACACTGTCTACCTCCTCCTGTATGTGGACGACATTGTCCTCACGGTGCCCAGCCCGGCTCTCCTTCAACGCACAATCTCCGCCCTGCAGCGCGAGTTCGCGATGAAGTACCTTGGCCAGCTCCACCACTTCCTGGGCGTCGCGGTCGAGCACCGACCGGGCGCTTTGTTCCTCCACCAGCGTGCCCTGCAGTACCTCACCTTCACCAGGCCGGACATCTCTTACGCGGTTCAGCAGGTGTGCCTCCACATGCATGATCCGCGGGAGCCGCATCTCACGGCGGTGAAGCGGATCCTTCGGTATCTGCGTGGCACCCACGATTACAGCCTTCTTTTGCGGCATGACTCTGCCTCCGAGCTGGTCGTCTACACCGAAGCTGACTGGGCGGGTTGCCCGGACACCCGCCGGTCCACCTCCGGCTACGCCGTCTTCCTGGGCGGTAACCTCGTCTCCTGGTCCTCGAAGCGGCAGCTCGTGGTGTCCCGCTCGAGTGCCGAAGCGGAGTACCGCGCCATGGCCAACGGCGTGGCAGCGTCCTACTGGCTTCAACAGCTGCTTCAGGAGCTCCACTCTCCCCTTGTCCGGAGTACGTTGGTCTACTGCGACAATATCAGCGCCGTCTACCTCTCCACCAACCCGGTGCATCGTCAGCGCACGAAGCACGTGGAGATCGATCTTCACTTCGTTCGTGAGCGGGTGGCTCTCGGGGAGGTGCGAGTCCTGCACGTTCCGACGTCGTCGCAGTTCGCCGACATCTTCACGAAGGGACTCCCTTCGACGGTGTTCACCGAGTTTCGGTCCAGTCTCAACATCTGTTGTGACTAGATGTTGGGACTGCGGGGGGGGGGGGGGGGGGGGGGGGGGGGGTTGGACTGTGTATGTGGAGTGTGTTGGGCCAGGCCCATGTATCTAGCCTTGAGGGCTATATGTACCCTTGACACTTCATTATGAAACCCTAATCTATTTTCCTTCTACTCTAATAGTAGCAATAGCATGCGTGAACACCAAATCACTTCAATTTCTCGTACAAACTGATAGATTTCTTCATTTCCTCATAGAGCTCGTTGAATAGTGGATATGCATGTTACTTGTAGTGCCAAACAGAAAGGGCCTGCATGCATTGCATGCATTAAAGAATGGGTGCACTAATTAATTACACATTTTAGTTTTATGCGTTTAAATATTCACTATTTTCTTATTTGGTGCTTTCATTGTATTGGCTGTGAATGACACACTTCTATTCTATATCTGAGGGCTGTGAACGACACACTTCTTTATTTGAGGCCTGTAAACAAAAAACTTTTTTATTCAGAGGTCTGAACAAAGACTCTTTTATTTGGGGGCTGTGAGCCATACACTTTTTAGTTTTGGAAATAAACGGTGTCCTAATTATTTGACGGCTGTCGCCCCTCCATGATTCGTTCAGATTACCAGTTGCGAGACAGCGTTAACGGAGCTGGTCTCCGGAGTCTTCTTGCACCTCTCACTAAGATAAGTCTGACCTTGCTCTGTACGCGGCAAATCCATGCTGTTGGCCATGCTCGTACTCCGCACCGGCTACTTGCTCTCTGCTGTGCCATCGAGCTGTTCCCCATTGTCGAGTTCCCCGCACACACTGCTCTCTGCTTCTTCTCCCTGCCATCAAGTTGCCCCGCAGCTTGCTCCACGTCGATTCAGCCCTTGCTGGAGAACCCACACTGTTCAGGTTAGCAGCGGGGGCTTTCGTGCGCAGAGGCCGCTTCCTCTCTCTCCTCGAGCATAGAAGCCGTAAGGAAGGTCCGATAGGCAATGGGCGACAGTAAAGTGGGGCAGGGCGTTGCCACATCCACGGGCGCAGCGCAGGAGGGTGGTGGGTGGGGCTGGCAGCAGAGACATTGGTGCCTTATTGGCAGGGCGGCAGAAGGCGATGGTGTGGTGGACACCGCGAGCGGGTTAGAGTCTTACTGGAGGGCCCTCTGGCAACTGCCGGCGTGGTGCTCCAGCGAGAGCCTACCTTGGCATGGTGGGGAAGCAAGGTGGGAGGTGAGGGTGGATCGAGAGCGGCGAAGAGAGAGAGAGAGAGAGAGAGAGAGAGAGAGAGAGAGAGAGAGAGAGAGAGAGAGAGAGAGAGACGGCATCCCTTTTGTCGTTACTCCACGAACCTTGAAACTTCCTCCTAGCTGCTGAGATAGCCAGGATGTGCATGCCTGTGGGCACCAAATCTGGATTCTTTTAGTTTTAGGGCTTACTCATCAGTCATCACCAAGCTTATGTAGATGTGTGAGTTTCTGCTAGCGGCATATCCATAGTGACCTAGCTCAGTGGTTATTCAGACATTTTCTTCCAAATGCTTTTATTTTGAACTGAGCTTTCTAACAGTTTGACTCTTGCTATTGTATCTTCTCATGTAGTATACACCTATGTAGTTTATGTTGCTTACACTTAACATTTTCAGATGCCTCTTGAAGTACATATTTATGATTTGTCATACCCTATGGCTAATGGTGCTGAGTCTGCATTAACAATGGGTAGCTCAAGTTTTAGTAACGGCAGTATCATGGACATGGATCTGGATTCATTAAGTGGACGCTCTAAGCAAGTTGGCTCTGGTTTAATCGGGTTAGACAATCTTGGAAACACATGTTTCATGAACAGCGCTGTCCAGTGTTTGGCCCATACTTCAAAGCTGGTTGACTATTTCCTTGGAGATTACTATAAAGAAGTAAATCCTCATAACCCACTGGGGATGAAGGTATGCTAGTTTCTTTTACAGTTAACATAGTCGGTTTATTATGCTAATTTCTTTTACAGTTTATACTGCTGCTTTGTTTTTTCTTTTAATTTACTACTACTGTTGTTGTTTCCTTGAGTCAATTGGAAAATCTTCTTAAAAACAGGGGGAACTTGCTTACGCATTTGGAGATTTGTTGAGGAAACTATGGGCTTTTGATAGAACACCAGTTGCGCCTCGCCAATTTAAGGCCAAACTCGGACGCTTTGCCCCCCAATTCAGTGGCTTTAACCAACATGATTCACAGGTTAGTTTTTTTTCTTTTTCAAAAGACACTGATTCCCCAGCAACAATGTTATTCATCTATTTTTCTTGCTTGCCCTCTAGAGTACACCATGGCCTTCTTTATAGGGAGGAGGTAAGCCCAAAAACCCTAACCCTACTGTAGCGGGCTGCTACGATAGGGTTAGGGCCATAAGGCCCACTACTATCTAGGGATGGCAACGGGTCGGGTGAAGCGAAAACCCGCCCGAATTGAAAACGTGTGCGGGTGGAATTCCGTACCCTAACCCGCACTAGTGGGTGGAAAATAGCACCCACACCCGCACCCAATGGGTTTCGGGCGGGTCTTGGGTACCCAACGTGGAAAATAAATAATTATTGTATTTATTGATTAAAAACCTCTAGGGGGTGGTACATATATATAAGGGGGTGAGGGGACCTCCCTTGGTTACATAGGCAATGTGGTATTATTCTAACAGCTCCTTCACCTCCAGCCTGCTCCCTGCTCCTCTTTTCGCTGTTCACTGCCAGCAACTTAGGAGATGATAAGGACAAGAGATGGAGCCACAAGGGTAGTTGAGCCCTATCTATCCTTTAGGGTTTCCACTAAAACCTGTTCTTGTCAGCTAATATTTCTGTTGGCATGAGGATTCCAGTTGATCACTTAATTGGCATATATTCTTTAGTAATGTAAACCAACGATGACCTGCTTTTGCAGAGGGAGGGATTCGTGGTCAAATTGTTGTATGCACATTTGTATCTACTATCAGGGCTTACTTAGCTTTTTAGCAATAATACCTGGAATGTTGTGATTTGTGAAGTAGCACTGAAGTGTTTGATTATTTTTCTTTGCTATTTTTAGGAGCTTCTTGCTTTCCTTTTGGACGGACTCCATGAAGATTTGAATCGTGTTAAATGCAAACCATATTCTGAAGCAAAGGATTCAGATGGCCGTCCAGATGAAGAGGTCGCAGACGAGTATTGGGGCAACCATTTGGCAAGAAATGATTCTATCATAGTTGATATCTGCCAGGTTAGTCATGAATTTGTGTCGTGGCTCTATTTTGTATGATATGCACGGACCTGCTTTATACCCAATTGTTTCCTTTCTATATCTTCTATTCCCTGGATAGGATATTACAAGTTACAACTTTACCTTATTTTTTGTTCTTGGTAGATTTTTCTGTGCTTATGCAAGTATCTTTATAGATATACTGATATTGCTTAAGAGCGCCTACGCCAGTGGGCAAGTTATGGCATATTCATTGGACTTAATGTATATACATTTGTCTATTGAACCCTGATCTACCTTATTACCTAGTGTTGTGGTAGTGTGCAGAATATATTCGTATCTATATGTCATCTAGATAAGGACCCTGTGTTACAGAAATATTGTTTTGGCACAATGCAAGTTGCGC
This sequence comes from Tuctoria greenei, assembly GCA_036927565.1. NCBI lineage: Eukaryota > Viridiplantae > Streptophyta > Magnoliopsida > Poales > Poaceae > Tuctoria > Tuctoria greenei. The sequence continues at coordinate 180,779,338 of JAYESD010000008.1, read as the reverse complement.
GTAGCATGTGTGCTGGCCCTGGGATATATTATGTCAGTTACTATTTGTGCAGTGGTACGAAACAGTTTTTTTCTGGCTATTTTGATGTGGTAGCTTGTATTGTCTGATTGTTTTCCATGTTTTGACAGGGTCAATACAAGTCAACACTAGTTTGCCCCATTTGCAAGAAAGTGTCTATCACATTTGATCCGTTTATGTATCTTTCTTTGCCCCTTCCTTCAACAACAATGAGAACAATGACCATAACAGTATTTACCTCTGATGGCATTGCTGGGCCATCTCCATACACTGTAAGTGTGCCAAAATCTGGAGATACTAGAACCCTTGTAAATGCATTAAGCAGTGCTTGTTTGTTGAGAGATGATGAGCGCCTCCTGGTTGCTGAGGTATTTCTTCTTCCTGTTGTATCTTTGTCATCTCAAAACTTGCTAACAACAACCTTCATGCTTACTTACTGTTTGGTTATCACCATGTAGGTCTACAATAGCTCGATCATCCGGTACTTAGATGAGCCTTCTGAAGTTATCTCCTTGATCAGAGATGGAGATCGTTTGGTTGCGTATCGGCTTCCGAAAGAAGACACTGAAGATTCACCTATAGTGGTGTTCAGAAACCAGCGTATGGAGTAAGTATAATCTCCGTATTCTCATATTGTATTGAATTTAGATATCAAATATATGACAGCTGAAAGTTAAAACTAAATCTGCACCTAGATACACTTACCATTAGCTTTTTAAATTTCGTGGTCAAGATATACACAGATTCTTACAACAGTGTCATCATCATTGATATACAGGTCATCCCTGTCTAGTTTTGGCAGGAAGTCTTGGAAGACTTTTGGAACTCCACTTGTATCAAGTCTTCCCGAGACAGTAACTGGAAGTGTTATCTGTAATTTTTTCCTGAAGGTTATGACTCCATTCCGAGTAATGAGAGATGATGTTTCAGAAACTGACCAAACAGTTGGCAAAAGCAATCTAGACAATGAAAGTGCATCAGTCAATATGAGCTCTGATGCCTCAGCGCTCAGCAGCAAAAACAGCAATTCTCTCGAGGATGAATCTGAGACTGAAGACGTGATGCATTTTTTTCTGATTAATGAAAAGTTCCCAGACCAGCGCTTGAAGATAGAAATGGATCAACCTGTTGCACTGAAACGTTCACAGAAGCGTCTGCATGTGGTTGTGTGTTGGCAGGACAGCGGGCTGGAGCAATACAATCTTAGTTCTTTGGATTCTCTTCCAGAGATCTACAAAGCAGTGCTATTTTCAAGGAGACCACAAGATACATGTTCTCTGTATGCATGTCTTGAAGCTTTTATTAAGGAGGAGCCATTAGGCCCAGACGATATGTGGTAACTTTATTTGACTTCAATGTTTTTTTTATATCATAGTGTTTTGAATTATCTTTTGTTTTGTCAACTCCTAAAGATTTTCACATAGTAGAATAATGTATTGTTAGAACATTGTAGCAGTAGAGATGGTGAAGTGACATTGTAACCTCTTTCCTGTCCTTTTCTCAAGTTTATTTTGTTTCTATTTTATAGGTATTGCCCACGTTGTAAAGAGCATAGACAAGCTAGTAAGAAGTTAGACCTTTGGAGGTTACCAGAGATCCTTATAATACACTTGAAAAGGTTTTCCTACAATCGGTTCACAAAAAACAAGCTAGAGACATTTGTGGACTTCCCCATACATGAGCTTGACCTGTCCAAGTATATCGGTAACCGAAGCCAACAAATTCCACACAATTATCAGCTGTTTGCTATTAGTAATCACTATGGAAGCATGGGAGGTGGTCATTATACAGCTTATGTTTATGTAAGTATTCTTTCCTCCAGCGCCTAAGCAACTTGTATTTAATTTGTTCGGGAAATTGGTTGCTTCCCAGAGGATCTAGCATTTCCCTTACCAAGAATATGAATCAACTGACATGTCGTAATATTAAAAAAAAATCCATAAAAAACATGTGTATGGTACACATAATGTTGGGTAAACTTGCAAATAAATATTCAGCTTTAGATTTTTGCCATAACATCGAGATTAAAAAAATGTTATCCCGATCTTAGATTTTCTCGGGCCGTCCTGAGAAAATGAAGGTCATGGAGGAAATGATGCAACTTTTTATTAGAATATTTTTTCGCGAGGATATTAAAGACTATATCTTCACACCACCCTTGCTACACATTTTAATATGAAGAATAAAAGAGGTTCCTGTATTCCTGCATGCTTCGCAAGTACTCCCTCCGTCCCCATTTGTTTGACGATGGGGGAACTAATATTAGTTCTCCCAACGTCGAACAAATGGGGATGGAGGGAGTATTAATTACTTCATAGCTGGAAGCATATCCCCAGTGACAATGTTTCTTGTTTACAGCTCACAACCATATTTTTTTTTTATTTTTGGACTATATGTCACACAACCATTACCTCCACTTTATAACAATAAGGCACACATTATTCACCAACAAAGACTCGCATGCAATAACTTTGTGTGTGCTACACATGTTTTTTACGATTTTTTTAAACATTGCAACATGCTGAATTTGTTAAAAGGGGATGGACCTCTGGATACAAAATTCACATGTCTGTATTTGGGAATTTGACATGTTCATGTATTGTTCCTCTTGACAATGTTTTTATTTTACATTTGAGCTATAAAGTTTTGACAAAAGAGAGGTTCAGATTGTGCTTTATTTGGTGCAGCATGAAGGAAAAAGGGGGTGGTACGACTTTGACGACCGTCATGTGGGTCCTATAACTGAGGATAGCATAAAGACTTCAGCAGCTTATGTTCTTTTTTATAGGCGCATACAGGATGATAGCTTAGATACAGAAATAGAAACAGACTCTGACTGTCCAAGATGAGGAGCGTGGCGAATTTTGAGCCCAGAGTCCCAGAAATTGTATAGTTATTGGTTGGGGGACAGTTGTGCTGCCAAGAAAGAGGAAGAAATGGATATTGGAAATGCTCATCATTTTCAGTTGTATGTTGATGTAAGATGACAGCAGCAACAGCCGTCATTTTGTGAGTTACTCTCTCCGTCTAAATACTTGTTTTGTAGTTCAAAAATGAACTACAAACCAATAAGTACTTAGAGACGGAGGGAGCATTATAGATAAAGGAACTGACATAGGTGCAAGAGGCGGGTGGGTGGTCGCTTGACTTGATACGGTGATTTATTCATTTCAGCATCCAGAATCAGGTGTAACAGCAATCTAAGCAGCCTGCTGTGGGTTGGTTGATACACCAAAGATTTTCTAGGGTTTCGAGAGAAATATATTAGAAAATTTACTTTTGTAGTTCACATACAAGTTCATTTTTCTTTTTTTTTTCTGATATGGAAATGGGCACGAGTAAAATTGGCTCATGCCATGGCAAAATCAGCCCATATTTTCTCAGCATTTGTATCATTATCTAGACGATGTGGAACTCTCTGGGTTCATACACATTCAATCAAGTTGTGTTTGTGCATGTTGCCATGATAAAAGTTTGTTAGTAATTAGGGGTGCAAGTGGCATGGATCCACCAGCATAGCCGCTGGGTCGACGCACGCCGCGGACCTGGTTGAATTCCGCAAAGGAATCCGCTTAACTAAAACGGATTGTTACAGTCATTTCTGCGGCGCTGCTTGCCCGCTTCCAAACCTACACGGCTACACCGCGCCACTTCGACTCCGGTCAGTCCACTTCCAGAGTCCATGGCCAAGACCTCCCTCTGTCGAGGTGCTCGTAGATGCCGCTCCCCACACTTAATCACGAAGCCCCAGGTCACCGCGTCGAGCCCGTCGAGGTCCCGCGCTGGTACCATCTATGAACTCACCATCTACGAAGAAGTTCAGGGCTCCTGACCTCGTTGCGGAGGCATCGTAGCCATGGGGTAATGTTGGTGCGGCGGCATGGGGTTCCCGGCGGCGCCCGCGACGGCCTGTGTCATATCCGGTCCATCGGGTTACACTCCGCCCCTGCAATGCCACTGCTTCTGCCATAGTAGAAGCTCGCTCCCGGCATGCCACCATGCGCGGCACCGGCACGACCCTGCTGCATACCGCTCATGTGAGGGTGGCTCATCATCGGCTCGCCGCCCATCTGTCTGCCCATACAAACTGTCAAACCGGCACCACCGCCCATCAAGTACGGTTTCATCGAGCCAAGCTGTTGCGGCGACATATCGCCCATCAGACCATCGGCACCACCCATCATGTTCATCTTCGTCGTGCCAGGGTGCGGCGGCATGCCACCCATGGAACCACCGACACCGCCGCTAAACATCTTCCCCTGGCTTGGGGCACCGCCATGGCATTCTGCGATGGCTTTCCAGCGCCTAAGTTTCTGCGGTGGCTTTCCAGATGCTGTAGCACGCTAAGTATGCGGGGGGCTACAACAAGCGACATGTGCGGCTGGCAGCAAGCGGCGTGTGCTGGACTCCCGCTAACGATTTGCGGCTTAAGCGGGACTCCTGCATAATCTTGTCAGTGTTTTGCGGCGTGCGTGACGCGGGGCGGGCAACCGCATCCTGACCTGCTTGCATCGCTAGTTGTAATGTTATAGAATCGTTTTCTAAAGCCTAGGCAATGGGGTGTATAAAATCTGCCACTCTGTTCATCACTCAAAAAAAAAAAAATGAAACTTGGAGAAGCATAGTGGTGACTCTCTGGAATTATTGGCATGGAAAAGATTAATACGTGTCTGTTACCGTCGCCTACTTCTCGGCTTTGTTTTCACTTCTATCACCGGTGATACACGAGTGTGAGAACGTGGTCGTGCCGCTCCCCAGCACCATTAATGTTGGTGCAGAGCGTGCATATTATGATGTACGAGTCGAAGATGCCATCGAGGGTGGTGTCCTCCACTATGGGTGGCACGAGAAGGGACAAGTTTGGATGCAAGAAACTAAAAAAGAAATCGGTCACCTAGAGTGGAGGGTTCGAGTTGTGTGTGCATGTGTCACAGTGTTACCATCGCCTACATCCCACCTTCGTTCTCACTCCTGTCAGCGGGGATCCATGTGTGCGATCCGTGACTGTGGTCGTGTCAATCCTAAACACCATTAACGACGTTGTGGAGCGCGCTCATTACCCTGTACGAGTCGTGCGGTCGAGGGTGGCGTCCTCCACCGTGGGTGGCACCGGAAGCAGTAAGTTTGGATGCAGGAAACCAAAGAAGAAATCACCCCTTGACCTCCAGCTGCGCTTGGAGTGGAGGGTCGGAGTTGTGTATTTGTTTATGTGTCTGTGTGACACCTTCGCTTACTTCTCGACTTTGTTCTCACTTCTGCCAGCAGGGATCCACAAGTGTGATCCGTGAACATGGTCGTGCCGCTCCTTAGCACCATTAAATGCAGTGCGGAATGTGCCCATTGCCCTGTACAAGTTGAAGATGTCCTTGAGGGCGCGTCCTCCGTCGTGGTGGCACCGGAAGGGCAAGTTTGGATGCGAGAAACCAAAGGAATCGCTCCTAGACCTTCAGTGCCCCAAATGGAGTGAAGTGTCAGAGTTGTTTGTTTTTGTATGTGTCACATTATTACCTTCAACTACTTCTCGGCTTCGTTCTCAATTCTATCAGCGCGTTACATGAGTGTGATCTGTGAACGTGGCCGTGCACAGTGTTACTATTGCCTACTCTCCCACTTCATTCTCACTTCTGCCAGCGGGGATCCATGAGTGCACTCCGTGAACATGGTTGTGCTGCTCCTCAGCACCATTAACAACAGTGCGGAGCATGCCCATTACCTATATAGGTAGTATCCATCAGTGTCGGGGCCTCAACGCCGGCAGGCGACGACGTGGTCATCGGGTCGTGGAGCGAAAGGATGGGGACGGGGATGGGGCGTTGTGTGTGGCCGTCTTGGGCCAGAGTTACGGGGCTGTGTTATTCAGTGTGGGTCGTCGTTTGTTGATGGGCTCCTAGTGGCCAGTGTTTGTAGGCCGAAACTCAATTTTCGGTACCCGAAGGGTACTCGAGGGTGAGAAATAAAAACCCACACCCACACCCGCAATACATAGGGTGCGGGTCAAACACGCGGGTGAAGAATTCCACCAGCACCTGCAAACGTCGGATGCAAAACTTGACAGTACCCGAACCCGCGGGTGAGATTGCCATCCCTACTTCCCTACTACTACCCATAATGTTCCATCCCTCCTTTTGAGCGGCTTGCTCTCCAGCTGCTGCCGAGATGGTTGTTTGATTACATGACTACTACACAACTGAAATAAAAAATGACTCAAAATCAGACCTTTTACATCTCAGTCTAAGAATTTATTTGTACCCTATTCAATATCATTATTCAGGGAAGGTGCAACTACTTGGACTTGTCAAGGAGGCTGGGTGCAGGCGGAGGCCGCTAGTTGAGGCCGTCGTCCTCCGTGGTATGCGCAGTCAGTGCGATGATTAGAGTGTGAATTCCATAGCTGCTTTCTTCCTCATGGATGAGTTTTTGTTGCTCCATAACCATCGATTATGTGCATCTAACAGTCAATGAAGATAACATTGTAGGACAACTGTATTGTGCCCTCTTGTTCAAGAGCTTGTTTGTAAAATTCCACAGCCTCGGATCCATATATTGCTAATATGAATGTTGCTCCTAGTTGGATCAGCACTTTCATTTGGATAGTTTGTGGCACTATAGTGTCCTCAGCTAGCAAGAAATGCATCCCCAACAACTCCTGCCCCAACAGCAGTTGGCACGTCTTCGATATCCGCGATGGCCGCTTCCTCCTCTCTCAGGATGCAACCGATGGCACTACCTTCCTAGAGCTCCTGGCCTGCGACCCCTTGTACCGCCGGTATTAGCTTCTACTTGGCTGTGTGTTAACCACTTAAAAAAGATAAAAATTTCACATCCACTTAAAAGAGATAAAAATGTCTTCAACTAGCAAGAAATTCATCTCCAACAACTCCCACCCTAACAGCAGCTGGCGCGTCTGCGACATCCGCGATGGTCGCTTCCTCCTCTCTCGGGACCCTACCGATGGCTCCACCTTCCTAGAGCTCGTGGTCTGTGACCCCTTGTACCGCCGGTACGTCCAGACCCCTTATCCCGGAGATATAGTGCCCCGCACGTGAACCAACTTTGAAACTAAGTCCGGCAACTACACATTCTCCTTGCTACCGGTCTAGTGTATTCAACTAGCAAGATATTCATCTCAGCTGGTGGCTTGTCATCCTATGTCTTCTGTTCCAGAGATGTAAGATATTGTCTTCAGCTAGCATGACATTCATCCCATGCCACATTTGGCTATGTGTTAGCCATTGGGTTCCGCTAATATTAGCTTCTACTTGCAAGTGTGTTAGCCACTTAAAAGAGATAAGAATGTCACATCCACTTAAAAGAGATAAAAATGTCTTCAACTAGCAAGAAATTCATACCCAACTACTCCCGCCCTAATAGAAGCTGGCACGTCTGCGATATCCGTGATGGCTGCTTTGTCCTCTCTCGAGATGCTACCGATGGATCCACCTTCCTAGAGCTCGTGGTCTATGACCCCTTGCACCGCCGGTACGTCAAGACCCCCTATCATCGGAGATATAGTGCCTCGTACACCAACCAACTTTGAAATGAAATCCAGCAACTACACATTCTCCTTGCTGCCAGTCTAGTGTATTCAGCTAGCAAGATATTCATCCCAGCCAGTGGCTTGTCATCCCCTGTCTTCTGTTCCTGAGCTGCATGATATTGTCTTCAGCTAGCAAGATATTCATCCCATGCCATATATGGCTACGTGTTAGTCATTGGGTTCCACTAATATTAGCTTCTACTTGGCAGCGTGTTAGCCACTTAAAAGAGATAACAATGTAACAACCACTTAAAAGAGAGAAAAATGTCTTCAACTAGCAAGAAATTCATCTCAACAACTCCCGCCCTAACAACAGCTGGCGCGTCTGCGATATCCGCGATGGCCGCTTCCTACTCTCTCTGGACACCACCGATGGCTCCACCTTCCTAGAGCTTGCAGTTTGTGACCCCTTGTACCGCCGGTACGTCCAGACCCCCTGTCCCATAGATATAGTGCCCCGCACGCCAACCAACTTTGAAATGAAATCTGGCAACTATACATTCTCCTTGATTCCAGTCTAGTGTATTCAGCTAGCAAGAAATTCATCCCAGCCAGTGGCTTGTCATCCTCTGTCTTCTGTTCCTGATGTAAAAGCCCGTTTTTCGGAAGAACAAAAACGCAAAAATGCGAACTTAAATTTTTTGAAAATGGACTTGGAAATCCAAACTCACATGAACCATATGAGTTAACCAATGTTCACTTAAAATAGGGATTTGTTAAAACTTTACCTATAGAACATGGTTGATAATGTATTTGGAACTTAAGGTGTAATATCCTTAATTTCCAAGTATTCACATTTTCAATGAAAAATTAAAGGAGAAAAGAAAACAAAATAGAGGGAAAGAAAAAGGAATTATTCCAATCCTAAAATGGGACATCCAAAAATATTCAAATCTCATGCCGTAAATTTTTCTATGACCTTCTAATATTCCAAATAGACTCTCGGTAAAGTTTCAAAAGTTTTGAAGCACGTTTCCCATTTGTTGGACACGTACTGAGAGTTTAATCAACGTCGACTTCAAATTTAAACTTTGTGCTCAACCTTGTCCAAATCAACTCCAAATTTTTCCTGAGGTCCCTTATGGTTCAAAAAGGGTAACTTCAAAGTTTCAGGATTTTTGAACCTAATCTACTATTTATTTCCTTGAGTCAAGTATCACCACTTGAATTCAAATTCAAATCTGAGTTCAAATTCAACTTGCCCAGTTTTGAAATCTGATTGCACCATAAAATTCTCCACATTTTATTTAGTCACTGGGCCAAATTTGACTATTTTTGAAGCATGCTTGCTAGCCCTATTTGAATTTTGGAAAGAGGAGTTAGGGAGGTGGGTCCCACAGGTGGTCCCCACCAGTCAGGTCGGCACCTCCTCCCCTGCCTCCACGCGACTGCATGCAGCGCCATCGCGATTCCTCTCTGTCCTTATCAGCGCCCGACCCCGCTTCTTCTTCCCTCCTCCCACGACTGCTCATGGCACCGCAGCGCCACACCTCCGGCTTGCCCGCCCAGGGCGCCACTCCCGCTGGCCCGCGTGCATCGTCCCGGCTGCTCCACCTCCCGGCCTCATCGCCTCGGCTCCTCCCATCGGTCGCGCCCCACGCTGGCCACCGGCCGCGTGCGCTCCACCGTCCCCGCACCCGTGCACCGCCGCCATTCCGCCGCTCCGCCCCGCAGCTCGCCCCCACGGCCTCGTCTCCTGGCCCGCTCCCCGCATCGCGCCGCCCGGCCGAGCCGCCCCGTGCGCCGCACCTCCTCCACGCCGGCTCGCGCACCGCCACGCCTCTGCTCCGGCGCCCGAGCAGCACCAGCCACGTCGCGCCACTTCTTCGCCTCCCCGCCGGCTTGTCCGCGCATCCCGGCCACCGTCTCCCGCCGCCAGCGCCGCGCCTGCTCCAGGCCGAGCGCCCTGCTCACGCCCGCGCCCCAGCGCCCGTGCGACCACCGAGCACAGCCGCCCATGGCCCAAGTCGCCGCGAGCGCCTCAGCCGCGCCCGCGCCTTGTCCACGCCTCGGCCGCGCCAGCCGCGTCGAGCGTGCTCCCATGTCCGCGCGGCCGCGGTCGACTCTCCACTGCTCGTCGAGCTGTCGCCTCCCATTGCTGTCCTGATGCTTGCCATCCGATCCAACACACGCCCTGACCCGCGACATGCCGCACCTGTTCTTTGTCTGCGTGCGCTCGCCGCCCTCGGTATGTCGTCGCGACGTTCCACACCATGGCTGCACCCAACCAGAGAAGCGAGTGACCGGTGAGATGTATGAGATGCAAGAACACGTCGACGACACAACAACAACGACAATTGGTTCAAGGTTAGCTCTGAATTGTGCGAAGATTAATTGGGACAGTGCTGCAACCAAGATGTTCGATGAAATGTTCAAGTGGAAGGAACCAACTTTTATGATATGTAGAACTGGTCTGTGATGCAGGGGTAGAATGAGGTTGAAACAGACAAGCCCAAGTGCCAAGATACCCTTTGAATGGTGATGAAGCGACGGAAATCAAATACACACCCAAGATGTTCGGCGAAATGCCTACAAGGTGAGCCTTGCCCTAAAATGTCTTGCTTGACGTCATCGAGGTCCGTTCGTGGTGATCCCTAATGGTACTCATGTGTCGTCAAGTCATACATCCATGTTCCGCCTTGATATCATTCCTATAGGAGTCCCCAAGTCGACCTCCTTTGTCGTTTGTATCACGTTGGCTTGTCCGTGCATTCTAGTGATGCTCCACCATGAGCCGCATCGACGTCGTTGACCATATGACGTCGTCGTGACGCTCCGAGCCGTTATCGTGCCCTGGCATCGAGTTGAAGGATGCTTGTGATGTGTGTGGTGCTGAAACACCAGCACGACTCGTCGTACAATGGTCATTTAGCCAAATTAGGGTTTAGTCGAGGTGAGACTCGTCAAGTCCTAGGTGTAGCTAGGGTGCTCGATGAAATGCCTTCTAGGTCAAACCAAGTGGTTCGGTGATCACCGATGACTTGGAGTAGAGGTATGCAAGAACATTGCGACCAACAAGGAGAACTAGACCAAGAGGGACCTTGGATAAGAGTTCCTTGGTTGTGTCGAGGATGTTCCGTAGCCGATCATAGGATTGGTTAACTTGGTGTACCCCTTCTTCGACGGTAGGTTCGTCGAGTCGCTTATCAACAACCGAGTCGACATCACTAGCCTTAAGACTCACAAGGTGGTGTTCGGGATTCCGCTCACTCTATTGACGAGCCCGGGTCGATGTGGACCTGGCTAATCCGATCTTCCCGTGATGGCAAAGCATGACCGTCACGACAAGGTATCGCATCACGTTCGAGTTCCAGGAGTTCACCGAGCTCATCTGGACAATCTTGCAAAGGACAATGCAATAGTGTCACGTAAGCACTTGAACGATGCTCGAGAAGCTTGCCGTAGAAACTACTTTACCTAAATGTCATTTGAACGTTGTCTCGGTATTCACGTCAGGTTAACAAGGCTCATTATGATGTCTTAAGTCCAAAGAATGTTGACCTCACTTCACTTCCAAGTGTCGCTAGGGTTTCACCCTGGTTCATCCTTATCAAGACCCTGCGACCACACTTGTCACGTAATTAGGTTTACTCCTTAATGAGTTTGTGTAACTTCATTGGTCGACTTCTAAGTCACAACCTCTTGTTGCACAGTTCACTCATGCCTTAAGCTTTCAATGCTCCATATTGATCGCTTAGTCTTCCTTACATCACACAGTCCAGTAATAGTTCTTCACCATTCTACCTTATCACTCTTTGTGCGGCATAGCTCCAAGTGTCGAGTGCTAAATCGCGATGTGTCATTACATTGCACCTTTCAGTGCTTATCTCGACACTACTATGTCACCTTGAGTCATCCTTTGTTTATCCACACAACAGAGGCATGTCTGTTCCTCTTAGTCAATCTCGTCGTTCCTAAAGAGTACACAATCTTCTTAACTCTAGTATTTCCTTATATTACTTACTTATATGCATATCATGTCGATAGGAAACGTGATGGTAGGTGATCGACGAGGAGCTTCACTTGGAGGAGAAGGCCGATGTGTTTCCACTGAGGTTCCATGGCAGGTTCTCTGGAGGAAGATCAAGCCCTAACAATTGACAATTGTTCAGTCGCAAACTAAGGCAAGCCCCGGTTTGCATTTAAAAGCTTTACAGAGTTTTTACAGTCTTTATCACCTTATGCCATAAGTTTGATATGTGCATTACGTATAGGGTGATTGATACTCCACTTGCATGACCAAAAATCCCAGGGATTGGTTGGAACGAGTTACAGTTTGACCTGTAGTAACTGCTTTGCTAATGCATAGGAAATCCGGTAGAAGTCGAGTAGTTGGAATATACTCGCGAGAGATGTAGGATATATCTCACAGGATTGGTTAGATAAAAAATGGATTAATATAATGAAATTGAGACCGTACAGGGAATGGATAGGAAGCGGCGAGAAGTGAGTCTCGGTCGCATAGCCCTGCCTGTGTCGATTAAGGCCCGCTTCGTGTGCGGCCCCTTCGGACAAGCTTGACTTGTACTGGCAACATAATGGACATATGGAATCCAATAAACTGATGTAACTTGATAACTGGGGTGTCGATGGTGAGGCATGGAAGGCGCTGGACCGGTTCAACCCAGAATTCGCTCGTGAAGCGAGAAATGTTTGCATCGGGTTGGCGACAGATGGGTTCACGCCGTTCAGCACAAATGCTGCACCATACTCTCGTTGGCCCATCTTTGTCATTTTGTACAATCTTCCACCGACTTTTTGCATGAAGAATGAGTTTATGTTTCTTAGCCTCATTGTACCTGGGCCAGATCATCCTGGGTCACGTCTCAACGTGATGTTGAAACCGTTGATCGAAGAGTTGAAAATGTTGTGGACATGAGTCGAAGCGTACGACTGTTACAAGAAGCAGAATTTCAACCTCCGAGCTGCTTATTTGTGGTACGTTCATGATTTTCCAACATACGACATGTTTACTGGATGGAGCACTCATGGTCGGTTGACGTGTCCGATATGTGCCTCGGATACCGATTGCTTTCGACTTATCCATGGAGGCAAGATATCTTACTTCGATTGTGATAGACGTTGGCTGCCTCCGAATCACTTGTTTAGATAACAGAGGAATGTCTTCAGAAAGAACACCGCTGTCACTAAAGGACCACCGAAATGTCTTAACGGGTCAGAAATATCTGATATGTTGGATAAATTGGTGCCAGATGAAGGCCGTCCTAGATATTTCGAAGGTTGCGGAGACAAACACAATTGGACTCACGTATGTGGACTTTGGGAGCTATCGTATGAGAAGTCGTTAATTCTAAGGCACAACATTGGTGTTATGCATCAAAAGCGTAACATGGCCGAATGTATCATAAGCACATGCATGGACATGACAGGCAAAACAAAAGACAATTTAAAGGCTCGAAGGGACCTTGCCAAGCTTTGTAATCGTCAAACTCTTGAGTTCTCTGAAAATGGTGGTAAACCACGTGCTCCTTTCTATCTTCGACCTAAAGAAAAAAAAGAAGTTCTCAAATGGTTGCAAAGGTTGAAATTCCCAGATGGTTATGCAGCTAGTCTGAGACGAGCCGTGAATGTGAGACGAGCCATAAATGTGAAAACGGGAAAGCTCATTGGGTTGAAGAGTCATGATTATAACATAATCATGGAAATACTTCTGCCTGTTATGTTTCGAGGCTATTTTGACGATGCAGTGTGGAAGGTGTTAGCCGAGCTTAGCCACTTCTATAGGCAACTCTGTGCTAAAGAAATCACGCCAGAGATGATTACTAAATTGGAAAAGGTGATTCCAGTACTTTTGTGTAAGATGGAAAAAAATTTTCCTCCAGGATTTTTCATTCCAATGCAACATCTCTTAATTGGAAAAAGTCCACTTTACTTCCCTGTACTATTAATGAAGTCCAGATTACACCTTATACTTTTATTTGGTCTATTTTACACCCACTTTTTTCTAACTGAGGTTACTTTACACCCTTAATCGGTTTTATAATCCCGAATGCCTAATGTCGACGGGATTTAATCAGGGATTGTTATGACATGGCATAAAAAGCCACATAAGCCGCCACGTGGAACATCTAGTCACCAAATAATCTGTTAGAGGAACGAACATAGGGAGAAGAAGCCGGAGAGCGCCGGACGACCGCGGCATCGCCATTGGCGACCAGATGGATCGAAGAAGCTCGATCTTCCTCTCTGGCACAACACTTTTGTTTTCTCAATAAGTAAGCAACGATGTCATGTCATGGCAAAAGTAGATCATTTTGATGGATGAGGCATTGGTTAACCATAAATTGAGGATTACCTTGAGAAAATCCATTATTGCCAGTACGACAGAGAACCTATTGGACAAAAGAATCATAGCTGTACTGTACTGTACTGGTGACGTGAGTGACTGGTGGAATGGGACAGCAGGAACGGCCCCCCATGCCATGGCCATGCTACTATCCCATCGAAACGGCTAGCGGTCGCCAGCGGCTGCCCCGCGGCGCGATCCTCGGCGCGGGGAAGGAGACGATGCGGCTGATGTTCCTTTTTCTATCTGATTATTTGATGAATAGATGCTCCACGTGGCGGCTTATGTGGCTCTTTATGCCACGTCATAACAATTCTTGGTTAAATCCCGTCCACGCCAGCCATCCGGGATTATAAAACCGATTAAGGGTGTAAAGTGCCCTGGATTAGAAAAAGTGGGTGTAAAATAGACCAAATAAAAGTTTAAGGTGTAATATGGACTTCATTGATAGTACAGGGAAGTAAAGTGGACTTTTCCCCTCTTAATTCATCTTCCATTTGAAGCGAAAGTGGGCGGTCCCGTGCAATATAGGTAGATGTATCATATTGAAAGATCACTTAGATATCTGAAACCAATGGTTGGTAACAGGGCAAGGGTTGAAGGTTGCATCGTTGAAGCTTTTACTCTTAAGGAAGTAGGATACTTCTCAAGTGTTTACTTTGCAGAGGAGCACAATGTTAATACTTCGGTAATGCGGTACAATATGGATGATCAACCTCCTTGTAGCGATCTCTCCATTTTTGCAACAAGAGGCACTACTATTGGTAGTTACACTTCCTACGATGTTAGCGAAAAAGAAAGGCGTGCTGCTTTATTCTACATGTACGCTAATATGGAAGAAATAAATGAATATTTCAAGTAAGTGTTTCTCCTATACTTATGCATTTCACCATCTTTTCTGACACATGTATTCTAAAAGGTTCTCTTTTTCGTGTAGTATGTTCGACAAGCAAAATTGGAGACATAGACATCAACCCATGAGCAAGCAAATAGAACAGATTTGACGGGAAGGAATAAACGGGGGATCTAATTTTCTCTCCTGGTTTCGAGATCATGTAACGTTTTCTCGATAACTAATCAATGTTAACAACATTTCTTATAACTTAAGAATGCTTACGTTTTCTAATAACTCCATATCTTGGACAGTGCCAAAAAGATGCCAACGTCCATGAAGATTTGCGACAACTATCCCGTGGAGTGGTTAATGTTAGAAGCTATGGTCGATATGACGTCAACGGCTTTTGATTCCGTACAACTCAATTTGAATCTCTTCGTCCTCTCGCGGCAACATGTAATACCGGAGTTGTGATGAGGGAAATCAATTCGCAAGATCATGAAACGCAGTACTACGGGATTATTAAAAAAATCCTTGAATTCACTTTTGTCACAAACAAGCCGATTCGAGCGGTATTCTTTGACTGCAAATGGTTAACTGCGTTGATGAAAAATGAAATATATGTAGGTTAGTATTTCCTGGTTACAGGGTAACATCGAGGCGTACTTAGCTCTCTGTCGGTACTGGGCTAGCGACGCTTTCATCAATAAGTCCACAAAGGCTAGACAGTGCCGCATGGGGTCCGAGGGCAAGCACAACTATGGCGGCGACAGCTACTTGCGTTTGGCTAAATGCATGGTAAGTACCTTTTCAATTTATTTATGTGTTCCTAATATATTATTTATCTCACTAACACGGCTATACAAGAGTGAGAGATGGGTCAGGAGCCGACCCCGACCCAGGTTTGGAAGAGAGGTCACAAGGGAAGTGACCCTTCTCACCCAGGGCAGTGTAGTCAGGTCGCAGCTGACCCGACTGGTAAGTTTTCGAAATTCATCAATTTCGTTATAACTAATACCATTATTGACATGCTTACAATATTTATTTGTTTTGTAGGCAAAGTACGCGCAGGAGGTCGCGAAGATCCATGGTGCAGATTATGATTGGGAAAGCGCGCCGATGGACCCCCAAGCCGCGTACACAAGCGGAGGCGGGAAGGCCCAAGGACGGTGAGTTATTCATGTGTTTCATTTCTTTTTCAATTAATCTTCTTCTACTTAGTGTTTTCATTCTTTTGTAGGTTTGCCATTTTTGATGGAGTTGTCGACTCGAGGTCAATGCATCCTTTGAGAGGCGCTTCATCGTCGCAGGCTTCGTCCGTTGGGACCAGTGGTCGTCTCTCGCAGACCCAACTGGAGCTCCAGGCCATGAGGGAGACGCTGATGCAAACCCAGGCAAAGCTGGAGAGGACAAGAGCAGAGGCAATGGAGGAGCAGCAAAGGACGGCTTTAATGATGGCCCAGCTGCAAGCAGCAGTGGCGGTAAGTAATTTAAAGTACTGTAGTTAAATTTCATAGCACTTCAATAACATATATCTTCTAATATTTTGCAATGGCAGACTCTTGCTCGACACAGCGGTCAGGATATCTAGATTCCTACGCTTCTGCCGCAGCATACACCGGAGCAGGTGATAAACTCTCTCTTTAATATTGTAGTATCCATTTTAGTATTATACATAGAGAGATAAGGAGGTAGAACATAGAGGTAGATCTTGATGACTTGTCAGATATTGATTCCTATAGTGGTGAGAAAGTTAGTGTAATCAAGCTTTAGTAGTTTTTGACCATGGCAAAAATGATTAGTATATAGTTAATAAGTTGTCAGTGGTTCCAGTTAACAAAGGTCTAGTGGTTCATAAGCTTGACCTGTTACCTAAAGTCTCCAACTCTGATACATGCTAGTTTGCTATTTATATATGCAACATTACTTCATTTGAAACTACAGCATGCTTCCTTCTTTTGTCACTGATGTTCTTGGACTCTGATGTTATCACTGAGTTGACATTGATGCTTACTAGTGATTATGTTTCTTTTGCAGGGTTCGGGAACGCGCTGAGAAGATCCCGGAGGCAGTGGAGTGACTGGCGTGTAGCCCGGTGGATGTTTTGTTGATGTTTTGGAACTTAATTTGCAACTGTTTTGCATTCTGTATATCTATTCTGTGTTCTCGCCATCGAGCGAGGTAGTCAGTTTCTGTTTTTTAAAATAAATTCGAAAACATAACTTACGTCGGCTATGGCCGTGCCGACGTAAGTTAGCCCAGTTTAACTTACGTCGGTGTGTCCTGACCGACGTAAGTTAAATAACTTAACTTACGTCGGTTTGGTTCAACCAACATAAGTTACACCACATAACTTACGTCGGCCCGCAGTGGCCGATGTAAGTACTCCGGCCCAGCCCGCGGCCCATCCCGGTATGTAACTTACGTTGGCTTCCACAGACTGATGAAATTAAGGTAACTTACGTCAGCGGCCGACGTGAGTTACCTTAACTACGTACAAACCGCTACGTCGGCCGGCCACCGACGTAATTAAGTGAAAATCGATGTAATTAAGTAACTTACGTCGGTTAAGGTCTTAATTATGTTGGCCGTGACCGACGTAATTGATCGATATTCCTGTAGTGTCTATGTTGGATGTATTTCAAACTTTTATACTTGCATTTCATCTGAAAGTTAGTGGGGCATATGATTTAGGGCAAATGCATGTATATACCATGCCGGCTCTGTTGGTTGGTTGCTGTCCACGCTGCACAGCCCGCCAACTTTCCGATAGCGTCTCATGCACGTAATAGTTTAGCGTTATGCATGGAATATGGATTCAGGATATATGGTGAGCTCTGGAGGTGACCCCGCTTTACTTGGAAGCTTGTGACAACTGCAACGGTATGTGATGGGTTATTAAACGTCCAGTGTACTTATGGAAGGTGGTATACCCGGTTCCAATTGTCTCTGTCCAAAGACAAACTAATAATATCAACTTACACTAGGAAACAATAGGTTACATTAGGGTTGGATGCTCTTGTATGCCAGCCTTGCAAGGTTCATTTTAGTTGTGCTACTACGTTCTTGCGAAGTGGTGAGTTGGTCATGAGCTTTTGTAGGTCAAGACTGGATGATTGATTTTTAGCAAAGCACTATATGGTATCTACAGTAGGTAGCGTATGAATTGTATAAGTAATCAAGCTATGTGGTTTGGTTGATCGAGTATAGGGGTCTAGACTGGAAAGTTTTATACCCTGTAGCTGGAAATTAGTTGGATGGTGAAAGTGCATCTAGGACTCCCTTGTGGGTTTTGGATGATTTATGACAAGCAATTGGGATCCTAATCCTTTTGTTGAGATGAATGCAGGCAAATAATGAAAAATGAGCAAAATGCCAAAAAGAAGGGAAATGAGAAGCAAAGTGAATTTGAGCTCAAGGAGAAGAAAATAGTAGATTATTATGTATGGAGTGTGTTAAGGAAACACACCCAAGAGCTCAATCACTTTCAAGCACACACACACAATGCACAAAGTTATACAGGACCGAACTAGTCCGATATCAGCCGGACTAGTCCGATATCACTTTCTGCACTAGATCGGACAAGTCCGATATCCACCGGACTAGTCCGATATCTTTCTGATCCACTTCGGACTAGTCCTCCCCAATGCGGACTAGTCCTCAACACAATGCACAAGTCACACAAAATCGGACAAGTCCGGTATCCACCGGACTAGTCCGATATCTTTCTGATCCACTTCGGACTAGTCCTCCCCAATGCAGACTAGTCCTCAACACAATGCACAAGTCACACAAAATCGGACAAGTCCGTTGTGATCCGGACTAGTCCATTATTCTTTCTAATCCACTTCGGACAAGTCCGGTATCTACACGGACTAGTCCGATATACACACTGATCTAAATCGGACAAGTCCTCCAAGTGCGGACTTGTCATCCTAAACACTTAGGGTTTCATATGTCCGGACAAGTCCGATGGCAATCGGACTAGTCTGAAGATTTCCAGTAGTGAAATCGGACAAGTCCGTTTTCAACCGGACTAGTCCGATATTCCTGGACACTTAGGGTTTGCTACACACAGCACACCGGACTAGTCCGGTGACCACCACGGACTAGTCCGATCTTTCTGAACCCTAACGGTCACTTTTAGAAACCCCATATAAATAGAGGTGCACGGCCCACTTTTACAATCTCTCGAACCCTAGCGCCGTCACACCTCCCAAGAGACTCAAAAACCACCTCTCTCCACGAAATTAAGTGCAAAATCGATCAATCTATTGAAGATCACTTCTAGATCATTGGAGAGACACTTGGCACACATCATTGAGCTCTTGGTTTGATTCTCTAACACACTCTTGCATTTCAATATGTAATTTTCGAGTGTGTTATTGGTGGCTTTGTAAGTTGTAATCAAGGGAGCTCTCAACGTGTGAGAACGCCCCTTCAACTTGGTTATTTACCCTTTGTGATTAGTGGAAGAGGATTGGCCTTCGTGGCGATCTGACGAGGGAAGGATTGGAGAAGACCCAGTCCTTTTGTGGGCTCCTCAACGTGGACGTAGGTTGCCTTCATGGTAGCCGAACCACGGGATAAATCGTGTGTCTTGTCCTTTTGCGTTCTTCATCTTAATTGATCAACTTAATCTAGGTTTTGATTCACTTTGTTCAATTTGAGTTAAATTGTTGAACAAGAGCCTTAATTGTAATAGAATTTGACATACAACTATTAAACTGTCATTCAAGTTTATATTTCCGCTGCAAACATTAACGAATCAATCAAATTGACTGAACTTGATCAACTTAGCCCGTGAAAACCGGACTAGTCCGCACTTTACCGGACTAGTCCGATATCTCTGGTATTGACTTTGTTGTTGAGTGTTACAGGAACCGAGAAAATTAAAAAAGGCCTATTCACCCCCGCTCTAGGCCTACATTCATTGATATCAGAGCAGGTTCTTCAAGAAAGAGTGCAACCACTCGAAGAGATCATGTCGGACATGAAGGAAGTTCAGAAAATCAACAACCAGGAAGAAGTGAACAACGACAAGAACCAAAAGCTGGAAAAGTATCTCGAAGCAATTCAAGACTTCGATGATGATGACGAGGAGACGCTGGAGCTGAAAGCACTCCTCAGAAAGAAAGCACTTTCCAAAGGGAAAGCTAAAGTTGAAGAAAAGAAGAAGGGGAGTAGTCACACCGACTACTCCCGATATCCTTTTAACTATGATCGTTTAAATTCAAACAACAGCCATTACCTATCTATTCCTCTTGGAAAAGCCCCACACTTCGATGGGAGTGATTACTCCATGTGGAGGCAAAATATGAAGATGCACTTGATTTCCCTTAACCCAAGTTTATGGCATATTGTGTGCACAGGAATAGACATCCCAGATGACGACGAAGAGCTCACCCCAAATCAAGAGCAAGCCATCCACAGAAACGCTCAAGCCGCAGCCGTAATCATCTCCTCTCTAAGTCGAGATGAATTCACAAAGGTGGACGGACTGGAGATTGCCAAGGAAATATGGGACACACTACAAACAGCCCATGAAGGTGACCGGCATGTGCGGGAGGCGAAAATTGAAATGATCGAAGGCGAACTAGGAAGGTTCGCAATTGAGGAAGACGAGTCTCCCCAGGACATGTACAACCGATTGAAGACACTTGTAAACAAGGTTCGATCATATGGGAGCAAGAAGTGGAATGACCACGAGGTTGTAAAGCTCATCCTTAGAGCCTTTATGCCTCGCAATGTCATACTATGCTCTATGATCAGAGAAAGTCCCAGGTACAAGAGGATGACTCCAAATGAATTGCTTGGCAGAATCATCAACTTTGAAATGATGGAGAAACAAGCCAAGCACGTCAAAGAAATAGCCGACCTCACATCGGCCATGAAGAAGGAAGTTGCCTTAAAGTCCACACTCAAGCCTCTATCCAAAGAAGCAAGAGAAACACAGCTTGAGGAGGACAGCGATGATGAAAGCAGTGAGGTGGACGAAGAGGATATGATTTTGTTCATGAAAAAGTTCAAAAGAATAATGAAGAAAAGACAAGGAACAAAATCAAGTGAAGGCAAGTACAAGGAGAGGACAAAGCCGAAGATGAGGCGGGTGTGCTATAATTGTGGTGAGTATAACCACTTTATAGTCGATTGCCCGTATGAGGACAACAAGAAGAAGAATAAAGAAGCCAAGCCTCAACCGAAGAAATTCTTCAAGAAGAAGAAACAAGCTGAACAAGCACACATTGGAAAGGAGTGGGACTCAAATGATGAGTCCTCATCATCCGATGAAGAATAGATGGCTAGCATAGCCATTGAAAGCACGTCCAAGAAACCCACACTCTTCCCCACGCTCGGCACAAAGAAGGGACATGGCACTTGCCTCATGGCAAAGGAAGGTAAACGCAAGGTAAACATCAAAACTCCTTCCATGCATTCCTACTCAAGTAATGATGAACTAGATAGTGATGATGAAGATATGTTAATTGGATTAGATAGAAAAACTGCTGCTAAAATGAAATTTTTACTTGACCAACTTGTTGAGAAGGAATGGCTAATTGATCGTCAAGAGGACATGATTATCTCCCAAAAGGAGAAGTATGTCGAACTTGACAATCTTCTAGTTCTTGAAAAGGAGAAAAACAGCTCACTAGAGCTTGAGCTAGCTTCAAGCAAGAAAACTTGCTTGGAGTTAACCAACTCAAACGTTGCAATCAAGGATCAACTTGATGACCTGATCAAGGTTAACAAGATCCTTGAAGTGCAAGCTGAGTCACTCAAGCTAAGTGAATCTTCCTCCTCTTCAAGTCTACCTTCTCAACCCACTTCAACTAATCTTGTTCATATGTGCAAATGTGGTAAAATCAACACCAGTTTGAAGGAAAAGTCTACCTCCACAAAGGATAAAAATCCTACCCAATGTGGAATATTTGACAAGGAGAGGATCAACTATGCACGTAGTGCATACTTGGTCCAAAGACCTCCAAATGTCAAGTATGGCATTGGTTACTCTTATGATGGAAAGCAAAATGCTGGAAGTCATAAGAATAACAAGGGAAGGATTACCTTTGTGAAGGGAGGACCCTCACAACCTGGTAACTCGAAAATTAAGAACCTGAACTCTCATGAACACCGGACTAGTCCGGTTGTGGTCCGGACAAGTCCGGTCATCCGGACAAGTCCGGTCACACAGACTAGTCCCATCCATAAACAACAACAACTTTTGTTCAAAACCTTTGATGCCTCTTATGTATTAATGAGAAACAATCTTGGTAAAGTTTATGCTTATTATGCTGGGCCACGCCATGGGAACACAAAATCCCATGTGTGGGTGCCCAAATGTATTGTAACTAACCTCCAAGGACCCAAGCAAGCTTGGGTACCTAAAACCAAGGCATAATTTGTTTCTGCAGGCCTATTCCTCCGGTGGATCCAAATGGGTGCTAGACAGTGGATGCACCAACCACATGACTGGAGAAAGGAGGATGTTCGTGGAATATGAAGAAAACGAGGACCCAAACAAAGGCATCTACTTCGGAGATAACAGTCAAGGAAGGGTGCTCGGTACCGGTAAAATAGCAATATCCTCTGAACACACTCTTTCTCATGTTTTACATGTTGAATCTTAGATTATAACCTGCTGTCCATATATCAATTATGTGACAAAGGTTATAATTGCTTGTTCACTAACGAGGGTGTGACCGTCTCAAGGAGGAGTGATGGTTCCGTTGCATTCAAGGGTATGTTGAAGGGAAAGCTTTACCTTGTTGACTTCAACAAGGATAAAGCCGAACTCGACACATGCTTGATTGCAAAAACCAACATGGGTTGGCTGTGGCATAGATGTCTAGCACATGTTGGTATGAGGAATCTTCAAAAACTCCTCAAGGGCGATCACATCCGAGGTTTGAAAGATGTTGTTTTTGAGAAAGACAGGCCTTGTAGCGCGTGCCAAGCCGGGAAGCAAGTTGGCGCACATCATCCCGCAAAGAACATCATGACTACGACCAGACCGCTCGAACTACTTCATATGGACTTGTTTGGTCCAATTGCTTACATAAGCATCGGCGGTAATAAATACGGTTTAGTCATTATTGATGATTTTTCCCGCTTCACTTGGGTGTTCTTTTTGCATGACAAGTCAGAAACACAAGGGACACTCAAGAAATTCTTCAAGCGAGCGCAAAACGAGTTCTCACTATCGATCAAGAGTATTCGGAGCGACAACGGCACGGAGTTCAAGAACATACAAGTGGAGGAGTACCTTGATGAGGAGGGAATCAAGCACGAATTTTCAGCACCATACTCTCCACAACAAAACGGAGTTGCCGAAAGGAAGAACCGAACGCTCATAGAGATGGCAAGAACAATGCTCGATGAATACAAGACTTCAGATCGATTTTGGGCGGAAGCAATTAACACCGCTTGCCACGCCGCAAATCGACTCTACCTTCATCGACTACTCAAGAAGACTCCTTATGAGCTACTCACCGGTAACAAACCAAACATTTCATATTTTCAAGTTTTCGGCTCTCCATGTTATATCTTGAACAAGAAGCCCAGGACTTCAAAGTTCGCTTCGAAGTCCGATGAAGGTTTCTTGCTTGGTTATGATTCGAACACTTATGCCTATCGTGTTTTCAACAAGGCCTCCGAACTTGTTGAAGTGGCACGTGACGTAGTGTTCGATGAAACTAATGGCTCCCAAAAGGAGCAAGTTGATCAATGTGAATTAGGTAAAGAAGAAGCTCCTTATCAAGCATTCAAGAGAATGGCTCTAGGCGAAGTTCCACCACAAGAGTCATCATCACAAATACAAGAGGAAAGTGAACCACAAGAAGATGATCAACAAATCAGCGAGGGCAACCACTCAGGGGGAGAAGAAAATGATCACCAACACACAACTCTCCAAGTGCCACACCCAAGAGTACACCAATGCATTCAAAGGGATCACCCAATCGACAACATCATCGGTGACATCCAAAAGGGAGTAACCACTAGATCTCGTATAGCTAATTTTTATGAGCATTACTCGTGTGTCTCCTTTTTGGAACCATGCAGGACTGAGGATGCATTGAAGGATCCGGACTGGGTGGTGGCAATGCAAGAAGAGTTGAACAACTTCAAGAGAAATGAGGTTTGAGAACTTGTGGCAAGACCCAATGCAAATATAGTGGGCACCAAGTGGGTCTTCCGCAACAAGCAAGACGAACACGGAGTGGTGACAAGAAACAAGGCACGACTTGTGGCCAAAGGTTACTCACAAGTCGAAGGTTTGGATTTCGATGAGACTTTTGCTCCAGTAGCTAGGCTTGAATCAATTAGAATATTACTTGCATATGCTACTCACCATGATTTCAAGCTGTATCAAATGGACGTGAAAAGCGCCTTCCTCAACGGACTGATCAAGGAAGAGGTGTACGTGGAGCAACCACCCGGGTTTGAAGACGAAGAGTTCCCCGACCATGTATATAAACTGCATAAGGCTCTCTATGGCCTCAAACAAGCTCCTAGAGCTTGGTATGAGTGTCTTAGAGATTTCTTAATTGATAATGGTTTTCAAATTGGCAAAGTAGATTATACATTATTCACAAAGAATCTAGATAATGATCTTTTTATTTGCCAAATCTATGTTGATGATATAATTTTTGGGTCAACTAACCAATCTTTCTGTGAAGAATTTAGTAGAATTATGATAGACAGGTTTGAAATGTCAATGATGGGAGAATTGAAGTACTTCTTGGGATTCCAAGTGCGGCAACAAAGGGAAGGAACATTCATAAGCCAAACCAAGTACACGCAGGACATACTCAAGAAGTTTGGCATGGACAAGGCAAAGCCCATAAAGACTCCCATGGCTACGAATGGCCACTTGGATCTCAATGAAGATGGATCGAGCGTCGACCAAAAGGTATATCGCTCCATGATTGGATCTTTACTCTACTTATGTGCATCTAGGCCAGATATTATGTTGAGTGTATGTTTGTGTGCAAGATTTCAAGCCAACCCTAAGGAATGTCACTTGACAGCCGTAAAAAGAATCTTGAGATATTTAGTTCATACACCCAACCTTGGTCTTTGGTACCCAAAAGGCTCCAAATTCAATCTCATTGGTTACTCCGATGCAGATTATGCCGGGTGCAAAGTTGATAGAAAAAGCACCTCTGACACATGCTAATTCCTAGGAAGATCTTTGGTTTCTTGGTCATCTAAGAAACAAAATTCCATTGCGTTATCCACAGCCGAAGCGGAGTATGTTGCAGCCGGGAGTTGTTGTGCACAACTCCTTTGGATGCGACAAACTCTAAGGGATTACGCTTACAATATGAACCGTATTCCTCTCCTTTGTGATAATGAGAGTGCCATTAAAATAGCCCACAATCCAGTTGAGCACTCTAGGACTAAACACATAGACATAAGACATCATTTCTTGAGAGACCATTCCATGAAAGGAGACATAACCATCTCACATGTCAACACCCAAAAACAATTGGCCGACATATTCACCAAGCCACTTGATGAAAATCGTTTTTGCGAACTTCGAAATGAGCTAAATATTCTTGATTCTCGGAGTGTGGCTTGAAAAGTTGCATACCTGTACGATTGCTTCAAAAATGTTGATTGAATTGTGAAAATCATCCCTCTCCATTTTTCTCTTGAAAAACTATGTCAATTATTAGATCTTGATGAATTTTGATCATTGTATGATTGTTGTATGCTTACTGGTCAAATTCATCAAGATTACTTGAATTGTTCTGCCTCTCTATTCTCTATTACTGAACCTTCAAATATATATGAATGGGCTATGCAATTCTTTCCTGGTGACCACGGACTAGTCCGTGGTTACCCGGACTAGTCCGCCCATGCAGACTAGTCCGCAGAGTGCCGGTTAGGCCGGACTAGTCCGATAAGCCACGGACTAGTCCGATATAGGTCTCTGGATGACTTCGGACTAGTCCGGTCATGTCCGGACTTGTCCGATTTTTCGTGTCCATAACCCTAGCCGCCACCAAACCCTAATCTCCTCACCCTCACATTCGCTCTAGGCTTCCTCTCTCTTGCGCTCGAGCTCCCAAGGCGATCTTTTGCATCCTCCATCGAAAAGCCACTCATTTGGGCGGAGATCAAGCTTGAAGACTTGGGGATTGAAGCTAGCGGACTAGTCCGGCCTCCAACCCCCAAAACTTCGAGCCTCCATCGATTTCTTCGGTAAAAATCTTCAAAATCCTAGAAATCGTGTTTTTCTCAATTGTTGATCGTTTGGCCTAGCACCCTTCACTAGTTACATGTTTAGTTGATGTACTACGTGTATGCTAGACTAGATTTGCATTAGGGATTGTATCCTGTCCAATCTGTTAGGTTTTTGAGGATGAACACCGGACTAGTCCGTGCCTGAGCACCGGACAAGTCCGATGTTTCTGAACCTGAAACCTAATTCCTTAATTCCTTAATGCCATCCATTGCTATCTTGTCTTACTTATGCCTTGTATAACTTGTCATTATTCTTGCTCAATCATTCTCAGATCATGTCGAGCTCCGACAACGAGATCTCCGACTTTGAGGCCGAGTTGGACCACGAGGTGGCACCTCGGTCCTCGGCGGGTCTTGGCAAGAAACGCCAAGAAAGACCTTCCGAGCCTGCTACCTCCCCTCCCCAGGTTCGGAGGAAGGTCTGTGTCAAGAAGCCCGCCTCGAAGGCTGCTACGTCTTCAAGTGGCCTTCGTCAAGCAAAGGGAAAGGGCAAGGGAGTCGCAACGGGGCCAGTTGGGCCCTTGAAGCTTCATGCTCCCAGAGAAGGGGTCCGGGACCCCAATGAAGAGAAATTCAATGGGAAAGGCAGCGATGTTGCAGCCAAGCTAAGGAGCATTGATTGCTATGGAAGGCCAAAGCAGGCAGCTGATGGAAGGTTTTGGTCAAACTTCCATGTAGATTTCTACAGGCTGGTTTACCTGCCGATGAAGACTCCGGTGGTGCGCAGTCAGTGGATTGACTGGGCCCACCTAGAGAAGAAGAAGTGCTCAACTTTTGATGAGGTCATTGCTGCAGCAGAAAGGCATGGTCTGAAGGATCTGTTTGCCTTCAGACACAATTGGAATGATGAAGTGATTGCACAATTCTATTCAACGTGCCACTTCTCGAGTGAAGATGAAGAGAGTGTGACTTGGATGACCCATGGATCCAAGTACTCCATCACTCAGGAGGATTTTGCAAGCTTGCTCCATTTAGACTCTGCTGGACATGACCACCTGATCATCCACAACATAGGGGTCATTGAGAGGGACAGAATGAAGTTCTTGTATGAGCCCAACTCTAAGTATGTTCCTCCCTCCACAAAGAACATGAAGCCCTTCCTTGTGGTTCTGAACAGAGTTCTCCAGAAGACCATTGCCCCCAATGATGGGGATGCAGGGAGTGTACAGGGCTACCTCTGGACTCTAAGGAGGGTCATAAGCAAGAAGAGACAATTTGATGTTGCAGATTACGTATGGAACGACATGGTCAACATCTCAAGCACCCCCAACCGGTCCTGTGGCTATGCTCCCTACTTGATGTTCATGATTGAGAAGGTCACAGGAATAGAATTCGTGAAGGATGTAGAGCACACTCCCCTGAGGCCTCAGAAGCCTCAACCTGTGAGTGTCCAGGCTGCTCCCTCGCCGGCCTCAATTCCTGAGGCACCGGCAAGAGAAAGAGATGCTGCTAGGGATCCTCCCCCCTCCAGGGAAGCCCCTCGGAGAGGATCCGCCAGTGGGATCCTCAAATACTTGTCCGTGATATTCTCCTCCTGCAAGAAGACTGAAGTAAAGCTTCATAAACTCAATCAGAAGAGGAAGGAGGATATGAGATATATCAAAGCCAATATGAAGCAACTGAGTGAAAAGCTGGAGATCAACCCCATTGGATCTCCAGTAATTTCTGAAGATTCTAATCTTGACATCTCCGAGCTCGGGCCCTTGTCCCCCTCTGAGCTTGCCTATTTTGGCATTGGGGGCTCGAGCAGCTCCGCTCCTCCTCCTCCCTCTCCTCCTCGTCAAGCGGAGAGCGAAGAAGACGAAGAAGATGACGAGAGGACAAACAGCAAAGAGTGAAGAACCTAGGACCTTCCTCTCTCTCTTTTTGGTGTCTTGATGCCAAAGGGGGAGAGATTGAGAGGGAGTCAAGCCTTAGCTTTAGCTGTAATAGGATGCGAGGAGAATGCGAGGAGAGAGCCTTCTCTGTACTTTTATTTGTGATTGTAATAGTTTAACACTGTTTTCATATTAAGTTTGGTCTTGTGATGAATTGCTCAATTTATTTGCGAGTATGTGATGAAAACTGCATTTTTGCTCCTGGAATGTCATATGCACTTGGTATCGGTTGATTAATCTAAATTCTGTCATTCTCAATGTATTCATGCACTTAGTATGCATCCCACCATAAAGAATGCACATATGGATAATTCTCTTGTTGCTTGATGTATTTTTGAGTCATATGTGCATACTTTATTAAAATCTCATTATTTGCCTTATTTTGTGAAATCTCAATTCGTTGTCATCAATCACCAAAAGGGGGAGATTGAAAGTGCATCTAGGACTCCCTTGTGGGTTTTGGATGATTTATGACAAGCAATTGGGATCCTAATCCTTTTGTTGAGATGAATGCAGGCAAATAATGAAAAATGAGCAAAATGCCAAAAAGAAGGGAAATGAGAAGCAAAGTGAATTTGAGCTCAAGGAGAAGAAAATAGTAGATTATTATGTATGGAGTGTGTTAAGGAAACACACCCAAGAGCTCAATCACTTTCAAGCACACACACACAATGCACAAAGTTATACAGGACCGGACTAGTCCGATATCAGCCGGACTAGTCCGATATCACATTCTGCACTAGATCGGACAAGTCCGGTATCCACCGGACTAGTCCGATATCTTTCTGATCCACTTCGGACTAGTCCTCCCCAATGCGGACTATTCGTCAACACGATGCACAAGTCACACAAAATCGGACAAGTCCGGTATCCACCGGACTAGTCCGATATCTTTCTGATCCACTTCGGACTAGTCCTCCCCAATGCAGACTAGTCCTCAATACAATGCACAAGTCACACAAAATCGGACAAGTCCGTTGTGATCCGAACTAGTCCGATATTCTTTCTGATCCACTTCGGACAAGTCCGGTGTCTACACGGACTAGTCCGATATACACACTGATCTAAATCGGACAAGTCCTCCAAGTGCGGACTTGTCATCCTAAACACTTAGGGTTTCATATGTCCGGACAAGTCCAATGGCAATCGGACTAGTCCGAAGATTTCCAGTAGTGAAATCGGACAAGTCCGTTTTCAACCGGACTAGTCCGATATTCCTGGACACTTAGGGTTTGCTACACACAGCACACCGGACTAGTCCGGTGACCACCACGGACTAGTCTGATCTTTCTGAACCCTAACGGTCACTTTTAGAAACCCCATATAAATAGAGGTGCACGGCCCACTTTTACAATCTCTCGAACCCTAGCGCCGTCACACCTCCCAAGAGACTCAAAAACCACCTCTCTCCACGAAATTAAGTGCAAAATCGATCAATCTATTGAAGATCACTTCTAGATCATTGGAGAGACACTTGGCACACATCATTGAGCTCTTGGTTTGATTCTCTAACACACTCTTGCGTTTCAATTTGTAATTTTCGAGTGTGTTATTGGTGGCTTTGTAAGTTGTAATCAAGGGAGCTCTCAACGTGTGAGAACGCCCCTTCAACTTGGTTATTTACCCTTTGTGATTAGTGGAAGAGGATTGGCCTTCGTGGCGATCCGACGAGGGAAGGGTTGGAGAAGACCCGGTCCTTTTGTGGGCTCCTCAACGTGGACGTAGGTTGCCTTCGTGGTAGCCGAACCACGGGATAAATCGTGTGTCTTGTCCTTTTGCGTTCTTCATCTTAATTGATCAACTTAATCTAAGTTTTGATTCACTTTGTTCAATT
This sequence comes from Tuctoria greenei, assembly GCA_036927565.1. Taxonomy (NCBI): domain Eukaryota; kingdom Viridiplantae; phylum Streptophyta; class Magnoliopsida; order Poales; family Poaceae; genus Tuctoria; species Tuctoria greenei. Next base: position 180,749,680 of record JAYESD010000008.1, on the reverse strand, counting down.
TGAGTTAAATTGTTGAACAAGAGCCTTAATTGTAATAGAATTTGACATACAACTATTAAACTGTCATTCAAGTTTATATTTCCGCTGCAAACATTAACGAATCAATCAAATTGACTAAACTTGATCAACTTAGCCCGTGAAAACCGGACTAGTCCGCACTTTACCGGACTAGTCCGATATCTATGGTATTGACTTTGTTGTTGAGTGTTACAGGAACCGAGAAAATTAAAAAAGGCCTATTCACTCCCCCTCTAGGCCTACATTCAGATGGACGATCTAGGATAAATGTACCCTGCTCACGTGCATAGATCGCCACCGATGATTGGTTGCTATGCACGCTGCTAATGCAGCAGCGAGCCATTTCTGGTACAACGGAGCAGCCTAGGGAATGGGTTTGATTCGCCAACTTTCGAGTAACAGCTCGATCACAATGATTGGCCAGATTTATGCATGGATTCAGGGAATACAATCATCTCTAGCTGCGTCGATCCTTGTTTTGTGGATCTTAAATTTCTCATGCCTTTATGCTTATATGACCTCCCTTTTAAAAATTCTTGAGGGAACATATTATTAGCTTTTGTAGTTTGTAGATATCTCTATCTGTAAAGATGAACAACCATTAGTTTCCATAAGGAGACCATAGTGCAGTTCTACAAGTATTATATCAAAGCCTAGGCTGCTTTTAGTTCAAACTGTAGCTGTGCCTAGAGCCTCGAGGTTCTGAAATATTGGTGAACCAGTACATGTTGATTCATCTGCATGTGTTATGAGCTAGATGTCACTTCTGGTGGAGCTTTTGGTATATTGGTTGATTCAAAGTTTAAACCACCTAGAAGGAATGCATCTAAGCATCAAGCAATTCAGAGCAAGAAGTTTGGTGTTGCATTCACCTCTCTATCAGGTGGATGGCTGAGAATAAGAAACCTATGCTGCCTTTGGGAATGTTTTGGAGTTAATAACTTTCATAAGTTTGTTTCTCAAATGAGAAAAAGGGAAACTTTTTTTTGGAAGTAGAATATTAATGCAGTGCTGCATTTAACGGTTAAGGTTAGCGGCTTTTTATTGCATTCTCAGCTGCGTGGATCCAGCCATACTTCATTTTCTTTTGCATGATGATTCGATTATTCTTTCTTTCAGCTTAATTGATATATATATTTTTTCACAGGCATATCGATGACGCCAAGTCTGCAGATGGCTCAGTAAATATTTACCCTGTAATGCTCAGAGTTTCAGTCGGCTCTCATGATACAAATGCACTAACTGTGAAGATGGGCAAAAGGTATGATACTTAAGCTCCACCAATTTCCTCTAATTGGAAATCAAGATTAATTAAAAGACTTTAATTAGTTATATAAGGATCTTAATGAGCCTTAATGTTTTGAAGGAAAATCGTCCCCTCAATAATGCATTTGATCTTGTGTTTTCCTCTTCCTTTTGACATTTCAGGACAACTCGGCTGAGAACTTTAAAAAAGCTAACAAGATTCTGACTTCAGATTCTGATCCGGTATGTTCCTCTTATTTTGCCTGCACAGTTATGTTAGAGACTTAGAGTACTAAAGTTTTTTCCTCTAATTGCATGCTCATTTGTATGTAGGTACATATATGGGATTTATCTGGGCGAACAACCTACGTATTGATGAATGAACTGAACCGGATTAACCAGGACCCAAAATCTTTTGATCAGGAGGTATCTTTATCAGTTCTTTCATCTTACTGTTCACTGCTATAATTAGTTAATGACTTTATTATTCGACTTGATGCTCTTTGGCCTTCGTTTTTTTTTATTCAAAACTGCAAGGGAAGCCCCTGCAGTGAGTATATTAGTAATATGGTAATTAAGTTTAGTTATGTACAAGTGTCGCTCAGAAGAGCGTTTCACCATTACCAACTAGATGCATTCAGAGGATACAAGTGCTTTCTTGAGAGGAGAAAGCAAATCACAGATTCTGCAGCCATTCTGTCATTGTCATTCTATCATTGACTCTGAAACGCTGAATCTGTGATGTTAGCGATAGCATGAAGCATTCTTTCCAGGCCGTTGGGGAGGGTGTGACATTCCTGAATATTTTCCCATTTCTCTGTTTCCAGATCTCCCATGCTGCAGTTGCAAAGACCTCCATAAAGCAGCTTCTATTCCATTGTTGTTTTGCTCTGTGGATAGTATCAAAGAACTGCAATGAGTGTTCACAGTGGATCCCAAGAGTATTCTAACAAGTGACACTGAATGGGCATGGGGAAAACAGGTGGTATGTCAGCTCTTTCGTGTCAGTATCACATAGGACACAAGAATAGTCATCTCCCTCGATTGTTAGATTTTTCCTTTTCAGTAGATTTCTGGAGTTCAGCTGGTCTCTGAACATTAGCCAGACAAAACTCTTAATTTTCCGTAGTACCCTGCTTTGCCAGACCCACTGAAAGGGTTGTGGTGGGCTGATGTGTTGGAAATAATGTAGATACCCTTTTTTGGAGCTGTATTCGTGTCTCCCTGTACTGTCCCTCCAGGTGTCTCTGAGTTCTCCTCTCTGTACGACCTGTTCCAAAATATCAGACATTGATTGTAGTTCCAAGTTTGCTTCTTCTGAAAGAGGATAGAAGAATTTTTGATTGTATTGGGTTTCTGTTATGTATTGTGCAATGGTGGTGTTGGGCTTCTTAGCAAAGCTGTATAGTCTTGCATCGCTAGTTGTAATGTTATAGAATCGTTTTCTAAAGCCTAGGCAATGGGGTGTATAAAATCTGCCACTCTGTTCATCACTCAAAAAAAAAAAATGAAACTTGGAGAAGCATAGTGGTGACTCTCTGGAATTATTGGCATGGAAAAGATTAATACGTGTCTGTTACCGTCGCCTACTTCTCGGCTTCGTTTTCACTTCTATCACCGGGGATACACGAGTGTGAGAACGTGGTCGTGCCGCTCCCCAGCACCATTAATGTTGGTGCAGAGCGTGCATATTATGATGTACGAGTCGAAGATGCCATCGAGGGTGGTGTCCTCCACTACGGGTGGCACGAGAAGGGACAAGTTTGGATGCAAGAAACTAAAAAAAAATCGGTCACCTAGAGTGGAGGGTTCGAGTTGTGTGTGCATGTGTCACAGTGTTACCATCGCCAACATCCCACCTTCGTTCTCACTCCTGTCAGCGGGGATCCATGTGTGCGATCCGTGACCGTGGTCGTGTCACTCCTAAACACCATTAACGACGTTGTGGAGCGCGCTCATTACCCTGTACGAGTCGTGCGATCGAGGGTGGCGTCCTCCACCGTGGGTGGCACCGGAAGCGGTAAGTTTGGATGCAGGAAACCAAAGAAGAAATCACCCCTTGACCTCCAGCTGCGCTTGGAGTGGAGGGTCGGAGTTGTGTGTTTGTTTATGTGTCTGTGTGACACCTTCACTTACTTCTCGACTTTGTTCTCACTTCTGCCAGCAGGGATCCACGAGTGTGATCCGTGAACATGGTCATGCCGCTCCTTAGCACCATTAACTGCAGTGCGAAATGTGCCCATTGCCCTGTACAAGTTGAAGATGTCCTTGAGGGCGCGTCCTCCATCGTGGTGGCACCGGAAGGGCAAGTTTGGATGCGAGAAACCAAAGGAATCGCTCCTAGACCTTCAGTGCCCCAAATGGAGTGAAGTGTCAGAGTTGTTTGTTTTTGTATGTGTCACAGTATTACCTTCAACTACTTCTCGGCTTCGTTCTCAATTCTATCAGCGCGTTACATGAGTGTGATCTGTGAACGTGGCCATGCACAGTGTTACTGTTGCCTACTCTCCCACTTCATTCTCACTTCTGCCAGCGGGGATCCATGAGTGCACTCCGTGAACATGGTTGTGCTGCTCCTCAGCACCATTAACAACAGTGCGGAGCATGCCCATTACCTATATAGGTAGTATCCATCAGTGTCGGGGCCTCGACGCCGGCAGGCAACGACGTGGTCATCGGGTCGTGGAGCGAAAGGATGGGGACGGGGATGGGGCATTGTGTGTGGCCGTCTTGGGCCAGAGTTACGGGTCTGTGTTATTTAGTGTGGGTCGTCGTTTGTTGATGGGCTCCTAGTGGCCAGTGTTTGTAGGCCGAAACTCAATTTTCGGTACCCGAAGGGTACTCGAGGGTGAGAAATAAAAACCCACACCCACACCTGCAATACATAGGGTGCGGGTCAAACACGCGGGTGAAGAATTCCACCCGCACCTGCACACGTCGGATGCAAAACTCGACAGTACCCGAATCCGCGGGTGAGATTGCCATCCCTACTTCCCTACTACTACCCATAACGTTCCATCCCTCCTTTTGAGCGGCTTGCGCTCGAGCTTCTGTCGAGAGGGTTGTTTGATTACATGACTACTACACAACTGAAATAAAAAATGACTCAAAATCAGACCTTTTACATCTCGGTCTAAGAATTTATTTGTACCCTATTCAATATCATTATTCAGGGAAGGTGCAACTACTTGGACTTGTCAAGGAGGCCGGGTGCAGGCGGAGGCCGCTAGTTGAGGCCGTCGTCCTCCATGGTATGCGCAGTCAGTGCGATGATTAGAGTGTGAATTCCATAGCTGCTTTCTTCCTCATGGATGAGTTTTTGTTGCTCCATAACCATCCATTATGTGCATCTAACAGTCAATGAAGATAACATTGTAGGACAACTGTATTGTGCCCTCTTGTTCAAGAGCTTGTTTGTAAAATTCCACAGCCTCGGACCCATATATTGCTAATTTGAATGTTGCTCCTAGTTGGATCAGCACTTTCATTTGGATAGTTTGTGGCACTATAGTGTCCTCAGCTAGCAAGAAATGCATCCCCAACAACTCCTGCCCCAACAGCAGTTGGCGCGTCTTCGATATCCGCGATGGCCGCTTCCTCCTCTCTCAGGATGCAACCGATGGCACCACCTTCCTAGAGCTCCTGGTCTGCGACCCCTTGTACCGCCGGTATTAGCTTCTACTTGGCTGTGTGTTAACCACCTAAAAGAGATAAAAATGTCACATCCACTTAAAAGAGATAAAAATGTCTTCAACTAGCAAGAAATTCATCTCCAACAACTCCCACCATAACAGCAGCTGGTGCGTCTGCGACATCCGCGATGGTCGCTTCCTCCTCTCTCGGGACCCTACCGATGGCTCCACCTTCCTAGAGCTCGTGGTCTGTGACCCCTTGTACCGCCGGTACGTCCAGACCCCCTATCCCGGAGATATAGTGCCCCGCACGTGAACCAACTTTGAAACTAAGTCCGGCAACTACACATTCTCCTTGCTACCGGTCTAGTGTATTCAACTAGCAAGATATTCATCTCAGCTGGTGGCTTGTCATCCTATGTCTTCTGTTCCAGAGATGTAAGATATTGTCTTCAACTAGCATGACATTCATCCCATGCCACATTTGGGTATGTGTTAGTCATTGGGTTCCGCTAATATTAGCTTCTACTTGCAAGTGTGTTAGCCACTTAAAAGAGATAAGAATGTCACATCCACTTAAAAGAGATAAAAATGTCTTCAACTAGCAAGAAATTCATCTCCAACTACTCCCGCCCTAACAGAAGCTGGCACGTCTGCGATATCCGTGATGGCTGCTTTGTCCTCTCTCGAGATGCCACTGATGGATCCACCTTCCTAGAGCTCGTGGTCTATGACCCCTTGCACCGCCGGTACGTCCAGACCCCCTATCATCGGAGATATAGTGCCTCGTACACCAACCAACTTTGAAATGAAATCCGGCAACTACACATTCTCCTTGCTGCCAGTCTAGTGTATTCAGCTAGCAAGATATTCATCCCAGCGAGTGGCTTGTCATCCTCTGTCTTCTGTTCCAGAGCTGCATGATATTGTCTTCAGCTAGCAAGATATTCATCCCATGCCATATATGGCTACGTGTTAGTCATTGGGTTCCACTAATATTAGCTTCTACTTGGCAGCGTGTTAGCCACTTAAAAGAGATAACAATGTAACAACCACTTAAAAGAGAGAAAAATATCTTCAGCTAGCAAGAAATTCATCTCAACAACTCCCGCCCTAACAGCAGCTGGCGTGTCTGCGATATCCGCGATGGCCGCTTCCTACTCTCTCTGGACACCACCGATGGCTCCACCTTCCTAGAGCTCGCAGTTTGTGACCCCTTGTACCGCTGGTACGTCCAGACCCCCTATCCCATAGATATAGTGCCCCGCACGCCAACCAACTTTGAAATGAAATCCGGCAACTATACATTCTCCTTGATTCCAGTCTAGTGTATCCAGCTAGCAAGAAATTCATCCCAGCCAGTGGCTTGTCATTCTCTGTCTTCTGTTCCTGAGCTGCAAGATATTGTCTTCAGCTAGCAAGATACTCATTCCATGCCACATTTTGCTACGTGTTAGCTATTGGGTTCCACTAATATTAGCTTATACTTGGCAGTGTGTTGGCCCAGCCACTTAAAAGAGAGAAAAATGTCTTCAGCTAGCAAAAAATTCATCTCCAATAACTCCCGCCCGAACAGCAGATGGCGCGTTTGCGATATCCGCAACGGCCGCTTCCTCCTCTCCTGGGACACCACCGATCACTGCACCTTCCTAGAGCTCGTGGTCCGTGACCCCTTATACCGTCGGTACATCCAGACCCCCTATTCCCGAAGATATAGTGCTCGCACGCCAACCAACTTTGAAATGAAATCCTGCAACTACACATTCACGTTGCTGCTAGTGTAGTGTATTCAGCTAGCAACATATTCATTCCAGCTAGTGGCTTGTCATCCTCTGTCTTCTGTTCCTGAGCTACAAGATATTGTCTTCAGGTAGCAAGATATTCATCTCATGCCACATTTGGCTACGTGCTAGCCATTGGGTTCCACTAATATTAGCTTCTACTTTGCAGTGTATTAGCCACTTAAAAGAGATAAAAATGTCACACCCACTTAAAAGAGAGAAAAATGTCTACAGCTAGCAAGAAATTCATCCCTGACAACTCCCGCCGTAACAACAGCTAGCACGTCTACGATATCTGCGATGGTCGCTTCCTCCTCCCTCGAGACGCTGCCGATAGCTCCACGTCCTATAGCTCGTGGTCTGTGACCTTTTGTACGGCTGGTACGTCCATACCCCATATCCCAGAGATATAGTGTCCCTCACGCCAACCAGCTCTGAAATGAAATCCGACAACTACACATTCTCCTTGCTGCTAGTCTAGTGTATTCAGCTAGCAAGATATTCATCCTAGCCAGTGGCTTGTCATCCTCTGCCTTCTGTTCCTGAGCTGCAAGATATTGTCTTCAGCTAGCAAGATATTCATCCCATGCCATATTTAGCTACGTGTTAGCCATTGGGTTCCACTAATATGAGCTTCTACTTGGGTGTGTTAGCCACTTAAAAGAGATAAAAATTTCACAGCCCCTTAAATGAGATAAAAATGTCTTCAACTAGCAAGAAATTCATCCCCAACAAGGCCCGCCCTAAGATCAGCTGGTGTGTCTGCGATATCCGCTATGGCCACTTCCTCCTCTCTCGAGACTCCACCGATGGCTCCACCTTCCTAGAGATCGTGGTCTGTGACCCCTTATACCGCTGATATGTCCAGACCCCCTATCCCCAGAGATATAGTGCCCCGCACGCGAACCAGCTTTGAAACTAAATCCGGCAACTACACATTCTCCTTGTTGCCGGTCTAGTGTATTAAACTAGCAAGATATTCATCCTAGCCAGTGGCTTGTCATCCTCTGTCTTCTGTTCCAGAGCTCCAAGACATTGTCTTCAGCTAGCAAGATATTCATCCCATGCCACATTTGGCTATGTGTTAGCCATTGGGTTCCACTAATATTAGCTTCTTTTTGGCAGTTTGTTAGCCACTTAAAAGAGATAAAAATGTCACATCCACTTAAAAAAGATAAAAATGTCTTCAGCTAGCAAGAAATTCATCTCCAACAACTCCCACCCTAACAGAAGCTGGCGCGTATGCGATATCCGTGATGGCCGCTTCCTCCTCTCTCGGGATGCCACTGATGGCCCCACCTTCCTAGAGCTCGTGGTCTGTGACCCATTGTACCACCGGTTCATCCAGACCCCCTATCGTCAAAGATATAGTGCCTCGCACACCAACTAGTTTTGAAATGAAATCCGGCAACTACACATTCTCCTTGCTGCCAGTCTAGTGTATTCAGCTAGCAAAATATTCATCCCAGCCAGTGGCTTATCATCCTCTGTCTTCTGTTCCTGAGCTGCAAGATATTGTCTTCAGCTAGCAAGATATTCATCCCATGCCATATTTGGCTACGAGTTAGCCCTTGGGTTCAACTAATATTAGCTTCTACTTGGCAGCGTGTTAGCCACTTAAAAGAGATAAAAATGTCACAACCACTTAAAAGAGAGAAAAATGTCTTCAGCTAGCAAAAAATTCATCTCAACAACTCCCGCCCTAACAGCAGCTGGCGTGTCTGCGATATCCGCGATGGCCGCTTCCTCCTCTCTCAGGACGCCACCGATGGCTCCACTTTCCTAGAGCTCGTGGTCTGTGACCTCTTGTACCGCCAGTACATCCAGACCCCCTATCCTGGAGATATAGTGCCTCGCACGCCAACCAACTTTGAAATGGAATCTGGCAACTATACATTCTTCTTGCTGCCATTCTAGTGTATTCAGCTAGCAATATATTCATCCCAGCCAGTGGTTTTTCATCCTCTATCTTCTGTTCTTGAGCTGCAAGATATTGTCTTCAGGTAGCAAGATATTCATCCCATGCCATTGCGTTCCACTAATATTAGTTTCTACTTTGCAGTGTGTTAGCCACTTAAAAGAGATAAAAATGTCACAACCACTTAAAAGAGATAAAAATGTCTTCAGCTAGCAAGAAATTCATCCCCATCAACTCCCGCCCCAACAGCAGCTGGCGTGTCTGCGATATCCGTGATGGCCGCTTCCTTCTCTCTCGAGACGCCGCCGATAGCTCCACCTTCCTAGAGCTCATGGTCTGTGACCCCATGTACCACCGGTACATCCATACCTCCTATCCCCGAGATATAGAGCCCCGCACGCCAACAACCTTTGAAATGAATTTCGGCAACTACACATTCTCCTTACTGCCAGTCTAGTGTATTCAGCTAGCAAGATTTTCATCCCATCCAGTGGCTTGTCATCCTCTGTCTTCTGTTCCTGAGCTGCAAGATACTATCTTCAGCTAGCAATATATTCATCCCATGCCACATTTGGTTGCATGTTAGCCATTGGGTTCTACTAATATTAGCTTCTACTTGGCAGTGTGTTAGCCACTTAAAACAGATAAAAATGTCACATCCACTTAAAAGAGATAAAAAGTCTTTAGCTAGCAAGAAATTCATCTCCAACAACTCCCGCCCTAACAGCAGCTGGCGCGTCTGCGATATACGCGATGCCCGCTTCCTCCTCTCTTGAGGCGACACCGATGGCTCCACCTTCCTAGAGCTCGTGGTCTGTGACTCCTTGTACCGCTGGTACATCCAGACCCCCTATCCCCGGAGATATAGTGCCCCGCACGCCAACCAACTTTGAAATGAAATCCGGCAACTACACATTCTCCTTGCTGCCAGTCTAGTGTATTCAGTTAGTAAGATATTCATCCCAACCAGTGGCTTGTCAGCCTCTGTCTTCTGTTCCTGAGCTGCAAGATATTGTCTTTAGCTAGCAAGATATTCATCTAATGCCACATTTGGCTACGTGTTAGCCATTGGGTTCCACTAATATTAGCTTCTACTTTGCATTGTGTTAGCAACTTAAAAGAGATAAAAATGTCACATCCACTTAAAATAGAGAAAAATGTATTAAGCTAGCAAGAAATTCATCTCCAACAACTCTCGCCCTAATAACAGCTGGCGTGTTTGCGCTATACGTGATAGCCGCTTCCTCCTCTCTCGGGACGCCACCGATGGCTCCACCTTCCTAGAGCTCGTGGTCTGTGACCCCTTGTACCACCAGTACGTCCAGACCCGCTATCCTAAGAGATATAGTGCCTCGCAGGCCAACCAGCTTTGAAATAAAATCCGACAACTATACATTATCCTTGGTGCTAGTCTAGTGTATTCAGCTAGCAAGATATTCATCCCAGCCAGTGGCTTGTCATCCTTTGTCTTCTGTTCCTGAGCTGCAAGATATTATCTTTAGCTAGCAAGATATTCATCCCATGCCACATTTGGCTACGTGTTAGCCATTGGGTTCCACTAATATTAGCTTCTACTTGGCAGTGTGTTAGCCAGGTAAAAGAGATAAAAATGCGACAGCCACATAAAAGAGAGAAAAAAGTCTTCAGCTAGCAAGAAATTCATCTCCAATAACTCCTGCCCTAACAGCAGTTGGCGCGTTTGCGATATCCGCGATGGCCGCTTCCACCTCTCTCGGGACGCCACCGATGGCTCCACCTTCCTAGAGCTTGTGGTCTGTGACCCCTTGTACTGCCGGTACGTCCAGACCCCCAATCCCCAGAGATATAGTGCCCTGCACGCCAACCAACTTTGAAATGAAATCCAACAACTACACATTCTCCTTGCTGCCATTCTAGTGTATTTAGCCAGCAATATATTCATCCCAGCCAATGGCTTGTCATCCTCTGTCTTCTGTTCTTGAGCTACAAGATATTGTCTTCAGCTAGCAAGATATTCATCCCATGCCACATTTGGCTACGTGTTAGCCATTGGGTTCCACTAATATTAGCTTCTACTTGGCATTGTGTTAGCCCAGCCACTTAAAAGAGAGAAAAATGTCTTCAGCTAGTAGCAAAAAATTCATCTCCAACAACTCCCACCCTAACAGCAGATGGCGCGTCTGCGATATCCGCAATGGCCGTTTCCTCCTCTCTCGGGATGCCACCGATCATTCCACCTTCCTAGAGCTTGTGGTCCGTGACCCCTTGTACCGCCGGTACGTCCAGACCCCTATCCCTGGAAATATAGTGCCCTGTATGCCAATCAACATTGAAATGAAATCCGACAACTACACTTTCTCGTTGCTGCTTGTCTAGTGTATTCAGATAACAAGATATGCATCACGGCCAGTGGCTTGTCATTCTCTATTTTCTGTTCTTTGGCTGCAAGATATTGTCTTCAACTAGCAAGATATTCATCCCATGCCACATTTGGCTACGTGCTAGCCATTGGGTTCCACTAATATTAGCTTCTACTTTGCAGCGTGTTAGCCACTTAAAAGAGATAAAAATGTCACAACCACTTAAAAGAGAGAAAACTGTCTTCAGAAAGCAAGAAATTCATCCCCAACAACTCTCGTCCTAACAACAGCTGGCGCGTCTGCGATATCTGCGATGGCCGCTTCCTCCTCTCTCGAGACACCGCCGATGGCTCCACCTTCCTAGAGCTCGTGGTCTGTGACCTCTTGTACGGCCGGTACGTCCATACCCACTATCCCGGAGGTATAGTGCCCAGCACGCCAACCAGCTTTGAAATGAAATTCGACAACTTTACATTATCCTTGTTGTCAATCTAGTGTATTGAGCTAGCAAGATATTCATCCTAGATAGTGGCTTGTCATCCTATGTTTTCTGTTCCCGAGCTGCAAGATATTGTCTTCAGCTAGCAATATATTCATCCCATGCCACATTTGGCTACGTGTTAGCCATTGGGTTCCACGAATATGAGCTCCTACTTGGCAGTGTGTTAGCCACTTAAAAGACATGAAAATGTCACAACCACTTAAAAGAGATAAAAATGTCTTCAGCTAGCAAGAAATTCATCCCCAACAACTCCCGCCCTAACAGCAACAGGCGCGTCTGCGATATCCTCGATGGACACTTCCTCCTCTCGGGACACCACCGATGACTGCACCGTCCTAGAGCTCGTGGTCTGTGACCTCTTGTATTGCCGGTACATCCAGACCCCCTACCCCCCGGACATATAATTCCCCACACACCAACCAGGTTTGAAATGAAACCCGACAACTACACATTCTCCTTGCTGCCAGTCTAGTGTATTCAGCTAGCAAGATATTCATCCCAGCCAGTGGCTTGTCATCCTCTGTCTTCTGTTCCTGAGCTGCAAGATATTGTCTTCAACTAGCAAGATATTCATCCCATACCACATTTGGCTACGTGTTAGCCATTGGGTTCCACTAATATTAGCTTCTATTTGGCAATGTGTTAGCCACTTAAAAGAGATAAAAATCTCACAGCCATTTGATTCTACTAATATTGGCTTTTGCAGAACAAGATCACATCCCAATTCCTTAAACCTCCTCAGATCATCTGAAGAAGTCTTCAGATCAACCAAGAAAACAGTCTTGCATGGAGTCTGATGCTTGATTCTGGAACATTTCGCCATCTCCTAGCAAATCTCCTCCAATTCTCCATTTGACACATGAATGACAATAAGCAAGCCAGAAGGATTGCCTCTAAAGTCACACTTCCTCTGGCCATTGTTGTTCCTCAGCGGTCAGTGCCATTGGCAAAACTTGGCTGACCATGTTCTTGGAGCTGCAACAACTATATGTGACGTTGTAGCTTAAGTTAGGCGAAGCTCTTGCAGGCGACATACTAATGCATAGCACCTTCTCCCGCGTCAATGCGATGAACACGACTCCTACAGTAGTTATTAAAGTGTCTCCCCATGCCACATTTGGTAACGTGTTAGCCATTGGGTTCCACTAATATTAGCTTCTACTTGGCAGTGTGTTAGCCACTTTAAAGTGATAAAAATGTCATAGCCATTCGATTCTACTAATTTCAGCTTCTATTAGTCAATGTGTGAGGCACTTGATTCTTTAGATCTGATGGCAGCATCTAATTACCAGCAGTCACCCAGACTGACTAATTAACACAATTATCGATCAGTTTGATTACAATGCGAATGCAAATTTTTCCTAAACAATACACAGCGATGTAAGGGTGCAGGCTCTCTTCCTGCTTCAGATGCACTTCACCGCGAGCCTGGTGGCAACTGCCCCTTGTGGACCGCATTTGCTTGGCTGTCCGAGTTAGAACCTATGTCAGAGTTCTCTACTTGAGCAACACCTGCTTTGGCTTCAGGTGCTGGAGCAGCAGCATCTGGTTTGCTTTCAGATGCTGGAGCAGCAACAGTCACAGTGGCAGCAGGGACCGGGTTTTCAATTGGGTTGCTTGCTGGAAGAGTAGCCTCAGACTCAGCTGGTTTGTCCTCGTCTTCTCCTCTGATGGGTCAGGGGGAGCTACATATTGTTCAGATGGTTTCTCATTTTCCTTGTTATCTTCAACTCATGCCACATTTGACAACGTATTAGCCATTGGGTTCCACTAATATTAACTTCTACTTGGCAGTGTGTTAGCCACTTAAAAAGAAATAAAAATATCATCACCATTTGATTCTACTAATATCAGCTTCTATTTGTCAATGTGTGAGCCACTTGATTCTTTAGATCTGATGGCAATATCTACTTATTAAATGGCAGAATGTAATGAGGAAAATGCACTAGTTCATATGCACATCATTCCTGCGGTGCCGCTTGCCCGCTTCCAAACCTACACGGCTACACCGCGCTGCTTCAACTCTGGTCAGCCGACTTCCAGAGTCCATGGCCAAGACCTTCCTCCGCTGAGGCGCCCGTAGATGCCACTCCCCTGCCTTAATCATGAAGCCCCAGGCCACCGCGTCGAGCCCGTCGAGGTCCCGCGCGGGCACCATCTACGAAGAAGTTCAGGTCTCCCGAACTCGTCGTGGAGGCATCATTACCATGGGGTGATGTTGGTGCGGCGGCATGGGGTTCCCGGCGGTGCCCGCGGCAGCCTGCGTCATATCTGGGCCAGCGGGTTGCATGCCGGTGCCACGGTAAAAGCCTGCCCCTGCAATGTCGCTGCTTCTGCCATGGTAGAAGCCCGCTCCCGGCATGCTGCATATCGCTCATGTAAGGGTGGCTCATCATCGGCCTGCCGCCCATCTGGCTGCCCATACCAGCTGTCAAACCGGCTCCACCGCCCATCCAGTACGGCTTCATCGAGCCAGGCTGTTGCGGCAGCATACCGCCCATCGGACCACTGGCACCGCCCATCATGTCCATCTTCATCATGTCAGGGTGCGGCAGCATGCCACCCATGGAACCACCGACACTGCCGCTAAACATCTTCCCCTGGCTCGGGGCACCGCCCATGGCATTCTGCGGCGGCTTTCCAACGCCTAAGTTTCTGCAGCGGCTTTCCAGATGCTGTAGCACGCTAGATATGCAGGGGGCTACAGGAAGCGACATATGTAGCGGGCAGCAAGCGGTGTGTGCTGGACTCCCGCTAACGATTCGCGGCTTAAGCGGGACTCCTGCATAATCCTGTTGGTGTTTTGCGGCGCGCATGACGCGGGGCGGGCAACCACATCCCGACCCGCTTGCATTGCTAGTTGTAATGTTATAGAATCGTCTTCTAAAGCCTACGCAATGGGGTGTATAAAATCTGCCACTCTGTTCATCACTCGAAAAAAATAAATAAACTTGGAGACGCATAGTGGTGACTCTCTGAAATTATTGGCATGGAAAAGATTCATACGTGTCTGTTACCGTCGCCTACTTCTCGGCTTTGTTTTCACTTCTGTCACCGGGGATACACGAGTGTGAGAATGTGGTCGTGCCACTCCTCAACACCATTAATGGCATTGTGGAGCGTGCTCATTTCCCTATACGAGTCATGCCGTCGAGGGTGGCGTCCTCCACCGTGGGTGGCACCGGAAGCGGCAAGTTTGGATGCACGAAACCAAAGAAGAAATCACCCCTTGTCCTCCAGCTGCGCTTGGAGTGGAGGGTCAGAGTTGTGTGTTTGTGTATGTGTCTGTGTCACACCTTCGCTTACTTCTCGACTTTGTTCTCACTTCTGCCAGCAGGGATCCACGAGTGTGATCTGTGAACATGGTCGTGCCGCTCCTTAGCACCATTAACTGCAGTGCGGAATGTGCCCATTACCCTGTACAAGTCGAATATGTCATTGAGGGCGCGTCCTCCGTCGTGGGTGGCACCGGAAGGGCAAGTTTGGATGCGAGAAACCAAAGAAGGAATCACTCCAAGATCTCCAGTGCCCCAAATGGAGTGAAGTGTCGGAGTTGTTTGTTTTTTTATGTCACAGTGTTACCTTCACCTACTTCTCGGCTTCGTTCTCAATTCTATCAGCGTGTTACGTGAGTGTGATCTGTGAACGTGACCATGCCACTCCTTTGCGCCATTAACGGCGGTGCGGAGCACGCCCATTACCCTGTGCGAGTCGAAGATACCATCGAGGGTAGCATCCTTCATCGTGGGAGGCACTGGAAGCGACAGCAAGAAACTGAAGAAGAAATTGCTTCTCGACCTCTGGTGTCCCGCTTGGAGTGGAGGGTCAGAGTTGTGTGTTTTTGCCTGTCACATTGTTACCTTCACCTACTTCTCGGCTTCGTTCTCATTTCTGTCAGCGCGGATGCGCGAGTGATATCTGTGGACGTGGTTGTGCCACTCCTTTAAGCCATTAACGGCAGTGCGGATCACGCCCATTACCATGTAAGAGTCCAAGATGCCATCGAGGGCAGCATCCTCCACCGTGGGTGGCACCAGAAGCGACAAGTTTGGATGCGAGAAATCGAAGAAGAAATCGATCATCGACCTATGGTGTTCCACTTGGAGTGGAGGGTTAGAGTCGTGTGTTTGTGTCTTGATCACATCGTTACTGTTGCCTACTCTCCCACTTCATTCTCACTTCTGCCAGCGGGGATCCATGAGTGCGCTCCGTGAACATGGTTGTGCTGCTCCTCAGCACCATTAACAGCAGTGCGGAGCTCGCCCATTACCTATATAGGTTAAAGATGTCATCGAGGGTGACTTCCTCCATCGTGGTCGGCACTAGAAGCAACAAGTTTGTATGCGAGAAACTAAATAAGAAATCGCTCGTCGACCTCCAATGTTCTGTCTAGAGCGGAGTGTCAGAGTTGTGTGTTTGTGTGTGTGTCACAGTGTTACCGTCGCATACTTTCTGGCTTCACATCCACACTTCTGTCATGGGGAATCCAACAGTGTGATCTGTGAACGTGGTCATGCCGCTACTCAGCACCATTAAAGGTGGTGTGAAGCGCGCCTATTACCGTGTTCAAGTCGAAGATGCCATCAAGGGCGGCATCCTCCACCGTAGGTGGCACCGGAAGGGACAAGTTTTGATGCGAGAAATCAAAGAAGAAATCACTCCTCGACCTCCAGTGCCCCGCCTCAAGTGGAGGGTTGGAGTTATGACCTCCAGTGTCTCTCTTGGAGTGGAGGGTCAGAGTTATGACCTCCAGTGTCCCGCCTGGAGTAGAGGGTCGAAGTTATGTTTTTGTGTTCGTGTCACAATGTTACCATCACCTACTTCTCGGCTTCACTGTCACTTTTTTTTAGCGGGGACCCACGAGTGCAATCCGTGAACATGGTCGTGCCACTCCTCAATGCCATGCAATAATGACGATGTGGAGCGTGCCCATTACCCTATACTAGTCGTAGTTGCCATCGAGGGCGACGTCTTCCACCGTGGGTGGCACCAGAAGGCATCAGTTTGGATGTGAGAAACTAAATTGGAAATCGCTCCTCGACCTCCAATGCCCCGCGTGCGGTGGAGGGCAGTGGCGTACGTGGTCGCCCTAGCAATGATGGTAAAAGCGCCTCGCTTTCACCCTGTGTTCCTAAAAGTCGACCTTGCTAATGTTTTTATGCATTCTCAGTAATTGTCTTAGAAGCTAAGTAAGAATTAGCAATGTGTTTGATAGAATTTTTACTTATTTTTACTGATAAGTTGATTATAAGCGGAAATCAACATTTCTTTCTACATGCAAAAAAAAGCAAGTTTTTTTGCTCCTGGTTGGCACCAAAGCTAAGCTTGATCTCTGATTTCCACCACTAGCCGATTTGTCATCTTCTCCGTTCCTTCAACATGCCCACTAAAAAATGTGCCTATTATACCCAAGGTCGGTGCAACAAAGGAAATAGTTGCACTTTTCTTCATGAAAGACAGGGTCCTGGTTCTTTTTTTTTGAATCGGATTATATCCATTCCCATTATAAACGGAAATAACGCATACATCGTTTGTTCACCAAGCACTGAAACAGCACAAACCTATCATACCAGACAGAGAGAAAATACCCCTACCTTGACCATTCATCAACGAGAGAACTACTAGCATTAAGCTAAAATCTACTACCAGAACACTACCGACTGCATTAAAGCAAATAAATCAAGCACCAGAACAGGACTGAAGTACATTGCATCCAACTCCTTATTATATATTACAAACTTTCGGTTGAACTGCCAAATGCCTACTTCCACTTTTCTTCACAGGCAAAAGATGCAAGGATCACTTCTTTAGAGTCTGGCATCCCGGTGGAGCATCCCTGTCTTCGTCCCCAACACTTTCATCTTGTTCACCATCCTTCCCTTCCAAGGTCAGGACCTGCATCTTGTATCTTTTCATCATCGAGATTGCAGCCTTCATCATGGAATCTGCACCAGCTAAAATTATCTTCTGTATTCCTTCGAGGTATAAACCTGACCAGCAAGCCATTAGCGAACAAGTAAAGCAAATGATATCACAAGGATGTTTAATTCTCTTCATCTCAAAACACGTTTTATTTCTGTTGGAATTTGGCCCATTTAATGTGGTCCATTCAGCTGAAATTCCAAAGCAATATGGCTGTTGGTTTTAGTCCCATACTGCTAGTGCATGGTGGTACAAATCAACATATATAGTAGCCCTCATACTCATGGCTGAATAGAGAAAGCAATAATGAGGGGCCTGGCTATATGTACTCACACACACGCACGCGCTTCTGGACCCACTGCCTCTCCCAACCGGCGACCTGGATCCCGTGCCCGTGCCTTCCGATGAGGAGGACAACCGCGTGTACCTCGTTCCCCGAAGGTAAGGCCTCAGCCCCCCCCCCCCCCCCCCACCCACCCACTCGTACCACTAGCTCTCGCCAGGCCCGAGCCTGGGTGCGTGCAGTGAAAGTGCATCTAGGCATCCCCGTGGGTTTTGGATGATTGATGACAACAATTAAGAGACTAATGAGATGAGTTGATCTTAAGCACAAGTGCAATGGTTGAAATGAGATGAAAACCCTCAAAAAGAAAAGATCAAAACGGGCGCCAAAGACTCAAGCGTGGAAATTAGGATTTCTATGGTATTGAGCTTAAGTAGGCATATGATGTGTGAGGGTGGATGTATCATATGCATTGAGATCATACTAGTGGGCTCAAAGTGGTGGTTGAGAGAAAAATCTAAGTGAGAAGCCAAAATGAGGAGAAACTCTAGGAGGTCGGACTAGTCCGGGCCTTAGGGTCGGACTAGTCCGGCCAGTCAGAGAAGTCCGCTTTGGGGCAGACTAAAGGTCTCTGGAGTAGATCAGACTTGTCTGTATGGGTACGGACTAGTCCTTTCTTCCATTCGTGGAGTTGGAGTTAAGTCCCAGTAGATCGGACTTGTTCATTTTAGAACGCACCAAAGCTCTCTGGAAAAGTTCGTACTTGTCTGGTGTGGTACAGACTAGTCCGTTCGAGACTTAGTGAGATAAACTGAGTGGAAACCCTAGAGGATCGGACTAGTCCGCCCCTGTGACCGGACTAGTCCGGCCACACCCAGTTGTGTCCGTTTTGGGACGGACCAAACCTTTCTGCCCTACTTTCGACTAGTTCGTTTTGAACCAGACTTGTCCGTATTGTCAGTAGTCGTTTAAATTTCAAACATTGGCGCGTACATCTTCTATTTTGTCGATCGATGACATGAAATTGTCGGTGGTCCCGAAAGGCCGGACTAGTCCGTGGCACAGGACTAGACTAGTCCGGGTTTGCTCTGGTGGCAACAGTTAGTTGCCGGGACCCCTATAAAAAGGGGACCCCAACTCCTATTTTATAACTCTTTAACCCTAGCGCCGCCACAAGTGACCTAGAGCCTTCCAAAGCCTTCCACTTGTCCTACTAGCCCTCTAAGACCAAATCTTTAAGAGATTAGGGTTTGAAGAGAAAAGTGAAGGAAGAACATCGCGCTTTGGCTCTCGGTTCGTTCTCTTTGCACATTGTGTTGTGTTTTGTGGCTTGTGTGAGTTGAGCTTCGTGTGCTCCTCATTGTATTGATTTGTAAGAGCCTCAACTTGTGACCAGCCCCAATCAAACTGGGTGATTACCCATTGATATAGTAGAAACCAAGCCGGCCATTGTGGTGGCTTGGTGAGAGAAGGGTCAAGTGAGACCCGGTCCTTGTGTGGACTTCTCAACGTGGATGTAGGCTTCTTCGTGGAACTGAACCATGGGATAAATCTTGTCTCAGTTGTCATTTTAGATTTCATAATCACTAGCATTGCTATTAGGGTTCTTATTGTTCATATTGCTCTTCACTTTGATCTTTGTTGAAATCGTGTAACCTAAGTGCTTTAACTTCACAATCTAAGTTACTAGGTTACCACACATTGCTTACATCTTCGGCAAACTTAAATTCCGCAAATAACTTGTAGAATCCAAATTTTTAGGTTTTCACTCTGTGCTGAGCGGACTAGTCCGGCCTCAAGAGTTTAATCTCGTTTGATTAAGTCTTTTCAGGTCTTATTGCCTATTCACCCCCTCTAGGCGACTTTCATACAGGCCGTGTGACCGTACAGGGCCCCCATTTTTCAGGGGCCCTTTTTTTTCCTGTGGTATATAGCATGAGCTGGTCAACAACACAATCGATTCAGCATGCAGCCATCAAGCGGAGCCTGCTACCGATGAGCGGATGTGGTGTATCAGCGGCTGGTATGCTGGTGCTGGGCCGCTGGGCACTAGCCCACTACAGCGGAATAGTCCATGCGGAAGCTGAAACCAAAGCGACGTCAGCCTGCGACTTCCGTCTGATGATTTCCATGTCACGATCACATCAAATCGGTACGCCGGTGCCGTATCGCCGTGTGCCCGTGCCGCCAAGCGCCGAGTCGCCGAGGGCCGAGGCAAGAACAGATCGCCGACGAAACTAAGTCTGCCGCAGTTCGTCACGGTGTCGCTTTCCTCCATCCATCTTTGACAACTGGTAAATTTTTCTCTTCTCCATATTCTCTCTTATAGCATGTTTGATTAGTATTTCGTATAATTGTTTTCTTCATTATTTTGTGAACAACAAGTGAAGTAACTTTTTTTTTGCTATGACGCAACAAATTGAACAACAAGCGAAGTAATTTTTATTCATTACTATGACATAGTTTCTAAATTGAAGCTACTAAAGTTCTTTTTGCATTCTACAATGACGCAACAAAGACTTACTGATCTGCCACAATATCACTTGAGAGTGATTTTTTGGAGAAGTTTGAATATGAACATATTATTGAAGATTTCATTTCAAAAAATACTAAAAGAATGGGTATATTTGGATAAATATTATGCAAGAAGAGGCAAATTTAATAATAGATATGTTCTTGATATAACCTATTGTTATTTAAGATGCTATTATATGTATTATATATAAATTTATGATATTGTTTTTCTATATAGATGTGAACCATTCTAATTGTTGTACAGGGCCTGGGATTTTGCCAGCTCGGCCCTGGCTCTCGCCCCCGCCCCCACGATCGGGGTGCTGCCTCTCTCCCCATGACGACGACCACAACATGCGGTGCAGCTTGTGGAAGGAGGCGCAGGAGGGGGCGGCGATCGAGGCGCCTGGGGTGCCCACGCTGCGACCCCCGCGGGCCCCACCTCCTACGGCATGAAGGTGCTCAGCATGTTCATCTCCGACCAGGCCTTCACCCTCCGCCGCGCCGAGCAGCTCGTCCAACAGCTGCCTGCCACCGCCACTCCTCCGGGGAGGAGCTACGCGCTAGTCGCCGCCGACCTGTTCAACAAGGCATGCCAATGGTGAGAAACCCCGCTCCCCCCCCCCCCCATTTCTCCTCGCTCCAGTCACTCACTCCTTCTGGGTAAGAGGGAGGAAGCAGTAGGATCTTCTGCTTGCATCGCGGGATTTGTTTTGGCTGTGTGATGTGCTTCTCAATTTAGCCTGTAGGACCAAGCTTGGTTGATTGGTTGCTAGCAAGGTGCATCAATTTAGCATGCATACGATTGATGATCTTAGCATAGCAGTGAACTATAGGCACCGCCTATGTCGTGCTATGGTAATCATGCCATGTGATTTGGTCGGTTAAATGTGGCGGTCTCACTACAGGAAATGCTAACACTTACGTCGGCCAACTTAATTTACGTCGGCTGGCCGACGTAAATAAACTAACTTACATCGGCCAGATAAAACCGACGTTAGTTAGTTAACTTACGTCAGCGGCCGACATAAGTTAGTAGACCGACAGCAGTAAATGTACACTTATGTCGGCCTGGACAACTAGCCGACGTGAATAAAACGGCCGACGTAAGTTAGGCTTAACTTACGTCAGCTGGGAGGATGGCCGACGTAAGTTAAATAGGCTGACGTAAGTTTACTATTTAGCTGACGTAGTTACGTATTTTAACCTACCCCCGCGCGTGCCTTCTCTTTTCTTCCTTACCCGCCGCGCGCCGCTTTGCTTTCTTCTCCCTGCCGCCGTCACTCCCCACCGCGCCGCCGCAGCCGTCCGCCGCCGCTGCCACCAGGTATCCTCCTCCCCTCCCCTCCCCTCCTCCCCTCCCCGACAGTCGGCCCCCCCCCCCCCCCCCCCCCCGCTCCCTCCCCGAGCGCCACCCCGCACTCCTCGGCCAACCATCATCGTCCGACCCTCCCTCCCCCTCGCCCTCCCGCTCCACCTCCCCTCCCCCTCCCCTCCACGGTCGAGCGCTGCCCCCTCCCCGGCCCCCTCCCCCACCTCCTCCCCCTCCCCCTCCACCTCCCCTCTCCGGCCCCCTCTCCCCCTACCCTCCCCGTCCGAGCACCACCCCACCTCCCCCTCCCCTCCCGGCCCCCTCCCCCTCCCCTCCCCGAGCCCCCCTCCCCTCCACGGACCCCCACCCCCCTCCCCTCCACAGACCCCCACCCCCACCCCCCTCCCCTCCACAGACCCCCCACCCCCCCTCCACAGACCCCCTCCCCTCTATTGAAATTTGAATTTAATTGAATTGCATTGTTTAAATTTGAATTGAATTGTTCAAATTTGAAATTGAATTGAATTGAATTGTTTAAGTTATGCTTAAATTGCTTAATTGTTTATTTAATTATGCTTAATTAGTTAATTTGCTTACTTTAGATTATGTTTATTTAATTATGCTTAAGTGGTTAAGTTGCTTAATTTGCTTAGTGTAGATTATGCTTAATTAGTGTAGTGTAGATTATGCTTAATTGGTTTATGTTGAGGGCGGCGTCGGAGGCGGCCGGCTGTCGGGGCACTTAGGTTCTGTCGTGGCTATAGATGGCCAATGGGCTGTGCCGGGCCGGCCCGGCCCAAGCACAGTGCAACCCGCAAATTTGCCGTGCCAGGCCGGCATGACGGGCCATAAGTCAAGGCCAAGCACGATGGATCCCATTTTGCCCTGTTTGGTCGTGCCGGGTCCGTTCGCGGGCCGACCGTGTCGTGCCGGCCAGAAGCCTGGCCGAGCCGTGGTATATATGTAGCATATATACGGCCCATCGGGCCCAAGCCTAGCGTATATAGGCAGTGTGGGTCACGATTGTGACCCGTGACTGGTGACATGAGGTGAATCGTTAGGGTTAAGTGTATATGGGTCGGGCGGCCCATTAATAACCCTAAAAGTCTGTAGCTTAGTATATCTTCGCCGCAAGACCCCCCGTACGTTCACATTGTGCGTGTTTGTGAGTATGTATAAGTCCATAAAAACTCAAAAAACGTATGTTGCGAGTATTTGTTCTTGACTCCAAGATTCGTAAGGCAACAGGTTTCCGAGCTAACCAGTTGCCCCCCTTTGTACTTGAAGAACTGCACCGGATAGGGGGGTGTAGTGTTAAATATGCGGCGTTATGCTGCCGAAATTTCGTGATTCCTGAGACGGATGATAATCAAACATTGATGAATCATTAGGGTTAAGTGACCAACCCAGATGGGCACGACACGCAATAAGTGTGATCGTGCCGTGTAGACAATTGTAGTCGTGGCCTCCTCCACAGCTCCGGCGCCCGAGCAGCACCAGCCACGTCGCGCCACTTCTTCGCCTCCCCGCCGGCTTGCCCGCGCGTCCCGTCCACTGGCTCCCGCCGCCAGCGCCGCGCCTGCTCCAGGCCGAGCGCCCTGCTCATGCCCGCGCCCCAGCGCCCGTGCGACCACCGAGCACAACCGCCCATGCCCCAAGTCACCGCGAGCGCCTCAGCCGCGCCCGCGCCTTGTCCACGCCTCGGCCGCGCCAGCCGCGTCCAGCGTGCTCCCATGTCCGCACGACCGCGGTCGACTCTCCACTGCTCGTCGAGCTGTCGCCTCCCACCGCTGTCCTGATGCTTGCCATCCGCTCCAACACACGCCCTGACCTGTGACATGCCGCACCTGTTCTTTGTCTGCGTGCGCTCGCCGCCCTCGGTACGTCGTCGTGACGTTCCACACCATGGCTGCACCCAACCAAAGAAGCGAGTGACCGGTGAGATGTATGAGATGCAAGAACACGTCGACGACACAACAACAACGACAATTGGTTCAAGGTTCGCTCTGAATTGTGCGAAGATTAATTGGGACAGTGCTGCAGCCAAGATGTTCGATGAAATGTTCAAGAGGAAAGAACCAACTTTGTTGATATGTAGAACTGGTCTGTGATGCAGGGGTAGAATGAGGTTGAAACCGACAAGCCCAAGTGCCAAGATACCCTTTGAATGGTGATGAAGCGACGGAAATCAAATACACACCCAAGATGTTCGGCGAAATGCCTACAAGGTGAGCCTTGCCCTAAAATGTCTTGCTTGACATCATCGAGGTCCGTTCGTGGTGATCCCTAATGGTACTCATGTGTCGTCAAGTCGTACGTCCATGTTCCGCCTTGATATCATTCCTATAGGAGTCCCCAAGTCGACCTCCTTTGTCATTTGTATCACGTTGGCTTGTCCGTGTGTTCTAGTGATGCTCCACCATGAGCCGCATCGACGTCGTTGACCATATGACGTCGTCGTGACGCTCCGAGCCGTTATCGTGCCCTGGCATTGAGTTGAAGGATGCTTGTGATGTGTGTGGTGCTGAAACACCAGCACGACTCGTCGTACAATGGTCGTTTAGCCAAATTAGGGTTTAGTCGAGGTGAGACTCGTCAAGTCCTAGGTGTAGCTAGGGTGCACGATGAAATGCCTTCTAGGTCAAACCAAGTGGTTCAGTGATCACCGATGACTTGGAGTAGAGGTATGCAAGAACATTGCGACCAACAAGGAGAACTAGACCAAGGGGGACCTTGGATAAGAGTTCCTTTGGTTGTGTCGAGGATGTTCCATAGCCGATCACAGGATTGGTTAACTTGGTGTACCCCTTCTTCGACAGCAGGTTCGTCGAGTCGCTTATCAACAACCGAGTCGACATCACTATCCTTAAGACTCACAAGGTGGTGTTCGGGATTCCGCTCACTCTATTGACGAGTCCGGGTCGATGTGGACCTGGCTAATCCGATCTTCCCGTGATGGCAAAGCATGACCGTCACGACAAGGTCTCGCATCACGTTCGAGTTCCAGGAGTTCACCGAGCTCATCTGGACAATCTTGCAAAGGACACTGCAATAGTGTCACGTAAGCACTTGAACGATGCTCGAGAAGCTTTCCGTAGAAACTACTTTACCTAAAGGTCAATTGAACGTTGTCTCGGTATTCACGTCAGGTTAACAAGGCTCGTTATGATGTCTTAAGTCCAAAGAATGTTGACCTCACTTCACTTCCAAGTGTCGCTAGGGTTTCACCCTGGTTCATCCTTATCAGGACCCTGCGACCACACTTGTCACGTAATTAGGTTTACTCCTTAATGAGTTTGTGTAACTTCATTGGTCGACTTCTAAGTCACAACCTCTTGTTGCACAGTTCAATCATGCCTTAAGCTTTCAATGCTCCATCTTGATCGCTTAGTCTTCCTTACATCACACAGTCCAGTAATACTTCTTCACCATTCTACCTTATCACTCTTTGTGCGGCATAGCTCCAAGTGTCGAGTGCTAAATCGCGATGTGTCATTACATTGCACCTTTCAGTGCTTATCTCGACACTACTATGTCACCTTGAGTCATCCTTTGTTTATCCACACAACAGAGGCATGTCTGTTCCTCTTAGTCAATCTCGTCGTTCCTAAAGAGTACACAATCTTCTTAACTCTAGTGTTTCCTTATATTACTTACTTATATGCATATCATGTCGATAGGAAACGTGATGGTAGGTGATCGGCGAGGAGCTTCACTTGGAGGAGAAGGCCGATGTGTTTCCACTGAGGTTCCATGCCAGGTTCTCCGGAGGAAGATCAAGCCCTAACAATTGACAATTGTTCAGTCGCAAACTAAGGCAAGCCCCGGTTTGCATTTAAAAGCTTTACAGAGTTTTTACAGTCTTTATCACCTTACGTCATAAGTTTGATATGTGCATAACATATAGGGTGATTGATACTCCACTTGCATGACCAAAAATCCCAGGGATTGGTTGGAACAAGTTACAGTTTGACCTGTAGTAACTGCTTTGCTAATGCATAGGAAATCCGGTAGAAGTCGAGTAGTTGGAATCTACTCGCGAGAGATGTAGGATATATCTCACAGGATTGGTTAGATAGAAAATGGATTAATATAATGAAATTGAGACCGGGCAGGGAAGGGATAGGAAGCGGCGAGAAGTGAGTCTCGATCGCATAGCCCTGCCCGTGTCGATTAAGGCCCGCTTCGTGTGCGGCCCCTTCGGACAAGCTTGACTTGTACTGGCAACATAATGGACATATGGAATCCAATAAACTGATGTAACTTGATAACTGGGGTGTCGAGGCCCATTAACTCACCATCGATAGGGGTGGGTTGAGGACAGTAAGGTGTAAATCGGTCGGCGGACACATGAGGTGTTCCGTGCGGAGATCTTCTGTTCGTGGAGGTGAGACGGGCCCGGCGTTCGAGTTTCTTGTGAAAGGTGGCCATATACGCCTAGTACTGAAGTGTTATGTAGGTACAGGTGTGCTCGCTGACACTTCCGAACGATGTATGTGTCGTGTTGTCCGGGTGTGTCCTGATTGCAATCACTGTCCCTCGCAGTAATAGAGTACCACTTGTCTATCGCAGTCGTGATGTAGTAAATACTAAAGAAGCCAGAAAAATCATATTGTATTGAATTATAATTGCTTTGCAACCTTGTATGATTTAGAGATAGTACAATTATAAGTTTACAGTTTCCCCATACTTTAGCTGTAATAGCATTACGTGCTTTGGGCATGTCATATCATCGGCAAAGCGTTTCTTGTTTGATTGTGGAGTCTATGATGTGCCGTGCCCGAAGAATGTCGTTTGCTACTTAAAACATGATTATAAGGATCCACTTGTAGGCGAGTCCATTTATGCTATTCCTTACCTATGTGTAGTGTCCCCTTTTGCATATGTCTAGTGAGACGGGTTAGTCTTGCTGAGCCTTATGCTCACGTTTGCGCTCTAACGATTTTTGCAGGTATTAGTTTTATTTCTGCTGCTCAGGTTGTACAGGAGACTAGAGGTGTCGAGATAAATCTCATGTGAACCACGCCGCTGCTGAATGTTCTTCATGTTGCTAGTGAGAAGCGTCCTAGGGCATGGACGTCTTCTCTCCTGCTTAGTTAGGTGAGATTTTGAGTATGTATTTTCTGCTGCGTGTGTACTTCTGTGGTACATTCTTTTGTAAACTCTTCTTATTATGAAATGAAAACTTTATATGTTTTGGTATCCTTTTCGTGTGTGCTGTTAGGTGTCGCATCACACGGCACCACCCAATGAGATCCTCGGATGTGTGGACTCCGGTCCCCACACCTGAGCTGCAAGATATTGTCTTCAGCTAGCAAGATATTCATTCCATGCCACATTTTGCTACGTGTTAGCTATTGGGTTCCACTAATATTAGCTTATACTTGGCAGTGTGTTGGCCCAGCCACTTAAAAGAGAGAAAAATGTCTTCAGCTAGCTCATCTCCAATAACTCCCGCCCGAACAGCAGATGGCGCGTTTGCGATATCCGCAACGGCCGCTTCCTCCTCTCCTGGGACACCACCGATCGCTGCACCTTCCTAGAGCTCGTGGTCCGTGACCCCTTATACCGTCGGTACATCCAGACCCCCTATTCCCGAAGATATAGTGCTCGCACGCCAACCAACTTTGAAATGAAATCCAGCAACTACACATTCACGTTGCTGCTAGTGTATTGTATTCAGCTAGCAACATATTCATTCCAGCTAGTGGCTTGTCATCCTCTGTCTTTTGTTCCTGAGCTACAAGATATTGTCTTCAGGTAGCAAGATATTCATCCCATGCCACATTTGGCTACGTGCTAGCCATTGGGTTCCACTAATATTAGCTTCTACTTTGCAGTGTATTAGCCACTTAAAAGAGATAAAAATGTCACACCCACTTAAAAGAGAGAAAAATGTCTACAGCTAGCAAGAAATTCATCCCTAACAATCTCCGCCGTAACAACAGCTGGCGCGTCTACGATATCTGCGATGGTCACTTCCTCCTCCCTCGAGACGCTGCCGATAGCTCCACCTTCCTATAGCTCGCGGTCTATGACCTTTTGTACGGCTGGTACGTCCATACCCCATATCCCGGAGATATAGTGTCCCTCACGCCAACCAGCTCTGAAATGAAATCCGACAACTACACATTCTCCTTGCTGCTAGTCTAGTGTATTCAGCTAGCAAGATATTCATCCTAGCCAGTGGCTTGTCATCCTTTGCCTTCTGTTCCTGAGCTGCAAGATATTGTCTTCAGCTAGCAAGATATTCATCCCATGCCATATTTAGCTACGTGTTAGCCATTGGGTTCCACTAATATGAGCTTCTACTTGGTTGTGTTAGCCACTTCAAAGAGATAAAAATTTCACAGCCCCTTAAATGAGATAAAAATGTTTTCAACTAGCAAGAAATTCATCCCCAACAAGGCCCGCCCTAAGGTCAGCTGGCGTGTCTGCGATATCCGCTATGGCCGCTTCCTCCTCTCTCGAGACTCCACCGATGGCTCCACCTTCCTAGAGCTCGTGGTCTGTGACCCCTTATACCGCCGATATGTCCAGACCCCCTATCCCCGGAGATATAGTGCCCCGCACGCGAACCAGCTTTGAAACTAAATCCGGCAACTACACATCCTCCTTGTTGCCGGTCTAGTGCATAAAACTAGCAAGATATTCATCCTAGCCAGTGGCTTGTCATCATCTGTCTTGTGTTCCAGAGCTCCAAGACATTGTCTTCAGCTAGCAAGATATTCATCCCATGCCACATTTGGCTATGCGTTAGCCATTGGGTTCCACTAATATTAGCTTCTTTTTGGCAGTTTGTTAGCCACTTAAAAGAGATAAAAATGTCACATCCACTTAAAAGAGATAAAAATGTCTTCAGCTAGCAAGAAATTCATATCCAACAACTCCCACCCTAACAGAAGCTGGCGCGTATGAGATATCCGTGATGGGCGCTTCCTCCTCTCTCGGGATGCCACTGATGGCCCCACCTTCCTAGAGCTCGTGGTCTGTGACCCATTGTACCGCCGGTTCATCCAGACACCCTATCGTCAAAGATATAGTGCCTCGCACACCAACTAGTTTTGAAATGAAATCCGGCAACTACACATTCTCCTTGCTGCCAGTCTAGTGTATTCAGCTAGCAAAATATTCATCCCAGCCAGTGGCTTATATCCTCTGTCTTCTGTTCCTGAGCTGCAAGATATTGTCTTCAGCTAGCAAGATATTCATCCCATGCCATATTTGGCTACGAGTTAGCCCTTGGGTTCCACTAATATTAGCTTCTACTTGGCAGCGTGTTAGCCACTTAAAAGAGATAAAAATGTCACAACCACTTAAAAGAGAGAAAAATATCTTCAGCTAGCAAAAAATTCATCTCAACAACTCCCGCCCTAACAGCAACTGGCGCGTCTGCGATATCCGCGATGGCCGCTTCCTCCTCTCTCAGGACGCCACCGATGGCTCCACCTTCCTAGAGCTCGTGGTCTGTGACCCCTTGTACCGCCAGTACATCCAGACCCCCTATCCTGGAGATATAGTGCCTCGCACACCAACCAACTTTGAAATGGAATCTGGCTGACATTCTATTGTATTCAGATAGCAATATATTCATCCCAGCCAGTGGTTTTTCATCCTCTATCTTCTGTTCTTGAGCTGCAAGATATTGTCCTCAGGTAGCAAGATATTCATCCCATGCCTTGCGTTCCACTAATATTAGCTTCTACTTTGCAGTGTGTTAGCCACTTAAAAGAGATAAAAATGTCACAACCACTTAAAAGAGATAAAAATGTCTTCAGCTAGCAAGAAATTCACCCCCATCAACTCCCGCCCTAACAGCAGCTGGTGTGTCTGCGATATCCGTGATGGCCGCTTCCTCCTCTCTCAAGACGCCGCCGATAGCTCCACCTTCCTAGAGCTCATGGTCTGTGACCCCATGTACCACCGGTACATCCATACCCCCTATCCCCCAGATATAGAGCCCCGCACGCCAACCAACTTTGAAATGAAATTCGGCAACTACACATTCTCCTTACTGCCAGTCTAGTGTATTCAGCTAGCAAGATTTTCATCCCATCCAGTGGCTTGTCATCCTCTGTCTTCTGTTCCTGAGCTGCAAGATACTATCTTCAGCTAGCAAGATATTCATCCCATGCCACATTTGGTTGCATATTAGCCATTGGGTTCCACTAATATTAGCTTCTACTTGGCAGTGTGTTAGCCACTTAAAATAGATAAAAATGTCATATCCACTTAAAATAGAGAAAAATGTCTTAAGCTAGCAAGAAATTCATCTCCAACAACTCCCACCCTAATAACAGCTGGCGCGTTTGCGGTATACGTGATGGCCGCTTCCTCCTCTCTCAGGATGCCACCGAACCACCTTCCTAGAGCTCGTGGTTTGTGACCCCTTGTACCACCAGTACGTCCAGACCCGCTATCCTAAGAGATATAGTGCCTCGCAGGCCAACCAGCTTTGAAATAAAATCCGACAACTACACATTATCCTTTGTGCTAGTCTAGTGTATTCAGCTAGCAAGATATTCATCCCAGCCAGTGGCTTGTCACACTTTGTCTTCTGTTCCTGAGCTGCAAGATATTATCTTTAGCTAGCAAGATATTCATCCCATGCCACATTTGGCTACGTGTTAGCCATTGGGTTCCACTAATATTAGCTTCTACTTGGCAGTGTGTTAGCCAGGTAAAAGAGATAAAAATGTGACAGCCACATAAAAGAGAGAAAAAAGTCTTCAGCTAGCAAGAAATTCATCTCCAATAACTCCTGCCCTAACAGCAGTTGGCGTGTTTGCGATATTCGCGATGGCCACTTCCACCTCTCTCGGGATGCCACCGATGGCTCCACCTTCCTAGAGCTTGTGGTCTGTGACCCCTTGTACTGCCGGTACGTCCAGATCCCCAATCCCCAGAGATATAGTGCCCTGCACGCCAACCAACTTTGAAATGAAGTCCAACAACTACACATTCTCCTTGCTGCCAATATAGTGAATTTAGCCAGCAATATATTCATCCCAACCAATGGCTTGTCATCCTCTGTCCTCTGTTCTTGAGCTACAAGATATTGTCTTGAGCTAGCAAGATATTCATCCCATGCCACATTTGGCTACGTGTTAGCCATTGGGTTCCACTAATATTAGCTTCTACTTGGCATTGTGTTAGCCCAGCCACTTAAAAGAGAGAAAAATGTCTTCAGCTAGCAAAAAATTCATCTCCAACAACTCCCACCCTAACAGCAGATGGCGCGTCTGTGATATCCACAATGGCCGTTTCCTCCTCTCTCGGGATGCCACCGATCGCTCCACCTTCCTAGAGCTCGTGGTCCGTGACCCCTTGTACCGCCGGTACGTCCAGACCCCTATCCCTGGAAATATAGTGCCCCGTATGCCAACCAACATTGAAATGAAATCCAACAACTACACTTTCTCGTTGCTGCTTGTCTAGTGTATTCATATAACAAGATATTCATCACAGCCAGTGGCTTGTCATCCTCTATTTTCTGTTCTTGAGCTGCAAGATATTGTCTTCAACTAGCAAGATATTCATCCCATGCCACATTTGGCTACGTGCTAGCCATTGGGTTCCACTAATATTAGCTTCTACTTTGCAGCGTGTTAGCCACTTAAAAGAGATAAAAATGTCACAACCACTTAAAAGAGAGAAAACTGTCTTCAGAAAGCAAGAAATTCATCCCCAACAACTCTCGTCCTAACAACAGCTGGCGCGTCTGCGATATCTGCGATGGCCGCTTCCTCCTCTCTCGAGACACCGCTGATGGCTCCACCTTCCTAGAGCTCATGGTCTGTGACCTCTTGTACGGCCGGTACGTCCATACCCGCTATCCCGGAGGTATAGTGCCCAGCACGCCAACCAGCTTTGAAATGAAATTCGACAACTTTACATTATCCTTGTTGTCAGTCTAGTGTATTGAGCTAGCAAGATATTCATCCTAGATAGTGGCTTGTCATCCTATGTTTTCTGTTCCCGAGCTGCAAGATATTGTCTTCAGCTAGCAATATATTCATCCCATGCCATATTTGGCTACGTGTTAGCCATTGGGTTCCACTAATATGAGCTCCTACTTGGCAGTGTGTTAGCCACTTAAAAGACATGAAAATGTCACAACCACTTAAAAGAGATAAAAATATCTTCAGCTAGCAAGAAATTCATCCCCAACAACTCCCGCCCTAACAGCAACAGGCGCGTCTGCGATATCCGCGATGGACATTTCCTCCTCTCGGGATGCCACCGATGACTCCACCATCCTAGAGCTCGTGGCCTGTGTCCTCTTGTATTGCCGGTACGTCCAGACCCCCTATCCCCGGACATATAGTGCCCCGCACACCAACCAGTTTTGAAATGAAACCCGGCAACTACACATTCTCCTTGCTGCCAGTCTAGTGTATTCAGCTAGCAAGATATTCATCCCAGCCAGTGGCTTGTCATCCTCTGTCTTCTGTTCCTGAGCTGCAAGATATTGTCTTCAACTAGCAAGATATTCATCCCATACCACATTTGGCTACGTGTTAGCCATTGGGTTCCACTAATATTAGCTTCTATTTGGCAATGTGTTAGCCACTTAAAAGAGATAAAAATCTCACAGCCATTTGATTCTACTAATATTGGCTTTTGCAGAACAAGATCACATCCCAATTCCTTAAACCTCCTCAGATCATCTGAAGAAGTCTTCAGATCAACCAAGAAAACAGTCTTGCATGGAGTCTGATGCTTGATTCTGGAACATTTCGCCATCTCCTAGCAAATCTCCTCCAATTCTCCATTTGACACATGAATGACAATAAGCAAGCCAGAAGGATTGCCTCTAAAGTCACACTTCCTCTGGCCATTGTTGTTCCTCAGCGGTCAGTGCCATTGGCAAAACTTGGCTGACCATGTTCTTGGAGCTGCAACAACTACCTGTGACGTTGTAGCTTAAGTTAGGCGAAGCTCTTGCAGGTGACATACTAATGCATAGCACCTTCTCCCGCGTCAATGCGATGAACACAACCACTCCTACAGTAGTTATTAAAGTGTCTTCCCATGCCACATTTGGCAACGTGTTAGCCATTGGGTTCCACTAATATTAGCTTCTACTTGGCAGTGTGTTAGCCACTTTAAAGTGATAAAAATGTCATAGCCGTTCGATTCTACTAATTTCAGCTTCTATTTGTCAATGTGTGAGCCACTTGATTCTTTAGATCTGATGGCAGCATCTAATTACCAGCAGTCACCCAGACTGACTAATTAACACAATTACCGATCAGTTTGATTATAATGCGAATGCAAATTTTTCCTAAACAATACACAGCGATGTAAGGGTGCAGGCTCTCTTCCTGCTTCAGATGCACTTCACCGTGAGCCTGGTGGCAACTGCCCCTTGTGGACCGCATTTGCTTGGCTGCCCGAGTTAGCACCTATGTCAGAGTTCTCTACTTGAGCAACACCTGCTTTGGCTTCAAGTGCTGGAGCAGCAGCATCTGGTTTGCTTTCAGATGCTGGAGCAACAACAGTCACAGTGGCAGCAGGGACCGGGTTTTCAGTTGGGTTGCTTGCTGGAAGAGTAGCCTCAGACTCAGCTGGTTTGTCCTCGTCTTCTCCTCTGATGGGTCAGGGGGAGCTACATATTGTTCAGATGGTTTCTCATTTTCCTTGTTATCTTCAACTCATGCCACATTTGACAACGTGTTAGCCATTGGGTTCCACTAATGTTAACTTCTACTTGGCAGTGTGTTAGCCACTTAAAAAGAAATAAAAGTATCATCACCATTTGATTCTACTAATATCAGCTTCTATTTGTCAATGTGTGAGCCACTTGATTCTTTAGATCTGATGGCAATATCTACTTATTAAATGGCAGAATGTAATGAGGAAAATGCACTAGTTCATATGCACATCATTCCTGCGGCGCCACTTGCCCGCTTCCAAACCTACACGGCTACACCGCGCTGCTTCGACTCCAGTCAGCCGACTTCCAGAGTCCATGGCCAAGACCTTCCTCCTCCGAGGCGCCCGTAGATGCCGCTCCCCAGCCTTAATCATGAAGCCCCAGGCCACCGCGTCGAGCCCGTCGAGGTCCCGCGCGGGCACCATCTATGAAGAAGTTCAGGTCTCTCGACCTCGTCACGGAGGCATCGTTACCATGGGGTGATGTTGGTGCGGCGGCATGGGGTTCCCGGCGGTGCCCGCGGCAGCCTGCGTCATATCCGGGACAGCGGGTTGCATGCCGGTGCCACGGTAAAAGCTCGCCCCTGCAATGTCGCTGCTTCTGCCATGGTAGAAGCCCGCTCCCGGCATGCTGCATATCGCTCATGTAAGGGTGGCTCATCATCGGCCTGCCGCCCATCTGGCTGCCCATACCAGCTGTCAAACCGACACCACCGCCCATCCAGTACGGCTTCGTCGAGCCAGGCTGTTGCGGCGGCATACCGCCCATCGGACCACTGGCACCGCCCATCATGTCCATCTTCGTCATGCCAGGGTGCGGCGGCATGCCACCCATGGAACCACCGACACCGCCGCTAAACATCTTCCCCTGGCTCAGGGCACCGCCCATGGCATTCTGCGGTGGCTTTCCAACGCCCAAGTTTCTGCAGCGGCTTTCCAGATGCTGTAGCACGCTAGATATGCAGGGGGCTACAGGAAGCGACATATGTAGCGGGCAGCAAGCGGTGTGTGCTGGACTCCCGCTAACGATTCGCGGCTTAAGCGGGACTCCTGCATAATCCTGTTGGTGTTTGGCGGCGCGCACGACGCGGGGTGGGCAACCACATCCCGACCCGCTTGCATTGCTAGTTGTAATGTTATAGAATCGTCTTCTAAAGCCTAGGCAATGGGGTGTATAAAATCTGCCACTCTGTTCATCACTCGAAAAAAATAAAGAAACTTGGAGAAGCATAGTGGTGACTCTCTGAAATTATTGGCATGGAAAAGATTCATACGTGTCTGTTACCGTCGCCTACTTCTCGGCTTTGTTTTCACTTCTGTCACCGGGTATACACGAGTGTGAGAATGTGGTCGTGCCGCTCCTCAACACCATTAATGGTGTTGTGGAGCACGCTCATTTCCCTATACGAGTTGTGCCGTCGAGGGTGGCATCCTCCACCGTGGGTGGCACCGGAAGCGGCAAGTTTGGATGCACGAAACCAAAGAAGAAATCACCCCTTGACCTCCAGCTGCGCTTGGAGTGGAGGGTCGGAGTTGTGTGTTTGTGTATGTGTCTGTGTCACACCTTCGCTTACTTCTCGACTTTGTTATCACTTCTGCCAGCAGGGATCCACGAGTGTGATCTGTGAACATGTTTTGCTGCTCCTTAGCACCATTAACTGCAGTGCGGAATGTGCCCATTACCCTGTACAAGTTGAAGATGTCGTTGAGGGTGCGTCCTCCATCGTGGGTGGCACCGGAAGGGCAAGTTTGGATGCGAGAAACCAAAGAAGGAATCGCTCCTAGATCTCCAGTGCCCCAAATGGAGTGAAGTGTCGGAGTTGTTTGTTTTTTTATGTCACAGTGTTACCTTCACCTACTTCTCGGCTTCGTTCTCAATTCTATCAGCGTGTTACATGAGTGTGATCTGTGAACGTGACCATGCCACTCCTTTGCGCCATTAACAGCGGTGCGGAGCACGCCCATTACCCTGTGCGAGTCGAAGATACCATCGAGGGTAGTGTCCTTCATCGTGGGAGGCACTGGAAGCAACAGCAAGAAACTGAAGAAGAAATTGCTTCTCGACCTCTGGTGTCCCGCTTGGAGTGGAGGGTCAGAGTTGTGTGTTTGTGTCTGTCACATTGTTACCTTCACCTACTTCTCGGCTTTGTTCTCATTTCTGTCAGCGCAGATGCACGAGTGATATCCGTGGACGTGGTTGTGCCACTCCTTTAAGCCATTAACGGCAGTGCGGAGCACGCCCATTACCATGTAAGAGTCCAAGATGCCATCGAGGGCAGCATCCTCCACCGTGGGTGGCACCAGAAGCCACAAGTTTGGATGCGAGAAATCGAAGA
Organism: Tuctoria greenei; assembly: GCA_036927565.1. Classification (NCBI taxonomy): domain Eukaryota; kingdom Viridiplantae; phylum Streptophyta; class Magnoliopsida; order Poales; family Poaceae; genus Tuctoria; species Tuctoria greenei. The sequence goes on along the minus strand of JAYESD010000008.1, from coordinate 180,714,220 downwards.
AGAAATTGATCATCGACCTATGGTGTTCCGCTTGGAGTGGAGGGTTAGAGTCGTGTGTTTGTGTCTCAATCACATCGTTACTGTTGCCTACTCTCCCACTTCATTCTCACTTCTGCCAGCGGGGATCCATGAGTGCACTCCGTGAACATGGTTGTGCTGCTCCTCAGCACCAATTAACAGCAGTGCGGAGCTCGCCCATTACCTATATATGTTAAAGATGTCATCGAGGATGACTTCCTCCATCGTGGTCGGCACTAGAAGCAACAAGTTTGTATGCGAGAAACTAAATAAGAAATCGCTCGTCGACCTCCAATGTTCTGTCTAGAGCGGAGTGTCAGAGTTGTGTGTTTGTGTGTGTGTCACAGTGTTACCATCGCATACTTTCTGGCTTCACATCCACACTTCTGTCATGGGGAATCCAACAGTGTGATCTGTGAACGTGGTCATGCCGCTACTCAGCACCATTAAAGGTGGTGTGAAGCGCGCCTATTACCGTGCAAGTCGAAGATGCCGTCAAGGGCGGCATCCTCCACCGTAGGTGGCACCGGAAGGGACAAGTTTTGATGCGAGAAATCAAAGAAGAAATCACTCCTCGACCTCCAGTGCCCCGCCTCAAGTGGAGGGTTGGAGTTATGACCTCCAGTGTCTCTCTTGGAGTGGAGGGTCAGAGTTATGACCTCCAGTGTCCCGCCTGGAGTGGAGGGTCGAAGTTATGTTTTTGTGTTCGTGTCACAATGTTACCATCACCTACTTCTCGGCTTCAGTCACTTTTTTTTTTCAGTGGGGACCCACGAGTGCAATCCGTCAACATGGTCGTGCCACTCCTCAACGCCATGCAATAATGATGATGTGGAGCGCGCCCATTATCCTATACTAGTCGTAGTTGCCGTCGAGGGCGGCGTCTTCCACCGTGGGTGGCACCAGAAGGGAAAAGCTTGGATGCGAGAAACTAAAGTGGAAATCGCTCCTCGACCTCCAATGCCCCACCTGCGGTGGAGGGCAGTGGCGTATGTGGTCGCCCTAGCAATGATGGTAAAAGCACCTTGCTTTCACCCTGTGTTCCTAAAAGTCGACCTTGCTAATGTTTTTATGCATTCTCAGTAATTGTCTTAGAAGCTAAGTAAGAATTAGCAATGTGTTTGATGGAATTTTTACTGATAAGTTGATTATAAGCGTAAATCAACATTTCTTTCTACATGCAAAAAAAAAAACAGCAAGTTTTTTGCTCCTGGTTGGCACCAAAGCTAAGCTTGATCTCTGATTTCCACCACTAGCCGATTTGTCATCTTCTCCGTTCCTTCAACATGCCCACTAAAAAATGTGCCTATTATACCCAAGGTCGGTGCAACAAAGGAAATAGTTGCACTTTTCTTCATGAAAGAAAGGGTCCTGGTTCTTTTTTTTGAATCAGATGATATCCATTCCCATTATAAACGGAAATAACGCATACATCGTTTGTTCACCAAGCACTGAAACAGCACAACCCTATCATACCAGACAGAGAGAAAATACCCCTACGTTGACCATTCATCAACGAGAGAACTACTATCATTAAGCTAAAATCTACTACCAGAACACTACCGACTGCACTAAAGCATATAAATCAAGCACCAGAACAGGACTGAAGTACATTGCATCCAACTCTTATTATATATTACAAACATTCTGTTGAACTGCCAAATGCTTACTTCCACTTTTCTTCACAGGCAAAAGATGCAAGGATCACTTCTTTAGAGTCTGGCATCCCGGTGGAGCATCCCTGTCTTCATCCCCAACACTTTCATCTTGTTCACCATCCTTCCCTTCCAAGGTCAGGACCTGCATCTTGTATCTTTTCATCATCGAGATTGCAGCCTTCATCATGGAATCTGCACCAGCTAAAATTATCTTCTGTATTCCTTCGGGGTATAAACCTGACCAGCAAGCCATTAGCGAACAAGTAAAGCAAATGATATCACAAGGATGTTCAATTATCTTCTTCTCAAAACACGTTTTATTTCTGTTGGAATTTGGCCCATTTAATGTGGCCCATTCAGCTGAAATTCCAAAGCAATATGGCTGTTGGTTTTAGTCCCATACTGCTAGTGCATGGTGGTACAAATCAACATATATAGTAGCCCTCATACTCATGGCTGAATAGAGAAAGCAATAATGAGGGGCCTGGCTATATGTACTCACACACACGCACGCACCTCCAGACCCACCGCCTCTCCCAACCGGCGACCCGGATCCCGTGCCCGTGCCTTCCGATGAGGAGGACAACCGCGTGTTCCTCGTTCCCCAAAGGTAAGGCCTCAGCCCCCCCCCCCCCCACCCCCTCGTACCACTAGCTCTCGCCAGGCCCGAGCCTGGGGGCGTGCAGTGAAAGTACATCTAGGCATCCCCGTGGGTTTTGGATGATTGATGACAATAATTAAGAGACTAATGAGATGAGTTGATCTTAAGCACAAGTGCAATGGTTGAAATGAGATGAAAACCCTCAAAAAGAAAAGATCAAAACGGGCGCCAAAGACTCAAGCGTGGAAATTAGGATTTCTATGGTATTGAGCTTAAGTAGGCATATGATGTGTGAGGGTGGATGTCTCATGTGCATTGAGATCATACTAGAGGGCTCAAAGTGGTGGTTGAGAGAAAAATCTAAGTGAGAAAGCCAAAATGAGGAAAAACCCTAGGAGGTCGGACTAGTCCGGGCCTTAGGGTCGGACTAGTCCGGCCAGTCAGAGAAGTCCGCTTTGGGGCAGACTAAAGGTCTCTGGAGTAGATCGGACTTGTACGTATGGGTACGGACTAGTCCTTTTTTCCATTCGTGGAGTTGGAGCTAAGTCCCAGTAGATCGGACTTGTCCATTTTAGAATGGACCAAAGCTCTCTGGAAAAGTTCGTAATTGTCTGGTGTGGTACAGACTAGTCCGTTCGAGACTTAGTGAGATAAACTGAGTGGAAACCCTAGAGGATCGGACTAGTCCGCCCCTGTGACCGGACTAGTCCGGCCACACCCAGTTGTGTCCGTTTTGGGACGGACCAAACCTTTCTTCCCTACTTTCGACTAGTTCATTTTGAACGGACTTGTCCGTATTGTCAGTAGTCGTTTAAATTTCAAACATTGGCGCGCATGTCATCTATTTTGTCAATCGATGACGTGAAATTGTCGGTGGTCCCGAAAGGCCGGCCTAGTCCGTGGCACAGGGCCGGACTAGTCTGGGTTTGCCCTGGTGGCAACGGTTAGTTGCCGGGACCCCTATAAAAAGGGGACCCCAACTCCTATTTGATAACTCTTGAACCCTAGCGCCGCCACAAGTGACCTAGAGCCTTCCAAAGCCTTCCACTTGTCCTACTAGCCCTCTAAGACCAAATCTTTAAGAGATTAGGGTTTGAAGAGAAAAGTGAAGGAAGATCATCGCGCTTTGGCTCTCGGTTTGATCTCTTTGCACATTGTGTTGTGTTTTGTGGCTTGTGTGAGTTGAGCTTCGTGTGCTCCTCATTGTATTTATTTGTGGGAGCCTCAACTTGTGAGCAGCCCCAATCAAACTGGGTGATTACCCATTGATATAGTAGAAACCAAGCCGGCCATTGTGGTGGCTTGGTGAGAGAAGGGTCAAGTGAGACCCGGTCCTTGTGTGGACTTCTCAACGTGGATGTAGGCTTCTTTGTGGAACTGAACCATGGGATAAATCTTGTCTCAGCTGTCATTTTAGATTTCATAATCACTAGCATTGCTATTAGGATTCTTATTGTTCATATTGCTCTTCACTTTGATCTTTGTTGAAATCGTGTAACCTAAGTGCTTTAACTTCACAATCTAAGTTACTAGGTTACCACACATTACTTACATCTTCGGCGAACTTAAATTCCGCAAATAACTTGTAGAAACCAAATTTTTAGGTTTTCACCCTGTGCTGAGCGGACTAGTCCAGCCTCAAGAGTTTAATCTCGTTTGATTAAGTCTTTTCAGGTCTTATTGCCTATTCACCCCCTCTAGGCGACTTTCATACAGGCCATGCGACCGTACAGGGCCCCCATTTTTCAGGGGCCCTTTTTTTCCCTGTGGTATATAGCATGAGCTGGTCAACAACACAATCGATTCAGCATGCAGCCATCAAGCGGAGCCTGCTACCGTTGAGCGGATGTGGTGCATCAGCGGCTGGTCTGCTGGTGCTGGGCCGCTGGGCACTAGCCCACTACAGCGGAATAGTCCATGCGGAAGCTGAAACCAAAGCGGTGTCAGCCTGCGACTTCCGTCTGACGATTTCCATGTCACGATCACATGGAATCGGTACGCCAGTGCCGTATCGCCGTGTGCCCGTGCTGCCGAGCGCCGGGTCGCCGAGGGCCGAGGCAAGAACAGATCGCCGACGACACTAAGTCTGCCGCAGTTCGTCACGGTGCCGCTTTCCTCCATCCATCTTTGACAACTGGTAAATTTTTCTCTTCTCCATATTCTCTCTTATAGCATGTTTGATTAGTATTTCATATAATTGTTTTCTTCATTATTTTGTGAACAACAAGTGAAGTAACTTTTTTTTGCTATGACGCAACAAATTGAACAACAAGTGAAGTAATTTTTATTCATTACTATGACATAGTTTCTAAATTGAAGCTACTAAAGTTCTTTTTGCATTCTACAATGATGCAACAAAGACTTACTGATCTGGCCACAATTTCACTTGAGAGTGATTTTTTGGAGAAGTTTGAATATGAACATATTATTGAAGATTTCATTTCAAAAAATACTAAAAGAATGGGTATATTTGGATAAATATTATGCAAGAAGAGGCAAATTTAATAATAGATATGTTCTTGATATAACCTATTGTTATTTAAGATGCTATTATATGTATTATATATAAATTTATGATATTGTTTTTCTATATAGATGTGAACCATTCTAATTGTTGTACAGGGCCCGAGATTTTGCCAGCTCGGCCCTGGCTCTCGCCCCCGCCCCCACGATTGGGGTGCTGCCTCTCTCCCCATGACGACGACCACGACATGCGGTGCAGCTGGTGGAAGGAGGCGCAGGAGGGGGCGGCGATCGAGGCGCCCGGGGTGCGCACGCCGTGACCCCCGCGGGCCCCACCTCCTACGGCATGAAGGTGCTCAGCATGTTCATCTCCGACCAGGCCTTCACCCTCCGCCGCGCCGAGCAGCTCGTCCAACAGCCGCCTGTCACCGCCACTCCTCCCGGGAGGAGCTACGCGCTAGTCGCCGCCGACCTGTTCAACAAGGCATGCCAATGGTGAGAAACCCCGCTCTCCCCCATTTCTCCTCGCTCCAGTCACTCACTCCTTCTGGGTAAGAGGGAGGAAGCAGTAGGATCTTCTGCTTGCATCGCGGGATTTGTTTTGGCTGTGTGATGTGCTTCTCAATTTAGCCTGTAGGACCAAGCTTGGTTGATTGGTTGCTAGCAAGGTGCATCAATTTAGCATGCATACGATTGATGATCTTAGCATAGCAGTGAACTATAGGCAGCGCCTATGTCGTGCTATGGTAATCATGCCATGGGATTTGGTCGGTTAAATGTGGCGGTCTCACTACAGGAAATGCTAACACTTACGTCGGCCAACTTAATTTACGTCGGATGGCCGACGTAAATAAACTAACTTACATCGGCCAGATAAAACCGGCGTTAGTTAGTTAACTTACGTCGGCGGCCGACATAAGTTAGTAGACTGACAACAGTAAATGTACACTTATGTCGGCCTGGACAACTAGCCGACATGAATAAAACGGCCGACGTAAGTTAGGCTTAACTTACGTCGGCTGGGAGGATGGCCGACGTAAGTTAAATAGGCCGACGTAAGTTTACTATTTAGCCGACATAAGTTACGTATTTTAACCTACCCCCGCACGTGCCTTCTCTTTTCTTCCTTACCCGCCGCGCACCACTTTGCTTTCTTCTCCCTGCCGCCGTCGCTCCCCACCGCGCCGCCGCTGCTGTCCACCGCCGTCGCCGCCAGGTATCCTCCTCCCCTCCCCTCCCCTCCTCCCCTCCCCGACCGTCGGCCCGCCCCCCCCCCCCTCCCCGAGCGCCACCCCGCACTCCTTGGCCGACCATCGTCGTCCGGCCCTCCCTCCCCCTCGCCCTCCCGCTCCACCTCCCCTCCCCTTCCCCTCCACGGCCGAGCCCTGCCCCCCTCCCCCTCCCCTCCCCGGCCCCCTCCCCCACCTCCTCCCCCTCCCCCTCCACCTCCCCTCTCCGGCCCCCTCTCCCCCTACCCTCCCCGTCCGAGCACCACCCCACCTCCCCCTCCCCTCCCGACCCCCCTCCCCCTCCCCTCCCCGAGCCCCCTCCCCTCCACGGACCCCCACCCCCCTCCCCTCCACTGACCCCCACCCCCACCCCCTCCCCTCCACAGACCCCCCACCCCCCTCCACAGACCCCCCTCCCCTCTATTGAAATTTGAATTTAATTGAATTGCATTTTTTAAATTTGAATTGAATTGAATTGTTCAAATTTGAAATTGAATTGAATTGAATTGTTTAAGTTATGCTTAAATTGCTTAATTGTTTATTTAATTATGCTTAATTAGTTAATTTGCTTACTTTAGATTATGTTTATTTATTTATGCTTAAGTGGTTAAGTTGCTTAATTTGCTTAGTGTAGATTATGGTTAATTAGTGTAGTGTAGATTATGCTTAATTGGTTTATGTTGAGGGCGGCGTCGGAGGCGGCCGGCTGTCGGGGCACTTAGGTTCTGTCGTGGCTATAGATGGCCAATGGGCTGTGCCGGGCCGGCCCGGCCCAAGCACAACGCGACCCACAAATTTGCCGTGCCGGGCCGGCATGACGGGCCATAAGTCAAGGCCAAGCACGATGGATCCCATTTTGCCCTGTTTGGTCGTGCTGGGTCCGTTCGCGGGCCGACCGTGTCGTGCCGGCCAGAAGTCTGGCCGAGCCGTGGTATATATGTAGCATATATACGGTCCATCGGGCCCAACCCTAGCGTATATAGGCAGTGTGGGTCACGATCGTGACCCGTGACTGGTGACATGAGGTGAATCGTTAGGGTTAAGTGTATATGGGTCGGGCGGCCCATTAATAATCCTAAAAGTCTGTAGCTTAGTATCTCTTCGCCGCAAGACCCCCCGTACGTTCACATTGTGCGTGTTTGTGAGTATGTATAAGTCCATAAAAACTCAAAAAATGTATGTTGCGAGTATTTGTTCTTGACTCCAAGATTCGTAAGGCAACAGGTTTCCGAGCTAACCAATTGCCCCCCTTTGTACTTGAAGAACTGCACCGGATAGGGGGGTGTAATGTTAAATATGCGGCATTATGCTGCCAAAATTTCGTGATTCCTGAGACGGATGATAATCAAACATTGATGAATCGTTAGGGTTAAGTGACCAACCCAGATGGGCACGACACGCAATAAGTGTGATCGTGCCGTGTAGACCATTGTAGTCGTGGCCTCCTCCACAGCTTCTTTGCCAACAGTTTTGTCGTCTCGCCAGGGTCCTCGCCTCGCCTCCTCTGGATGAGAGTCTAGGAGTCGTCGCTCGTTGGGCTCGCCTCGCATCCTCATAGATTCGGGGAAGATTCGGGCTGGGCATCGCAGATGACGGGCGGCGGCCGGCGACTCAATACGAGGCGAGGGAGCCGTGGGCGGCCGAGCGGGGTCTGAGGTCAAGCCTGAGCATGGCCCATGTCGGGCTTTGAACTGGCATGGACCCAGTTCACTATATCTCTCATTATTTCCCCTATCATGCATAAATTAATGAGAAACTAACGGTAATTTGTCCGGCTATTAATTGCAGAGTCAAACATGGGCGAAGATCGTAGTTGGATGTACACTCGTTGGAAGAGCAGAACTGGTGGTCACTCAGATGAGTGGTACGCCAAGACAGAGGCTTTTGTAGAACGAGCTTTTTCGTTGTCAAATAGTGATAAGGGGCGGTGCCCATGTACGAAATGCCGAAATGGAAAGTTTTTGCACAAAGTGGAACTTACGATGCACTTGTGTTGAAACGGTTACGTGTCACATTATGAGTTGTGGAACTTCCACGGCGAGACAGCTTCTCAAGCTGTACAAGAAGTGGAAGCGGACAATGATGATGCCACAGAGGTTGATATGATGGATGAGATGCTGGAAGCTATACGACCAGAGCTTACAGAGGATCCTCAAATAGCAGAAGTTAAAGAGTTCTTCAAACGTCTCAAAGATTCAGAAGAAGCAATGCATGGACACACTAAAATGTCAATCCTCAATTTTGTGACTAGACTTATGGCAATTAAGTCTAAGTTCTTATTTTCTAACAATTTTTACAACATGGTCATCGATTTGTTCAAAGATGCCCTTCAACAACCCAACAAAGTGCCTAAAGATATGTACAACTCGAAGAAAATTTTTTCCGGTCTCGGTATGAAGCACGGGAAGATCGATGTGTGTCCGGACAACTCCATGCTTTTATGGAGAGAGCATGCCAATGAGAACAAATGTTTGAATTGTGGTCAACCAAGGTTTGTCGAAGTTGTTAATAACGATGGTAATACTGTGACAACGGAAGTCGCACGTAAGCAGCTTCGTTACTTACCTGTGACACCGAGATTGAAGCGGTTGTTCCTTAAAAAAAAACGGCCAGACACATGAGATGGCACATAGAAGGTGAGCATGAGAACAATGGAGTCATGACGCACCCGTCCGATGGTGAGGCATGGAAGGCGCTGGACCGGTTCAACCCAGAATTCGCTCGTGAAGCGAGAAATGTTTGCATCGGGTTGGCGACAGATGGGTTCACGCCGTTCAGCACAAACGCTGCACCATACTCTCGTTGGCCTATCTTTGTCATTTTGTACAATCTTCCACCGACTTTTTGCATGAAGAATGAGTTTATGTTTCTTAGCCTCATTGTACCTGGGCTAGATCATCCTGGGTCACGTCTCAACGTGATGTTGAAACCGTTGATCGAAGAGTTGAAAATGTTGTGGACATGAGTCGAAGCGTACGACTGTTACAAGAAGCAGAATTTCAACCCCCGAGCTGCTTATTTGTGGTACGTTCATGATTTTCCAACATACGACATGTTTACTGGATGGAGCACTCATGGTCGGTTGATGTGTCCGATATGTGCCTCGGATACCGATTGCTTTCGACCTATCCATGGAGGCAAGATATCTTACTTCGATTGTGATAGACGTTGGCTGCCTCCGAATCACTTGTTTAGACAACAGAGGAATGTCTTCAGAAAGAACACTGCTGTCACTAAAGGACCACTGAAATGTCTTAACGGGTCAGAAATATCTGATATGTTGGATAAATTGGTGCCAGATGAAGGCCGTCCTGGATATTTCGAAGGTTGCGGAGACAAACACAATTGGACTCACGTATGTGGACTTTGGGAGCTATCGTATGAGAAGTCGTTAATTCTAAGGCACAACATTGGTGTTATGCATCAAGAGCGTAACATGGCCGAATGTATCATAAGCACATGCATGGACATGACGGGCAAAACAAAAGACAATTTAAAGGCTCGAAGGGATCTTGCCGAGCTTTGTAATCGTCAAACTCTTGAGCTCTCTGAAAATGGTGGTAAACCACGTGCTCCTTTCTATCTTCGACCTAAAGAAAAAAAAGAAGTTCTCGAATGGTTGCAAAGGTTTAAATTCCCAGATGGTTATGCAGCTAGTCTGAGACGAGCCGTGAATGTGAGACGAGCCATGAATGTGAAAATGGGAAAGCTCATTGGGTTGAAGAGTCATGATTATAACATAATCATGGAAAGACTTCTGCCTGTTATGTTTCGAGGCTATTTTGACGATGTAGTGTGGAAGGTGTTAGCCGAGCTTAGCCACTTCTATAGGCAACTCTGTGCTAAAGAAATCACGCCAGAGATTATTACTAAATTGGAAAAGGTGATTCCAGTACTTTTGTGTAAGATGGAAAAAAATTTTCCTCCAGGATTTTTCATTCCAATGCAACATCTCTTAATTGGAAAAAGTCCACTTTACTTCCCTGTACTATTAATGAAGTCCAGATTACACCTTAAACTTTTATTTGGTCTATTTTACACCCACTTTTTTCTAACTGAGGTCACTTTACACCCTTAATCGGTTTTATAATCCTGAATGCCTAATGTCGACGGGATTTAATCAGGGATTGTTATGACATGGCATAAAGAGCCACATAAGCCGCCACGTGGAACATCTAGTCACCAAATAATCTGTTAGAGGAACGAACATCGGGAGAAGAAGCCGGAGAGCGCCGGACGACTGCGGCATCGCCATTGGCGACCAGATGGATCGAAGAAGCTCGATCTTCCTCTCTGGCACAACACTTTTGTTTTCTCAATAAATAAGCAACGATGTCATGTCATGGCAAAAGTAGATCGTTTTGATGGATGAGGCATTGGTTAACCATAAATTGAGGATTACCTTGAGAAAATCCATTATTGCCAGTACGACAGAGAACCTATTGGACAAAAGAATCATAGCTGTACTGTACTGTACTGGTGACGTGAGTGACTGGTGGAATGGGACAGCAGGAACGCCCCCCCATGCCATGGCCATGCTACTATGCCATCGAAACGGCTAGCGGTCGCCAGCGGCTGCCCCGCGGCGCGATCCTCGGCGCGGGGAAGGAGACGATGCGGATGATGTTCCTTTTTCTATCTGATTATTTGATGACTAGATGCTCCACGTGGTGGCTTATGTGGCTCTTTATGCCACGTCATAACAATTCTTGGTTAAATCCCGTCCACGTCAGCCATCCGGGATTATAAAACCGATTAAGGGTGTAAAGTGCCCTGGATTAGAAAAAGTGGGTGTAAAATAGACCAAATAAAAGTTTAAGGTGTAATATGGACTTCATTGATAGTACAGGGAAGTAAAGTGGACTTTTCCCCTCTTAATTCATCTTCCATTTGAAGCGAAAGTGGGCGGTCCCGTGCAATATAGGTGGATGTATCATATTGAAAGATCACTTAGATATCTGAAACCAATGGTTGGTAACAGGGCAAGGGTTGAAGGTTGCATCACTGAAGCTTTTACTCTTAAGGAAGTAGGATACTTCTCATGTGTTTACTTTGCAGAGGAACACAATGTTAATACTTCGGTAATGCGGTACAATATGGATGAGCAACCTCCTTGTAGCGATCTCTCCATTTTTGCACCAAGAGGCACTACTATTGGTAGTTACACTTCCTACGATGTTAGCGAAAAAGAAAGGCGTGCTGCTTTATTCTACATGTACGCTAATATGGAAGAAATAAATGAATATTTCAAGTAAGTGTTTCTCCTATACTTATGCATTTCACCATCTTTTCCGACACATGTATTCTAAAAGGTTCTCTTTTTCGTGTAGTATGTTCGACAAGCAAAATTGGAGACATAGACATCAACCCACGAGCAAGCAAATAGAACAGATTTGACGGGAAGGAATAAACGGGGGATCTAATTTTCTCTCCTGGTTTCGAGATCATGTAACATTTTCTCGATAACTAATCAATGTTAACAACATTTCTTATAACTTAAGAATGCTTACGTTTTCTAATAACTCCATATCTTGGACAGTGCCAAAAAGATGCCAACGTCCATGAAGATTTGCGACAACTATCCCGTGGAGTGGTTAATGTTAGAAGCTATGGTCGATATGACGTCAACGACTTTTGGTTCCGTACAACTCAATTTGAATCTCTTCGTCCTCTCGCGGCAACATGTAATACCGGAGTTGTGATGAGGGAAATCAATTCGCAAGATCATGAAACGCAGTACTACGGGATTATTAAAAAATCCTTGAATTCACTTTTGTCACAAACAAGCCGATTTGAGCGGTATTCTTTGACTGCAAATGGTTAACTGCGTTGATGAAAAATGAAATATATGTAGGTTAGTATTTCCTGGTTACGGGGTAACATCGAGGTGTACTTAGCTCTCTATCGGTACTAGGCTAGCGACGCTTTCATCAATAAGTCCACAAAGGCTAGACAGTGCCGCATGGGGTCCGAGGGCAAGCACAACTATGGCGGCGACAACTACTTGCGTTTGGCTAAATGCATGGTAAGTACCTTTTCAATTTATTTTCCTAATATATTATTTATCTCACTAACACGGCTATACAAGAGTGAGAGATGGGTCAGGAGCCGACCCGGACCCAGGTTTGGAAGAGAGGTCACAAAGGAAGTGACCCTTCTCACCCAGGGCAGTGTAGTCAGGTCGCAGCTGACCCGACTGGTAAGTTTTCGAAATTCATCAATTTTGTTATAACTAATACCATTATTGACATGCTTACAAGATTTATTTGTTTTGTAGGCAAAGTACGCGCAGGAGGTCGCGAAGATACACGGTGCAGATTACGATTGGGAAAGCGCGCCGATCGACCCCCAAGCCGCGTACGCAAGCGGAGGCGGGAAGGCCCAAGGACGGTGAGTTCTTCATGTGTTTCATTTCTTTTTCAATTAATCTTCTTCTACTTAGTGTTTTCATTCTTTTGCAGGTTTGCCATTTTTGATGGAGTTGTTGACTCGAGGTCAATGCATCCTTTGAGAGGCGCTTCATCGTCGCAGGCTTCGTCCGTTGGGACCAGTGGTCGTCTCTCGCAGACCCAACTGGAGCTCTGGGCCATGAGGAAGACGCTGATGCGAACCCAGGCAGAGCTGGAGAGGACAAGAGCGGAGGCAAGGGAGGAGCAGCAAAGGACGGCCTTAATGATGGCCCAGATGCAAGCAGCAGTGGCGGTAAGTAATTTAAAGTACTTTAGTTAAATTTCATAGCACTTCAATAACATATATCTTCTAATATTTTGCAATGGCAGGCTCTTGCTCGACACAGCGGTCAGGATATCTAGATTCCTACGCTTCTGCCGCAGCATACACCAGAGCAGGTGATAAACTCTCTCTTTAATATTGTAGTATCCATTTTAGTATTATACATAGAGAGATAAGGAGGTAGAACATAGAGGTAGATCTTGATGACTTGTCAGATATTGATTCCTATAGTGGTGAGGAAGTTAAGTGTAATCAAGCTTTAGTAGTTTTTGACCATGGCAAAAATGATTAGTATATAGTTAATAAGTTGTCAGTGGTTCCAGTTAACAAAGGTCTAGTGGTTCATAAGCTTGACCTGTTACCTAAAGTCTCCAACTCTGATACATGCTAGTTTGCTATTTATATATGCAACATTACTTCATTTGAAACTACAGCATGCTTCCTTCTTTTGTCACTGATGTTCTTGGACTCTAATGTTATCACTGAGTTGACATTGATGCTTACTAGTGATTATGTTTCTTTTGCAGGGTTCGGGAACGCGCCGAGAAGATCCCGGAGGCAGTGGAGGGACTGGCGTGTAGCCCGGTGGATGTTTTGTTGATGTTATTGATGTTTTGGAACTTAATTTGCAACTGTTTTGCATTCTGTATATCTATTCTGTGTTCTCGCCATCGAGCGAGGTAGTCAGTTTCTGTTTTTTTAAAAAAAATCGAAAACATAACTTACGTCGGCTATGGCCGTGCCGACGTAAGTTAGCCCAGTTTAACTTACGTCGGTGTGTCCTGACCGACGTAAGTTAAATCACTTAACTTACGTCGGTTTGGTTCAACCAACATAAGTTACACCACATAACTTACGTCGGCCCGCAGTGGCCGATGTAAGTACTCCGGCCCAGCCCGCGGCCCATCCCGGTATGTAACTTATGTTGGCTGCCGCAGACTGACGAAATTAAGGTAACTTACGTTAGCGGCCGACGTAAGTTACCTTAATTACGTACAAACTGCTACGTCGGACGGCCACCGACATAATTAAGTGAAAACCGATGTAATTAAGTAACTTACGTCGGTTAAGGTCTTAATTATGTCGGCCGTGACCGACGTAATTGATCGATATTCCTGTAGTTTCTATGTTGGATGTATTTCAAACTTTTATACTTGCATTTCATCTGAAAGTTAGTGGGGCGTATGATTTAGGGCAAATGCATGTATATACCATGCCGGCTCTGTTGGTTGGTTGCTGTCCACGCTGCACAGCCCGCCAACTTTCCGATAGCGTCTCATGCACTTAATAGTTTAGCGTTATGCATGGAATATGGATTCAGGATATATGGTGAGCTCTGGAGGTGACCCCGCTTTACTTGGAAGCTTGTGACAACTGCAACGGTATGTGATGGGTTATTAAACGTCCAGTGTACTTATGGAAGGTGGTATACCCGGTTCCAATTGTCTCTGTCCAAAGACAAACTAATAATATCAACTTACACTAGGAAACAATAGGTTACATTAGGGTTGGATGCTCTTGTATGCCAGCCTTGCAAGGTTCATTTTAGTCGTGCTCTTGCGAAGTGGTGAGTTGGTCATGAGCTTTTGTAGGTCAAGACTGGATGATTGATTTTTAACAAAGCACTATATGGTATCTACAGTAGGTAGAGTATGCATTGTATAAGTAATCAAGCTATGTGGTTTGGTTGATCGAGTATAGGGGTCTAGACTGGAAAGTTTTATACCCTGTAGCTGGAAATTAGTTGGATGGTGAAAGTGCATCTAGGACTCCCTTGTGGGTTTTGGATGATTTATGACAAGCAATTAGGATCCTAATCCTTTTGTTGAGATGAATGCAGGCAAATAATGAAAAATGAGCAAAATGCCAAAAAGAAGGGAAATGAGAAGCAAAGTGAATTTGAGCTCAAGGAGAAGAAAATAGTAGATTATTATGTATGGAGTGTGTTAAGGAAACACACCCAAGAGCTCAATCACTTTCAAGCACACACACACAATGCACAAAGTTATACAGGACCGGACTAGTCCGATATCAGCCGGACTAGTCCGATATCACTTTATGCACTAGATCGGACAAGTCCATCTCCACCGGACTAGTCCGATATCTTTCTGATCCACTTCGGACTAGTCCTCCCCAATGCGGACTAGTCCTCAACACAATGCACAAGTCACACAAAATCGGACAAGTCCGGTATCCACCGGACTAGTCCGATATCTTTCTGATCCACTTCGGACTAGTCCTCCCCAATGCGGACTAGTCCTCAACACAATGCACAAGTCACACAAAATCGGACAAGTCCGTTGTGATCCGGACTAGTCTGATATTCTTTCTGATCCACTTCGGACAAGTCCGGTGTCTACACGGACTAGTCCGATATACACACTGATCTAAATCGGACAAGTCCTCCAAGTGCGGACTTGTCATCCTAAACACTAAGGGTTTCATATGTCCGGACAAGTCCGATGGCAATCGGACTAGTCCGAAGATTTCCAGTAGTGAAATCGGACAAGTCCGTTTTCAACCGGACTAGTCCGATATTCCTGGACACTTAGGGTTTGCTACACACAGCACACCGGACTAGTCCGGTGACCACCACGGACTAGTCCGATCTTTCTGAACCCTAACGGTCACTTTTAGAAACCCCATATAAATAAAGGTGCACGGCCCACTTTTACAATCTCTCGAACCCTAGCACCGTCACACCTCCCAAGAGACTCAAAAACCACCTCTCTCCATGAAATTAAGTGCAAAATCGATCAATCTATTGAAGATCACTTCTAGATCATTGGAGAGACACTTGGCACACATCATTGAGCTCTTGGTTTGATTCTCTAACACACTCTTGCGTTTCAATTTGTAATTTTCGAGTGTGTTATTGGTGGGTTTGTAAGTTGTAATCAAGGGAGCTCTCAACGTGTGAGAAAACCCCTTCAACTTGGTTATTTACCCTTTGTGATTAGTGGAAGAGGATTGGCCTTCGTGGCGATCTAACGAGGGAAGGGATGGAGAAGACCCGGTCCTTTTGTGGGCTCCTCAACGTGGACGTAGGTTGCCTTCGTGGTAGCCGAACCTCGGGATAAATCGTGTGTCTTGTCCTTTTGCGTTCTTCATCTTAATTGATCAACTTAATCTAGGGTTTGATTCACTTTGTTCAATTTGAGTTAAATTGTTGAACAAGAGCCTTAATTGTAATAGAATTTGACATACAACTATTAAACTGTCATTCAAGTTTATATTTCCGTTGCAAACATTAACGAATCAATCAAATTGACTGAACTTGATCAACTTAGCCCGTGAAAACCGGACTAGTCTGCACTTTACCGGACTAGTCCGATATCTCTGGTATTGACTTTGTTGTTGAGTGTTACAGGAACCGAGAAAATTAAAAAAGGCCTATTCACCCCTGCTCTAGGCCTACATTCATTGGTATCAGAGCAGGTTCTTCAAGAAAGAGTGCAACCACTCGAAGAGATCATGTCGGACATGAAGGAAGTTCAGAAAATCAACAACCAGGAAGAAGTGAACAACGACAAGAACCAAAAGCTGGAAAAGTATCTCGAAGCAATTCAAGACTTCAATGATGATGACGAGGAGACGCTGGAGCTGAAAGCACTCCTCAGAAAGAAAGCACTTTCCAAAGGGAAAGCTAAAGTTGAAGAAAAGAAGAAGGGGAGTAGTCACACCGACTACTCCCGATATCCTTTTAACTATGATCGTTTAAATTCAAACAACAGCCATTACCTATCTATTCCTCTTGGAAAAGCCCCACACTTCGATGGGAGTGATTACTCCATGTGGAGGCAAAATATGAAGATGCACTTGATTTCCCTTAACCCAAGTTTATGGCATATTGTGTGCACAGGAATAGACATCCCAGATGACGACGAAGAGCTCACCCCAAATCAAGAGCAAGCCATCCACAGAAACGCTCAAGCCGCAGCCGTAATCACCTCCTCTCTAAGTCGAGATGAATTCACAAAGGTGGACGGACTGGAGATTGCCAAGGAAATATGGGACACACTACAAACAGCCCATGAAGGTGACCGGCATGTGCGGGAGGCGAAAATTGAAATGATCGAAGGCGAACTAGGAAGGTTCGCAATTGAGGAAGACGAGTCTCCCCAGGACATGTACAACCGATTGAAGACACTTGTAAACAAGGTTCGATCATATGGGAGCAAGAAGTGGAATGACCACGAGGTTGTAAAGCTCATCCTTAGAGCCTTTATGCCTCGCAATGTCACACTATGCTCTATGATCAGAGAAAGTCCCGGGTACAAGAGGATGACTCCAGATGAATTGCTTGGCAAAATCATCAACTTTGAAATGATGGAGAAACAAGCCAAGCACGTCAAAGAAATAGCCGACCTCACATCGGCCAAGAAGAAGGAAGTTGCCTTAAAGTCCACACTCAAGCCTCTATCCAAAGAAGCAAGAGAAGCACAGCTTGAGGAGGACAGCGATGATGAAAGCAGTGAGCTGGACGAAGAGGATATGATTTTGTTCATGAAAAAGTTCAAAAGAATAATGAAGAAAAGACAAGGAACAAAATCAAGTGAAGGCAAGTACAAGGAGAGGACAAAGCCGAAGATGAGGCGGGCGTGCTATAATTGTGGTGAGTATAACCACTTTATAGTCGATTGCCCGTATGAGGACAAGAAGAAGAAGAATAAAGAAGCCAAGCCTCAACTGAAGAAATTCTTCAAGAAGAAGAAACAAGCTGAACAAGCACACATTGGAAAGGAGCGGGACTCAAATGATGAGTCCTCATCATCCGATGAAGAAGAGATGGCTAGCATAGCCATTGAAAGCACGTCCAAGAAACCCACACTCTTCCCCATGCTTGGTACAAAGAAGGGACATGGCACTTGCCTCATGGCAAAGGAAGGTAAACGCAAGGTAAACATCAAAACTCCTTCCATGCATTCCTACTCAAGTAATGATGAACTAGATAGTGATGATGAAGATATGTTAATTGGATTAGATAGAAAAACTGCTGCTAAAATGAAATTTTTACTTGACCAACTTGTTGAGAAGGAATGGCTAATTGATCTTCAAGAGGACATGATTATCTACCAAAAGGAGAAGTATGTCGAACTTGACAATCTTCTAGTTCTTGAAAAGGAGAAAAACAGCTCACTAGAGCTTGAGCTAGCTTCAAGCAAGAAAACTTGCTTGGAGTTAACCAACTCAAACGTTGCAATCAAGGATCAACTTGATGACCTGATCAAGGTTAACAAGATCCTTGAAGTGCATCGGCGGTAATAAATACGGTTTAGTCATTATTGATGATTTTTCCCGCTTCACTTGGGTGTTCTTTTTGCATGACAAGTCAGAAACACAAGGGACACTCAAGAAATTCTTCAAGCGAGCGCAAAACGAGTTCTCACTATCGATCAAGAGTATTCGGAGCGACAACTGCACGGAGTTCAAGAACATACAAGTGGAGGAGTACCTTGATGAGGAGGGAATCAAGCACGAATTTTCAGCACCATACTCTCCACAACAAAACGGAGTTGCCGAAAGGAAGAACCGAACGCTCATAGAGATGGCAAGAACAATGCTCGATGAATACAAGACTTTGGATCGATTTTGGGCGGAAGCAATTAACACCGCTTGCCACGCCGCAAATCGACTCTACCTTCATCGACTACTCAAGAAGACTCCTTATGAGCTACTCACCGGTAACAAACCAAACATTTCATATTTTCGAGTTTTAGGCTCTCCATGTTATATCTTGAACAAGAAGCCCAGGACTTCAAAGTTCGCTTCGAAGTCCGATGAAGGTTTCTTGCTTGGTTATGATTCGAACACTTATGCCTATCGTGTTTTCAACAAGGCCTCCGGACTTGTTGAAGTGGCACGTGACGTAGTGTTCGATGAAACTAATGGCTCCCAAAAGGAGCAAGTTGATCAATGTGAATTAGGTAAAGAAGAAGCTCCTTATCAAGCATTGAAGAGAATGGCTCTAGGCAAAGTTCCACCACAAGAGTCATCGTCACAAATACAAGAGGAAAGTGAACCACAAGAAGATGATCAACAAATCAACGAGGGCAACCACTCAGGGGGAGAAGAAAATGATCACCAACACACAACTCTCCAAGTGCCACACCCAAGAGTACACCAATGCATTCAAAGGGATCACCCAATCGACAACATCATCGGTGACATCCAAAAGGGAGTAACCACTAGATCTCGTATAGATAATTTTTTTGAGCATTACTCGTTTGTCTCCTTTTTGGAACCACGCAAGACTGAGGATGCATTGAAGGATCCGGACTGGGTGGTGGCAATGCAAGAAGAGTTGAACAACTTCAAGAGAAATGAGGTTTGGGAACTTGTGGCAAGACCCAATGCAAATATAGTGGGCACCAAGTGGGTCTTCCGCAACAAGCAAGATGAACACGGAGTGGTGACAAGAAACAAGGCACGACTTGTGGCCAAAGGTTACTCACAAGTCGAAGGTTTGGATTTCGATGAGACTTTTGCTCCAGTAGCTAGGCTTGAATCAATTAGAATATTACTTGCATATGCTACTCACCATGATTTCAAGCTGTATCAAATGGACGTGAAAAGCGCCTTCCTCAATAGACCGATCAAGGAAGAGGTGTACGTGGAGCAACCACCCGGGTTTGAAGACGAAGAGTTCCCCGACCACGTATATAAACTGCGTAAGGCTCTCTATGGCCTCAAACAAGCTCCTAGAGCTTGGCATGAGTGTCTTAGAGATTTCTTAATTGATAATGGTTTTCAAATTGGCAAAGTAGATTATACATTATTCACAAAGAATCTAGATAATGATCTTTTTATTTGCCAAATCTATGTTGATGATATAATTTTTGGGTCAACTAACCAATCTTTCTGTGAAGAATTTAGTAGAATTATGACAGACAGGTTTGAAATGTCAATGATGAGAGAATTGAAGTACTTCTTGGGATTCCAAGTGCGGCAACAAAGGGAAGGAACATTCATAAGCCAAACCAAGTACACACAAGACATACTCAAGAAGTTTGGCATGGACACGGCAAAGCCCATAAAGACTCCCATGGCTACGAATGGCCACTTGGATCTCAATGAAGATGGACCAAGCGTCGACCAAAAGGTATATCGCTCCATGATTGGATCTTTACTCTACTTATGTGCATCTAGGCCAGATATTACGTTGAGTGTATGTTTGTGTGCAAGATTTCAAGCCAACCCTAAGGAATGTCACTTGACAGCCGTAAAAAGAATCTTGAGATATTTAGTTCATACACCCAACCTTGGTCTTTGGTACCCAAAAGGCTCCAAATTCAATCTCATTGGTTACTCCGATGCAGATTATGCCGGGTGCAAAGTTGATAGAAAAAGCACCTCTGGCACATGCCAATTCCTAGGAAGATCTTTGGTTTCTTGGTCATCTAAAAAACAAAATTCCATTGCATTATCCACAGCCGAAGCAGAGTATGTTGCAGCCGGGAGTTGTTGTGCACAACTCCTTTGGATGCGACAAACTCTAAGGGATTACGGTTACAATATGAACCGTATTCCTCTCCTTTGTGATAATGAGAGTGCCATTAAAATAGCCCACAATCCAGTTGAGCACTCTAGGACTAAACACATAGACATAAGACATCATTTCTTGAGAGACCATTCCATGAAAGGAGACATAACCATCTCACATGTCAACACCCAAAAACAATTTACCGACATATTCACTAAGCCACTTGATGAAAAGCGTTTTTGCAAACTCCGAAATGAGCTAAATATTCTTGATTCTCGGAGTGTGGCTTGAAAAGTTGCATACCTGTATGATTGCTTCAAAAATGTTGATTGAATTGTGAAAATCATCTGTCGACTGTTGGAGTTGGCAGATCTCCTGACACTACTAAAGTGTTGAAGGAGTTTGTAGTTCGGTGTGGGCGCGCGGATACTCAAGAAGGTGAATCACGATTGGACACGAGAGACACAGTGGTTTACGTGGTTCGGGCCGCCTGAGCGTAATACCCTACTCTACGGGTGTGTGGTGTTGTATTAGTTTATGTATGAAAGCTCACGTCAATATGTGTGTGCCTGAGAGCGTTCGAGAGCCTTCTCTTTTTCCTTCTGTGTATCGTCGGTCTGTCCTTTTATAGTACAAGGACAAACCGTTACAAGTTAGCCTGGCCCGACATGTGGCCCCGGCGGTTACTAGTATTGATACACGATTAATTGTTGTTAATAACCCTGTAACGGGCTCCGACAGTGCCGTTACAGGTGTTAAGATTGTCCGATTAAGTGTCATTAACATGGAATTAATGACAATTAATCGGGTCTTGAAGTCCGCGGCTATCCTTTGAAGATCCGGAGTCGTTACAATGTCTTCCGGAGGTTTGAGGCGGCCAGCTCCGACGTTTGGACACGTGGCAGCTCCGGAGCTTGCTTGTGGGAAG
Source organism: Tuctoria greenei (assembly GCA_036927565.1). Taxonomy (NCBI): domain Eukaryota; kingdom Viridiplantae; phylum Streptophyta; class Magnoliopsida; order Poales; family Poaceae; genus Tuctoria; species Tuctoria greenei. The sequence continues at coordinate 180,693,108 of JAYESD010000008.1, read as the reverse complement.
CGGGAAGCTCCGGGGTGGCCTAGCACGTGTCAGGTCCGGAGCTTCTCTCGGTCAGGGGTTAAGTCCGGAGGTGCCGTTTCGGTACCTAGCCTAGAGCTTCACCCTTGTGGGTAGTAGCTCCGGTCTGGCAGTACACGTGGCAATCTAGGGGTTAATCATGTTGGAGAAGCAGGTCCGGTTATGTCTGACAAGTGGGCCTCCGAGGGTCTTCAATTTGAGTAGACGTCCTTCCCTTGAGATCTTTGTAACCTCAGGGGGTGTATGGTTTTTAGGGTACCGACAGTGGCCCCCTGGACCTACCTCCGGGGAAAGTCACCGGGGTGAAGTCATTCCCTCGGAGGTGGGTCCATACTCGCGACTCTTGAAATGGGTCTTCAAGGGTCTTCGGAGGTGCCGTTGGCGGGGCTTTACGGTTAAATCCCGACGCGTGGCGCACCTCAGGCGGCAGATAAGATCTTTGACGTGCGGATCTCTCGCAATTGAAGGTCGCCGGTTCCCGATACGAAAACCGTATCAGATCCGCGCGCCTTGTCAGGTCGCCGCCTTTGGGTTTCCCGCCTCGTGATGACAACTGTTCGCCTGGGTAAGAGCCTCGACTTGATCGTCAAGGTGGTCCCGGGCCCTCTTGTCATCGGCAGGGTTGAATTCTTGAGTAGTATCCTTGACTCCCCTGCAGTTTCCATCCAAGCGTTGCGAGGGCTTACTTAAGAAGGAAAGCGCACCGTCGGGAGTTCTTTACGCTTCCCATCTGTTCTTGCGCTCAAACTCCCAACTCGTACTTTGCTCCTCTCCTCTTGCCTAGCTGTGCTGCGATGGAGTTGGGTCTGCGTGAGAGTCGCTTGAAGACTGACAGCGATTTGAAGAAGGTCCGGGCCCTCATGGGGTGGTCTTCGGACTTCTTCAACCGCTCGGTCCGCGCCGGCGGAGAGCTCCCCTTTGAAAAGGAGCACACTGGCGAGATGGTGTACTTTTCCTCGTACGCCATGGTGGGGCTGATCCCACCGTTTTCTTCTTTCTTCTTGATGCTGCTGGACTTCTATGGTCTGCAGCTGTACCACCTTGGCCCTCACTCCATTCTCCTTGTGTCCATCTTTGTCCACTTCTGCGAGATGTGGGTGGGCATCCCTCCCTGCGTCGAGCTCTTCCGAACCTTCTTCACCGTCCACACCACCGACCGAAGCAATGAGTATCTTGGCTTCTACTACTTCGTGAAGCGCAAGAAGTGCCCATTCAAGTACCTCCGGTCATTCCCTTCCGGGAAGTGGGATGATTGGAAGAAAGATTGGATAGTCGTCCGGGTGGAGGAGCATGAGCGGTTGGAGTTGCCAGACGGTCTGCCCGGTATTGACACGTCGGTATGGAGCGAAGTTCCGGTGCTGGCGGAAGCTTTCGACCCTGTCCTGACCAGGATCCGCCAATGTGTGGAGGGAGGATTGACTCCCCAAGCGGTGTTCTGCAACTTCCTATCCAACAGGTGGGCGCCGCTGAAGAGGAGGGAGAAGCTCGCCTGGGCCCTCAACAGCGTGATGGACGAGGACCGGGTTGAGACCGGGTTGAAGTCCAGCATGGTGGGGAAGACCTTGGAGTCTCACCTCAAGAAATTCCAGCACGGCATCGACGTTGACGGAGATTACTTAACTCCGCCGCCGGCCTTCCTCCCTCTGAACGTGGAAGTTGAGTTCAGCAGGGAGCTCCGGCGGACGATGCCCGCGCTTGACGACCTTGGTGTCGTCGAGAGAAGATCAACCACCCGGTTGGCGATCCCCGGGTTGTCCGAAGACAGCTCCACCCCTGTCCCACAGCCAAGAGCTGAGGTCATCGGCAAGGGCAAGGAGCTGGCGGAGGAGCCGGAGAGCCGGAAGAGGAAGCTGCGACATGCTGACGGAAGGTCCATCGGGCCTGCCACTTCCCCCCCGGTTCCCCCTCCTCAGGAAGGAAGATCCTCCGCCGCCGTGGCGACTGTCCCCGTGGTGGGGTCCTTCCAGAACGTTACTGTTCCGGCGGTGGGATCCTCCCGGAGTGCGACTGTCCCCGTGGTGGATCCCTCCTGTGGTGCTAGCTCCGGGCGCGCGACTCCGGCATCTGGAGCGGTGAGGGCCTCCAGGTCCAGGAGTTCCTCCCGATCAAGGAGAGCTCCGACCCGGGAAACGCCCGCGGCTGTGGCAAGTCCTGGGAGTCCTCCCGGAGCTCCTACGCCGACCGTGACCAGCCCGGATCGTCCGGGAAAGAGGTTCCGCGCAAGCTGGTGCGTGAGCCTCCCAAGGTAATTTTTCTTTTTTACCTCGATTAACTTTTTAATTGTAGCATCTGTTTGCTCAATTTCTTCGTTCTTCATCTGCAGCATTCCCAAGAAGGGGAGTGAAGCTCCACCCTCAGCCACAGTGTCTGAGGCTGCGAGGGCTTCTGCTCCAGTCCTGGTGCCGCCCCAAGCGGAGGCTGCGACAGCTCCGGCGCCGGCTGTCGTGGTCATGGACCTCGACTCGTCTCCAGAAGTTCCCGTGGTAGCGCCGGACCACGGGAATGAAGATGCGCCAGCGGCACCCGTCCCGGAAGTGGAAGCTCCGGGTCCTGGTGCTGCAGTAGTAGAAGCTCCGGCTGTTGAGTCGGAGGAAGTAGCAGTCCCGACTTCGGAGCCGGAAAGTGCTAAAGCCCCGGCGATTGAGCCGGAGGTGGCTGAAGCCCCGGCATGCGAGCCGGAAGTCGAAGTAGTTCCGGCAGTTGAGCCGGTTACTTCCGAAGCTCCGGCCGCAGAGCCGGTGATTGTTGGAGCGCCGGTCACTGATCCGGCGGTTAAAGAGGCGAGGGAGCCTGAGCCTCCCTCAGAAGAGGTGTCCCGGCCGGAGCCAGTAGCGGCTCCTGCTCCGGAGGCGACGACGTCGATGGTACCTATGGCAGAGCCAGAGTGCCTGAACGAAGTCGCCGGCCCCCAGCCTGAGGGGGCAAATGAAGACTTGGCGGCGGGACCTTCTTCGATGGCGACTGAGGCCGTCCCGGAGGAAGGCCCTAGCGCTTTGGAAGCTCGGGGTTCCACTCTCGTAGAGTGGGACCCAATTTTTGTATGTGAAGACCCGCTGGAACCAGCGGAAGAGATCCCAGCAGGTCCAGTGCCCATCTCGCTGTCGATGTCCATCGACAACGCCTGCTCCAGTCTACGTCAGGTCCAACTGGCCTTCTTCCACGACAGCAAGGCTCTTGAAGAGGAGCGCCAAACCCTTAGGCGGTGGCGTAATCGGCTCCACTTCGAGACTAAGCTGGCGCAGTCGAGGCTTGCGGATGACAAGGAGTGGATCAAGCGGGAGAAGATCCGCCTGGAGCTCTGGGATAAGCTGCTGGACGAGAGGGAGAGCATGACTCACGCCCTCGATGCTCAATCCCGGGAGTTCCACGACCAAGCTAAAGCTGCTAACGACGCAGCCAATGCTCGGTTTGATCAGCTCGAGGCCATCAGCACCGCACTCATCAAGCGCCGAGAGGCAATTGAAGGGAGGGAAAGACGGCTCGAGGACGAGGAGCAAAAACTCCTAGAGCTACGGGATGACGTCTTGCGACGGGAAGAAGAGCTCGCTGAGAAAACAGCTCTGGCGGACAAGGGCCTCGAGGAGCGCACTAAGAAATTGGAAGAGCGATGCCTCGAGGAAGAGGAGAAGACCTGGGTGCGGGGGCAGGAACTCTACGAATACGAGTGTGCCCTTGTCGCCCGGGAGAAGAAAGTGGAGGCTAGGGAGAAGGACTTGGTCGACCGCCGGAACAAGATCCACCTCCGGGAGGAGGAGCTCGGAAGACTTGAGAAGCGGGTTGCTGCGAAGATCCAGCAAAACGCCAAAGAAGTTGAGCGCCTCGCCCGCGAGAATTCGGAGCTGACGGCGGCTCGGAGATCCCTGGAAGAGATGAAGAACTTGAGGAAGGCGGACTCCCTGCAGATTTGGGAGTTCCTGGGCAAGGCCGACGACGCGCTGACGCTGATGGGTTTCAGCCCCGTGCACCCGGATGATCCGGAGCCGGAGCCGGACCTTGCGTTGCAAGCGTTGAGCGCCGCAGGCAGCAAGCTCTCCAAGGTGGGCAACATCATCGCGGACCAGCTGGAGGTCGAGGGGCAATCCCTGGCTAGGAACGTCACAGAATATGTGTTGACGTGCTACACCAGCCGGAACCCTCGATTTCCTCTGGACCCGGTGCTTGAAGGCCCCGTCGAAGGAGAAGGCGAAGCTACCCGAGCCTGCGTGTCGGAGGTCGCCCAGAAGGTCGCCGAGTTCTTCCATAGGGTCTCGGACCGTCTCTTTTAGCCTTTACTTGTATCTTCTCTTCTTCCTCAATTTTGTAATCCCTTGTCTCCAGATGTAATCTCCGGTCTTCAGATGAAATGAAATCCCCAGTTTTTTGCGAATTTCATTTTTTGTCTTCAACATCTTTATCTTCACTTGGCCCCCTGGTAAATGTGCACAATTTGATTGTGGACATGTACCAAAAGGATGTTGAGTTTTGTTGAAGACGAATTTGCTTCGAACTTGTGGAATTTAGGTCCGAAGTTTTTGATAGTGAAGGTCCCCTGAAGTTGTCGGAGCTTAGAAGCTCCGGCACTGTCCATCGCTGGAGCTTAGTAGCTCCGGCAATAGCCTCTATCAACACGTTGAGCGTCGGTAGTTAATACTCCAAGGTGTCGGAGCTTAGCAGCTCCGGCAATGACCTTTGCCACACTTGGTTTGTTGGCAACAGACTACAGTGACGGGGTCTTCTCACCATCTTTTAGTCAACGCCGACGGTTGACGCCCTGGTGGGAGTCGGAGCTTGGTTAGCTCCGGTTTTTCTCCATCAACGTAGGGTTCATTTTTCCTGCACACTTAAGCCAAGAAAAATAGTAAAATTCGTTCCTTGTCTATAACTTCGTCGCGGCTTACGGTTCTCAAGAAAATTTTAAGTTGAACACGATTTTTAATACGACTGGATGAATTGTCTTTTCTTTTAGATCCAATTGTCCATGGACCCACCTTACTTTGGCCTGCCGGGATGTAGGTAGAGTGGCGTACTTAGGGTGCTTGACCAGGCTAAGTCGATAGCGCACTCCGGCCCTAGAATGGCTTGGCGGCTTTCAGACGAGTTGGCCACAGACGATATTTAAATCTAAAAAATCTGACAATTCAACTCGAATCGTATGTAAACCGGTCAAACTAGAACTTCTTAAGAATTGCACGTTTCTGTTATAGACAAGAAAGAGAAAAATAAAAATGTCGAGCCTATGCAAAAATGAATGCACGTGGAGTCTATTTCACATGAAGATGTCTTTCATTATAGGTCCGGGGTACAGGGGAAACAAGTACACTCTTAGGGTACGGAACCAGGCTAAGTGTGTTTGGTTTCTCGTTTGACCCAGGGTAGTTAGCCACACTTTTAGTCCGGAGACTGTGTCAAGTGTTGCATGAGCTTTTCAAACCTTTCGGGAAAGGTCCGGCTGCTCTCCCGGAGGAACTACCCGACTCTGTACAATGACTCTATAACATACATTTCAAGTTACTTAAGACTCACCTCCGTGGAATTAAGTGTAGAACTTACGGAGGTGCTCGATGTTCCAAGGATTTAGGAGAGGTGTCCCATCCTCGGTAGCCAAGCGAACGCTTCCGGGACGGGATACTTTGATCACTCGAAAGGGCCCTTCCCAGCCGGGGGAGAGTTTGTTTTGCCCTTCTCTGGATAGTATTCTCCGTAGCACCAGATCGCCTTCCTCGAGCTGTCGGTTGTGTACATGCCGCTGGTGATAGCGCCGTAGAGCTTGGCGGTATCGGGCATTCCGAACAGCTGCTTGGCACCTTCCCTCCTCGAGGAGGTCTAGGTCTTCGCGCCGGGGCTGGTCCTGCGCGGCTTCGTCGAAGGTCCGGACTCGGAGGGAACCCAAGGTGATTTCCGGAGGAAGGATCGCTTCAGCTCCGTACACCAGAAAGAAGGGTGTTTCTCCGGTTGCCCGACTTGGAGAAGTCCTGTTGGCCCATAGAGTGGGCGGAAGCTCTTCGACCCAATTGGCTCCGTGCTTTTTCAAGCGCTCATAAGTGCGTGTTTTGAGTCCTTTAAGGATCTCTACATTTGCTCTCTCGGCTTGTCCGTTGCTGGCAGGATGAGCTACGGAAGCGTAGCAAACTTGTATGCCGAGGTCTTCGCAATATCCTTGAAATGCGGATCTTGTGAATTGAGAACCATTATCAGTGATGATCTTATTTGGGACTCCGAATCTGCTCAAGGTGGATTGTAGAAAATTGATTGCAGATTGTTTGTTGATCGTCACAACGGGAGTTGCTTCCGGCCACTTGGTGAACTTGTCGATGGCGACGTACAGGAACTTGTAACCTCCGACGGCTCTAGGGAAGGGTCCCAAGATGTCCATCCCCCACACAGCGAAAGGCCATGTGGGAGGTATCATTTGTAAGGACTGAGCAGGTGTATGAATTTGCTTTGCATGAAATTGGCATGCTTTGCATTTCTTCACCAGCTCAGTGGCATCCTGGAGCGCTGTAGGCCAGTAGAAGCCGTGCCGAAAGGCTTTTCCGACCAGCGTGCGGGAAGATGCGTGGTTCCCACACTCGCCTCCATGGATTTCTGCGAGGAGCTCGCAGCCTTCTTCCCTTGTGATGCACCGCATTAGGATGCCGTTGGCACCGCGCCAGTAGAGATCCCCTTCTACCAACGTGTATCTTTTAGCCAATCTGACTACCCGATCAGCGGATACATCATCGTCAGGAAGGATGTTGTCTTTCAAGTAGCTCCGGATCTTCGAGATCCATGCATCGGAACTGACTTGAGCATTTGAGTCTTGCGTGCTGGGTTGCTCGGAGCTTCCGGCAGCACCTACGACCCTTGATGGCTGCCATGGTAACAGGGCCATCAGGACCGTCAGCTTCGGGATGCTGATCTCGCCCCCTTTGTTCAGTTCGGCAGGCTGAACTGTGGGTTTTGACAACCTCCGGACAAAGGTTCCATCAAGAGCCGGAGCTCCAGTTGACGCCTTGGTCGAGAGTTCGTCAGCTTCAGCGTTGTGAGCACGCTGAACATGGTGAAGGTCTAGGACTTCGAAGTCCTTCTGAAGCCTCTGGACTTCAAGGAGGTAAGCAGCCAGCTGGAGATTATTGCAGGAGCATTCACCCTTCACCTGCTTGATGACGAGTTGTGAATCTCCTTTGACCAGCAATTGCTTGACACCGTATGATAGTGCCACCTTTAATCCATAGATGAGTGCTTCATACTCCGCCATGTTGTTGGTTGCCTTGAAGTCAAGGTGTACCATGTATTTCACCTTCTCCCCAGTTGGTGCGAGGAGAAGGATTCCAGCTCCGGCTCCCTGCTTCTGCATGGAGCCGTCGAAGTAAAGGGTCCAGTGAGGCTTAGTGAAGGTTGGAACTTGAGGTTCCGTCTTCTGCTCGCTGGGGCCCCCAGGGTTTAATGGAGAGGGAGTCCATTCTGCCACGAAATCTGCCAATGTTTGACTCTTGATTGCTTGTCTCGGAATGAATTCAAGATCGAATTCAGCCAATTCCGCTGCCCACTTTGCAATATTCCCAGTTGAATTGGGATTATGCAGGATCGCTCGAAGTGGATATGAGGTCACCACCGAGACTTTGTGAGCTTGGAAATAGTGTCGAAGCTTCCTTGAGGCAATAAGAACTGCATAAAGCAGTTTATGCACCTCTAGGTATCGAGTCTTGGCATCATGTAACACTTCACTGATGAAGTATACCGGGCGTTGAATGGTCCGGACCCTCCCGGAGGGGTCCGGAGCTTCCTCTTCATTGATCCGGACCCTCTCGGAGGGGTCCAGACTCTCTTCGGGGACCTCCAGGTTCTGGGTGGAGGAACCCGGAGTTTCTTCAGAAATGACCTGGACCCTCTTAGAGGGGTCCGGGTCCTCTGAAGTGGCTTCTTGTGGGTTTGAGTCTGGGAGCTGGGACCCAGACCCGCTTTCAAGAACCTCCGGACCCTCCCGAAGGGGTCTGGATTCCTGAGTATTGGGTAGTTCCGGTCTCTCCGCAACCAGAACCATACTGACGACTTCGTCAGTAGCTGAAATGTAAAGCAACAAAGGCTCACCAGGGTTCAGAGCTACCAGGACTGGTAGGGTGGTGAGGAACTGTTTCAGCTCCTGGAATGCCTTCTCTGCTTCTTCAGACCATTGGAATGGTCCGGACTTCCTCAGTAACTTGAAGAAGGGAAGTGCTCTTTCCGCCAGTCTTGAAATGAACCGGCTGAGGGCTGCTAGACATCCAGTTAATTTTTGGACGTCTTTGATGCGGGTTGGTGGCCGCATGTCTTCAATGGCTTTTATCTTCGCCGGATCAGCCTCTATGCCCCGGTGACTTACCAGGAAACCAAGAAGCTTTCCGGAACTAACCCCGAAGACGCACTTGTCTGGGTTTAGCTTCGTGCGGGTGGCCCGCAGCTTGTCGAAGACAGCCTGTAAGGTGTCCAAGAGGGACTCCTTGTTCTTGACTTTGACCACGATGTCATCGACGTACACTTCCACTATGTCTCTGATGAGTTCTTCGAAAGTTTTGTACATAGCTCGTACAAAAGTTGAAGCTGCATTCTTGAGACCAAACGGCATGGCTGTGTAACAATACAATCCATCCATTATGATGAATGAAGTATGCTCTTCATCCTCCCTAGACATCCTGATTTGATGATATCCAGAATATGCGTCTAGAAAACACAGTAACTCGCACCCGGAGGTGGAATCCACTATCTGATCTATTCTAGGTAGTGGGAATGGATCTTTTGGACATGCCTTATTCAGTGTGGTGTAGTCGATGCACATCCGAAGTTTCCCGCCGGCCTTGGGCACAACGACTGGGTTCGCCAGCCATTTTGGATGGAAGACTTCTCGGATAAATCCGGCTTCGAGCAACTTCTTCACTTCTTGTCGGATGAAGTTCTGTCGCTCTACAGATTGCTTCCGAGGTTTCTGATGCACAGGCCAAGCATCGGGGTAAATCTTCAGATTGTGCTCAATCACTTCCCTCGGGATCCCAGGCATTTGTGACAGTTGCCAAGCAAATACGTCAACGTTAGCACGGAGGAAAGTGATGAGCGCGAGTTCCTATTTGTCATTCAACCCACCCGATATGCGGGTGGTTTGAGTGACATCGGAACCAATTTGGACGACTTTGACGGGGATGTCGGTGTCGCCGCTTGGCTGCACACGGGGAGCAGAGGTTGAGCCTCGTTGCCGAATGCTCGGAGGTTTTGGAGCTTGCCCCTGTCTGGAGTCCTCCTCTTGCGCAGTGGTGAGTGCATGGAGCTCCTCCAGAGTAGTTACTCCGGCGTTGCGATCTCCACGAATCCATAGAACGCCTGCTGGTGTTGGCATCTTCAACACCAAGTATCCATAATGAGCAGCTGCCATAAATTTGTATAGGTCAGGTCTACCCAAGATGGCGTTGAATGGTAAGTTGATCTGAGCGATGTCGAAGACCAACTTCTCGGTGCGGTACTTCTCCCGTGTCCCGAAGGTAACGGGGAGAATTATAGCTCCGAGTGGGGTAATGGCCCCCGGACCTACTCCGGAGAATGGTCGAGAGGGCTGAAGATCCGAAGGTCGAAGCTGAAGTCTGGTAAAAGCTTCAAAGCTTATAAGGTTCAGCCCCGAACCTCCATCCACCATAACATGATGGAGCTGGATGTTGTTGATGGTGGGAGATACCATCAAGGGTAATTGGCCAGCTCCGACCATGCTTCGAGGACAGTCCGAAGCATCAAAAGTGATGGGTGTGTCCATCCACTTTCGATGTGGCTCCGGTCTAGCTGTAGGAGCTACAGCAGCCATATCCCGCCGCATAGTCTTGATGACACGACGAGAAGTGATGTCCCATGATCCACCAAAGATGGTGTTCATGGTTTTCCGACGCTCGTTGTCGGAGACGTCGGAGTCATCGTCGACGGAGGTGTAGACGGCTTTCAGGACCTTTTTGGGGTCCTGAAACCCTAACTCCTCTTCAGCCGGAGCTTCGTCAACCTTCTGTTTTCCCTCCCTCTGTTGGAAAGGAGACCCTTCCCGGCGCTTGTTGTAGCGCTCGGCAAGGTTTTGGACCTCCCGGCAGTCTTCCAGCCTGTGGCTGCCCGTTTTGTGAATGGGGCACCACATTTTGGATTTGCCGCCGTCTTCGGAAGACGGTCGAGGTCGCTTCTCGGGACGTGGCCCCCGGCCACCAGGAGTTGCAGTGGCTGCAACGTTGGATGTGCCGGCCGACGGCTTCTTCTTGCCGTTGGTCTTCTTTTTCTTCTTGCCACTCCCGAAGGTAGCGGCTTCTTCTTTGGAGGATTTTTTGTGATCCTCTAAGGCTGGTTTGGAGTGCATTTCACGGCCCTCCGCAGCTCTGGCACATTTGTCTGCCAAGCTGAAGAGCTCCGTGACGCTGTGATCTCCTTGATCGCCAGCTTCTCCAACATCTTCTTGTCTCGTACACCCTGTCTGAATGCCACAATGACAGAAGCGCTTGAGATAGAAGGGATTGTGTTGCGTACCTGAGAGAACCTCTGGATGAATGACCGCAAAGATTCTCCTCCTTTTTGCACGACTGCAAAAAGGTCTAATTCAGTGCCCGGTCGGGTGTATGAACTCCCGAAGTTGGCAGTGAACTGACGGCACAGCTCCTCCCAACTGTCGATAGAGTTGGGTGGAAGGCTCATAAACCAGGACCTGGTGGTCCCAGTTAAGGCCACTGGAAAGTAGTTGGCCATTACGGCCTCGTTTCCTCCAGCTGCTAAGATTGCAGTGGAGTATATCTGCAGAAATTCTACGGGGTTGACAGTCCCGTCGAATTTTTCCGGCAAGTGTGGCCGGAACTTCTGTGGCCATGTAACCATGCACAGGTGCATGGCTAGGGCAGAACAGCCTCCTCCTACTCCTTCCAGAGTAGAAAGGTCTTGAGCATCCCGTCTTTCTCGAGCTCGCTCGATATGGACACGGCCATCCTGTTGGCGGTATCGGCGATCAAGCTCCGCCCGGAGGTCATGTGTCAAAAGCCGAGATACCGTATGGGTGCGTCGTGCCCCAGAGGGCAACGACGTCACTTGCTGTGACGCAGCTCGTCTTCGGTTGTTGGAGACATGCGGACCAAGTCTTCCAGACAACGTCCGTCGCTGCGACGGGGCTCGCCCTGAAGGAGGAGGACCCTGGTTGTTGAGGCGTTCGGCCGCTGCTGCGACCAAATGCTCAACATCAGCCCTCCATTGCTCCATGGCATCTTGAGATGCATCCGGAGGTGGTGGTCGCTGGAGAAGAGCACGCGCTGCATGGAGCGCGTGTTCTGGGTTGTCATGACTTGTCGGCGCAGTATGTGACGCCGGCGCACCATCATGTTGCCCGGCACGTTTTGCCGGAGAAGATGGTGGTGGTGGGAGTGTGACTCCTGCTGGTGCTGAGGCTCCTGCTGGTGGCTGCATGTTGGAGGGATTGCCCCCGACAGCCTGAGCAGCAGGTTGCCCATTGGATGATCCAGCCGCAGAATTCACCATTCTTGAAAATCTCAGGCGCCTCTACCTGGCGCGCCAACTGTCGACTGTTGGAGTCGGCAGATCTCCTGACACTACTAAAGTGTTGAAGGAGTTTGTAGTTCGGTGTGGGCGCGCGGAGACTCAAGAAGGTGAACCACGATTGGACACGAGAGACACAGTGGTTTACGTGGTTCGGGCCGCCTGAGCGTAATACCCTACTCCACGGGTGTGTGGTGTTGTATTAGTTTATGTATGAAAGCTCACGTCAATATGTGTGTGCCTGAGAGCGTTCGAGAGCCTTCTCTTTTTCCTTCCGTGTATCGTTGGTCTGTCCTTTTATAGTACAAGGACAAACCGTTACAAGTTAGCCTGGCCCGACATGTGGCCCCGGCGGTTACTAGTATTGATACACGATTAATTGTTGTTAATAACCTTGTAATGGGATCTAACAGTGCCGTTACAGGTGTTAAGATTGTCCGATTAAGTGTCATTAACATGGAATTAATGACAATTAATCGGGTCTTGAAGTCCGCGGCTATCCTTTGAAGATCCGGAGTCGTTACAATGTCTTCCGGAGGTTTGAGGCGGCCAGCTCCGACGTTTGGACACGTGGCAGCTCCGGAGCTTGCTTGTGGGAAGCGGGAAGCTCCGGGGTGGCCTGGCACGTGTCAGGTCCGGAGCTTCTCTCGGTCAGGGGTTAAGTCCGGAGGTGCCGTTTCGGTACCTAGCCCGGAGCTTCACCCTTGTGGGTAGTAGCTCCGGTCTGGCAGTACACGTGGCAATCTAGGGGTTAACCATGTTGGAGAAGCAGGTCCGGTTATGTCTGACAAGTGGGCCTCCAAGGGTCTTCAATTTGAGTAGACGTCCTTCCCTTGAGATCTTTGTAACCTCAGGGGGTGTATGGTTTTTAGGGTACCGACATCATCCCTCTCAATTTTTCTCTTGAAAAACTATGTCAATTATTAGATCTTGATGAATTTCGATCATTGTATGATTGTTGTATGCTTACTGGTCAAATTCATCAAGATTACTTGAATTGTTCTGCCTCTCTATTCTCTATTATTGAACCTTCAAATATATATGAATGGGCTATGCAATTCTTTCCTAGTGACCACGGACTAGTCCGTGGTTACCCGGACTAGTCCGCCCATGCAGACTAGTCCGCAGAGTGCCGGTTAGGCTGGACTAGTCCGATAAGCCACGAACTAGTCCGATATAGGTCTCTGGATGACTTCGGACTAGTCCGGTCATGTACGGACTTGTCCGATTTTTCGTGTCCATAACCCTAGCCGCCACCAAACCCTAATCTCCTCACCCTCACATTCGCTCTAGGCTTCCTCTCTCTTGCGCTCGAGCTCCCAAGGCGATCTTTTGCATCCTCCGTCGAAAAGCCACTCATTTGGGCGGAGATCAAGCTTGAAGACTTGGGGATTGAAGCTAGCGGACTAGTCCGGCCTCCAACCCCCAAAACTTCGAGCCTCCATCGATTTCTTCGGTAAAAATCTTCAAAATCCTAGAAATCGTGTTTTTCTCAATTGTTGATCGTTTGGCCTAGCACCCTTCACTAGTTACATGTTTAGTTTATGTACTACGTGTATGCTAGACTAGATTTGCATTAGGGATTGTATCCTGTCCAATCTGTTAGGTTTTTGAGGATGAACACCGGACTAGTCCGGTCCATGCACGGACAAGTCCGGTACCCCCGGACTAGTCCGTGCCTGAGCACCGGACAAGTTCGATGTTTCTGAACCTGAAACCTAATTCCTTAATTCCTTAATGCCATCCATTGCTATCTTGTCTTACCTATGCCTTGTATAACTTGTCATTATTCTTGCTCAATCATTCTCAGATCATGTCGAACTCCGACAACGAGATCTCCGACTTTGAGGCCGAGTTGGACCACGAGGTGGCACCTCGGTCCTCGCCGGGTCTTGGCAAGAAACACCAAGAAAGACCTTCCGAGCCTTCTACCTCCCCTCCCCAGGTTCGGAGGAAGGTCTATGTCAAGAAGCCCGCCTCGAAGGCTGCTACGTCTTCAAGTGGCCTTCGTCAAGCAAAGGGAAAGGGCAAGGGAGTCGTAACGGGGCCAGTTGGGCCCTTGAAGCTTCATGCTCCCAGAGAAGGGGTCCGAGACCCCAATGAAGAGAAATTCAATGGGAAAGGCAGCGATGTGGCAGCCAAGCTAAGGAGCATTGATTGCTATGGAAGGCCAAAGAAGGCAGTTGATGGAAGGTTTTGGTCAAACTTCCATGCAGATTTCTATAGGCTGGTTTACCTGCCGATGAAGACTCCGGTGGTGCGCAGTCAGTGGATTGACTGGGCCCACCTAGAGAAGAAGAAGTGCTCAGCTTTTGATGAGGTCATTGCTGCAGCAGAAAGGCATGGTCTGAAGGATCTGTTTGCCTTCAAACACAATTGGAATGATGAAGTGATTGCACAATTCTATGCAACGTGCCACTTCTCGAGTGAAGATGAAGAGAGTGTGACTTGGATGACCCATGGATCCAAGTACTCCATCACTCAGGAGGATTTTGCAAGCTTGCTCCATTTAGACTCTGCTGGACATGACCACCTGATCATCCATAACATAGGGGTCATTGAGAGGGACAGAACGAAGTTCTTGTATGAGCCCAACTCTAAGTATGTTCCTCCCTCCACAAAGAACATGAAGCCCTTCTTTGTGGTTCTGAACAGAGTTCTCCGGAAGACCATTGCCCCCAAGGATGGGGATGCAGGGAGTGTACAGGGCTACCTTCGGACTCTAATGAGGGTCATAAGCAAGAAGAGACAGTTTGATGTTGCAGATTACATATGGAACGACATGGTCAACATCTCAAGCACCCCCAACCGGTCCTGTGGCTATGCTCCCTACTTGATGTTCATGATTGAGAAGGTCACGGGAATAGAATTCGTGAAGGATGTAGAGCACACTCCCCTGAGGCATCAGAAGCCTCAGCCTGTGAGTGTCCAGGCTGCTCCCTCGCCGGCCTCAATTCCCGAGGCACCGGCAAGAGAAAGAGATGCTGCTAGGGCTCCTCCCCCCTCCAGGGAAGCCCCTCGGAGAGGATCCGCCAGTGGGATCCTCAAATACTTGTCCGCGATATTCTCCTCCTGCAAGAAGACTGAAGTAAAGCTTCATAAACTCAATCAGAAGAGGAAGGAGGATATGAGATATATCAAAGCCAATGTGAAGCAACTGAGTGAAAAGCTGGAGATCAACCCCATTGGATCTCCAGTAATTTCTGAAGATTCTGATCTTGACATCTCCGAGCTCGGGCCCTTGTCCCCCTCCGAGCTTGCCTATTTTGGCATTGGGGGCTCGAGCAGCTCCGCTCCTCCTCCTCCCTCTCCTCCTCGTCAAGCGGAGAGCGAAGAAGACGAAGAAGATGACGAGAGGACAGACAGCGAAGAGTGAAGAACCTAGGACCTTCCTCTCTCTCTTTTTGGTGTCTTGATGCCAAAGGGGGAGAGATTGAGGGGGAGTCAAGTCTTAGCTTTAGCTGTAATAGGATGCGAGGAGAATGCGAGGAGAGAGCCTTCTCTGTACTTTTATTTGTGATTGTAATAGTTTAACACTGTTTTCATATTAAGTTTGGTCTTGTGATGAATTGCTCAATTTATTTGCGAATATGTGATGAAAACTGCATTTTTGCTCCTGGAATGTCATATGCACTTGGTATCGGTTGATTAATGTAAATTCTGTCATTCTCAATGTATTCATGCACTTAGTATGCATCCCACCATAAAGAATGCACATATGGATAATTCTCTTGTTGCTTGATGTATTTTTGAGTCATATGTGCATACTTTATTAAAATCTCATTTTTGCCTTATTTTGTGAAATCTCAATTGGTTGTCATCAATCACCAAAAAGGGAGAGATTGAAAGTGCATCTAGGACTCCCTTGTGGGTTTTGGATGATTTATGACAAGCAATTGGGATCCTAATCCTTTTGTTGAGATGAATGCAGGCAAATAATGAAAAATGAGCAAAATGCCAAAAAGAAGGGAAATGAGAAGCAAAGTGAATTTGAGCTCAAGGAGAAGAAAATAGTAGATTATTATGTATGGAGTGTGTTAAGGAAACACACCCAAGAGCTCAATCACTTTCAAGCACACACACACAATGCACATATACAGGACCGGACTAGTCCGATATCAGCCGGACTAGTCCGATATCACATTCTGCACTAGATCGGACAAGTCCGGTATTCACCGGACTAGTCCGATATCTTTCTGATCCACTTCGGACTAGTCCTCCCCAATGCGGACTAGTCCTCAACACAATGCACAAGTCACACAAAATCGCACAAGTCTGGTATCCACCGGACTAGTCCGATATCTTTCTGATCCATTTCGGACTAGTCCTCCCCAATGCGGACTAGTCCTCAATACAATGCACAAGTCACACAAAATCGGACAAGTCCGTTGTGATCCGGACTAGTCCGATATTCTTTCTGATCCACTTCGGACAAGTCCGGTGTCTACACGGACTAGTCCGATATACACACTGATCTAAATCGGACAAGTCCTCCAAGTGCGGACTTGTCATCCTAAACACTTAGGGTTTCATATGTCCAGACAAGTCCGATGGCAATCGGACTAGTCCGAAGATTTCCAGTAGTGAAATCGGACAATTCCGTTTTCAACCGGACTAGTCCGATATTCCTGGACACTTAGGGTTTGCTACACACAGCACACCGGACTAGTCCGGTGACCACCACGGACTAGTCCGATCTTTCTGAACCCTAACGGTCACTTTTAGAAACCCCATATAAATAGAGGTGCACGACCCACTTTTACAATCTCTCGAACCCTAGCGCCGTCATACCTCCCAAGAGACTCAAAAACCACCTCTCTCCACGAAATTAAGTGCAAAATCGATCAATCTATTGAAGATCACTTCTAGATCATTGGAGAGACACTTGGCACACATCATTGAGCTCTTGGTTTGATTCTCTAACACACTCTTGTGTTTCAATTTGTAATTTTCGAGTGTGTTATTGGTGGCTTTGTAAGTTGTAATCAAGGGAGCTCTCAACGTGTGAGAACGCCCCTTCAAATTGGTTATTTACCCTTTGTGATTAGTGGAAGAGGATTGGCCGTCGTGGCGATCCGACAGGGAAGGGTTGGAGAAGACCCGGTCCTTTTGTGGGCTCCTCAACGTGGACGTAGGTTGCCTTCGTGGTAGCCAAACCACGGGATAAATCGTGTGTCTTGTCCTTTTGCGTTCTTCATCTTAATTGATCAACTTAATCTAGGGTTTGATTCACTTTGTTCAATTTGAGTTAAATTGTTGAACAAGCGCCTTAATTGTAATAGAATTTGACATACAACTATTAAACTGTCATTCAAGTTTATATTTCCGCTGCAAACATTAACGAATCAATCAAATTGACTGAACTTGATCAACTTAGCCCGTGAAAACCGGACTAGTCCGCACTTTACCGGACTAGTCCGATATCTATGGTATTGACTTTGTTGTTGAGTGTTACAGGAACCGAGAAAATTAAAAAAGGCCTATTCACCCCCCCTCTAGGCCTACATTCAGATGGACGATCTAGGATAAATGTACCCTGCTCACGTGCATAGATCGCCACCGATGATTGGTTGCTATGAATGCTGCTAATGCAGCAGCGATCCATTTCTGGTACAACGGAGCAGCCTAGGGAATGGGTTTGATTCGCCAACTTTCGAGTAACAGCTCAATCACAATGATTGGCCAGATTTATGCATGGATTCAGGGAATACAATCATCTCTAGCTGCGTTGATCCTTGTTTTGTGGATCTTAAATTTCTCATGCCTTTATGCTTATATGACCTTCCTTTTAAAAATTCTTGAGGGAACATATTATTAGCTTTTGTAGTTCGTAGATATCTCTATCTGTAAAGATGAACAACCATTAGTTTCCATAAGGAGACCATAGTGCAGTTCTACAACTATTATATCAAAGCCTAGGCTGCTTTTAGTTCAAACTGTAGCTGTGCCTAGAGCCTCGAGGTTCTGAAATATTGGTGAACCAGTACATGTTGATTCATCTGCATGTGTTATGAGCTAGATGTCACTTCTGGTGGAGCTTTTGGTATATTGGTTGATTCAAAGGTTAAACCACCTAGAAGGAATGCATCTAAGCATCAAGCAATTCAGAGCAAGAAGTTTGGTGTTGCATTCACCTCTCTATCAGGTGGATGGCTGAGAATAAGAAACCTATGCTGCCTTTGGGAATGTTTTGGAGTTAATAACTTTCATAAGTTTGTTTCTCAAATGAGAAAAAGGGAAACTTTTGTTTGGAAGTAGAATATTAATGCAGTGCTGCATTTAACGGTTAAGGTTAGCGGCTTTTTATTGCATTCTCAGCTGCGTGGATCCAGCCATACTTCATTTTCTTTTGCATGATGATTCGATTATTCTTTCTTTCAGCTTAATTGATATATATATTTTTTCACAGGCATATCGATGACGCCAAGTCTGCAGATGGCTCAGTAAATATTTACCCTGTAATGCTCAGAGTTTCAGTCGGCTCTCGTGATACAAATGCACTAACTGTGAAGATGGGCAAAAGGTATGATACTTAAGCTCCACCAATTTCCTCTAATTGGAAATCAAGATTAATTAAAAGACTTTAATTAGTTATATAAGGATCTTAATGAGCCTTAATGTTTTGAAGGAAAATCGTCCCCTCAATAATGCATTTGATCTTGTGTTTTCCTCTTCCTTTTGACATTTCAGGACAACTCGGCTGAGAACTTTAAAAAAGCTAACAAGATTCTGACTTCAGATTCTGATCCGGTATGTTCCTCTTATTTTGCCTGCACAGTTATGTTAGAGACTTAGAGTACTAAAGTTTTTTCCTCTAATTGCATGCTCATTTGTATGTAGGTACATATATGGGATTTATCTGGGCGAACAACCTACGTATTGATGAATGAACTGAACCGGATTAACCAGGACCCAAAATCTTTTGATCAGGAGGTATCTTTATCAGTTCTTTCATCTTACTGTTCACTGCTATAATTAGTTAATGACTTTATTATTCGACTTGATGCTCTTTGGCCTTCGTTTTTTTGATTCAAAACTGCAAGGGAAGCCCCTGCAGTGAGTATATTAATAATATGGTAATTAAGTTTAGTTATGTACAAGTGTCGCTCAGAAGAGCGTTTCACCATTACCAACTAGATGCATTCAGAGGATACAAGTGCTTTCTTGAGAGGAGAAAGCAAATCACAGATTCTGCAGCCATTCTGTCATTGTCATTCTATCATTGACTCTGAAACGCTGAATCTGTGATGTTAGCGATAGCATGAAGCATTCTTTCCAGGCCGTTGGGGAGGGTGTGACATTCCTGAATATTTTCCCATTTCTCTGTTTCCAGATCTCCCATGCTGCAGTTGCAAAGACCTCCATAAAGCAGCTTCTATTCCATTGTTGTTTTGCTCTGTGGATAGTATCAAAGAACTGCAATGAGTGTTCACAGTGGATCCCAAGAGTATTCCAACAAGTGACACTGAATGGGCATGGGAAAAACAGGTGGGATGTCAGCTCTTTCGTGTCAGTATCACATAGGACACAAGAATAGTCATCTCCCTCGATTGTTAGATTTTTCCTTTTCAGTAGATTTCTGGAGTTCAGCCGGTCTCTGAACATTAGCCAGACAAAACTCTTAATTTTCCGTAGTACCCTGCTTTGCCAGACCCATTGAAAGGGTTGTGGTGGGCTGATGTGTTGGAAATAATGTAGATACCCTTTTTTGGAGCTGTATTCGTGTCTCCCTGTACTGTCCCTCCAGGTGTCTCTGAGTTCTCCTCTCTGTACGACCTGTTCCAAAATATCAGACATTGATTGTAGTTCCAAGTTTGCTTCTTCTGAAAGAGGATAGAAGAATTTTTGATTGTCTTGGGTTTCTGTTATGTATTGTGCAATGGTGGTGTTGGGCTTCTTAGCAAAGCTGTATAGTCTTGCATCGATAGTTGTAATGTTATAGAATTGTTTTCTAAAGCCTAGGCAATGGGGTGTATAAAATCTGCCACTCTGTTCATCACTAAAAAAAAAATGAAACTTGGAGAAGCATAGTGGTGACTCTCTGGAATTATTGGCATGGAAAAGATTAATACGTGTCTGTTACCGTCGCCTACTTCTCGGCTTCGTTTTCACTTCTATCACCGGGGATACACGAGTGTGAGAACGTGGTCGTGCCGCTCCCCAGCACCATTAATGTTGGTGCAGAGCGTGCATATTATGATGTACGAGTCGAAGATGCCATCGAGGGTGGTGTCCTCCACTACGGGTGGCACGAGAAGGGACAATTTTGGATGCAAGAAACTAAAAAAAAAATCGGTCACCTAGAGTGGAGGGTTCGAGTTGTGTGTGCATGTGTCACAGTGTTACCATCGCCAACATCCCACCTTCGTTCTCACTCCTGTCAGCGGGGATCCATGTGTGCGATCCGTGACCGTGGTCGTGTCACTCCTAAACACCATTAACAACGTTGTGGAGCGCGCTCATTACCCTGTACGAGTCGTGCGATCGAGGGTGGCGTCCTCCACCGTGGGTGGCACCGGAAGCGGTAAGTTTGGATGCAGGAAACCAAAGAAGAAATCACCCCTTGACCTCCAGCTGCGCTTGGAGTGGAGGGTCGGAGTTGTGTGTTTGTTTATGTGTCTGTGTGACACCTTCACTTACTTCTCGACTTTGTTCTCACTTCTGCCAGCAGGGATCCACGAGTGTGATCCGTGAACATGGTCGTGCCGCTCCTTAGCACCATTAACTGCAGTGCGAAATGTGCCCATTGCCCTGTACAAGTTGAAGATGTCCTTGAGGGCGCGTCCTCCGTCGTGGTGGCACCGGAAGGGCAAGTTTGGATGCAAGAAACCAAAGGAATCGCTCCTAGACCTTCAGTGCCCCAAATGGAGTGAAGTGTCAGAGTTGTTTGTTTTTGTATGTGTCACAGTATTACCTTCAACTACTTCTCGGCTTCGTTCTCAATTCTATCAGCGCGTTACATGAGTGTGATCTGTGAACGTGGCCGTGCACAGTGTTACTGTTGCCTACTCTCCCACTTCATTCTCACTTCTGCCAGCGGGGATCCATGAGTGCACTCCGTGAACATGGTTGTGCTGCTCCTCAGCACCATTAACAACAGTGCGGAGCATGCCCATTACCTATATAGGTAGTATCCATCAGTGTCGGGGCCTCGACGCCGGCAGGCGACGACGTGGTCATCGGGTCATGGAGCGAAAGGATGGGGACGGGGATGGGACGTTGTGTGTGGCCGTCTTGGGCCAGATTTACGGGTCTGTGTTATTTAGTGTGGGTCGTCGTTTGTTGATGGGCTCCTAGTGGCCAGTGTTTGTAGGCCGAAACTCAATTTTCGGTACCCGAAGGGTACTCGAGGGTGAGAAATAAAAACCCACACCCACACCCGCAATACATAGGGTGCGGTTCAAACACGCAGGTGAAGAATTCCACCCGCACCTGCACACGTCGGATGCAAAACTCGACAGTACCCGAATCCGCGGGTGAGATTGCCATCCCCACTTCCCTACTACTACCCATAACGTTCCATCCCTCCTTTTGAGCGGCTTGCTCTCGAGCTTCTGTCGAGAGGGTTGTTTGATTAAATGACTACTACACAACTGAAATAAAAAATGACTCAAAATCAGACCTTTTACATCTCGGTCTAAGAATTTATTTGTACCCTATTCAATATCATTATTCAGGGAAGGTGCAACTACTTGGACTTGTCAAGGAGGCCGGGTGCAGGCGGAGGCCGCTAGTTGAGGCCGTCGTCCTCCATGGTATGCGCAGTCAGTGCGATGATTAGAGTGTGAATTCCATAGCTGCTTTCTTCCTCATGGATGAGTTTTTGTTGCTCCATAACCATCGATTATGTGCATCTAACAGTCAATGAAGATAACATTGTAGGACAACTGTATTGTGCCCTCTTGTTCAAGAGCTTGTTTGTAAAATTCCACAGCCTCAGACCCATATATTGCTAATTTGAATGTTGCTCCTAGTTGGATCAGCACTTTCATTTGGATAGTTTGTGGCACTATAGTGTCCTCAGCTAGCAAGAAATGCATCCCCAACAACTCCTGCCCCAACAGCAGTTGGCGCGTCTTCGATATCCGCGATGGCTGCTTCCTCCTCTCTCAGGATGCAACCGATGGCACCACCTTCCTAGAGCTCCTGGTCTGCGACCCCTTGTACCGCCGGTATTAGCTTCTACTTGGCTGTGTGTTAACCACTTAAAAGAGATAAAAATGTCACATCCACTTAAAAGAGATAAAAATGTCTTCAACTAGCAAGAAATTCATCTCCAACAACTCCCACCCTAACAGCAGCTGGCGCGTCTGCGACATCCGCGATGGTTGCTTCCTCCTCTCTTGGGACCCTACCGATGGCTCCACCTTCCTAGAGCTCGTGGTCTGTGACCCCTTGTACCGCCGGTACGTCCAGACCCCCTATCCCGGAGATATAGTGCCCCGCACGTGAACCAACTTTGAAACTAAGTCCGGCAACTACACATTCTCCTTGCTACCGGTCCAGTGTATTCAACTAGCAAGATATTCATCTCAGCTGGTGGCTTGTCATCCTATGTCTTCTGTTCCAGAGATGTAAGATATTGTCTTCAGCTAGCATGACATTCATCCCATGCCACATTTGGGTATGTGTTAGTCATTGGGTTCCGCTAATATTAGCTTCTACTTGCAAGTGTGTTAGCCACTTAAAAGAGATAAGAATGTCACATCCACTTAAAAGAGATAAAAATGTCTTCAACTAGCAAGAAATTCATCTCCAACTACTCCCGCCCTAACAGAAGCTGGCACATCTGCGTATCCGTGATGGCTGCTTTGTCCTCTCTCGAGATGCCACCGATGGATCCACCTTCCTAGAGCTCGTGGTCTATGACCCCTTGCACCGCCGGTACGTCCAGACCCGCTATCATCGGAGATATAGTGCCTCGTACACCAACCAACTTTGAAATGAAATCCGGCAACTACACATTCTCCTTGCTGCCAGTCTAGTGTATTCAGCTAGCAAGATATTCATCCAGCGAGTGGCTTGTCATCCTCTGTCTTCTGTTCCAGAGCTGCATGATATTGTCTTCATCTAGCAAGATATTCATCCCATGCCATATATGGCTACGTGTTAGTCATTGGGTTCCACTAATATTAGCTTCTACTTGGCAGCGTGTTAACCACTTAAAAGAGATAACAATGTAACAACCACATAAAAGAGAGAAAAATATGTTCAGCTAGCAAGAAATTCATCTCAACAACTCCCGCCCTAACAGCAGCTGGCGCGTCTGCGATATCCGCGATGGCCGCTTCCTACTCTCTCTGGACACCACCGATGGCTCCACCTTCCTAGAGCTCGCAGTTTGTGACCCCTTGTACCGCTGGTACGTCCAGACCCCCTATCCCATAGATATAGTGCCCCGCACGCCAACCAACTTTGAAATGAAATCCGGCAACTATACATTCTCCTTGATTCCAGTCTAGTGTATCCAGCTAGCAAGAAATTCATCCCAGCCAGTGGCTTGTCATCCTCTGTCTTCTGTTCCTGAGCTGCAAGATATTGTCTTCAGCTAGCAAGATACTCATTCCATGCCACATTTTGCTACGTGTTAGCTATTGGGTTCCACTAATATTAGCTTATACTTGGCAGTGTGTTGGCCCAGCCACTTAAAAGAGAGAAAAATGTCTTCAGCTAGCAAAAAATTCATCTCCAATAACTCCCGCCCGAACAGCAGATGGCGCGTTTGCGATATCTGCAACGGCCGCTTCCTCCTCTCCTGGGACACCACCGATCACTGCACCTTCCTAGAGCTCGTGGTCCGTGACCCCTTATACCGTCGGTACATCCAGACCCCCTATTCCCGAAGATATAGTGCTCGCACGCCAACCAACTTTGAAATGAAATCCGGCAACTACACATTCACGTTGCTGCTAGTGTAGTGTATTCAGCTAGCAACATATTCATTCCAGCTAGTGGCTTGTCATCCTCTGTCTTCTGTTCCTGAGCTACAAGATATTGTCTTCAGGTAGCAAGATATTCATCTCATGCCACATTTGGCTACGTGTTAGCCATTGGGTTCCACTAATATTAGCTTCTACTTTGCATTGTGTTAGCAACTTAAAAGAGATAAAAATGTCACATCCACTTAAAATAGAGAAAAATGTATTAAGCTAGCAAGAAATTCATCTCCAACAACTCTCGCCCTAATAACAGCTGGCGTGTTTGCGCTATATGTGATAGCCGCTTCCTCCTCTCTCGGGACGCC
Organism: Tuctoria greenei; assembly: GCA_036927565.1. NCBI lineage: Eukaryota > Viridiplantae > Streptophyta > Magnoliopsida > Poales > Poaceae > Tuctoria > Tuctoria greenei. Next base: position 180,669,356 of record JAYESD010000008.1, on the reverse strand, counting down.
ACCGATGGCTCCACCTTCCTAGAGCTCGTGGTCTGTGACCCCTTGTACCACCAGTACGTCCAGACCCGCTATCCTAAGAGATATAGTGCCTCGCAGGCCAACCAGCTTTGAAATAAAATCCGACAACTACACATTATCCTTGGTGCTAGTCTAGTGTATTCAGCTAGCAAGATATTCATCCCAGCCAGTGGCTTGTCATCCTTTGTCTTCTGTTCCTGAGCTGCAAGATATTGTCTTTAGCTAGCAAGATATTCATCCCATGCCACATTTGGCTACGTGTTAGCCATTGGGTTCCACTAATATTAGCTTCTACTTGGCAGTGTGTTAGCCAGGTAAAAGAGATAAAAATGCGACAGCCACATAAAAGAGAGAAAAAAGTCTTCAGCTAGCAAGAAATTCATCTCCAATAACTCCTGCCCTAACAGCAGTTGGCGCGTTTGCGATATCCGCGATGGCCGCTTCCACCTCTCTCGGGACGCCACCGATGGCTCCACCTTCCTAGAGCTTGTGGTCTGTGACCCCTTGTACTGCCGGTACGTCCAGACCCCCAATCCCCAGAGATATAGTGCCCTACACGCCAACCAACTTTGAAATGAAATCCAACAACTACACATTCTCCTTGCTGCCAATCTAGTGTATTTAGCCAGCAATATATTCATCCCAGCCAATGGCTTGTCATCCTCTGTCTTCTGTTCTTGAGCTACAAGATATTGTCTTCAGCTAGCAAGATATTCATCCCATGCCACATTTGGCTACGTGTTAGCCATTGGGTTCCACTAATATTAGCTTCTACTTGGCATTGTGTTAGCCCAGCCACTTAAAAGAGAGAAAAATGTCTTCAGCTAGTAGCAAAAAATTCATCTCCAACAACTCCCACCCTAACAGCAGATGGCGCGTCTGCGATATCCGCAATGGCCGTTTCCTCCTCTCTCGGGATGCCACCGATCATTCCACCTTCCTAGACCTTGTGGTCCGTGACCCCTTGTACCGCCGGTACGTCCAGACCCCTATCCCTGGAAATATAGTGCCCCGTATGCCAATCAACATTGAAATGAAATCCGACAACTACACTTTCTCGTTGCTGCTTGTCTAGTGTATTCAGATAACAAGATATTCATCACAGCCAGTGGCTTGTCATCCTCTATTTTCTGTTCTTTGGCTGCAAGATATTGTCTTCAACTAGCAAGATATTCATCCCATGCCACATTTGGCTACGTGCTAGCCATTGGGTTCCACTAATATTAGCTTCTACTTTGCAGCGTGTTAGCCACTTAAAAGAGATAAAAATGTCACAACCACTTAAAAGAAAGAAAACTGTCTTCAGAAAGCAAGAAATTCATCCCCAACAACTCTCGTCCTAACAACAGCTGGCGCGTCTGCGATATCTACGATGGCCGCTTCCTCCTCTCTCGAGACACCGCCGATGGCTCCACCTTCCTAGAGCTCGTGGTCTGTGACCTCTTGTACGGCCGGTACGTCCATACCCACTATCCCGGAGGTATAGTGCCCAACACGCCAACCAGCTTTGAAATGAAATTCGACAACTTTACATTATCCTTGTTGTCAGTCTAGTGTATTGAGCTAGCAAGATATTCATCCTAGATAGTGGCTTGTCATCCTATGTTTTCTGTTCCCGAGCTGCAAGATATTGTCTTCAGCTAGCAATATATTCATCCCATGCTATATTTGGCTACGTGTTAGCCATTGGGTTCCACTAATATGAGCTCCTACTTGGCAGTGTGTTAGCCACTTAAAAGACATGAAAATGTCACAACCACTTAAAAGAGATAAAAATGTCTTCAGCTAGCAAGAAATTCATCCCCAACAACTCCCGCCCTAACAGCAACAGGCGCGTCTGCGATATCCTCGATGGACACTTCCTCCTCTCGGGACGCCACCGATGACTGCACCGTCCTAGAGCTCGTGGTATGTGACCTCTTGTATTGCCGGTACGTCCAGACCCCCTATCCCCCGGACATATAGTTCCCCACACACCAACCAGGTTTGAAATGAAACCCGGCAATTACACATTCTCCTTGCTGCCAGTCTAGTGTATTCAGCTAGCAAGATATTCATCCCAGCCAGTGGCTTGTCATCCTCTGTCTTCTGTTCCTGAGCTGCAAGATATTGTCTTCAACTAGCAAGATATTCATCCCATACCACATTTGGCTACGTGTTAGCCATTGGGTTCCACTAATATTAGCTTCTATTTGGCAATGTGTTAGCCACTTAAAAGAGATAAAAATCTCACAGCCATTTGATTCTACTAATATTGGCTTTTGCAGAACAAGATCACATCCCAATTCCTTAAACCTCCTCAGATCATCTGAAGAAGTCTTCAGATCAACCAAGAAAACAGTCTTGCATGGAGTCTGATGCTTGATTCTGGAACATTTCGCCATCTCCTAGCAAATCTCCTCCAATTCTCCATTTGACACATGAATGACAATAAGCAAGCCAGAAGGATTGCCTCTAAAGTCACACTTCCTCTGGCCATTGTTGTTCCTCAGCGGTCAGTGCCATTGGCAAAACTTGGCTGACCATGTTCTTGGAGCTGCAACAACTATATGTGACGTTGTAGCTTAAGTCAGGCGAAGCTCTTGCAGGCGACATACTAATGCATAGCACCTTCTCCCGCGTCAATGCGATGAACACAACCACTCCTACAGTAGTTATTAAAGTGTCTCCCCATGCTACATTTGGTAACGTGTTAGCCATTGGGTTCCACTAATATTAGCTTCTACTTGGCAGTGTGTTAGCCACTTTAAAGTGATAAAAATGTCATAGCCATTCGATTCTACTAATTTCAGCTTCTATTTGTCAATGTGTGAGGCACTTGATTCTTTAGATCTGATGGCAGCATCTAATTACCAGCAGTCACCCAGACTGACTAATTAACACAATTATCGATCAGTTTGATTACAATGCGAATGCAAATTTTTCCTAAACAATACACAGCGATGTAAGGGTGCAGGCTCTCTTCCTGCTTCAGATGCACTTCACCGCGAGCCTGGTGGCAACTGCCCCTTGTGGACCGCATTTGCTTGGCTGTCCGAGTTAGCACCTATGTCAGAGTTCTCTACTTGAGCAACACCTGCTTTGGCTTCAGGTGCTGGAGCAGCAGCATCTGGTTTGCTTTCAGATGCTGGAGCAGCAACAGTCACAGTGGCAGCAGGGACCGGGTTTTTAGTTGGGTTGCTTGCTGGAAGAGTAGCCTCAGACTCAGCTGGTTTGTCCTCGTCTTCTCCTCTGATGGGTCAGGGGGAGCTACATATTGTTCAGATGGTTTCTCATTTTCCTTGTTATCTTCAACTCATGCCACATTTGACAATGTATTAACCATTGGGTTCCACTAATATTAACTTCTACTTGGCAGTGTGTTAGCCACTTAAAAAGAAATAAAAATATCATCGCCATTTGATTCTACTAATATCAGCTTCTATTTGTCAATGTGTGAGCCACTTGATTCTTTAGATCTGATGGCAATATCTACTTATTAAATGGCAGAATGTAATGAGGAAAATGCACTAGTTCATATGCACATCATTCCTGCGGCGCCGCTTGCCCGCTTCCAAACCTACACGGCTACACCGCGCTGCTTCAACTCTGGTCAGCCGACTTCCAGAGTCCATGGCCAAGACCTTCCTCCGCCGAGGCGCCCGTAGATGCCGCTCCCCAGCCTTAATCATGAAGCCCCAGGCCACCGCATCGAGCCCGTCAAGGTCCCGCGCGGGCACCATCTACGAAGAAGTTCAGGTCTCCCGACCTCGTTGCGGAGGCATCGTTACCATGGGGTGATGTTGGTGCGGCGGCATGGGGTTCCCGGCGGTGCCCGCGGCAGCCTGCGTCATATCTGGGCCAGCGGGTTGCATGCCGGTGCCACAGTAAAAGCCCGCCCCTGCAATGTTGCTGCTTCTGCCATGGTAGACGCCCGCTCCCGGCATGCTGCATATCGCTCATGTAAGGGTGGCTCATCATCGGCCTGCCGCCCATCTGGCTGCCCATACCAGCTGTCAAACCGGCTCCACCGCCCATCCAGTACGGCTTCATCGAGCCAGGCTGTTGCGGCAGCATACCGCCCATCGGACCACTGGCACCGCCCATCATGTCCATCTTCATCATGTCAGGGTGCGGCAGCATGCCACCCATGGAACCACCGACACCGCCGCTAAACATCTTCCCCTGGCTCGGGGCACCGCCCATGGCATTCTGCGGCGGCTTTCCAACGCCTAAGTTTCTGCAGCGGCTTTCCAGATGCTGTAGCACGCTAGATATGCAGGGGGATACAGGAAGCGACATATGTAGCGGGCAGCAAGCGGTGTGTGCTGGACTCCCGCTAACGATTCGCGGCTTAAGCGGGACTCCTGCATAATCCTGTTGGTGTTTTGCGGCGCGCACGACGCGGGGCGGGCAACCACATCCCGACCCGCTTGCATTGCTAGTTGTAATGTTATAGAATCGTCTTCTAAAGCCTAGGCAATGGGGTGTATAAAATCTGCCACTCTGTTCATCACTCGAAAAAAATAAATAAACTAGGAGAAGCATAGTGGTGACTCTCTGAAATTATCCGCATGGAAAAGATTCATACGTGTCTGTTACCGTCGCCTACTTCTCGGCTTTGTTTTCACTTCTGTCACCAGGGATACACGAGTGTGAGAATGTGGTCGTGCCGCTCCTCAACACCATTAATGGCGTTGTGGAGCGCGCTCATTTCCCTATACGAGTCATGCCGTCGAGGGTGGCGTCCTCCACCGTGGGTGGCACCGGAAGCGGCAAGTTTGGATGCACGAAACCAAAGAAGAAATCACCCCTTGTCCTCCAGCTGCGCTTGGAATGGAGGGTCAGAGGTTGTGTGTTTGTGTATGTGTCTGTGTCACACCTTCGCTTACTTCTCGACTTTGTTCTCACTTCTGCCAGCAGGGATCCACGAGTGTGATCTGTGAACATGGTCGTGCTGCTCCTTAGCACCATTAACTGCAGTGCGGAATGTGCCCATTACCCTGTACAAGTCGAATATGTCATTGAGGGCGCATCCTCCGTCGTGGGTGGCACCGGAAGGGCAAGTTTGGATGCGAGAAACCAAAGAAGGAATCGCTCCTAGATCTCCAGTGCCCCAAATGGAGTGAAGTGTCGGAGTTGTTTGTTTGTTTATGTCACAGTGTTACCTTCACCTACTTCTCGGCTTCGTTCTCAATTCTATCAGCGTGTTACGTGAGTGTGATCTGTGAACGTGACCATGCCACTCCTTTGCGCCATTAACGGCGGTGCGGAGCACGCCCATTACCCTGTGCGAGTCGAAGATACCATCGAGGGTAGCATCCTTCATCGTGGGAGGCACTGGAAGCGACAGCAAGAAACTGAAGAAGAAATTGCTTCTCGACCTCTGGTGTCCCGCTTGGAGTGGAGGGTCAGAGTTGTGTGTTTGTGTCTGTCACATTGTTACCTTCACCTACTTCTCGGCTTCGTTCTCATTTCTGTCAGCGCGGATGCGCGAGTGATATCTGTGGTCGTGGATGCGAGAAATCGAAGAAGAAATCGATCATCGACCTATGGTGTTCCACTTGGAGTGGAGGGTTAGAGTCGTGTGTTTGTGTCTCGATCACATCGTTACTGTTGCCTACTCTCCCACTTCATTCTCACTTCTGCCAGCGGGGATCCATGAGTGCGCTCCGTGAACATGGTTGTGCTGCTCCTCAGCACCATTAACAGCAGTGCGGAGCTCGCCCATTACCTATATAGGTTAAAGATGTCATCGAGGGTGACTTCCTCCATCGTGGTCGGCACTAGAAGCAACAAGTTTGTATGCGAGAAACTAAATAAGAAATCGCTCATCGACCTCCAATGTTCTGTCTAGAGCGGAGTGTCAGAGTTGTGTGTTTGTGTGTGTGTCACAGTGTTACCGTCGCATACTTTCTGGCTTCACATCCACACTTCTGTCATGGGGAATCCAACAGTGTGATCTGTGAACGTGGTCATGCCGCTACTCAGCACCATTGAAGGTGGTGTGAAGCGCGCCTATTACCGTGTTCAAGTCGAAGATGCCGTCAAGGGCGGCATCCTCCACCGAAGGTGGCACCGGAAGGGACAAGTTTTGATGCGAGAAATCAAAGAAGAAATCACTCCTCGACCTCCAGTGCCCCGCCTCAAGTGGAGAGTTGGAGTTATAACCTCCAGTGTCTCTCTTGGAGTGGAGGGTCAGAGTTATGACCTCCAGTGTCCCGCCTGGAGTGGAGGGTCGAAGTTATGTTTTTGTGTTCGTGTCACAATGTTACCATCACCTACTTCTCGGCTTCACTGTCACTTTTTTTTTAGCGGGGACCCACGAGTGCAATCCGTGAACATGGTCGTGCCACTCCTCAACGCCATGAAATAATGACGATGTGGAGCGTGCCCATTACCCTATACTAGTTGTAAAAGCCCGCTTTTCGGAAGAACAAAAATGTAAAAAAAATGTGAACTTAAAAATTTTTGAAAATGAACTTAGAAATCCAAACTCACATGTATCACGTGAGTTAAACTATGTTCACTAAAAATAGGGACTTGTTAAAACTTTACATAGAACATGGTTGCTGATGTGGAATGGAACTTAAGGTGAAGAATCCTTAATTTCCAAGTATTCACATTTTCAATAAAAAAATTAAAGGAGAAAAGAAAACAAAATAGAGAGAAAGAAAAAGGAATTATTCCAACCCTAAAATGGGACATCCAAAAATATTCAAATCTCAGGCCGTAAATTTTTCCATGACTTACTAATATTCCATTTAGACTCTCGGTAAAGTTTCAAAATTTTTGAAGCCCATTTCCCATTTATTGGACACGTACTGAGAGTTTAATCAACGTCGACTTCAAATTTAAACTTTGTGCTCAACCTTGTCCAAATCAACTCCAAATTTTTCCTGAGGTCCCTTATGGTTCAAAAAGGTTAACTTCAAAGTTTCAGGATTTTTGAACCTAATCTACTATTTATTTCCTTGAGTCAAGTATCACCACTTGAATTCAAATTCAAATCTGAGTTCAAATTCAACTTGCTCAGTTTTGAAATCTGGTTGCATCATAAAATTCTCCACATTTTATTTAGGCATTGGGCCAAAGTTGAATATTTTTGAAGCATGTCTGCTGGCTCCATTTGAATTTTGAAAAGAGAAGGGAGAAGAGAGTGGGACCCACATGTCATACTTATCCTCAGTACTAGGAAAAGGGTGGGCCCCACTGGTAAGCTGCTCAAGGGATGGAATATTTTGAATCTGAAATGAAGAGGATAAGGAGAAGGGAAAATGGGGCCCACATGTCATGTCTATCCTCATGGCCACAAAAGCAACTTTGCTTCTTCCTCTCTCGTCCTTATCACCGCGCTTCTGGCTGTTGCTCGTGCGCCCGCGCCTCTGCCGCGCCGAAGCCGCCAGCGTCTCCCGATCCGGCCGCCCAACGCCGACCTCGCGCCTTCGCACCTCCCATGCGCCTCCTCCTCGCCTTGCCGCCGGCCCGCGTCGCGTTGCCCGACCGCAGCGCTGCCCCAGCACCTCCCCGCCGTTCGCCTGCCTCGGCCGACGCCGCGCTTGCCTCCGCCCGGCGCGCACACCGCCGCCAGCGCCCGGCTTCGCCCACGCCAGCTCGCGCGTCCGCCAGGCCCGCGCGCCACCTCCCTTCACCGCCTGCGCCGCCACCGACGCCAGCACCCCACTCCGGTCGCTGGCTCGCCCGCGGCCCTGCGTCCTGGTCGCCGCTCGCCTGGTCGCCCCGACGCGCCCGTGCTGCTGCGCCCCACGCCGACCGCCTCCTCGTCGCCCTGGTGCTCAGCCCGCGTCCCAGCTCATCCCGAGCGCTGCAGCGCCAGCGCCACGCCACCACACGCGCTCGACCTGCTACTCGCCGGACTCTGCTCGCGTCGTGCCTGCGCCGGCGACGATCGTCCGTCCTTGCGTCTGTCCAGTCCCAGCACCTGGCACAGACGCCGGCCGCTATGTCCCTGTTGCGCCGCGTCTACGTTAGAAGCAGCGCTGACCTCTCGCGCCGCGCCCACAACTGCCACCGGGATGTGCTCCTCCATGTTCGCGCCATTTGCTGACGATGCTCGTTCCACTCGCTGTGTTCCGACCCTCACCACTGTCCAGTACTCCCTAACCAGCGCCAACACCCAACCTCACCACCCCTGCGTCACTGGCAAGTCCATGTGGGCGCTTGTATTGCTTCGACGGCTGCTTCGGCCAAAGCCGTTACCTTGATCGTGTCGTCGCGGCGTTCCGTGCCATGGCTATGTCCTGAAAGCAAGGCGAGTAATGGGTGTGATGGAGGATATGCAGGAACACACCTTTGACACCATGGTATCGACAACTGGCTCAAGGTTAGCTCTGATTTGTGCAAAGATTAGTTGGGACAGAGCTGCAGCCTAGGTATTCGATGAAATGTTCACAAGGAAAGAACCAACTTCGTTGATGTTCAGAGCTGGTCTTGATGCAGGGGTATGGTGATGTGGCAACTCGACAAGCCCAAGTGCCAAGATACCCTTTGAGTGGTGATAAAGCGACGGAAATCAAATACACACCCAAGATGTTCGGCGAAATGCATACAAGGTGAGCCTTACCCTGAAATACCTTGCTTGATGTCACCGACGTCCGTTCGTCGTGATCGCTAAGGTTACTCATGTGTCGTCAAGTCGTACATCCAGTTTCCGCATTGATATCATTCCTATAGGAGTCCCTAAGTTGACCTCCTTTGTTGTTTGTATCACGTTGGCATGTCCGTGCGTGCTCGTGATGCTCCACCATGAGCCGCGTCGACGTCGTTGACCATATGACGTCGTCGTGACGTTCCGAGCCATCATCGTGTCCTGGCATCGAGATGAAGGATGCCTGTAACGTACATGATGCTGAAACACAACCACAACACAACGGTCGACAGTCGTTTAGCCAAATTAGGGTTTGGTCAAGGCGAGACTCTTCGAGTCCTAGGTGTAGCCTAGATGCTAGATGAAATGCCTTCTAGGTCAAACCGAGTGTATTGGTGACCACCGATGACCTAGGGTAGAATAATGCGAGAACGTCGCGACCAACAAGGAGAACTAGACCAGGGGTAACCTTGGATAAGAGTTCCTTGGTTGTGTTGAGGATGTTCCCTAACCGATCACAGGATTGGTTAACTTGGTGTACCACTTCATCGACGACAGGTTCGTCGAGTCGCTTATCAACAACCGAGTCGACATCACTAGCCTTCAGACTCACAAGGTGGTGTTCGGGATTCTGCTCACCCTATTGACGAGTTCGGGTCGATGTGGACGTGGCTAATCCGATCTTCCCGTGATGGCAAAGCATGACCGTCACGACAAGGTCTCGCATCATGTTCGAGTTCCAGGAGTTCACCGAGCTCATCTGGACAATCTTGCAAAGGACACTGCAATAGTGTCACGTAAGCACTTGAACGATGCTCGAGAAGCTTGCCGTAGAAACTACTTTATCTAAAGGTCATTTGAACATTGTCTCAATACTCATGTTAGGTTAACAAGGCTCGTTATGATGTCTTAAGTCCAAAGAATGTTGACCTCACTTCACTCCCAAGTGTCGCTAGGGTTTCATCCTGGTTCATCCTTATCAAGACCCTGCGATCACACTTGTCACGTAATTAGGTTTACTCCTTAATGAGTTTGTGTAACTTCACTGGTCGACTTCTAAGTCACAACCTCTTGTTGCACAATTCACTCATGCCTTAAGCTTTCAATGCTCCACCTTGACTCTTAGGTCATCCTTACCCTACCAGTCCAACACTTCCACACCATTCAGATGTATCGTCCTTGAGTGGCATAGCGTCGAGTGTTGAGTGCCAAGTTGCAATGTGTGCTTACATTGCACCTTTCAATTCACATCTCGATACTACTATGACCACTTGACTTCATCCTTTGTTCATTCACACAACAGAGGCATATCTGTCCTTCCTAGTCGAACTCCTCATTCTTAGAGTTTACACAACCCCGTGGAGTCTTTTCTTAAATTACTTAATTACTTAATTACTTATATGCATATCATGTCGATAGGAAACGTGATGGTAGGTGATCGACGAGGAGCTTCGCTTGGAGGAGAAGGCCAAGGTGTTTCCACTGAGGTTCCATGGCAGGTTCTCCGGAGGAAGATCAAGCCCTAACAATTGACATTTGTTCAGTCGCAAACTAAGGCAAGCCCCGGTTTGCATTTAAGTCGTTTATAAACTTTTGCTTTATCACTATGATGAGTAGTATATGAATTGTGCATTACGTTTAGGGTGAATGATACTCCACATGCATGACCAAAAATCCCAAGGTTTATTTGGCACGAGTTACAGTTTGACCTGTAGTAACTGCTTTGCTAATGCATAGGAAATCCGGTAGAAGTCGAGTAGTTGGAATCTACTCGCGAGAGATGTATCTCACAGGATTGGTTGAATAGAAAATGGCTTAATATAATGAAATTGAGACCGGGCAGGGAATGGATAGGAAGCGGCGAGAATTGAGTCTCGGTCGCATAGCCCTGCCTGTGTCGATTAAGGCCCGTCCGTATGCGGCCCCTTCGGACAAGCTTGAATTGTACCGGCAACATAATGGACATATGGAATCCAATAAACTGACGTAGCTTGGTCACTTGGGTGTCGAGGCATACCGTTCCGTTTTATAGGTGTGGGTTGAGGGTAGCAAGGTGTAAATCCGCTGGTGGGCACGTCAGAGTACGCCCCACGCAGGGACCTCCTGCCCGTGACGGATCGACCGGTTCAGCATTTGAGTGTCTTGCGAAAGGTTGCCATATACGCCTAGTACTGAAGTGTTATGTAGGTACGGGTGTGCTCGCTGACACTTCCGAACGACGTATGTGTCGTGTTGTCCGGGTGTGTCCTGATTGCAATCACTGTCCCTCGCAGTAATAGAGTATCACTTGTTCACTGAGCGGTGACGTAGTAAATACTAAAGAAGTCAGAAAAATCATATTGTATTGAATTATAATTACTTTGCAACCTTGTATGCTTTAGAGATAGTACAATTAAAAGTTTACAATTTCCCCATACTTTAGCTGTAATAGCACTATGTGCTTTGGGCATGTCATATCATCGGTAAAGCGTTTCTTGTTTGATTGTGGAGCCCATGATGTGCCGTGCTCAGAGAATGTCATTTGCTACTTAAAACTTGATTATAAGGATCCACTTGTAGGCGAGTCATTTATGCTATTCCTTACCTATGTTTAGTGTCCCCGTGCATCTGTCTAGTGAGACGGTTAAGTCTTGCTGAGCCTTATGCTCACGTTTGCGCTTTAACGATTTTTGCAGGTATTAGTTTTATTTCTGCTGTTCAGGTTGTACATGAGACTCGAGGTGTCGAGATAAATCTCATGTGAGCCACGCCGCTGCTGTATGTTCTTCGTGTTGCTAGTGAGAATCGTCCTAGGGCATGGACGTCTTCTCTCCTGCTTAGTTAGGTGAGATTTTGAGTATGTATTCTCCGCTGCGTGTGTACCCTTGTTGTACACTCTTTTGTAAACTCTTCTTATTATGAAATGAAAACTTTATATGTTTTGGTATCCTTTTTGTGTGTGCTGTTAGGTGCCGCATCGCACGGCACCACCCAATGAGATCCTCGGATGTGTGGACTCCGGTCCCCACAGACATGGTATCAGAGCTTCATTGGGAATAGCACGCTCGAAAAGAGCCCATTTTTGAAAAACTCCGAAGTAGTCGAGTGAGGTTTAGCTATATGCCCATTAAGGACTATTACTAGTATAAGTTATAAAGGTGGTGAACTAACTTGTTATATTATTCTGTAACGACGCTCTGTCTTCAAGGTAAGAGGTAAGGTACGCCGCCGAGAGCGGATCAATCTCGGTAAACTCTGCATACGAGATATGGTATGTGAAATTTCCGTGGCTTAGCACGGAAAGTCAATATGAGTCTCTGAAACTTTCCATGTTTCTGAGAACATATGACACGCGGTACCCCAGCGTGACACAAAATTAGTGGGAGCCCCCGTCGGGTGGTGTATAACCCGATAGTATGCATCTCTAGAACTATTCATGTTCTATGGGATCATGCGAAACACGTATGCCTGAGCGTGTATAAGCCGGTTCGTACGGGAGTCTTTGCTGTACAGACGTATTTACAGCCATGTACCTCGAGACATGACCTCGCTCGAGGGCGACTCACACCCGAGTCGTATGCATTTACTTTTAATTATATCTTATTGTGATTGCCTGTCGTGTTTCCCCGTGCCGCCCTTGAGGTGTGAAGGTGTGGAAGGGGATTGTTTGTCTTCTGCAGGTACACTAACTCCGGTAGCGACCCGTGTAGCAAACGTTTGCGAGTGATCGGTATTAGGACCACCTATAGACGTATCCGGATGTAACGGGTTAGACTTTTCTTTCGGTAAGGCACGTAGTACCGTCAGTATCACAATTGATACTTTGACCATCCCCCACGAGAGAAATGGCTTCATATTCATATTAAGTCCAAGTATCAGTTGCTGATATCCTGTGGACGAAGTAAAATGTTTCTTTTCAAGAGTAGGTGAACCAAAGTCCTTTGCTCCTGGCGAGAGTTTAGCTCGACTTCGCCGGAGTAAGACTTTGGTTAAGTTTAAAGATCCATAGTGATATGCTATGGATAAGAAGGTCGTCAAGTCTATTTTAAGATTCCATTTGGTTCTAAAGGAAATGATTAGTTGTGAATCAAGTTCTAGCCATCGGACTTGAGTTTTGAGCTAAGTTTCAAAATTTGAGTTTGTTTCCAAATTCTTGTGTTTCAAAGCCGGTGATTTCTGTTTTCGAACAGAATTGACCTGACTTTGAAATTCCATATCTCTTCAACTTGGAGGGCTTTGGAGGCAAGTGAATACTTTTTGGAAAGCTTTTGAAGTCTTCTATAAGTTTTATATTGATCTCCAAGCCAAAAGACCTTTGTATGGTGATGAAAAGGCACCATAACCACTGCAGCTGCTGTTCTGAAACTACACGGACCAGCATCTGAATTTTTGTCATATTTCCTTGGAGAAAGCTCTTCTATTCCATTATGATACATTTCTGGAGAGTGGAAGAGCTATTCTACAACTTTGTTATTCAGTGATACCTCAAATTCACTTTAAAACTAATTAAAAACAGAGTTGAAGATAGTACATGTATATCGGTACTATCTGAAACAGTCAGAAAAATTTTGAACTTTAAACAGCCATAACTGTTAAACTAGAAATGCAACCTATGCATGTTTATACATGTATGGAAAACTTAGAGAGTCCTCTACAACGTCTCTATAGAACTCCAGAGCAGAATCCATCTCTAACATACTAAAAACTTCAAATTTCTAGACTTGATCAAATCTGGACAGCGAGTGGACAGTCCTGTATACAGTTACTGTTTCTCGCATAACTCGCTGTATAATTGTCAAAAGACTTCATAATTTTCATTTCTGGGATCCCGAGAATTTTTGCAACAAGTTTGCTATGTATTACTTTTGCAAATATTGATGTTTGTATATCTGAAATTGTGGACAAAATCAGCCTTAAACAAAGGAGGTGCTGTCCAAATTTTCAGAAAAACTGTCAACTTGCAAATGCCGTATCTTCTCAACCAGAAATGCTACGAGGGCAAGTAAATACTCTTTAGAAAGATATGGAAGTCCTCTACATGTTTTCTGTTGAACACCAGACCAGAATCCTTTTCTAAATGGGTGAAATTTGGATAATTGCAGAGACTGTCCAGACATACCCAAACTGGACAGCAATCTGTACGCCTCTGAATTTAATCCATAACTCGCAGACCCTTGATCCAATGGTGTCACGCGAGTAACCGTTGGAGAGTTTAGAGAGTCAGCTACAATTTTTTCAATTGGCTCCAGACCTGAATCGGTCATCTACCTTTTCCAAATCGAGTTTGAATACAGAGTGGTCAATCTGAACTGAATTCAGTTCTGAATACTGAAATTTTACCTAACTTCAAAAATTCATATCTTTTGAGCCAGAGCTGATATGAAGACAAGTAAGTACATTCTGGAAATCTTATTACATTGGCCACAACTTTGTAACTAAGAATATTTCCAGATTTCCATCAGAACAGCCTGAAAACTTTAGATCAAAACTGCTACTGTTTAAGCAGATTCTGCTGAAAGTGCAGAGAAATCTGCTAACTTTAAAATTGCATAACTTGCAAACCAGAGACGGTCTAGAGTCAAACCAATACTTTTTAGAAAGGTCTTGAAGTGTACTTTAACTTTGTTGTTCACCTCAAGATATGATTTTGCCATTTACTTGGCCAAAATCTAAGTTGCGTCCAAGCTGTTCATCCTCCACCAGGATTTAATCGGGTGATGACCCTTTAGGGTGTTTATGGATTTGGTTCTCGAGTTCAACTCGAGGAGTTCCATAACATCCCAGGTGTTGCGACCCAACAATATTTGCCTTTAGAGTTGAGTATTACACTAAGGCAAATCCCTTTTTGCTCGGATGCACATGCTAGTGTTTTGACTATGCAACCTTGCATCTCACACTTTAATTGTGCATTGAGCATGTACGACCCTTCCCTTAGTTGGACGACCCTCCCCATAAATATTGCTTGGAGTAAGTTTCTTGCTCACCTAGCTTGAATCTTAAGGGGGAAGGAGTTCATCTAGTAATTGAAGTGTTACGTTCACCTAGGTGTCATACCAAGGTACATCGACACCGAACCATCGTGTTGGGAGCACTGCTCAAGTAAGTAGGACCGAGTACATCATTGACTCATTAAGTCAATGAGAAGCTTAAGTAACGGATCACCTTGAACCTCGTTTCTTGTGGAACTCGATCAACGAGTTAAAGGAGTCAGTTGATTCTTCACGCTAAACCACTCCTTTGCTTCAGTCTTTGAGACGAGAAGCCATAAGTGAGTAGTATGAGCTGGAAATTCTTTAGCAAGAACGTGGATTACTAACCAAGGTCGTGCCTAGCACAGTACCTTGTCAACCACTTCGTGCAACCTACGGAAGTGATGAGAACCTTACTCTTCAAAGGTTACTCTCTTTGCAACTTCTGAAGGTAACCCTGCCGCACCTTTTAAGGGGTAGACATAGTACTTTAAGAAAACTACGAGATGAAAAACCTGACCCATTGTTAAGGAACCACAATTACCTGTAAGTTGTGATTAACAAGCTTTAGGGAACTTCCGATCAACAAGAAGTTCAATCACCTTGTTCCATTTTGTACACTCCGTTGCCTTGAGATGAACCTCACCATTCCTTGCTAATACTTTTACCTTGAAACCATCGAACTTGGTCGAGATATGAAAGTAGCAAGTCTTTTCTAGCGCCTTTCATGACCAAGTTTAATCAATCCTCCTGTATTTGGGATACTTCTGACTGTGTTTGGATTGTCTTACCTATTTTTGCTCAAAGCATAATACTGAATGCACCATACCTTGCATAATTATCCGCGGAGTTGCATTGTGTCTGCATAACATCATCCGGTTTGTGATGCATCATAAAACGTAATTACTAATGAGTTTTGAGCAAGAATATATGACCCCATTCAAATACCTACGTTGTGTCTCACAATTTTGAGTTGTGATCAACTTTATCATTCGCAACGCCTTCGACTTGTTTCATTATCTTGAGTGGCACAAGGGAAACCACTTAACACCTTGTGACCAAAACAAAGTTGAGCCTTTGTCCTTGACCCGTTGAAACTCAAATCAACTTGAGTCCTGGAAACTGATTGTTTCTAGTTGCGAGGAGCTTCCTATGGACTTCTCGACCTCGCTAAAACCCTGCATCTTTCTTTTCGCGAGGTTATCAGTTAATTATCAGGTCTTGGAACTCCTTGACTCGTAATGGATGGTGACATTGCTTTAGCCACAAGACCAGGGCAGCAAAGTCTTCGTAAGAGAAACACCCAGAGTTAAGAACACCTAACTATCTTAGAGTTCTAAAGTCCTCCAATGCAGAAGCTTACTTCCTTTTGACGAAAAGAAGAAGACCCCAAATTATCAATATAGCTTTCTAAGCTACAAACTTTACGGTGTGATCCCAGTCACGCCGAGCATCCAAACCATAGATGCAATAAGAAGACGAAGAGTCTCTTTCTCCAATCACATGCCAGGAGATGGTTGTCTCATCAACAACTCGGCCTAACTTTCTCTCTTCCTTAGAATCTCGGGACGAGATTCCTTTAAGGGGGAAGGATTGTAAAAGCCCGCTTTTCGGAAGAACAAAAATGTAAAAAAATGTGAACTTAAAATTTTTTGAAAATGAACTTAGAAATCCAAACTCACATGTATCACGTGAGTTAAACTATGTTCACTAAAAATAGGGACTTGTTAAAACTTTACATAGAACATGGTTGCTGATGTGGAATGGAACTTAAGGTGAAGAATCCTTAATTTCCAAGTATTCACATTTTCAATAAAAAAATTAAAGGAGAAAAGAAAACAAAATAGAGAGAAAGAAAAAGGAATTATTCCAACCCTAAAATGGGACATCCAAAAATATTCAAATCTCAGGCCGTAAATTTTTCCATGACTTACTAATATTCCATTTAGACTCTCGGTAAAGTTTCAAAATTTTTGAAGCCCATTTCCCATTTATTGGACACGTACTGAGAGTTTAATCAACGTCGACTTCAAATTTAAACTTTGTGCTCAACCTTGTCCAAATCAACTCCAAATTTTTCCTGAGGTCCCTTATGGTTCAAAAAGGTTAACTTCAAAGTTTCAGGATTTTTGAACCTAATCTACTATTTATTTCCTTGAGTCAAGTATCATCACTTGAATTCAAATTCAAATCTGAGTTCAAATTCAACTTGCTCAGTTTTGAAATCTGGTTGCATCATAAAATTCTCCACATTTTATTTAGGCATTGGGCCAAAGTTGAATATTTTTGAAGCATGTCTGCTGGCTCCATTTGAATTTTTAAAAGAGAAGGGAGAAGAGAGTGGGACCCACATGTCATACTTATCCTCAGTACTAGGAAAAGGGTGGGCCCCACTGGTAAGCTGCTCAAGGGATGGAATATTTTGAATCTGAAATGAAGAGGATAAGGAGAAGGGAAAATGGGGCCCACATGTCATGTCTATCCTCATGGCCACAAAAGCAACTTTGCTTCTTCCTCTCTCGTCCTTATCACCGCGCTTCTGGCTGTTGCTCGTGCGCCCGCGCCTCTGCCGCGCCGAAGCCGCCAGGAGGGTGGTGGGTGGGGCTGGCAGCAGAGACATTGGTGCCTTATTGGCAGGGCGGCAGAAGGCGATGGTGTGGTGGACACCGCGAGCGGGTTAGAGTCTTACTGGAGGGCCCTCTGGCAACTGCCGGCGTGGTGCTCCAGCGAGAGCCTACCTTGGCATGGTGGGGAAGCAAGGTGGGAGGTGAGGGTGGATCGAGAGCGGCGAAGAGAGAGAGAGAGAGAGAGAGAGAGAGAGAGAGAGAGAGAGAGAGAGAGAGAGACGGCATCCCTTTTGTCGTTACTCCACGAACCTTGAAACTTCCTCCTAGCTGCTGAGATAGCCAGGATGTGCATGCCTGTGGGCACCAAATCTGGATTCTTTTAGTTTTAGGGCTTACTCATCAGTCATCACCAAGCTTATGTAGATGTGTGAGTTTCTGCTAGCGGCATATCCATAGTGACCTAGCTCAGTGGTTATTCAGACATTTTCTTCCAAATGCTTTTATTTTGAACTGAGCTTTCTAACAGTTTGACTCTTGCTATTGTATCTTCTCATGTAGTATACACCTATGTAGTTTATGTTGCTTACACTTAACATTTTCAGATGCCTCTTGAAGTACATATTTATGATTTGTCATACCCTATGGCTAATGGTGCTGAGTCTGCATTAACAATGGGTAGCTCAAGTTTTAGTAACGGCAGTATCATGGACATGGATCTGGATTCATTAAGTGGACGCTCTAAGCAAGTTGGCTCTGGTTTAATCGGGTTAGACAATCTTGGAAACACATGTTTCATGAACAGCGCTGTCCAGTGTTTGGCCCATACTTCAAAGCTGGTTGACTATTTCCTTGGAGATTACTATAAAGAAGTAAATCCTCATAACCCACTGGGGATGAAGGTATGCTAGTTTCTTTTACAGTTAACATAGTCGGTTTATTATGCTAATTTCTTTTACAGTTTATACTGCTGCTTTGTTTTTTCTTTTAATTTACTACTACTGTTGTTGTTTCCTTGAGTCAATTGGAAAATCTTCTTAAAAACAGGGGGAACTTGCTTACGCATTTGGAGATTTGTTGAGGAAACTATGGGCTTTTGATAGAACACCAGTTGCGCCTCGCCAATTTAAGGCCAAACTCGGACGCTTTGCCCCCCAATTCAGTGGCTTTAACCAACATGATTCACAGGTTAGTTTTTTTTCTTTTTCAAAAGACACTGATTCCCCAGCAACAATGTTATTCATCTATTTTTCTTGCTTGCCCTCTAGAGTACACCATGGCCTTCTTTATAGGGAGGAGGTAAGCCCAAAAACCCTAACCCTACTGTAGCGGGCTGCTACGATAGGGTTAGGGCCATAAGGCCCACTACTATCTAGGGATGGCAACGGGTCGGGTGAAGCGAAAACCCGCCCGAATTGAAAACGTGTGCGGGTGGAATTCCGTACCCTAACCCGCACTAGTGGGTGGAAAATAGCACCCACACCCGCACCCAATGGGTTTCGGGCGGGTCTTGGGTACCCAACGTGGAAAATAAATAATTATTGTATTTATTGATTAAAAACCTCTAGGGGGTGGTACATATATATAAGGGGGTGAGGGGACCTCCCTTGGTTACATAGGCAATGTGGTATTATTCTAACAGCTCCTTCACCTCCAGCCTGCTCCCTGCTCCTCTTTTCGCTGTTCACTGCCAGCAACTTAGGAGATGATAAGGACAAGAGATGGAGCCACAAGGGTAGTTGAGCCCTATCTATCCTTTAGGGTTTCCACTAAAACCTGTTCTTGTCAGCTAATATTTCTGTTGGCATGAGGATTCCAGTTGATCACTTAATTGGCATATATTCTTTAGTAATGTAAACCAACGATGACCTGCTTTTGCAGAGGGAGGGATTCGTGGTCAAATTGTTGTATGCACATTTGTATCTACTATCAGGGCTTACTTAGCTTTTTAGCAATAATACCTGGAATGTTGTGATTTGTGAAGTAGCACTGAAGTGTTTGATTATTTTTCTTTGCTATTTTTAGGAGCTTCTTGCTTTCCTTTTGGACGGACTCCATGAAGATTTGAATCGTGTTAAATGCAAACCATATTCTGAAGCAAAGGATTCAGATGGCCGTCCAGATGAAGAGGTCGCAGACGAGTATTGGGGCAACCATTTGGCAAGAAATGATTCTATCATAGTTGATATCTGCCAGGTTAGTCATGAATTTGTGTCGTGGCTCTATTTTGTATGATATGCACGGACCTGCTTTATACCCAATTGTTTCCTTTCTATATCTTCTATTCCCTGGATAGGATATTACAAGTTACAACTTTACCTTATTTTTTGTTCTTGGTAGATTTTTCTGTGCTTATGCAAGTATCTTTATAGATATACTGATATTGCTTAAGAGCGCCTACGCCAGTGGGCAAGTTATGGCATATTCATTGGACTTAATGTATATACATTTGTCTATTGAACCCTGATCTACCTTATTACCTAGTGTTGTGGTAGTGTGCAGAATATATTCGTATCTATATGTCATCTAGATAAGGACCCTGTGTTACAGAAATATTGTTTTGGCACAATGCAAGTTGCGCGTAGCATGTGTGCTGGCCCTGGGATATATTATGTCAGTTACTATTTGTGCAGTGGTACGAAACAGTTTTTTTCTGGCTATTTTGATGTGGTAGCTTGTATTGTCTGATTGTTTTCCATGTTTTGACAGGGTCAATACAAGTCAACACTAGTTTGCCCCATTTGCAAGAAAGTGTCTATCACATTTGATCCGTTTATGTATCTTTCTTTGCCCCTTCCTTCAACAACAATGAGAACAATGACCATAACAGTATTTACCTCTGATGGCATTGCTGGGCCATCTCCATACACTGTAAGTGTGCCAAAATCTGGAGATACTAGAACCCTTGTAAATGCATTAAGCAGTGCTTGTTTGTTGAGAGATGATGAGCGCCTCCTGGTTGCTGAGGTATTTCTTCTTCCTGTTGTATCTTTGTCATCTCAAAACTTGCTAACAACAACCTTCATGCTTACTTACTGTTTGGTTATCACCATGTAGGTCTACAATAGCTCGATCATCCGGTACTTAGATGAGCCTTCTGAAGTTATCTCCTTGATCAGAGATGGAGATCGTTTGGTTGCGTATCGGCTTCCGAAAGAAGACACTGAAGATTCACCTATAGTGGTGTTCAGAAACCAGCGTATGGAGTAAGTATAATCTCCGTATTCTCATATTGTATTGAATTTAGATATCAAATATATGACAGCTGAAAGTTAAAACTAAATCTGCACCTAGATACACTTACCATTAGCTTTTTAAATTTCGTGGTCAAGATATACACAGATTCTTACAACAGTGTCATCATCATTGATATACAGGTCATCCCTGTCTAGTTTTGGCAGGAAGTCTTGGAAGACTTTTGGAACTCCACTTGTATCAAGTCTTCCCGAGACAGTAACTGGAAGTGTTATCTGTAATTTTTTCCTGAAGGTTATGACTCCATTCCGAGTAATGAGAGATGATGTTTCAGAAACTGACCAAACAGTTGGCAAAAGCAATCTAGACAATGAAAGTGCATCAGTCAATATGAGCTCTGATGCCTCAGCGCTCAGCAGCAAAAACAGCAATTCTCTCGAGGATGAATCTGAGACTGAAGACGTGATGCATTTTTTTCTGATTAATGAAAAGTTCCCAGACCAGCGCTTGAAGATAGAAATGGATCAACCTGTTGCACTGAAACGTTCACAGAAGCGTCTGCATGTGGTTGTGTGTTGGCAGGACAGCGGGCTGGAGCAATACAATCTTAGTTCTTTGGATTCTCTTCCAGAGATCTACAAAGCAGTGCTATTTTCAAGGAGACCACAAGATACATGTTCTCTGTATGCATGTCTTGAAGCTTTTATTAAGGAGGAGCCATTAGGCCCAGACGATATGTGGTAACTTTATTTGACTTCAATGTTTTTTTTATATCATAGTGTTTTGAATTATCTTTTGTTTTGTCAACTC
Source organism: Tuctoria greenei (assembly GCA_036927565.1). Classification (NCBI taxonomy): domain Eukaryota; kingdom Viridiplantae; phylum Streptophyta; class Magnoliopsida; order Poales; family Poaceae; genus Tuctoria; species Tuctoria greenei. The sequence goes on along the minus strand of JAYESD010000008.1, from coordinate 180,648,234 downwards.
CTAAAGATTTTCACATAGTAGAATAATGTATTGTTAGAACATTGTAGCAGTAGAGATGGTGAAGTGACATTGTAACCTCTTTCCTGTCCTTTTCTCAAGTTTATTTTGTTTCTATTTTATAGGTATTGCCCACGTTGTAAAGAGCATAGACAAGCTAGTAAGAAGTTAGACCTTTGGAGGTTACCAGAGATCCTTATAATACACTTGAAAAGGTTTTCCTACAATCGGTTCACAAAAAACAAGCTAGAGACATTTGTGGACTTCCCCATACATGAGCTTGACCTGTCCAAGTATATCGGTAACCGAAGCCAACAAATTCCACACAATTATCAGCTGTTTGCTATTAGTAATCACTATGGAAGCATGGGAGGTGGTCATTATACAGCTTATGTTTATGTAAGTATTCTTTCCTCCAGCGCCTAAGCAACTTGTATTTAATTTGTTCGGGAAATTGGTTGCTTCCCAGAGGATCTAGCATTTCCCTTACCAAGAATATGAATCAACTGACATGTCGTAATATTAAAAAAAAATCCATAAAAAACATGTGTATGGTACACATAATGTTGGGTAAACTTGCAAATAAATATTCAGCTTTAGATTTTTGCCATAACATCGAGATTAAAAAAATGTTATCCCGATCTTAGATTTTCTCGGGCCGTCCTGAGAAAATGAAGGTCATGGAGGAAATGATGCAACTTTTTATTAGAATATTTTTTCGCGAGGATATTAAAGACTATATCTTCACACCACCCTTGCTACACATTTTAATATGAAGAATAAAAGAGGTTCCTGTATTCCTGCATGCTTCGCAAGTACTCCCTCCGTCCCCATTTGTTTGACGATGGGGGAACTAATATTAGTTCTCCCAACGTCGAACAAATGGGGATGGAGGGAGTATTAATTACTTCATAGCTGGAAGCATATCCCCAGTGACAATGTTTCTTGTTTACAGCTCACAACCATATTTTTTTTTTATTTTTGGACTATATGTCACACAACCATTACCTCCACTTTATAACAATAAGGCACACATTATTCACCAACAAAGACTCGCATGCAATAACTTTGTGTGTGCTACACATGTTTTTTACGAATTTTTTAAACATTGCAACATGCTGAATTTGTTAAAAGGGGATGGACCTCTGGATACAAAATTCACATGTCTGTATTTGGGAATTTGACATGTTCATGTATTGTTCCTCTTGACAATGTTTTTATTTTACATTTGAGCTATAAAGTTTTGACAAAAGAGAGGTTCAGATTGTGCTTTATTTGGTGCAGCATGAAGGAAAAAGGGGGTGGTACGACTTTGACGACCGTCATGTGGGTCCTATAACTGAGGATAGCATAAAGACTTCAGCAGCTTATGTTCTTTTTTATAGGCGCATACAGGATGATAGCTTAGATACAGAAATAGAAACAGACTCTGACTGTCCAAGATGAGGAGCGTGGCGAATTTTGAGCCCAGAGTCCCAGAAATTGTATAGTTATTGGTTGGGGGACAGTTGTGCTGCCAAGAAAGAGGAAGAAATGGATATTGGAAATGCCCATCATTTTCAGTTGTATGTTGATGTAAGATGACAGCAGCAACAGCCGTCATTTTGTGAGTTACTCTCTCCGTCTAAATACTTGTTTTGTAGTTCAAAAATGAACTACAAACCAATAAGTACTTAGAGACGGAGGGAGCATTATAGATAAAGGAACTGACATAGGTGCAAGAGGCGGGTGGGTGGTCGCTTGACTTGATACGGTGATTTATTCATTTCAGCATCCAGAATCAGGTGTAACAGCAATCTAAGCAGCCTGCTGTGGGTTGGTTGATACACCAAAGATTTTCTAGGGTTTCGAGAGAAATATATTAGAAAATTTACTTTTGTAGTTCACATACAAGTTCATTTTTCTTTTTTTTTCTGATATGGAAATGGGCACGAGTAAAATTGGCTCATGCCATGGCAAAATCAGCCCATATTTTCTCAGCATTTGTATCATTATCTAGACGATGTGGAACTCTCTGGGTTCATACACATTCAATCAAGTTGTGTTTGTGCATGTTGCCATGATAAAAGTTTGTTAGTAATTAGGGGTGCAAGTGGCATGGATCCACCAGCATAGCCGCTGGGTCGACGCACGCCGCGGACCTGGTTGAATTCCGCAAAGGAATCCGCTTAACTAAAACGGATTGTTACAGTCATTTCTGCGGCGCTGCTTGCCCGCTTCCAAACCTACACGGCTACACCGCGCCACTTCGACTCCGGTCAGTCCACTTCCAGAGTCCATGGCCAAGACCTCCCTCTGTCGAGGTGCTCGTAGATGCCGCTCCCCACACTTAATCACGAAGCCCCAGGTCACCGCGTCGAGCCCGTCGAGGTCCCGCGCTGGTACCATCTATGAACTCACCATCTACGAAGAAGTTCGGGGCTCCTGACCTCGTTGCGGAGGCATCGTAGCCATGGGGTAATGTTGGTGCGGCGGCATGGGGTTCCCGGCGGCGCCCGCGACGGCCTGTGTCATATCCGGTCCATCGGGTTACACTCCGCCCCTGCAATGCCACTGCTTCTGCCATAGTAGAAGCTCGCTCCCGGCATGCCACCATGCGCGGCACCGGCACGACCCTGCTGCATACCGCTCATGTGAGGGTGGCTCATCATCGGCTCGCCGCCCATCTGTCTGCCCATACAAACTGTCAAACCGGCACCACCGCCCATCAAGTACGGTTTCATCGAGCCAAGCTGTTGCGGCGACATATCGCCCATCAGACCATCGGCACCACCCATCATGTTCATCTTCGTCGTGCCAGGGTGCGGCGGCATGCCACCCATGGAACCACCGACACCGCCGCTAAACATCTTCCCCTGGCTTGGGGCACCGCCATGGCATTCTGCGATGGCTTTCCAGCGCCTAAGTTTCTGCGGTGGCTTTCCAGATGCTGTAGCACGCTAAGTATGCGGGGGGGCTACAACAAGCGACATGTGCGGCTGGCAGCAAGCGGCGTGTGCTGGACTCCCGCTAACGATTTGCGGCTTAAGCGGGACTCCTGCATAATCTTGTCAGTGTTTTGCGGCGTGCGTGACGCGGGGCGGGCAACCGCATCCTGACCTGCTTGCATCGCTAGTTGTAATGTTATAGAATCGTTTTCTAAAGCCTAGGCAATGGGGTGTATAAAATCTGCCACTCTGTTCATCACTCAAAAAAAAAATGAAACTTGGAGAAGCATAGTGGTGACTCTCTGGAATTATTGGCATGGAAAAGATTAATACGTGTCTGTTACCGTCGCCTACTTCTCGGCTTTGTTTTCACTTCTATCACCGGTGATACACGAGTGTGAGAACGTGGTCGTGCCGCTCCCCAGCACCATTAATGTTGGTGCAGAGCGTGCATATTATGATGTACGAGTCGAAGATGCCATCGAGGGTGGTGTCCTCCACTATGGGTGGCACGAGAAGGGACAAGTTTGGATGCAAGAAACTAAAAAAGAAATCGGTCACCTAGAGTGGAGGGTTCGAGTTGTGTGTGCATGTGTCACAGTGTTACCATCGCCTACATCCCACCTTCGTTCTCACTCCTGTCAGCGGGGATCCATGTGTGCGATCCGTGACTGTGGTCGTGTCAATCCTAAACACCATTAACGACGTTGTGGAGCGCGCTCATTACCCTGTACGAGTCGTGCGGTCGAGGGTGGCGTCCTCCACCGTGGGTGGCACCGGAAGCAGTAAGTTTGGATGCAGGAAACCAAAGAAGAAATCACCCCTTGACCTCCAGCTGCGCTTGGAGTGGAGGGTCGGAGTTGTGTATTTGTTTATGTGTCTGTGTGACACCTTCGCTTACTTCTCGACTTTGTTCTCACTTCTGCCAGCAGGGATCCACAAGTGTGATCCGTGAACATGGTCGTGCCGCTCCTTAGCACCATTAAATGCAGTGCGGAATGTGCCCATTGCCCTGTACAAGTTGAAGATGTCCTTGAGGGCGCGTCCTCCGTCGTGGTGGCACCGGAAGGGCAAGTTTGGATGCGAGAAACCAAAGGAATCGCTCCTAGACCTTCAGTGCCCCAAATGGAGTGAAGTGTCAGAGTTGTTTGTTTTTGTATGTGTCACATTATTACCTTCAACTACTTCTCGGCTTCGTTCTCAATTCTATCAGCGCGTTACATGAGTGTGATCTGTGAACGTGGCCGTGCACAGTGTTACTATTGCCTACTCTCCCACTTCATTCTCACTTCTGCCAGCGGGGATCCATGAGTGCACTCCGTGAACATGGTTGTGCTGCTCCTCAGCACCATTAACAACAGTGCGGAGCATGCCCATTACCTATATAGGTAGTATCCATCAGTGTCGGGGCCTCAACGCCAGCAGGCGACGACGTGGTCATCGGGTCGTGGAGCGAAAGGATGGGGACGGGGATGGGGCGTTGTGTGTGGCCGTCTTGGGCCAGAGTTACGGGGCTGTGTTATTCAGTGTGGGTCGTCGTTTGTTGATGGGCTCCTAGTGGCCAGTGTTTGTAGGCCGAAACTCAATTTTCGGTACCCGAAGGGTACTCGAGGGTGAGAAATAAAAACCCACACCCACACCCGCAATACATAGGGTGCGGGTCAAACACGCGGGTGAAGAATTCCACCAGCACCTGCAAACGTCGGATGCAAAACTTGACAGTACCCGAACCCGCGGGTGAGATTGCCATCCCTACTTCCCTACTACTACCCATAATGTTCCATCCCTCCTTTTGAGCGGCTTGCTCTCCAGCTGCTGCCGAGATGGTTGTTTGATTACATGACTACTACACAACTGAAATAAAAAATGACTCAAAATCAGACCTTTTACATCTCAGTCTAAGAATTTATTTGTACCCTATTCAATATCATTATTCAGGGAAGGTGCAACTACTTGGACTTGTCAAGGAGGCTGGGTGCAGGCGGAGTCCGCTAGTTGAGGCCGTCGTCCTCCGTGGTATGCGCAGTCAGTGCGATGATTAGAGTGTGAATTCCGTAGCTGCTTTCTTCCTCATGGATGAGTTTTTGTTGCTCCATAACCATCGATTATGTGCATCTAACAGTCAATGAAGATAACATTGTAGGACAACTGTATTGTGCCCTCTTGTTCAAGAGCTTGTTTGTAAAATTCCACAGCCTCGGATCCATATATTGCTAATATGAATGTTGCTCCTAGTTGGATCAGCACTTTCATTTGGATAGTTTGTGGCACTATAGTGTCCTCAGCTAGCAAGAAATGCATCCCCAACAACTCCTGCCCCAACAGCAGTTGGCACGTCTTCGATATCCGCGATGGCCGCTTCCTCCTCTCTCAGGATGCAACCGATGGCACTACCTTCCTAGAGCTCCTGGCCTGCGACCCCTTGTACCGCCGGTATTAGCTTCTACTTGGCTGTGTGTTAACCACTTAAAAAAGATAAAAATTTCACATCCACTTAAAAGAGATAAAAATGTCTTCAACTAGCAAGAAATTCATCTCCAACAACTCCCACCCTAACAGCAGCTGGCGCGTCTGCGACATCCGCGATGGTCGCTTCCTCCTCTCTCGGGACCCTACCGATGGCTCCACCTTCCTAGAGCTCGTGGTCTGTGACCCCTTGTACCGCCGGTACGTCCAGACCCCTTATCCCGGAGATATAGTGCCCCGCACGTGAACCAACTTTGAAACTAAGTCCGGCAACTACACATTCTCCTTGCTACCGGTCTAGTGTATTCAACTAGCAAGATATTCATCTCAGCTGGTGGCTTGTCATCCTATGTCTTCTGTTCCAGAGATGTAAGATATTGTCTTCAGCTAGCATGACATTCATCCCATGCCACATTTGGCTATGTGTTAGCCATTGGGTTCCGCTAATATTAGCTTCTACTTGCAAGTGTGTTAGCCACTTAAAAGAGATAAGAATGTCACATCCACTTAAAAGAGATAAAAATGTCTTCAACTAGCAAGAAATTCATACCCAACTACTCCCGCCCTAATAGAAGCTGGCACGTCTGCGATATCCGTGATGGCTGCTTTGTCCTCTCTCGAGATGCTACCGATGGATCCACCTTCCTAGAGCTCGTGGTCTATGACCCCTTGCACCGCCGGTACGTCAAGACCCCCTATCATCGGAGATATAGTGCCTCGTACACCAACCAACTTTGAAATGAAATCCAGCAACTACACATTCTCCTTGCTGCCAGTCTAGTGTATTCAGCTAGCAAGATATTCATCCCAGCCAGTGGCTTGTCATCCCCTGTCTTCTGTTCCTGAGCTGCATGATATTGTCTTCAGCTAGCAAGATATTCATCCCATGCCATATATGGCTACGTGTTAGTCATTGGGTTCCACTAATATTAGCTTCTACTTGGCAGCGTGTTAGCCACTTAAAAGAGATAACAATGTAACAACCACTTAAAAGAGAGAAAAATGTCTTCAACTAGCAAGAAATTCATCTCAACAACTCCCGCCCTAACAACAGCTGGCGCGTCTGCGATATCCGCGATGGCCGCTTCCTACTCTCTCTGGACACCACCGATGGCTCCACCTTCCTAGAGCTTGCAGTTTGTGACCCCTTGTACCGCCGGTACGTCCAGACCCCCTGTCCCATAGATATAGTGCCCCGCACGCCAACCAACTTTGAAATGAAATCTGGCAACTATACATTCTCCTTGATTCCAGTCTAGTGTATTCAGCTAGCAAGAAATTCATCCCAGCCAGTGGCTTGTCATCCTCTGTCTTCTGTTCCTGATGTAAAAGCCCGTTTTTCGGAAGAACAAAAACGCAAAAATGCGAACTTAAATTTTTTGAAAATGGACTTGGAAATCCAAACTCACATGAACCATATGAGTTAACCAATGTTCACTTAAAATAGGGATTTGTTAAAACTTTACCTATAGAACATGGTTGATAATGTATTTGGAACTTAAGGTGTAATATCCTTAATTTCCAAGTATTCACATTTTCAATGAAAAATTAAAGGAGAAAAGAAAACAAAATAGAGGGAAAGAAAAAGGAATTATTCCAATCCTAAAATGGGACATCCAAAAATATTCAAATCTCATGCCGTAAATTTTTCTATGACCTTCTAATATTCCAAATAGACTCTCGGTAAAGTTTCAAAAGTTTTGAAGCACGTTTCCCATTTGTTGGACACGTACTGAGAGTTTAATCAACGTCGACTTCAAATTTAAACTTTGTGCTCAACCTTGTCCAAATCAACTCCAAATTTTTCCTGAGGTCCCTTATGGTTCAAAAAGGGTAACTTCAAAGTTTCAGGATTTTTGAACCTAATCTACTATTTATTTCCTTGAGTCAAGTATCACCACTTGAATTCAAATTCAAATCTGAGTTCAAATTCAACTTGCCCAGTTTTGAAATCTGATTGCACCATAAAATTCTCCACATTTTATTTAGTCACTGGGCCAAATTTGACTATTTTTGAAGCATGCTTGCTAGCCCTATTTGAATTTTGGAAAGAGGAGTTAGGGAGGTGGGTCCCACAGGTGGTCCCCACCAGTCAGGTCGGCACCTCCTCCCCTGCCTCCACGCGACTGCATGCAGCGCCACCGCGATTCCTCTCTGTCCTTATCAGCGCCCGACCCCGCTTCTTCTTCCCTCCTCCCACGACTGCTCATGGCACCGCAGCGCCACACCTCCGGCTTGCCCGCCCAGGGCGCCACTCCCGCTGGCCCGCGTGCATCGTCCCGGCTGCTCCACCTCCCGGCCTCATCGCCTCGGCTCCTCCCATCGGTCGCGCCCCACGCTGGCCACCGGCCGCGTGCGCTCCACCGTCCCCGCAACCGTGCACCGCCGCCATTCCGCCGCTCCGCCCCGCAGCTCGCCCCCACGGCCTCGTCTCCTGGCCCGCTCCCCGCATCGCGCCGCCCGGCCGAGCCGCCCCGTGCGCCGCACCTCCTCCACGCCGGCTCGCGCACCGCCACGCCTCTGCTCCGGCGCCCGAGCAGCACCAGCCACGTCGCGCCACTTCTTCGCCTCCCCGCCGGCTTGTCCGCGCATCCCGGCCACCGTCTCCCGCCGCCAGCGCCGCGCCTGCTCCAGGCCGAGCGCCCTGCTCACGCCCGCGCCCCAGCGCCCGTGCGACCACCGAGCACAGCCGCCCATGCCCCAAGTCGCCGCGAGCGCCTCAGCCGCGCCCGCGCCTTGTCCACGCCTCGGCCGCGCCAGCCGCGTCGAGCGTGCTCCCATGTCCGCGCGGCCGCGGTCGACTCTCCACTGCTCGTCGAGCTGTCGCCTCCCATTGCTGTCCTGATGCTTGCCATCCGATCCAACACACGCCCTGACCCGCGACATGCCGCACCTGTTCTTTGTCTGCGTGCGCTCGCCGCCCTCGGTATGTCGTCGCGACGTTCCACACCATGGCTGCACCCAACCAGAGAAGCGAGTGACCGGTGAGATGTATGAGATGCAAGAACACGTCGACGACACAACAACAACGACAATTGGTTCAAGGTTAGCTCTGAATTGTGCGAAGATTAATTGGGACAGTGCTGCAACCAAGATGTTCGATGAAATGTTCAAGTGGAAGGAACCAACTTTTATGATATGTAGAACTGGTCTGTGATGCAGGGGTAGAATGAGGTTGAAACAGACAAGCCCAAGTGCCAAGATACCCTTTGAATGGTGATGAAGCGACGGAAATCAAATACACACCCAAGATGTTCGGCGAAATGCCTACAAGGTGAGCCTTGCCCTAAAATGTCTTGCTTGACGTCATCGAGGTCCGTTCGTGGTGATCCCTAATGGTACTCATGTGTCGTCAAGTCATACATCCATGTTCCGCCTTGATATCATTCCTATAGGAGTCCCCAAGTCGACCTCCTTTGTCGTTTGTATCACGTTGGCTTGTCCGTGCATTCTAGTGATGCTCCACCATGAGCCGCATCGACGTCGTTGACCATATGACGTCGTCGTGACGCTCCGAGCCGTTATCGTGCCCTGGCATCGAGTTGAAGGATGCTTGTGATGTGTGTGGTGCTGAAACACCAGCACGACTCGTCGTACAATGGTCATTTAGCCAAATTAGGGTTTAGTCGAGGTGAGACTCGTCAAGTCCTAGGTGTAGCTAGGGTGCTCGATGAAATGCCTTCTAGGTCAAACCAAGTGGTTCGGTGATCACCGATGACTTGGAGTAGAGGTATGCAAGAACATTGCGACCAACAAGGAGAACTAGACCAAGAGGGACCTTGGATAAGAGTTCCTTGGTTGTGTCGAGGATGTTCCGTAGCCGATCATAGGATTGGTTAACTTGGTGTACCCCTTCTTCGACGGTAGGTTCGTCGAGTCGCTTATCAACAACCGAGTCGACATCACTAGCCTTAAGACTCACAAGGTGGTGTTCGGGATTCCGCTCACTCTATTGACGAGCCCGGGTCGATGTGGACCTGGCTAATCCGATCTTCCCGTGATGGCAAAGCATGACCGTCACGACAAGGTATCGCATCACGTTCGAGTTCCAGGAGTTCACCGAGCTCATCTGGACAATCTTGCAAAGGACAATGCAATAGTGTCACGTAAGCACTTGAACGATGCTCGAGAAGCTTGCCGTAGAAACTACTTTACCTAAATGTCATTTGAACGTTGTCTCGGTATTCACGTCAGGTTAACAAGGCTCATTATGATGTCTTAAGTCCAAAGAATGTTGACCTCACTTCACTTCCAAGTGTCGCTAGGGTTTCACCCTGGTTCATCCTTATCAAGACCCTGCGACCACACTTGTCACGTAATTAGGTTTACTCCTTAATGAGTTTTTGTAACTTCATTGGTCGACTTCTAAGTCACAACCTCTTGTTGCACAGTTCACTCATGCCTTAAGCTTTCAATGCTCCATATTGATCGCTTAGTCTTCCTTACATCACACAGTCCAGTAATAGTTCTTCACCATTCTACCTTATCACTCTTTGTGCGGCATAGCTCCAAGTGTCGAGTGCTAAATCGCGATGTGTCATTACATTGCACCTTTCAGTGCTTATCTCGACACTACTATGTCACCTTGAGTCATCCTTTGTTTATCCACACAACAGAGGCATGTCTGTTCCTCTTAGTCAATCTCGTCGTTCCTAAAGAGTACACAATCTTCTTAACTCTAGTATTTCCTTATATTACTTACTTATATGCATATCATGTCGATAGGAAACGTGATGGTAGGTGATCGACGAGGAGCTTCACTTGGAGGAGAAGGCCGATGTGTTTCCACTGAGGTTCCATGGCAGGTTCTCTGGAGGAAGATCAAGCCCTAACAATTGACAATTGTTCAGTCGCAAACTAAGGCAAGCCCCGGTTTGCATTTAAAAGCTTTACAGAGTTTTTACAGTCTTTATCACCTTATGCCATAAGTTTGATATGTGCATTACGTATAGGGTGATTGATACTCCACTTGCATGACCAAAAATCCCAGGGATTGGTTGGAACGAGTTACAGTTTGACCTGTAGTAACTGCTTTGCTAATGCATAGGAAATCCGGTAGAAGTCGAGTAGTTGGAATATACTCGCGAGAGATGTAGGATATATCTCACAGGATTGGTTAGATAAAAAAATGGATTAATATAATGAAATTGAGACCGTACAGGGAATGGATAGGAAGCGGCGAGAAGTGAGTCTCGGTCGCATAGCCCTGCCTGTGTCGATTAAGGCCCGCTTCGTGTGCGGCCCCTTCGGACAAGCTTGACTTGTACTGGCAACATAATGGACATATGGAATCCAATAAACTGATGTAACTTGATAACTGGGGTGTCGATGGTGAGGCATGGAAGGCGCTGGACCGGTTCAACCCAGAATTCGCTCGTGAAGCGAGAAATGTTTGCATCGGGTTGGCGACAGATGGGTTCACGCCGTTCAGCACAAATGCTGCACCATACTCTCGTTGGCCCATCTTTGTCATTTTGTACAATCTTCCACCGACTTTTTGCATGAAGAATGAGTTTATGTTTCTTAGCCTCATTGTACCTGGGCCAGATCATCCTGGGTCACGTCTCAACGTGATGTTGAAACCGTTGATCGAAGAGTTGAAAATGTTGTGGACATGAGTCGAAGCGTACGACTGTTACAAGAAGCAGAATTTCAACCTCCGAGCTGCTTATTTGTGGTACGTTCATGATTTTCCAACATACGACATGTTTACTGGATGGAGCACTCATGGTCGGTTGACGTGTCCGATATGTGCCTCGGATACCGATTGCTTTCGACTTATCCATGGAGGCAAGATATCTTACTTCGATTGTGATAGACGTTGGCTGCCTCCGAATCACTTGTTTAGATAACAGAGGAATGTCTTCAGAAAGAACACCGCTGTCACTAAAGGACCACCGAAATGTCTTAACGGGTCAGAAATATCTGATATGTTGGATAAATTGGTGCCAGATGAAGGCCGTCCTAGATATTTCGAAGGTTGCGGAGACAAACACAATTGGACTCACGTATGTGGACTTTGGGAGCTATCGTATGAGAAGTCGTTAATTCTAAGGCACAACATTGGTGTTATGCATCAAAAGCGTAACATGGCCGAATGTATCATAAGCACATGCATGGACATGACAGGCAAAACAAAAGACAATTTAAAGGCTCGAAGGGACCTTGCCAAGCTTTGTAATCGTCAAACTCTTGAGTTCTCTGAAAATGGTGGTAAACCACGTGCTCCTTTCTATCTTCGACCTAAAGAAAAAAAAGAAGTTCTCAAATGGTTGCAAAGGTTGAAATTCCCAGATGGTTATGCAGCTAGTCTGAGACGAGCCGTGAATGTGAGACGAGCCATAAATGTGAAAACGGGAAAGCTCATTGGGTTGAAGAGTCATGATTATAACATAATCATGGAAATACTTCTGCCTGTTATGTTTTGAGGCTATTTTGACGATGCAGTGTGGAAGGTGTTAGCCGAGCTTAGCCACTTCTATAGGCAACTCTGTGCTAAAGAAATCACGCCAGAGATGATTACTAAATTGGAAAAGGTGATTCCAGTACTTTTGTGTAAGATGGAAAAAAATTTTCCTCCAGGATTTTTCATTCCAATGCAACATCTCTTAATTGGAAAAAGTCCACTTTACTTCCCTGTACTATTAATGAAGTCCAGATTACACCTTATACTTTTATTTGGTCTATTTTACACCCACTTTTTTCTAACTGAGGTTACTTTACACCCTTAATCGGTTTTATAATCCCGAATGCCTAATGTCGACGGGATTTAATCAGGGATTGTTATGACATGGCATAAAGAGCCACATAAGCCGCCACGTGGAACATCTAGTCACCAAATAATCTGTTAGAGGAACGAACATAGGGAGAAGAAGCCGGAGAGCGCCGGACGACCGCGGCATCGCCATTGGCGACCAGATGGATCGAAGAAGCTCGATCTTCCTCTCTGGCACAACACTTTTGTTTTCTCAATAAGTAAGCAACGATGTCATGTCATGGCAAAAGTAGATCATTTTGATGGATGAGGCATTGGTTAACCATAAATTGAGGATTACCTTGAGAAAATCCATTATTGCCAGTACGACAGAGAACCTATTGGACAAAAGAATCATAGCTGTACTGTACTGTACTGGTGACGTGAGTGACTGGTGGAATGGGACAGCAGGAACGGCCCCCCATGCCATGGCCATGCTACTATCCCATCGAAACGGCTAGCGGTCGCCAGCGGCTGCCCCGCGGCGCGATCCTCGGCGCGGGGAAGGAGACGATGCGGCTGATGTTCCTTTTTCTATCTGATTATTTGATGAATAGATGCTCCACGTGGCGGCTTATGTGGCTCTTTATGCCACGTCATAACAATTCTTGGTTAAATCCCGTCCACGCCAGCCATCCGGGATTATAAAACCGATTAAGGGTGTAAAGTGCCCTGGATTAGAAAAAGTGGGTGTAAAATAGACCAAATAAAAGTTTAAGGTGTAATATGGACTTCATTGATAGTACAGGGAAGTAAAGTGGACTTTTCCCCTCTTAATTCATCTTCCATTTGAAGCGAAAGTGGGCGGTCCCGTGCAATATAGGTAGATGTATCATATTGAAAGATCACTTAGATATCTGAAACCAATGGTTGGTAACAGGGCAAGGGTTGAAGGTTGCATCGTTGAAGCTTTTACTCTTAAGGAAGTAGGATACTTCTCAAGTGTTTACTTTGCAGAGGAGCACAATGTTAATACTTCGGTAATGCGGTACAATATGGATGATCAACCTCCTTGTAGCGATCTCTCCATTTTTGAAACAAGAGGCACTACTATTGGTAGTTACACTTCCTACGATGTTAGCGAAAAAGAAAGGCGTGCTGCTTTATTCTACATGTACGCTAATATGGAAGAAATAAATGAATATTTCAAGTAAGTGTTTCTCCTATACTTATGCATTTCACCATCTTTTCTGACACATGTATTCTAAAAGGTTCTCTTTTTCGTGTAGTATGTTCGACAAGCAAAATTGGAGACATAGACATCAACCCATGAGCAAGCAAATAGAACAGATTTGACGGGAAGGAATAAACGGGGGATCTAATTTTCTCTCCTGGTTTCGAGATCATGTAACGTTTTCTCGATAACTAATCAATGTTAACAACATTTCTTATAACTTAAGAATGCTTACGTTTTCTAATAACTCCATATCTTGGACAGTGCCAAAAAGATGCCAACGTCCATGAAGATTTGCGACAACTATCCCGTGGAGTGGTTAATGTTAGAAGCTATGGTCGATATGACGTCAACGGCTTTTGATTCCGTACAACTCAATTTGAATCTCTTCGTCCTCTCGCGGCAACATGTAATACCGGAGTTGTGATGAGGGAAATCAATTCGCAAGATCATGAAACGCAGTACTACGGGATTATTAAAAAAATCCTTGAATTCACTTTTGTCACAAACAAGCCGATTCGAGCGGTATTCTTTGACTGCAAATGGTTAACTGCGTTGATGAAAAATGAAATATATGTAGGTTAGTATTTCCTGGTTACAGGGTAACATCGAGGCGTACTTAGCTCTCTGTCGGTACTGGGCTAGCGACGCTTTCATCAATAAGTCCACAAAGGCTAGACAGTGCCGCATGGGGTCCGAGGGCAAGCACAACTATGGCGGCGACAGCTACTTGCGTTTGGCTAAATGCATGGTAAGTACCTTTTCAATTTATTTATGTGTTCCTAATATATTATTTATCTCACTAACACGGCTATACAAGAGTGAGAGATGGGTCAGGAGCCGACCCCGACCCAGGTTTGGAAGAGAGGTCACAAGGGAAGTGACCCTTCTCACCCAGGGCAGTGTAGTCAGGTCGCAGCTGACCCGACTGGTAAGTTTTCGAAATTCATCAATTTCGTTATAACTAATACCATTATTGACATGCTTACAATATTTATTTGTTTTGTAGGCAAAGTACGCGCAGGAGGTCGCGAAGATCCATGGTGCAGATTATGATTGGGAAAGCGCGCCGATGGACCCCCAAGCCGCGTACACAAGCGGAGGCGGGAAGGCCCAAGGACGGTGAGTTATTCATGTGTTTCATTTCTTTTTCAATTAATCTTCTTCTACTTAGTGTTTTCATTCTTTTGTAGGTTTGCCATTTTTGATGGAGTTGTCGACTCGAGGTCAATGCATCCTTTGAGAGGCGCTTCATCGTCGCAGGCTTCGTCCGTTGGGACCAGTGGTCGTCTCTCGCAGACCCAACTGGAGCTCCAGGCCATGAGGGAGACGCTGATGCAAACCCAGGCAAAGCTGGAGAGGACAAGAGCAGAGGCAATGGAGGAGCAGCAAAGGACGGCTTTAATGATGGCCCATCTGCAAGCAGCAGTGGCGGTAAGTAATTTAAAGTACTGTAGTTAAATTTCATAGCACTTCAATAACATATATCTTCTAATATTTTGCAATGGCAGACTCTTGCTCGACACAGCGGTCAGGATATCTAGATTCCTACGCTTCTGCCGCAGCATACACCGGAGCAGGTGATAAACTCTCTCTTTAATATTGTAGTATCCATTTTAGTATTATACATAGAGAGATAAGGAGGTAGAACATAGAGGTAGATCTTGATGACTTGTCAGATATTGATTCCTATAGTGGTGAGAAAGTTAGTGTAATCAAGCTTTAGTAGTTTTTGACCATGGCAAAAATGATTAGTATATAGTTAATAAGTTGTCAGTGGTTCCAGTTAACAAAGGTCTAGTGGTTCATAAGCTTGACCTGTTACCTAAAGTCTCCAACTCTGATACATGCTAGTTTGCTATTTATATATGCAACATTACTTCATTTGAAACTACAGCATGCTTCCTTCTTTTGTCACTGATGTTCTTGGACTCTGATGTTATCACTGAGTTGACATTGATGCTTACTAGTGATTATGTTTCTTTTGCAGGGTTCGGGAACGCGCTGAGAAGATCCCGGAGGCAGTGGAGTGACTGGCGTGTAGCCCGGTGGATGTTTTGTTGATGTTTTGGAACTTAATTTGCAACTGTTTTGCATTCTGTATATCTATTCTGTGTTCTCGCCATCGAGCGAGGTAGTCAGTTTCTGTTTTTTAAAATAAATTCGAAAACATAACTTACGTCGGCTATGGCCGTGCCGACGTAAGTTAGCCCAGTTTAACTTACGTCGGTGTGTCCTGACCGACGTAAGTTAAATAACTTAACTTACGTCGGTTTGGTTCAACCAACATAAGTTACACCACATAACTTACGTCGGCCCGCAGTGGCCGATGTAAGTACTCCGGCCCAGCCCGCGGCCCATCCCGGTATGTAACTTACGTTGGCTTCCGCAGACTGATGAAATTAAGGTAACTTACGTCAGCGGCCGACGTGAGTTACCTTAACTACGTACAAACCGCTACGTCGGCCGGCCACCGACGTAATTAAGTGAAAATCGATGTAATTAAGTAACTTACGTCGGTTAAGGTCTTAATTATGTTGGCCGTGACCGACGTAATTGATCGATATTCCTGTAGTGTCTATGTTGGATGTATTTCAAACTTTTATACTTGCATTTCATCTGAAAGTTAGTGGGGCATATGATTTAGGGCAAATGCATGTATATACCATGCCGGCTCTGTTGGTTGGTTGCTGTCCACGCTGCACAGCCCGCCAACTTTCCGATAGCGTCTCATGCACGTAATAGTTTAGCGTTATGCATGGAATATGGATTCAGGATATATGGTGAGCTCTGGAGGTGACCCCGCTTTACTTGGAAGCTTGTGACAACTGCAACGGTATGTGATGGGTTATTAAACGTCCAGTGTACTTATGGAAGGTGGTATACCCGGTTCCAATTGTCTCTGTCCAAAGACAAACTAATAATATCAACTTACACTAGGAAACAATAGGTTACATTAGGGTTGGATGCTCTTGTATGCCAGCCTTGCAAGGTTCATTTTAGTTGTGCTACTACGTTCTTGCGAAGTGGTGAGTTGGTCATGAGCTTTTGTAGGTCAAGACTGGATGATTGATTTTTAGCAAAGCACTATATGGTATCTACAGTAGGTAGCGTATGAATTGTATAAGTAATCAAGCTATGTGGTTTGGTTGATCGAGTATAGGGGTCTAGACTGGAAAGTTTTATACCCTGTAGCTGGAAATTAGTTGGATGGTGAAAGTGCATCTAGGACTCCCTTGTGGGTTTTGGATGATTTATGACAAGCAATTGGGATCCTAATCCTTTTGTTGAGATGAATGCAGGCAAATAATGAAAAATGAGCAAAATGCCAAAAAGAAGGGAAATGAGAAGCAAAGTGAATTTGAGCTCAAGGAGAAGAAAATAGTAGATTATTATGTATGGAGTGTGTTAAGGAAACACACCCAAGAGCTCAATCACTTTCAAGCACACACACACAATGCACAAAGTTATACAGGACCGAACTAGTCCGATATCAGCCGGACTAGTCCGATATCACTTTCTGCACTAGATCGGACAAGTCCGATATCCACCGGACTAGTCCGATATCTTTCTGATCCACTTCGGACTAGTCCTCCCCAATGCGGACTAGTCCTCAACACAATGCACAAGTCACACAAAATCGGACAAGTCCGGTATCCACCGGACTAGTCCGATATCTTTCTGATCCACTTCGGACTAGTCCTCCCCAATGCAGACTAGTCCTCAACACAATGCACAAGTCACACAAAATCGGACAAGTCCGTTGTGATCCGGACTAGTCCGATATTCTTTCTAATCCACTTCGGACAAGTCCGGTGTCTACACGGACTAGTCCGATATACACACTGATCTAAATCGGACAAGTCCTCCAAGTGCGGACTTGTCATCCTAAACACTTAGGGTTTCATATGTCCGGACAAGTCCGATGGCAATCGGACTAGTCTGAAGATTTCCAGTAGTGAAATCGGACAAGTCCGTTTTCAACCGGACTAGTCCGATATTCCTGGACACTTAGGGTTTGCTACACACAGCACACCGGACTAGTCCGGTGACCACCACGGACTAGTCCGATCTTTCTGAACCCTAACGGTCACTTTTAGAAACCCCATATAAATAGAGGTGCACGGCCCACTTTTACAATCTCTCGAACCCTAGCGCCGTCACACCTCCCAAGAGACTCAAAAACCACCTCTCTCCACGAAATTAAGTGCAAAATCGATCAATCTATTGAAGATCACTTCTAGATCATTGGAGAGACACTTGGCACACATCATTGAGCTCTTGGTTTGATTCTCTAACACACTCTTGCATTTCAATATGTAATTTTCGAGTGTGTTATTGGTGGCTTTGTAAGTTGTAATCAAGGGAGCTCTCAACGTGTGAGAACGCCCCTTCAACTTGGTTATTTACCCTTTGTGATTAGTGGAAGAGGATTGGCCTTCGTGGCGATCTGACGAGGGAAGGATTGGAGAAGACCCAGTCCTTTTGTGGGCTCCTCAACGTGGACGTAGGTTGCCTTCATGGTAGCCGAACCACGGGATAAATCGTGTGTCTTGTCCTTTTGCGTTCTTCATCTTAATTGATCAACTTAATCTAGGTTTTGATTCACTTTGTTCAATTTGAGTTAAATTGTTGAACAAGAGCCTTAATTGTAATAGAATTTGACATACAACTATTAAACTGTCATTCAAGTTTATATTTCCGCTGCAAACATTAACGAATCAATCAAATTGACTGAACTTGATCAACTTAGCCCGTGAAAACCAGACTAGTCCGCACTTTACCGGACTAGTCCGATATCTCTGGTATTGACTTTGTTGTTGAGTGTTACAGGAACCGAGAAAATTAAAAAAGGCCTATTCACCCCCGCTCTAGGCCTACATTCATTGATATCAGAGCAGGTTCTTCAAGAAAGAGTGCAACCACTCGAAGAGATCATGTCGGACATGAAGGAAGTTCAGAAAATCAACAACCAGGAAGAAGTGAACAACGACAAGAACCAAAAGCTGGAAAAGTATCTCGAAGCAATTCAAGACTTCGATGATGATGACGAGGAGACGCTGGAGCTGAAAGCACTCCTCAGAAAGAAAGCACTTTCCAAAGGGAAAGCTAAAGTTGAAGAAAAGAAGAAGGGGAGTAGTCACACCGACTACTCCCGATATCCTTTTAACTATGATCGTTTAAATTCAAACAACAGCCATTACCTATCTATTCCTCTTGGAAAAGCCCCACACTTCGATGGGAGTGATTACTCCATGTGGAGGCAAAATATGAAGATGCACTTGATTTCCCTTAACCCAAGTTTATGGCATATTGTGTGCACAGGAATAGACATCCCAGATGACGACGAAGAGCTCACCCCAAATCAAGAGCAAGCCATCCACAGAAACGCTCAAGCCGCAGCCGTAATCATCTCCTCTCTAAGTCGAGATGAATTCACAAAGGTGGACGGACTGGAGATTGCCAAGGAAATATGGGACACACTACAAACAGCCCATGAAGGTGACCGGCATGTGCGGGAGGCGAAAATTGAAATGATCGAAGGCGAACTAGGAAGGTTCGCAATTGAGGAAGACGAGTCTCCCCAGGACATGTACAACCGATTGAAGACACTTGTAAACAAGGTTCGATCATATGGGAGCAAGAAGTGGAATGACCACGAGGTTGTAAAGCTCATCCTTAGAGCCTTTATGCCTCGCAATGTCATACTATGCTCTATGATCAGAGAAAGTCCCAGGTACAAGAGGATGACTCCAAATGAATTGCTTGGCAGAATCATCAACTTTGAAATGATGGAGAAACAAGCCAAGCACGTCAAAGAAATAGCCGACCTCACATCGGCCATGAAGAAGGAAGTTGCCTTAAAGTCCACACTCAAGCCTCTATCCAAAGAAGCAAGAGAAACACAGCTTGAGGAGGACAGCGATGATGAAAGCAGTGAGGTGGACGAAGAGGATATGATTTTGTTCATGAAAAAGTTCAAAAGAATAATGAAGAAAAGACAAGGAACAAAATCAAGTGAAGGCAAGTACAAGGAGAGGACAAAGCCGAAGATGAGGCGGGTGTGCTATAATTGTGGTGAGTATAACCACTTTATAGTCGATTGCCCGTATGAGGACAACAAGAAGAAGAATAAAGAAGCCAAGCCTCAACCGAAGAAATTCTTCAAGAAGAAGAAACAAGCTGAACAAGCACACATTGGAAAGGAGTGGGACTCAAATGATGAGTCCTCATCATCCGATGAAGAATAGATGGCTAGCATAGCCATTGAAAGCACGTCCAAGAAACCCACACTCTTCCCCACGCTCGGCACAAAGAAGGGACATGGCACTTGCCTCATGGCAAAGGAAGGTAAACGCAAGGTAAACATCAAAACTCCTTCCATGCATTCCTACTCAAGTAATGATGAACTAGATAGTGATGATGAAGATATGTTAATTGGATTAGATAGAAAAACTGCTGCTAAAATGAAATTTTTACTTGACCAACTTGTTGAGAAGGAATGGCTAATTGATCGTCAAGAGGACATGATTATCTCCCAAAAGGAGAAGTATGTCGAACTTGACAATCTTCTAGTTCTTGAAAAGGAGAAAAACAGCTCACTAGAGCTTGAGCTAGCTTCAAGCAAGAAAACTTGCTTGGAGTTAACCAACTCAAACGTTGCAATCAAGGATCAACTTGATGACCTGATCAAGGTTAACAAGATCCTTGAAGTGCAAGCTGAGTCACTCAAGCTAAGTGAATCTTCCTCCTCTTCAAGTCTACCTTCTCAACCCACTTCAACTAATCTTGTTCATATGTGCAAATGTGGTAAAATCAACACCAGTTTGAAGGAAAAGTCTACCTCCACAAAGGATAAAAATCCTACCCAATGTGGAATATTTGACAAGGAGAGGATCAACTATGCACGTAGTGCATACTTGGTCCAAAGACCTCCAAATGTCAAGTATGGCATTGGTTACTCTTATGATGGAAAGCAAAATGCTGGAAGTCATAAGAATAACAAGGGAAGGATTACCTTTGTGAAGGGAGGACCCTCACAACCTGGTAACTCGAAAATTAAGAACCTGAACTCTCATGAACACCGGACTAGTCCGGTTGTGGTCCGGACAAGTCCGGTCATCCGGACAAGTCCGGTCACACAGACTAGTCCGATCCATAAACAACAACAACTTTTGTTCAAAACCTTTGATGCCTCTTATGTATTAATGAGAAACAATCTTGGTAAAGTTTATGCTTATTATGCTGGGCCACGCCATGGGAACACAAAATCCCATGTGTGGGTGCCCAAATGTATTGTAACTAACCTCCAAGGACCCAAGCAAGCTTGGGTACCTAAAACCAAGGCATAATTTGTTTCTGCAGGCCTATTCCTCCGGTGGATCCAAATGGGTGCTAGACAGTGGATGCACCAACCACATGACTGGAGAAAGGAGGATGTTCGTGGAATATGAAGAAAACGAGGACCCAAACAAAGGCATCTACTTCGGAGATAACAGTCAAGGAAGGGTGCTCGGTACCGGTAAAATAGCAATATCCTCTGAACACACTCTTTCTCATGTTTTACATGTTGAATCTTAGATTATAACCTGCTGTCCATATATCAATTATGTGACAAAGGTTATAATTGCTTGTTCACTAACGAGGGTGTGACCGTCTCAAGGAGGAGTGATGGTTCCGTTGCATTCAAGGGTATGTTGAAGGGAAAGCTTTACCTTGTTGACTTCAACAAGGATAAAGCCGAACTCGACACATGCTTGATTGCAAAAACCAACATGGGTTGGCTGTGGCATAGATGTCTAGCACATGTTGGTATGAGGAATCTTCAAAAACTCCTCAAGGGCGATCACATCCGAGGTTTGAAAGATGTTGTTTTTGAGAAAGACAGGCCTTGTAGCGCGTGCCAAGCCGGGAAGCAAGTTGGCGCACATCATCCCGCAAAGAACATCATGACTACGACCAGACCGCTCGAACTACTTCATATGGACTTGTTTGGTCCAATTGCTTACATAAGCATCGGCGGTAATAAATACGGTTTAGTCATTATTGATGATTTTTCCCGCTTCACTTGGGTGTTCTTTTTGCATGACAAGTCAGAAACACAAGGGACACTCAAGAAATTCTTCAAGCGAGCGCAAAACGAGTTCTCACTATCGATCAAGAGTATTCGGAGCGACAACGGCACGGAGTTCAAGAACATACAAGTGGAGGAGTACCTTGATGAGGAGGGAATCAAGCACGAATTTTCAGCACCATACTCTCCACAACAAAACGGAGTTGCCGAAAGGAAGAACCGAACGCTCATAGAGATGGCAAGAACAATGCTCGATGAATACAAGACTTCAGATCGATTTTGGGCGGAAGCAATTAACACCGCTTGCCACGCCGCAAATCGACTCTACCTTCATCGACTACTCAAGAAGACTCCTTATGAGCTACTCACCGGTAACAAACCAAACATTTCATATTTTCAAGTTTTCGGCTCTCCATGTTATATCTTGAACAAGAAGCCCAGGACTTCAAAGTTCGCTTCGAAGTCCGATGAAGGTTTCTTGCTTGGTTATGATTCGAACACTTATGCCTATCGTGTTTTCAACAAGGCCTCCGAACTTGTTGAAGTGGCACGTGACGTAGTGTTCGATGAAACTAATGGCTCCCAAAAGGAGCAAGTTGATCAATGTGAATTAGGTAAAGAAGAAGCTCCTTATCAAGCATTCAAGAGAATGGCTCTAGGCGAAGTTCCACCACAAGAGTCATCATCACAAATACAAGAGGAAAGTGAACCACAAGAAGATGATCAACAAATCAACGAGGGCAACCACTCAGGGGGAGAAGAAAATGATCACCAACACACAACTCTCCAAGTGCCACACCCAAGAGTACACCAATGCATTCAAAGGGATCACCCAATCGACAACATCATCGGTGACATCCAAAAGGGAGTAACCACTAGATCTCGTATAGCTAATTTTTGTGAGCATTACTCGTGTGTCTCCTTTTTGGAACCATGCAGGACTGAGGATGCATTGAAGGATCCGGACTGGGTGGTGGCAATGCAAGAAGAGTTGAACAACTTCAAGAGAAATGAGGTTTGAGAACTTGTGGCAAGACCCAATGCAAATATAGTGGGCACCAAGTGGGTCTTCCGCAACAAGCAAGACGAACACGGAGTGGTGACAAGAAACAAGGCAAGACTTGTGGCCAAAGGTTACTCACAAGTCGAAGGTTTGGATTTCGATGAGACTTTTGCTCCGGTAGCTAGGCTTGAATCAATTAGAATATTACTTGCATATGCTACTCACCATGATTTCAAGCTGTATCAAATGGACGTGAAAAGCGCCTTCCTCAACGGACTGATCAAGGAAGAGGTGTACGTGGAGCAACCACCCGGGTTTGAAGACGAAGAGTTCCCCGACCATGTATATAAACTACATAAGGCTCTCTATGGCCTCAAACAAGCTCCTAGAGCTTGGTATGAGTGTCTTAGAGATTTCTTAATTGATAATGGTTTTCAAATTGGCAAAGTAGATTATACATTATTCACAAAGAATCTAGATAATGATCTTTTTATTTGCCAAATCTATGTTGATGATATAATTTTTGGGTCAACTAACCAATCTTTCTGTGAAGAATTTAGTAGAATTATGATAGACAGGTTTGAAATGTCAATGATGGGAGAATTGAAGTACTTCTTGGGATTCCAAGTGCGGCAACAAAGGGAAGGAACATTCATAAGCCAAACCAAGTACACGCAGGACATACTCAAGAAGTTTGGCATGGACAAGGCAAAGCCCATAAAGACTCCCATGGCTACGAATGGCCACTTGGATCTCAATGAAGATGGACCGAGCGTCGACCAAAAGGTATATCGCTCCATGATTGGATCTTTACTCTACTTATGTGCATCTAGGCCAGATATTATGTTGAGTGTATGTTTGTGTGCAAGATTTCAAGCCAACCCTAAGGAATGTCACTTGACAGCCGTAAAAAGAATCTTGAGATATTTAGTTCATACACCCAACCTTGGTCTTTGGTACCCAAAAGGCTCCAAATTCAATCTCATTGGTTACTCCGATGCAGATTATGCCGGGTGCAAAGTTGATAGAAAAAGCACCTCTGACACATGCTAATTCCTAGGAAGATCTTTGGTTTCTTGGTCATCTAAGAAACAAAATTCCATTGCGTTATCCACAGCCGAAGCGGAGTATGTTGCAGCCGGGAGTTGTTGTGCACAACTCCTTTGGATGCGACAAACTCTAAGGGATTACGCTTACAATATGAACCGTATTCCTCTCCTTTGTGATAATGAGAGTGCCATTAAAATAGCCCACAATCCAGTTGAGCACTCTAGGACTAAACACATAGACATAAGACATCATTTCTTGAGAGACCATTCCATGAAAGGAGACATAACCATCTCACATGTCAACACCCAAAAACAATTGGCCGACATATTCACCAAGCCACTTGATGAAAATCGTTTTTGCGAACTTCGAAATGAGCTAAATATTCTTGATTCTCGGAGTGTGGCTTGAAAAGTTGCATACCTGTACGATTGCTTCAAAAATGTTGATTGAATTGTGAAAATCATCCCTCTCCATTTTTCTCTTGAAAAACTATGTCAATTATTAGATCTTGATGAATTTTGATCATTGTATGATTGTTGTATGCTTACTGGTCAAATTCATCAAGATTACTTGAATTGTTCTGCCTCTCTATTCTCTATTACTGAACCTTCAAATATATATGAATGGGCTATGCAATTCTTTCCTGGTGACCACGGACTAGTCCGTGGTTACCCGGACTAGTCCGCCCATGCAGACTAGTCCGCAGAGTGCCGGTTAGGCCGGACTAGTCCGATAAGCCACGGACTAGTCCGATATAGGTCTCTGGATGACTTCGGACTAGTCCGGTCATGTCCGGACTTGTCCGATTTTTCGTGTCCATAACCCTAGCCGCCACCAAACCCTAATCTCCTCACCCTCACATTCGCTCTAGGCTTCCTCTCTCTTGCGCTCGAGCTCCCAAGGCGATCTTTTGCATCCTCCATCGAAAAGCCACTCATTTGGGCGGAGATCAAGCTTGAAGACTTGGGGATTGAAGCTAGCGGACTAGTCCGGCCTCCAACCCCCAAAACTTCGAGCCTCCATCGATTTCTTCGGTAAAAATCTTCAAAATCCTAGAAATCGTGTTTTTCTCAATTGTTGATCGTTTGGCCTAGCACCCTTCACTAGTTACATGTTTAGTTGATGTACTACGTGTATGCTAGACTAGATTTGCATTAGGGATTGTATCCTGTCCAATCTGTTAGGTTTTTGAGGATGAACACCGGACTAGTCCGTGCCTGAGCACCGGACAAGTCCGATGTTTCTGAACCTGAAACCTAATTCCTTAATTCCTTAATGCCATCCATTGCTATCTTGTCTTACTTATGCCTTGTATAACTTGTCATTATTCTTGCTCAATCATTCTCAGATCATGTCGAGCTCCGACAACGAGATCTCCGACTTTGAGGCCGAGTTGGACCACGAGGTGGCACCTCGGTCCTCGGCGGGTCTTGGCAAGAAACGCCAAGAAAGACCTTCCGAGCCTGCTACCTCCCCTCCCCAGGTTCGGAGGAAGGTCTGTGTCAAGAAGCCCGCCTCGAAGGCTGCTACGTCTTCAAGTGGCCTTCGTCAAGCAAAGGGAAAGGGCAAGGGAGTCGCAACGGGGCCAGTTGGGCCCTTGAAGCTTCATGCTCCCAGAGAAGGGGTCCGGGACCCCAATGAAGAGAAATTCAATGGGAAAGGCAGCGATGTTGCAGCCAAGCTAAGGAGCATTGATTGCTATGGAAGGCCAAAGCAGGCAGCTGATGGAAGGTTTTGGTCAAACTTCCATGTAGATTTCTACAGGCTGGTTTACCTGCCGATGAAGACTCCGGTGGTGCGCAGTCAGTGGATTGACTGGGCCCACCTAGAGAAGAAGAAGTGCTCAACTTTTGATGAGGTCATTGCTGCAGCAGAAAGGCATGGTCTGAAGGATCTGTTTGCCTTCAGACACAATTGGAATGATGAAGTGATTGCACAATTCTATTCAACGTGCCACTTCTCGAGTGAAGATGAAGAGAGTGTGACTTGGATGACCCATGGATCCAAGTACTCCATCACTCAGGAGGATTTTGCAAGCTTGCTCCATTTAGACTCTGCTGGACATGACCACCTGATCATCCACAACATAGGGGTCATTGAGAGGGACAGAATGAAGTTCTTGTATGAGCCCAACTCTAAGTATGTTCCTCCCTCCACAAAGAACATGAAGCCCTTCCTTGTGGTTCTGAACAGAGTTCTCCAGAAGACCATTGCCCCCAATGATGGGGATGCAGGGAGTGTACAGGGCTACCTCTGGACTCTAAGGAGGGTCATAAGCAAGAAGAGACAATTTGATGTTGCAGATTACGTATGGAACGACATGGTCAACATCTCAAGCACCCCCAACCGGTCCTGTGGCTATGCTCCCTACTTGATGTTCATGATTGAGAAGGTCACAGGAATAGAATTCGTGAAGGATGTAGAGCACACTCCCCTGAGGCCTCAGAAGCCTCAACCTGTGAGTGTCCAGGCTGCTCCCTCGCCGGCCTCAATTCCTGAGGCACCGGCAAGAGAAAGAGATGCTGCTAGGGATCCTCCCCCCTCCAGGGAAGCCCCTCGGAGAGGATCCGCCAGTGGGATCCTCAAATACTTGTCCGTGATATTCTCCTCCTGCAAGAAGACTGAAGTAAAGCTTCATAAACTCAATCAGAAGAGGAAGGAGGATATGAGATATATCAAAGCCAATATGAAGCAACTGAGTGAAAAGCTGGAGATCAACCCCATTGGATCTCCAGTAATTTCTGAAGATTCTAATCTTGACATCTCCGAGCTCGGGCCCTTGTCCCCCTCTGAGCTTGCCTATTTTGGCATTGGGGGCTCGAGCAGCTCCGCTCCTCCTCCTCCCTCTCCTCCTCGTCAAGCGGAGAGCGAAGAAGACGAAGAAGATGATGAGAGGACAAACAGCAAAGAGTGAAGAACCTAGGACCTTCCTCTCTCTCTTTTTGGTGTCTTGATGCCAAAGGGGGAGAGATTGAGAGGGAGTCAAGCCTTAGCTTTAGCTGTAATAGGATGCGAGGAGAATGCGAGGAGAGAGCCTTCTCTGTACTTTTATTTGTGATTGTAATAGTTTAACACTGTTTTCATATTAAGTTTGGTCTTGTGATGAATTGCTCAATTTATTTGCGAGTATGTGATGAAAACTGCATTTTTGCTCCTGGAATGTCATATGCACTTGGTATCGGTTGATTAATCTAAATTCTGTCATTCTCAATGTATTCATGCACTTAGTATGCATCCCACCATAAAGAATGCACATATGGATAATTCTCTTGTTGCTTGATGTATTTTTGAGTCATATGTGCATACTTTATTAAAATCTCATTATTTGCCTTATTTTGTGAAATCTCAATTCGTTGTCATCAATCACCAAAAGGGGGAGATTGAAAGTGCATCTAGGACTCCCTTGTGGGTTTTGGATGATTTATGACAAGCAATTGGGATCCTAATCCTTTTGTTGAGATGAATGCAGGCAAATAATGAAAAATGAGCAAAATGCCAAAAAGAAGGGAAATGAGAAGCAAAGTGAATTTGAGCTCAAGGAGAAGAAAATAGTAGATTATTATGTATGGAGTGTGTTAAGGAAACACACCCAAGAGCTCAATCACTTTCAAGCACACACACACAATGCACAAAGTTATACAGGACCGGACTAGTCCGATATCAGCCGGACTAGTCCGATATCACATTCTGCACTAGATCGGACAAGTCCGGTATCCACCGGACTAGTCCGATATCTTTCTGATCCACTTCGGACTAGTCCTCCCCAATGCGGACTATTCCTCAACACGATGCACAAGTCACACAAAATCGGACAAGTCCGGTATCCACCGGACTAGTCCGATATCTTTCTGATCCACTTCGGACTAGTCCTCCCCAATGCAGACTAGTCCTCAATACAATGCACAAGTCACACAAAATCGGACAAGTCCGTTGTGATCCGAACTAGTCCGATATTCTTTCTGATCCACTTCGGACAAGTCCGGTGTCTACACGGACTAGTCCGATATACACACTGATCTAAATCGGACAAGTCCTCCAAGTGCGGACTTGTCATCCTAAACACTTAGGGTTTCATATGTCCGGACAAGTCCAATGGCAATCGGACTAGTCCGAAGATTTCCAGTAGTGAAATCGGACAAGTCCGTTTTCAACCGGACTAGTCCGATATTCCTGGACACTTAGGGTTTGCTACACACAGCACACCGGACTAGTCCGGTGACCACCACGGACTAGTCTGATCTTTCTGAACCCTAACGGTCACTTTTAGAAACCCCATATAAATAGAGGTGCACGGCCCACTTTTACAATCTCTCGAACCCTAGCGCCGTCACACCTCCCAAGAGACTCAAAAACCACCTCTCTCCACGAAATTAAGTGCAAAATCGATCAATCTATTGAAGATCACTTCTAGATCATTGGAGAGACACTTGGCACACATCATTGAGCTCTTGGTTTGATTCTCTAACACACTCTTGCGTTTCAATTTGTAATTTTCGAGTGTGTTATTGGTGGCTTTGTAAGTTGTAATCAAGGGAGCTCTCAACGTGTGAGAACGCCCCTTCAACTTGGTTATTTACCCTTTGTGATTAGTGGAAGAGGATTGGCCTTCGTGGCGATCCGACGAGGGAAGGGTTGGAGAAGACCCGGTCCTTTTGTGGGCTCCTCAACGTGGACGTAGGTTGCCTTCGTGGTAGCCGAACCACGGGATAAATCGTGTGTCTTGTCCTTTTGCGTTCTTCATCTTAATTGATCAACTTAATCTAAGTTTTGATTCACTTTGTTCAATTTGAGTTAAATTGTTGAACAAGAGCCTTAATTGTAATAGAATTTGACATACAACTATTAAACTGTCATTCAAGTTTATATTTCCGCTGCAAACATTAATGAATCAATCAAATTGACTGAACTTGATCAACTTAGCCCGTGAAAACCGGACTAGTCCGCACTTTACCGGACTAGTCCGATATCTATGGTATTGACTTTGTTGTTGAGTGTTACAGGAACCGAGAAAATTAAAAAAGGCCTATTCACCCCCCCTCTAGGCCTACATTCAGATGGACGATCTAGGATAAATGTACCCTGCTCACGTGCATAGATCGCCACCGATGATTGGTTGCTATGCACGCTGCTAATGCAGCAGCGAGCCATTTCTGGTACAATGGAGCAGCCTAGGGAATGGGTTTGATTCGCCAACTTTCGAGTAACAGCTCGATCACAATGATTGGCCAGATTTATGCATGGATTCAGGGAATACAATCATCTCTAGCTGCGTCGATCCTTGTTTTGTGGATCTTAAATTTCTCATGCCTTTATGCTTATATGACCTCCCTTTTAAAAATTCTTGAGGGAACATATTATTAGCTTTTGTAGTTTGTAGATATCTCTATCTGTAAAGATGAACAACCATTAGTTTCCATAAGGAGACCATAGTGCAGTTCTACAAGTATTATATCAAAGCCTAGGCTGCTTTTAGTTCAAACTGTAGCTGTGCCTAGAGCCTCGAGGTTCTGAAATATTGGTGAACCAGTACATGTTGATTCATCTGCATGTGTTATGAGCTAGATGTCACTTCTGGTGGAGCTTTTGGTATATTGGTTGATTCAAAGTTTAAACCACCTAGAAGGAATGCATCTAAGCATCAAGCAATTCAGAGCAAGAAGTTTGGTGTTGCATTCACCTCTCTATCAGGTGGATGGCTGAGAATAAGAAACCTATGCTGCCTTTGGGAATGTTTTGGAGTTAATAACTTTCATAAGTTTGTTTCTCAAATGAGAAAAAGGGAAACTTTTTTTTGGAAGTAGAATATTAATGCAGTGCTGCATTTAACGGTTAAGGTTAGCGGCTTTTTATTGCATTCTCAGCTGCGTGGATCCAGCCATACTTCATTTTCTTTTGCATGATGATTCGATTATTCTTTCTTTCAGCTTAATTGATATATATATTTTTTCACAGGCATATCGATGACGCCAAGTCTGCAGATGGCTCAGTAAATATTTACCCTGTAATGCTCAGAGTTTCAGTCGGCTCTCATGATACAAATGCACTAACTGTGAAGATGGGCAAAAGGTATGATACTTAAGCTCCACCAATTTCCTCTAATTGGAAATCAAGATTAATTAAAAGACTTTAATTAGTTATATAAGGATCTTAATGAGCCTTAATGTTTTGAAGGAAAATCGTCCCCTCAATAATGCATTTGATCTTGTGTTTTCCTCTTCCTTTTGACATTTCAGGACAACTCGGCTGAGAACTTTAAAAAAGCTAACAAGATTCTGACTTCAGATTCTGATCCGGTATGTTCCTCTTATTTTGCCTGCACAGTTATGTTAGAGACTTAGAGTACTAAAGTTTTTTCCTCTAATTGCATGCTCATTTGTATGTAGGTACATATATGGGATTTATCTGGGCGAACAACCTACGTATTGATGAATGAACTGAACCGGATTAACCAGGACCCAAAATCTTTTGATCAGGAGGTATCTTTATCAGTTCTTTCATCTTACTGTTCACTGCTATAATTAGTTAATGACTTTATTATTCGACTTGATGCTCTTTGGCCTTCGTTTTTTTTTATTCAAAACTGCAAGGGAAGCCCCTGCAGTGAGTATATTAATAATATGGTAATTAAGTTTAGTTATGTACAAGTGTCGCTCAGAAGAGCGTTTCACCATTACCAACTAGATGCATTCAGAGGATACAAGTGCTTTCTTGAGAGGAGAAAGCAAATCACAGATTCTGCAGCCATTCTGTCATTGTCATTCTATCATTGACTCTGAAACGCTGAATCTGTGATGTTAGCGATAGCATGAAGCATTCTTTCCAGGCCGTTGGGGAGGGTGTGACATTCCTGAATATTTTCCCATTTCTCTGTTTCCAGATCTCCCATGCTGCAGTTGCAAAGACCTCCATAAAGCAGCTTCTATTCCATTGTTGTTTTGCTCTGTGGATAGTATCAAAGAACTGCAATGAGTGTTCACAGTGGATCCCAAGAGTATTCCAACAAGTGACACTGAATGGGCATGGGGAAAACAGGTGGTATGTCAGCTCTTTCGTGTCAGTATCACATAGGACACAAGAATAGTCATCTCCCTCGATTGTTAGATTTTTCCTTTTCAGTAGATTTCTGGAGTTCAGCTGGTCTCTGAACATTAGCCAGACAAAACTCTTAATTTTCCGTAGTACCCTGCTTTGCCAGACCCACTGAAAGGGTTGTGGTGGGCTGATGTGTTGGAAATAATGTAGATACCCTTTTTTGGAGCTGTATTCGTGTCTCCCTGTACTGTCCCTCCAGGTGTCTCTGAGTTCTCCTCTCTGTACGACCTGTTCCAAAATATCAGACATTGATTGTAGTTCCAAGTTTGCTTCTTCTGAAAGAGGATAGAAGAATTTTTGATTGTATTGGGTTTCTGTTATGTATTGTGCAATGGTGGTGTTGGGCTTCTTAGCAAAGCTGTATAGTCTTGCATCGCTAGTTGTAATGTTATAGAATCGTTTTCTAAAGCCTAGGCAATGGGGTGTATAAAATCTGCCACTCTGTTCATCACTCAAAAAAAAAAATGAAACTTGGAGAAGCATAGTGGTGACTCTCTGGAATTATTGGCATGGAAAAGATTAATACGTGTCTGTTACCGTCGCCTACTTCTCGGCTTCGTTTTCACTTCTATCACCGGGGATACACGAGTGTGAGAACGTGGTCGTGCCGCTCCCCAGCACCATTAATGTTGGTGCAGAGCGTGCATATTATGATGTACGAGTCGAAGATGCCATCGAGGGTGGTGTCCTCCACTACGGGTGGCACGAGAAGGGACAAGTTTGGATGCAAGAAACTAAAAAAAAATCGGTCACCTAGAGTGGAGGGTTCGAGTTGTGTGTGCATGTGTCACAGTGTTACCATCGCCAACATCCCACCTTCGTTCTCACTCCTGTCAGCGGGGATCCATGTGTGCGATCCGTGACCGTGGTCGTGTCACTCCTAAACACCATTAACGACGTTGTGGAGCGCGCTCATTACCCTGTACGAGTCGTGCGATCGAGGGTGGCGTCCTCCACCGTGGGTGGCACCGGAAGCGGTAAGTTTGGATGCAGGAAACCAAAGAAGAAATCACCCCTTGACCTCCAGCTGCGCTTGGAGTGGAGGGTCGGAGTTGTGTGTTTGTTTATGTGTCTGTGTGACACCTTCACTTACTTCTCGACTTTGTTCTCACTTCTGCCAGCAGGGATCCACGAGTGTGATCCGTGAACATGGTCATGCCGCTCCTTAGCACCATTAACTGCAGTGCGAAATGTGCCCATTGCCCTGTACAAGTTGAAGATGTCCTTGAGGGCGCGTCCTCCATCGTGGTGGCACCGGAAGGGCAAGTTTGGATGCGAGAAACCAAAGGAATCGCTCCTAGACCTTCAGTGCCCCAAATGGAGTGAAGTGTCAGAGTTGTTTGTTTTTGTATGTGTCACAGTATTACCTTCAACTACTTCTCGGCTTCGTTCTCAATTCTATCAGCGCGTTACATGAGTGTGATCTGTGAACGTGGCCATGCACAGTGTTACTGTTGCCTACTCTCCCACTTCATTCTCACTTCTGCCAGCGGGGATCCATGAGTGCACTCCGTGAACATGGTTGTGCTGCTCCTCAGCACCATTAACAACAGTGCGGAGCATGCCCATTACCTATATAGGTAGTATCCATCAGTGTCGGGGCCTCGACGCCGGCAGGCAACGACGTGGTCATCGGGTCGTGGAGCGAAAGGATGGGGACGGGGATGGGGCATTGTGTGTGGCCGTCTTGGGCCAGAGTTACGGGTCTGTGTTATTTAGTGTGGGTCGTCGTTTGTTGATGGGCTCCTAGTGGCCAGTGTTTGTAGGCCGAAACTCAATTTTCGGTACCCGAAGGGTACTCGAGGGTGAGAAATAAAAACCCACACCCACACCTGCAATACATAGGGTGCGGGTCAAACACGCGGGTGAAGAATTCCACCCGCACCTGCACACGTCGGATGCAAAACTCGACAGTACCCGAATCCGCGGGTGAGATTGCCATCCCTACTTCCCTACTACTACCCATAACGTTCCATCCCTCCTTTTGAGCGGCTTGCGCTCGAGCTTCTGTCGAGAGGGTTGTTTGATTACATGACTACTACACAACTGAAATAAAAAATGACTCAAAATCAGACCTTTTACATCTCGGTCTAAGAATTTATTTGTACCCTATTCAATATCATTATTCAGGGAAGGTGCAACTACTTGGACTTGTCAAGGAGGCCGGGTGCAGGCGGAGGCCGCTAGTTGAGGCCGTCGTCCTCCATGGTATGCGCAGTCAGTGCGATGATTAGAGTGTGAATTCCATAGCTGCTTTCTTCCTCATGGATGAGTTTTTGTTGCTCCATAACCATCCATTATGTGCATCTAACAGTCAATGAAGATAACATTGTAGGACAACTGTATTGTGCCCTCTTGTTCAAGAGCTTGTTTGTAAAATTCCACAGCCTCGGACCCATATATTGCTAATTTGAATGTTGCTCCTAGTTGGATCAGCACTTTCATTTGGATAGTTTGTGGCACTATAGTGTCCTCAGCTAGCAAGAAATGCATCCCCAACAACTCCTGCCCCAACAGCAGTTGGCGCGTCTTCGATATCCGCGATGGCCGCTTCCTCCTCTCTCAGGATGCAACCGATGGCACCACCTTCCTAGAGCTCCTGGTCTGCGACCCCTTGTACCGCCGGTATTAGCTTCTACTTGGCTGTGTGTTAACCACCTAAAAGAGATAAAAATGTCACATCCACTTAAAAGAGATAAAAATGTCTTCAACTAGCAAGAAATTCATCTCCAACAACTCCCACCATAACAGCAGCTGGTGCGTCTGCGACATCCGCGATGGTCGCTTCCTCCTCTCTCGGGACCCTACCGATGGCTCCACCTTCCTAGAGCTCGTGGTCTGTGACCCCTTGTACCGCCGGTACGTCCAGACCCCCTATCCCGGAGATATAGTGCCCCGCACGTGAACCAACTTTGAAACTAAGTCCGGCAACTACACATTCTCCTTGCTACCGGTCTAGTGTATTCAACTAGCAAGATATTCATCTCAGCTGGTGGCTTGTCATCCTATGTCTTCTGTTCCAGAGATGTAAGATATTGTCTTCAACTAGCATGACATTCATCCCATGCCACATTTGGGTATGTGTTAGTCATTGGGTTCCGCTAATATTAGCTTCTACTTGCAAGTGTGTTAGCCACTTAAAAGAGATAAGAATGTCACATCCACTTAAAAGAGATAAAAATGTCTTCAACTAGCAAGAAATTCATCTCCAACTACTCCCGCCCTAACAGAAGCTGGCACGTCTGCGATATCCGTGATGGCTGCTTTGTCCTCTCTCGAGATGCCACTGATGGATCCACCTTCCTAGAGCTCGTGGTCTATGACCCCTTGCACCGCCGGTACGTCCAGACCCCCTATCATCGGAGATATAGTGCCTCGTACACCAACCAACTTTGAAATGAAATCCGGCAACTACACATTCTCCTTGCTGCCAGTCTAGTGTATTCAGCTAGCAAGATATTCATCCCAGCGAGTGGCTTGTCATCCTCTGTCTTCTGTTCCAGAGCTGCATGATATTGTCTTCAGCTAGCAAGATATTCATCCCATGCCATATATGGCTACGTGTTAGTCATTGGGTTCCACTAATATTAGCTTCTACTTGGCAGCGTGTTAGCCACTTAAAAGAGATAACA
Organism: Tuctoria greenei; assembly: GCA_036927565.1. Classification (NCBI taxonomy): domain Eukaryota; kingdom Viridiplantae; phylum Streptophyta; class Magnoliopsida; order Poales; family Poaceae; genus Tuctoria; species Tuctoria greenei. The sequence continues at coordinate 180,614,065 of JAYESD010000008.1, read as the reverse complement.
ATGTAACAACCACTTAAAAGAGAGAAAAATATCTTCAGCTAGCAAGAAATTCATCTCAACAACTCCCGCCCTAACAGCAGCTGGCGTGTCTGCGATATCCGCGATGGCCGCTTCCTACTCTCTCTGGACACCACCGATGGCTCCACCTTCCTAGAGCTCGCAGTTTGTGACCCCTTGTACCGCTGGTACGTCCAGACCCCCTATCCCATAGATATAGTGCCCCGCACGCCAACCAACTTTGAAATGAAATCCGGCAACTATACATTCTCCTTGATTCCAGTCTAGTGTATCCAGCTAGCAAGAAATTCATCCCAGCCAGTGGCTTGTCATTCTCTGTCTTCTGTTCCTGAGCTGCAAGATATTGTCTTCAGCTAGCAAGATACTCATTCCATGCCACATTTTGCTACGTGTTAGCTATTGGGTTCCACTAATATTAGCTTATACTTGGCAGTGTGTTGGCCCAGCCACTTAAAAGAGAGAAAAATGTCTTCAGCTAGCAAAAAATTCATCTCCAATAACTCCCGCCCGAACAGCAGATGGCGCGTTTGCGATATCCGCAACGGCCGCTTCCTCCTCTCCTGGGACACCACCGATCACTGCACCTTCCTAGAGCTCGTGGTCCGTGACCCCTTATACCGTCGGTACATCCAGACCCCCTATTCCCGAAGATATAGTGCTCGCACGCCAACCAACTTTGAAATGAAATCCTGCAACTACACATTCACGTTGCTGCTAGTGTAGTGTATTCAGCTAGCAACATATTCATTCCAGCTAGTGGCTTGTCATCCTCTGTCTTCTGTTCCTGAGCTACAAGATATTGTCTTCAGGTAGCAAGATATTCATCTCATGCCACATTTGGCTACGTGCTAGCCATTGGGTTCCACTAATATTAGCTTCTACTTTGCAGTGTATTAGCCACTTAAAAGAGATAAAAATGTCACACCCACTTAAAAGAGAGAAAAATGTCTACAGCTAGCAAGAAATTCATCCCTGACAACTCCCGCCGTAACAACAGCTAGCACGTCTACGATATCTGCGATGGTCGCTTCCTCCTCCCTCGAGACGCTGCCGATAGCTCCACGTCCTATAGCTCGTGGTCTGTGACCTTTTGTACGGCTGGTACGTCCATACCCCATATCCCAGAGATATAGTGTCCCTCACGCCAACCAGCTCTGAAATGAAATCCGACAACTACACATTCTCCTTGCTGCTAGTCTAGTGTATTCAGCTAGCAAGATATTCATCCTAGCCAGTGGCTTGTCATCCTCTGCCTTCTGTTCCTGAGCTGCAAGATATTGTCTTCAGCTAGCAAGATATTCATCCCATGCCATATTTAGCTACGTGTTAGCCATTGGGTTCCACTAATATGAGCTTCTACTTGGGTGTGTTAGCCACTTAAAAGAGATAAAAATTTCACAGCCCCTTAAATGAGATAAAAATGTCTTCAACTAGCAAGAAATTCATCCCCAACAAGGCCCGCCCTAAGATCAGCTGGTGTGTCTGCGATATCCGCTATGGCCACTTCCTCCTCTCTCGAGACTCCACCGATGGCTCCACCTTCCTAGAGATCGTGGTCTGTGACCCCTTATACCGCCGATATGTCCAGACCCCCTATCCCCGGAGATATAGTGCCCCGCACGCGAACCAGCTTTGAAACTAAATCCGGCAACTACACATCCTCCTTGTTGCCGGTCTAGTGCATAAAACTAGCAAGATATTCATCCTAGCCAGTGGCTTGTCATCATCTGTCTTCTGTTCCAGAGCTCCAAGACATTGTCTTCAGCTAGCAAGATATTCATCCCATGCCACATTTGGCTATGCGTTAGCCATTGGGTTCCACTAATATTAGCTTCTTTTTGGCAGTTTGTTAGCCACTTAAAAGAGATAAAAATGTCACATCCACTTAAAAGAGATAAAAATGTCTTCAGCTAGCAAGAAATTCATATCCAACAACTCCCACCCTAACAGAAGCTGGCGCGTATGAGATATCCGTGATGGGCGCTTCCTCCTCTCTCGGGATGCCACTGATGGCCCCACCTTCCTAGAGCTCGTGGTCTGTGACCCATTGTACCGCCGGTTCATCCAGACACCCTATCGTCAAAGATATAGTGCCTCGCACACCAACTAGTTTTGAAATGAAATCCGGCAACTACACATTCTCCTTGCTGCCAGTCTAGTGTATTCAGCTAGCAAAATATTCATCCCAGCCAGTGGCTTATATCCTCTGTCTTCTGTTCCTGAGCTGCAAGATATTGTCTTCAGCTAGCAAGATATTCATCCCATGCCATATTTGGCTACGAGTTAGCCCTTGGGTTCCACTAATATTAGCTTCTACTTGGCAGCGTGTTAGCCACTTAAAAGAGATAAAAATGTCACAACCACTTAAAAGAGAGAAAAATATCTTCAGCTAGCAAAAAATTCATCTCAACAACTCCCGCCCTAACAGCAACTGGCGCGTCTGCGATATCCGCGATAGCCGCTTCCTCCTCTCTCAGGACGCCACCGATGGCTCCACCTTCCTAGAGCTCGTGGTCTGTGACCCCTTGTACCGCCAGTACATCCAGACCCCCTATCCTGGAGATATAGTGCCTCGCACACCAACCAACTTTGAAATGGAATCTGGCTGACATTCTATTGTATTCAGATAGCAATATATTCATCCCAGCCAGTGGTTTTTCATCCTCTATCTTCTGTTCTTGAGCTGCAAGATATTGTCCTCAGGTAGCAAGATATTCATCCCATGCCTTGCGTTCCACTAATATTAGCTTCTACTTTGCAGTGTGTTAGCCACTTAAAAGAGATAAAAATGTCACAACCACTTAAAAGAGATAAAAATGTCTTCAGCTAGCAAGAAATTCACCCCCATCAACTCCCGCCCTAACAGCAGCTGGTGTGTCTGCGATATCCGTGATGGCCGCTTCCTCCTCTCTCAAGACGCCGCCGATAGCTCCACCTTCCTAGAGCTCATGGTCTGTGACCCCATGTACCACCGGTACATCCATACCCCCTATCCCCCAGATATAGAGCCCCGCACGCCAACCAACTTTGAAATGAAATTCGGCAACTACACATTCTCCTTACTGCCAGTCTAGTGTATTCAGCTAGCAAGATTTTCATCCCATCCAGTGGCTTGTCATCCTCTGTCTTCTGTTCCTGAGCTGCAAGATACTATCTTCAGCTAGCAAGATATTCATCCCATGCCACATTTGGTTGCATATTAGCCATTGGGTTCCACTAATATTAGCTTCTACTTGGCAGTGTGTTAGCCACTTAAAATAGATAAAAATGTCATATCCACTTAAAATAGAGAAAAATGTCTTAAGCTAGCAAGAAATTCATCTCCAACAACTCCCACCCTAATAACAGCTGGCGCGTTTGCGGTATACGTGATGGCCGCTTCCTCCTCTCTCAGGATGCCACCGAACCACCTTCCTAGAGCTCGTGGTTTGTGACCCCTTGTACCACCAGTACGTCCAGACCCGCTATCCTAAGAGATATAGTGCCTCACAGGCCAACCAGCTTTGAAATAAAATCCGACAACTACACATTATCCTTTGTGCTAGTCTAGTGTATTCAGCTAGCAAGATATTCATCCCAGCCAGTGGCTTGTCACACTTTGTCTTCTGTTCCTGAGCTGCAAGATATTATCTTTAGCTAGCAAGATATTCATCCCATGCCACATTTGGCTACGTGTTAGCCATTGGGTTCCACTAATATTAGCTTCTACTTGGCAGTGTGTTAGCCAGGTAAAAGAGATAAAAATGTGACAGCCACATAAAAGAGAGAAAAAAGTCTTCAGCTAGCAAGAAATTCATCTCCAATAACTCCTGCCCTAACAGCAGTTGGCGTGTTTGCGATATTCGCGATGGCCACTTCCACCTCTCTCGGGATGCCACCGATGGCTCCACCTTCCTAGAGCTTGTGGTCTGTGACCCCTTGTACTGCCGGTACGTCCAGACCCCCAATCCCCAGAGATATAGTGCCCTGCACGCCAACCAACTTTGAAATGAAGTCCAACAACTACACATTCTCCTTGCTGCCAATATAGTGAATTTAGCCAGCAATATATTCATCCCAACCAATGGCTTGTCATCCTCTGTCCTCTGTTCTTGAGCTACAAGATATTGTCTTGAGCTAGCAAGATATTCATCCCATGCCACATTTGGCTACGTGTTAGCCATTGGGTTCCACTAATATTAGCTTCTACTTGGCATTGTGTTAGCCCAGCCACTTAAAAGAGAGAAAAATGTCTTCAGCTAGCAAAAAATTCATCTCCAACAACTCCCACCCTAACAGCAGATGGCGCGTCTGTGATATCCACAATGGCCGTTTCCTCCTCTCTCGGGATGCCACCGATCGCTCCACCTTCCTAGAGCTCGTGGTCCGTGACCCCTTGTACCGCCGGTACGTCCAGACCCCTATCCCTGGAAATATAGTGCCCCGTATGCCAACCAACATTGAAATGAAATCCAACAACTACACTTTCTCGTTGCTGCTTGTCTAGTGTATTCATATAACAAGATATTCATCACAGCCAGTGGCTTGTCATCCTCTATTTTCTGTTCTTGAGCTGCAAGATATTGTCTTCAACTAGCAAGATATTCATCCCATGCCACATTTGGCTACGTGCTAGCCATTGGGTTCCACTAATATTAGCTTCTACTTTGCAGCGTGTTAGCCACTTAAAAGAGATAAAAATGTCACAACCACTTAAAAGAGAGAAAACTGTCTTCAGAAAGCAAGAAATTCATCCCCAACAACTCTCGTCCTAACAACAGCTGGCGCGTCTGCGATATCTGCGATGGCCGCTTCCTCCTCTCTCGAGACACCGCTGATGGCTCCACCTTCCTAGAGCTCATGGTCTGTGACCTCTTGTACGGCCGGTACGTCCATACCCGCTATCCCGGAGGTATAGTGCCCAGCACGCCAACCAGCTTTGAAATGAAATTCGACAACTTTACATTATCCTTGTTGTCAGTCTAGTGTATTGAGCTAGCAAGATATTCATCCTAGATAGTGGCTTGTCATCCTATGTTTTCTGTTCCCGAGCTGCAAGATATTGTCTTCAGCTAGCAATATATTCATCCCATGCCATATTTGGCTACGTGTTAGCCATTGGGTTCCACTAATATGAGCTCCTACTTGGCAGTGTGTTAGCCACTTAAAAGACATGAAAATGTCACAACCACTTAAAAGAGATAAAAATATCTTCAGCTAGCAAGAAATTCATCCCCAACAACTCCCGCCCTAACAGCAACAGGCGCGTCTGCGATATCCGTGATGGACATTTCCTCCTCTCGGGATGCCACCGATGACTCCACCATCCTAGAGCTCGTGGCCTGTGTCCTCTTGTATTGCCGGTACGTCCAGACCCCCTATCCCCGGACATATAGTGCCCCGCACACCAACCAGTTTTGAAATGAAACCCGGCAACTACACATTCTCCTTGCTGCCAGTCTAGTGTATTCAGCTAGCAAGATATTCATCCCAGCCAGTGGCTTGTCATCCTCTGTCTTCTGTTCCTGAGCTGCAAGATATTGTCTTCAACTAGCAAGATATTCATCCCATACCACATTTGGCTACGTGTTAGCCATTGGGTTCCACTAATATTAGCTTCTATTTGGCAATGTGTTAGCCACTTAAAAGAGATAAAAATCTCACAGCCATTTGATTCTACTAATATTGGCTTTTGCAGAACAAGATCACATCCCAATTCCTTAAACCTCCTCAGATCATCTGAAGAAGTCTTCAGATCAACCAAGAAAACAGTCTTGCATGGAGTCTGATGCTTGATTCTGGAACATTTCGCCATCTCCTAGCAAATCTCCTCCAATTCTCCATTTGACACATGAATGACAATAAGCAAGCCAGAAGGATTGCCTCTAAAGTCACACTTCCTCTGGCCATTGTTGTTCCTCAGCGGTCAGTGCCATTGGCAAAACTTGGCTGACCATGTTCTTGGAGCTGCAACAACTACCTGTGACGTTGTAGCTTAAGTTAGGCGAAGCTCTTGCAGGTGACATACTAATGCATAGCACCTTCTCCCGCGTCAATGCGATGAACACAACCACTCCTACAGTAGTTATTAAAGTGTCTTCCCATGCCACATTTGGCAACGTGTTAGCCATTGGGTTCCACTAATATTAGCTTCTACTTGGCAGTGTGTTAGCCACTTTAAAGTGATAAAAATGTCATAGCCGTTCGATTCTACTAATTTCAGCTTCTATTTGTCAATGTGTGAGCCACTTGATTCTTTAGATCTGATGGCAGCATCTAATTACCAGCAGTCACCCAGACTGACTAATTAACACAATTACCGATCAGTTTGATTATAATGCGAATGCAAATTTTTCCTAAACAATACACAGCGATGTAAGGGTGCAGGCTCTCTTCCTGCTTCAGATGCACTTCACCGTGAGCCTGGTGGCAACTGCCCCTTGTGGACCGCATTTGCTTGGCTGCCCGAGTTAGCACCTATGTCAGAGTTCTCTACTTGAGCAACACCTGCTTTGGCTTCAAGTGCTGGAGCAGCAGCATCTGGTTTGCTTTCAGATGCTGGAGCAACAACAGTCACAGTGGCAGCAGGGACCGAGTTTTCAGTTGGGTTGCTTGCTGGAAGAGTAGCCTCAGACTCAGCTGGTTTGTCCTCGTCTTCTCCTCTGATGGGTCAGGGGGAGCTACATATTGTTCAGATGGTTTCTCATTTTCCTTGTTATCTTCAACTCATGCCACATTTGACAACGTGTTAGCCATTGGGTTCCACTAATGTTAACTTCTACTTGGCAGTGTGTTAGCCACTTAAAAAGAAATAAAAGTATCATCACCATTTGATTCTACTAATATCAGCTTCTATTTGTCAATGTGTGAGCCACTTGATTCTTTAGATCTGATGGCAATATCTACTTATTAAATGGCAGAATGTAATGAGGAAAATGCACTAGTTCATATGCACATCATTCCTGCGGCGCCACTTGCCCGCTTCCAAACCTACACGGCTACACCGCGCTGCTTCGACTCCAGTCAGCCGACTTCCAGAGTCCATGGCCAAGACCTTCCTCCTCCGAGGCGCCCGTAGATGCCGCTCCCCAGCCTTAATCATGAAGCCCCAGGCCACCGCGTCGAGCCCGTCGAGGTCCCGCGCGGGCACCATCTATGAAGAAGTTCAGGTCTCTCGACCTCGTCACGGAGGCATCGTTACCATGGGGTGATGTTGGTGCGGCGGCATGGGGTTCCCGGCGGTGCCCGCGGCAGCCTGCGTCATATCCGGGACAGCGGGTTGCATGCCGGTGCCACGGTAAAAGCTCGCCCCTGCAATGTCGCTGCTTCTGCCATGGTAGAAGCCCGCTCCCGGCATGCTGCATATCGCTCATGTAAGGGTGGCTCATCATCGGCCTGCCGCCCATCTGGCTGCCCATACCAGCTGTCAAACCGACACCACCGCCCATCCAGTACGGCTTCGTCGAGCCAGGCTGTTGCGGCGGCATACCGCCCATCGGACCACTGGCACCGCCCATCATGTCCATCTTCGTCATGCCAGGGTGCGGCGGCATGCCACCCATGGAACCACCGACACCGCCGCTAAACATCTTCCCCTGGCTCAGGGCACCGCCCATGGCATTCTGCGGTGGCTTTCCAACGCCCAAGTTTCTGCAGCGGCTTTCCAGATGCTGTAGCACGCTAGATATGCAGGGGGCTACAGGAAGCGACATATGTAGCGGGCAGCAAGCGGTGTGTGCTGGACTCCCGCTAACGATTCGCGGCTTAAGCGGGACTCCTGCATAATCCTGTTGGTGTTTGGCGGCGCGCACGACGCGGGGTGGGCAACCACATCCCGACCCGCTTGCATTGCTAGTTGTAATGTTATAGAATCGTCTTCTAAAGCCTAGGCAATGGGGTGTATAAAATCTGCCACTCTGTTCATCACTCGAAAAAAATAAAGAAACTTGGAGAAGCATAGTGGTGACTCTCTGAAATTATTGGCATGGAAAAGATTCATACGTGTCTGTTACCGTCGCCTACTTCTCGGCTTTGTTTTCACTTCTGTCACCGGGTATACACGAGTGTGAGAATGTGGTCGTGCCGCTCCTCAACACCATTAATGGTGTTGTGGAGCACGCTCATTTCCCTATACGAGTTGTGCCGTCGAGGGTGGCATCCTCCACCGTGGGTGGCACCGGAAGCGGCAAGTTTGGATGCACGAAACCAAAGAAGAAATCACCCCTTGACCTCCAGCTGCGCTTGGAGTGGAGGGTCGGAGTTGTGTGTTTGTGTATGTGTCTGTGTCACACCTTCGCTTACTTCTCGACTTTGTTATCACTTCTGCCAGCAGGGATCCACGAGTGTGATCTGTGAACATGTTTTGCTGCTCCTTAGCACCATTAACTGCAGTGCGGAATGTGCCCATTACCCTGTACAAGTTGAAGATGTCGTTGAGGGTGCGTCCTCCATCGTGGGTGGCACCGGAAGGGCAAGTTTGGATGCGAGAAACCAAAGAAGGAATCGCTCCTAGATCTCCAGTGCCCCAAATGGAGTGAAGTGTCGGAGTTGTTTGTTTTTTTATGTCACAGTGTTACCTTCACCTACTTCTCGGCTTCGTTCTCAATTCTATCAGCGTGTTACATGAGTGTGATCTGTGAACGTGACCATGCCACTCCTTTGCGCCATTAACAGTGGTGCGGAGCACGCCCATTACCCTGTGCGAGTCGAAGATACCATCGAGGGTAGTGTCCTTCATCGTGGGAGGCACTGGAAGCAACAGCAAGAAACTGAAGAAGAAATTGCTTCTCGACCTCTGGTGTCCCGCTTGGAGTGGAGGGTCAGAGTTGTGTGTTTGTGTCTGTCACATTGTTACCTTCACCTACTTCTCGGCTTTGTTCTCATTTCTGTCAGCGCAGATGCACGAGTGATATCCGTGGACGTGGTTGTGCCACTCCTTTAAGCCATTAACGGCAGTGCGGAGCACGCCCATTACCATGTAAGAGTCCAAGATGCCATCGAGGGCAGCATCCTCCACCGTGGGTGGCACCAGAAGCCACAAGTTTGGATGCGAGAAATCGAAGAAGAAATTGATCATCGACCTATGGTGTTCCGCTTGGAGTGGAGGGTTAGAGTCGTGTGTTTGTGTCTCAATCACATCGTTACTGTTGCCTACTCTCCCACTTCATTCTCACTTCTGCCAGCGGGGATCCATGAGTGCACTCCGTGAACATGGTTGTGCTGCTCCTCAGCACCAATTAACAGCAGTGCGGAGCTCGCCCATTACCTATATATGTTAAAGATGTCATCGAGGATGACTTCCTCCATCGTGGTCGGCACTAGAAGCAACAAGTTTGTATGCGAGAAACTAAATAAGAAATCGCTCGTCGACCTCCAATGTTCTGTCTAGAGCGGAGTGTCAGAGTTGTGTGTTTGTGTGTGTGTCACAGTGTTACCATCGCATACTTTCTGGCTTCACATCCACACTTCTGTCATGGGGAATCCAACAGTGTGATCTGTGAACGTGGTCATGCCGCTACTCAGCACCATTAAAGGTGGTGTGAAGCGCGCCTATTACCGTGCAAGTCGAAGATGCCGTCAAGGGCGGCATCCTCCACCGTAGGTGGCACCGGAAGGGACAAGTTTTGATGCGAGAAATCAAAGAAGAAATCACTCCTCGACCTCCAGTGCCCCGCCTCAAGTGGAGGGTTGGAGTTATGACCTCCAGTGTCTCTCTTGGAGTGGAGGGTCAGAGTTATGACCTCCAGTGTCCCGCCTGGAGTGGAGGGTCGAAGTTATGTTTTTGTGTTCGTGTCACAATGTTACCATCACCTACTTCTCGGCTTCAGTCACTTTTTTTTTCAGCGGGGACCCACGAGTGCAATCCGTCAACATGGTCGTGCCACTCCTCAACGCCATGCAATAATGATGATGTGGAGCGCGCCCATTATCCTATACTAGTCGTAGTTGCCGTCGAGGGCGGCGTCTTCCACCGTGGGTGGCACCAGAAGGGAAAAGCTTGGATGCGAGAAACTAAAGTGGAAATCGCTCCTCGACCTCCAATGCCCCACCTGCGGTGGAGGGCAGTGGCGTATGTGGTCGCCCTAGCAATGATGGTAAAAGCACCTTGCTTTCACCCTGTGTTCCTAAAAGTCGACCTTGCTAATGTTTTTATGCATTCTCAGTAATTGTCTTAGAAGCTAAGTAAGAATTAGCAATGTGTTTGATGGAATTTTTACTGATAAGTTGATTATAAGCGTAAATCAACATTTCTTTCTACATGCAAAAAAAAACAGCAAGTTTTTTGCTCCTGGTTGGCACCAAAGCTAAGCTTGATCTCTGATTTCCACCACTAGCCGATTTGTCATCTTCTCCGTTCCTTCAACATGCCCACTAAAAAATGTGCCTATTATACCCAAGGTCGGTGCAACAAAGGAAATAGTTGCACTTTTCTTCATGAAAGACAGGGTCCTGGTTCTTTTTTTTGAATCAGATGATATCCATTCCCATTATAAACGGAAATAACGCATACATCGTTTGTTCACCAAGCACTGAAACAGCACAACCCTATCATACCAGACAGAGAGAAAATACCCCTACGTTGACCATTCATCAACGAGAGAACTACTATCATTAAGCTAAAATCTACTACCAGAACACTACCGACTGCACTAAAGCATATAAATCAAGCACCAGAACAGGACTGAAGTACATTGCATCCAACTCTTATTATATATTACAAACATTCTGTTGAACTGCCAAATGCTTACTTCCACTTTTCTTCACAGGCAAAAGATGCAAGGATCACTTCTTTAGAGTCTGGCATCCCGGTGGAGCATCCCTGTCTTCATCCCCAACACTTTCATCTTGTTCACCATCCTTCCCTTCCAAGGTCAGGACCTGCATCTTGTATCTTTTCATCATCGAGATTGCAGCCTTCATCATGGAATCTGCACCAGCTAAAATTATCTTCTGTATTCCTTCGGGGTATAAACCTGACCAGCAAGCCATTAGCGAACAAGTAAAGCAAATGATATCACAAGGATGTTCAATTATCTTCTTCTCAAAACACGTTTTATTTCTGTTGGAATTTGGCCCATTTAATGTGGCCCATTCAGCTGAAATTCCAAAGCAATATGGCTGTTGGTTTTAGTCCCATACTGCTAGTGCATGGTGGTACAAATCAACATATATAGTAGCCCTCATACTCATGGCTGAATAGAGAAAGCAATAATGAGGGGCCTGGCTATATGTACTCACACACACGCACGCACCTCCAGACCCACCGCCTCTCCCAACCGGCGACCCGGATCCCGTGCCCGTGCCTTCCGATGAGGAGGACAACCGCGTGTTCCTCGTTCCCCAAAGGTAAGGCCTCAGCCCCCCCCCCCCCCCCCCCACCCCCTCGTACCACTAGCTCTCGCCAGGCCCGAGCCTGGGGGCGTGCAGTGAAAGTACATCTAGGCATCCCCGTGGGTTTTGGATGATTGATGACAATAATTAAGAGACTAATGAGATGAGTTGATCTTAAGCACAAGTGCAATGGTTGAAATGAGATGAAAACCCTCAAAAAGAAAAGATCAAAACGGGCGCCAAAGACTCAAGCGTGGAAATTAGGATTTCTATGGTATTGAGCTTAAGTAGGCATATGATGTGTGAGGGTGGATGTCTCATGTGCATTGAGATCATACTAGAGGGCTCAAAGTGGTGGTTGAGAGAAAAATCTAAGTGAGAAAGCCAAAATGAGGAAAAACCCTAGGAGGTCGGACTAGTCCGGGCCTTAGGGTCGGACTAGTCCGGCCAGTCAGAGAAGTCCGCTTTGGGGCAGACTAAAGGTCTCTGGAGTAGATCGGACTTGTACGTATGGGTACGGACTAGTCCTTTTTTCCATTCGTGGAGTTGGAGCTAAGTCCCAGTAGATCGGACTTGTCCATTTTAGAATGGACCAAAGCTCTCTGGAAAAGTTCGTAATTGTCTGGTGTGGTACAGACTAGTCCGTTCGAGACTTAGTGAGATAAACTGAGTGGAAACCCTAGAGGATCGGACTAGTCCGCCCCTGTGACCGGACTAGTCCGGCCACACCCAGTTGTGTCCGTTTTGGGACGGACCAAACCTTTCTTCCCTACTTTCGACTAGTTCATTTTGAACGGACTTGTCCGTATTGTCAGTAGTCATTTAAATTTCAAACATTGGCGCGCATGTCATCTATTTTGTCAATCGATGACGTGAAATTGTCGGTGGTCCCGAAAGGCCGGCCTAGTCCGTGGCACAGGGCCGGACTAGTCTGGGTTTGCCCTGGTGGCAACGGTTAGTTGCCGGGACCCCTATAAAAAGGGGACCCCAACTCCTATTTGATAACTCTTGAACCCTAGCGCCGCCACAAGTGACCTAGAGCCTTCCAAAGCCTTCCACTTGTCCTACTAGCCCTCTAAGACCAAATCTTTAAGAGATTAGGGTTTGAAGAGAAAAGTGAAGGAAGATCATCGCGCTTTGGCTCTCGGTTTGATCTCTTTGCACATTGTGTTGTGTTTTGTGGCTTGTGTGAGTTGAGCTTCGTGTGCTCCTCATTGTATTTATTTGTGGGAGCCTCAACTTGTGAGCAGCCCCAATCAAACTGGGTGATTACCCATTGATATAGTAGAAACCAAGCCGGCCATTGTGGTGGCTTGGTGAGAGAAGGGTCAAGTGAGACCCGGTCCTTGTGTGGACTTCTCAACGTGGATGTAGGCTTCTTTGTGGAACTGAACCATGGGATAAATCTTGTCTCAGCTGTCATTTTAGATTTCATAATCACTAGCATTGCTATTAGGATTCTTATTGTTCATATTGCTCTTCACTTTGATCTTTGTTGAAATCGTGTAACCTAAGTGCTTTAACTTCACAATCTAAGTTACTAGGTTACCACACATTACTTACATCTTCGGCGAACTTAAATTCCGCAAATAACTTGTAGAAACCAAATTTTTAGGTTTTCACCCTGTGCTGAGCGGACTAGTCCAGCCTCAAGAGTTTAATCTCGTTTGATTAAGTCTTTTCAGGTCTTATTGCCTATTCACCCCCTCTAGGCGACTTTCATACAGGCCATGCGACCGTACAGGGCCCCCATTTTTCAGGGGCCCTTTTTTTCCCTGTGGTATATAGCATGAGCTGGTCAACAACACAATCGATTCAGCATGCAGCCATCAAGCGGAGCCTGCTACCGTTGAGCGGATGTGGTGCATCAGCGGCTGGTCTGCTGGTGCTGGGCCGCTGGGCACTAGCCCACTACAGCGGAATAGTCCATGCGGAAGCTGAAACCAAAGCGGTGTCAGCCTGCGACTTCCGTCTGACGATTTCCATGTCACGATCACATGGAATCGGTACGCCAGTGCCGTATCGCCGTGTGCCCGTGCTGCCGAGCGCCGGGTCGCCGAGGGCCGAGGCAAGAACAGATCGCCGACGACACTAAGTCTGCCGCAGTTCGTCACGGTGCCGCTTTCCTCCATCCATCTTTGACAACTGGTAAATTTTTCTCTTCTCCATATTCTCTCTTATAGCATGTTTGATTAGTATTTCATATAATTGTTTTCTTCATTATTTTGTGAACAACAAGTGAAGTAACTTTTTTTTGCTATGACGCAACAAATTGAACAACAAGTGAAGTAATTTTTATTCATTACTATGACATAGTTTCTAAATTGAAGCTACTAAAGTTCTTTTTGCATTCTACAATGATGCAACAAAGACTTACTGATCTGGCCACAATTTCACTTGAGAGTGATTTTTTGGAGAAGTTTGAATATGAACATATTATTGAAGATTTCATTTCAAAAAATACTAAAAGAATGGGTATATTTGGATAAATATTATGCAAGAAGAGGCAAATTTAATAATAGATATGTTCTTGATATAACCTATTGTTATTTAAGATGCTATTATATGTATTATATATAAATTTATGATATTGTTTTTCTATATAGATGTGAACCATTCTAATTGTTGTACAGGGCCCGAGATTTTGCCAGCTCGGCCCTGGCTCTCGCCCCCGCCCCCACGATTGGGGTGCTGCCTCTCTCCCCATGACGACGACCACGACATGCGGTGCAGCTGGTGGAAGGAGGCGCAGGAGGGGGCGGCGATCGAGGCGCCCGGGGTGCGCACGCCGTGACCCCCGCGGGCCCCACCTCCTACGGCATGAAGGTGCTCAGCATGTTCATCTCCGACCAGGCCTTCACCCTCCGCCGCGCCGAGCAGCTCGTCCAACAGCCGCCTGTCACCGCCACTCCTCCCGGGAGGAGCTACGCGCTAGTCGCCGCCGACCTGTTCAACAAGGCATGCCAATGGTGAGAAACCCCGCTCTCCCCCATTTCTCCTCGCTCCAGTCACTCACTCCTTCTGGGTAAGAGGGAGGAAGCAGTAGGATCTTCTGCTTGCATCGCGGGATTTGTTTTGGCTGTGTGATGTGCTTCTCAATTTAGCCTGTAGGACCAAGCTTGGTTGATTGGTTGCTAGCAAGGTGCATCAATTTAGCATGCATACGATTGATGATCTTAGCATAGCAGTGAACTATAGGCAGCGCCTATGTCGTGCTATGGTAATCATGCCATGGGATTTGGTCGGTTAAATGTGGCGGTCTCACTACAGGAAATGCTAACACTTACGTCGGCCAACTTAATTTACGTCGGATGGCCGACGTAAATAAACTAACTTACATCGGCCAGATAAAACCGGCGTTAGTTAGTTAACTTACGTCGGCGGCCGACATAAGTTAGTAGACTGACAACAGTAAATGTACACTTATGTCGGCCTGGACAACTAGCCGACATGAATAAAACGGCCGACGTAAGTTAGGCTTAACTTACGTCGGCAGGGAGGATGGCCGACGTAAGTTAAATAGGCCGACGTAAGTTTACTATTTAGCCGACATAAGTTACGTATTTTAACCTACCCCCGCACGTGCCTTCTCTTTTCTTCCTTACCCGCCGCGCACCACTTTGCTTTCTTCTCCCTGCCGCCGTCGCTCCCCACCGCGCCGCCGCTGCTGTCCACCGCCGTCGCCGCCAGGTATCCTCCTCCCCTCCCCTCCCCTCCTCCCCTCCCCGACCGTCGGCCCGCCCCCCCCCCCTCCCCGAGCGCCACCCCGCACTCCTTGGCCGACCATCGTCGTCCGGCCCTCCCTCCCCCTCGCCCTCCCGCTCCACCTCCCCTCCCCTTCCCCTCCACGGCCGAGCCCTGCCCCCCTCCCCCTCCCCTCCCCGGCCCCCTCCCCCACCTCCTCCCCCTCTCCCTCCACCTCCCCTCTCCGGCCCCCTCTCCCCCTACCCTCCCCGTCCGAGCACCACCCCACCTCCCCCTCCCCTCCCGACCCCCCTCCCCCTCCCCTCCCCGAGCCCCCTCCCCTCCACGGACCCCCACCCCCCTCCCCTCCACTGACCCCCACCCCCACCCCCTCCCCTCCACAGACCCCCCACCCCCCCTCCACAGACCCCCCTCCCCTCTATTGAAATTTGAATTTAATTGAATTGCATTTTTTAAATTTGAATTGAATTGAATTGTTCAAATTTGAAATTGAATTGAATTGAATTGTTTAAGTTATGCTTAAATTGCTTAATTGTTTATTTAATTATGCTTAATTAGTTAATTTGCTTACTTTAGATTATGTTTATTTATTTATGCTTAAGTGGTTAAGTTGCTTAATTTGCTTAGTGTAGATTATGGTTAATTAGTGTAGTGTAGATTATGCTTAATTGGTTTATGTTGAGGGCGGCGTCGGAGGCGGCCGGCTGTCGGGGCACTTAGGTTCTGTCGTGGCTATAGATGGCCAATGGGCTGTGCCGGGCCGGCCCGGCCCAAGCACAACGCGACCCACAAATTTGCCGTGCCGGGCCGGCATGACGGGCCATAAGTCAAGGCCAAGCACGATGGATCCCATTTTGCCCTGTTTGGTCGTGCTGGGTCCGTTCGCGGGCCGACCGTGTCGTGCCGGCCAGAAGTCTGGCCGAGCCGTGGTATATATGTAGCATATATACGGTCCATCGGGCCCAACCCTAGCGTATATAGGCAGTGTGGGTCACGATCGTGACCCGTGACTGGTGACATGAGGTGAATCGTTAGGGTTAAGTGTATATGGGTCGGGCGGCCCATTAATAATCCTAAAAGTCTGTAGCTTAGTATCTCTTCGCCGCAAGACCCCCCGTACGTTCACATTGTGCGTGTTTGTGAGTATGTATAAGTCCATAAAAACTCAAAAAATGTATGTTGCGAGTATTTGTTCTTGACTCCAAGATTCGTAAGGCAACAGGTTTCCGAGCTAACCAATTGCCCCCCTTTGTACTTGAAGAACTGCACCGGATAGGGGGGTGTAATGTTAAATATGCGGCATTATGCTGCCAAAATTTCGTGATTCCTGAGACGGATGATAATCAAACATTGATGAATCGTTAGGGTTAAGTGACCAACCCAGATGGGCACGACACGCAATAAGTGTGATCGTGCCGTGTAGACCATTGTAGTCGTGGCCTCCTCCACAGCTTCTTTGCCAACAGTTTTGTCGTCTCGCCAGGGTCCTCGCCTCGCCTCCTCTGGATGAGAGTCTAGGAGTCGTCGCTCGTTGGGCTCGCCTCGCATCCTCATAGATTCGGGGAAGATTCGGGCTGGGCATCGCAGATGACGGGCGGCGGCCGGCGACTCAATACGAGGCGAGGGAGCCGTGGGCGGCCGAGCGGGGTCTGAGGTCAAGCCTGAGCATGGCCCATGTCGGGCTTTGAACTGGCATGGACCCAGTTCACTATATCTCTCATTATTTCCCCTATCATGCATAAATTAATGAGAAACTAACGGTAATTTGTCCGGCTATTAATTGCAGAGTCAAACATGGGCGAAGATCGTAGTTGGATGTACACTCGTTGGAAGAGCAGAACTGGTGGTCACTCAGATGAGTGGTACGCCAAGACAGAGGCTTTTGTAGAACGAGCTTTTTCGTTGTCAAATAGTGATAAGGGGCGGTGCCCATGTACGAAATGCCGAAATGGAAAGTTTTTGCACAAAGTGGAACTTACGATGCACTTGTGTTGAAACGGTTACGTGTCACATTATGAGTTGTGGAACTTCCACGGCGAGACAGCTTCTCAAGCTGTACAAGAAGTGGAAGCGGACAATGATGATGCCACAGAGGTTGATATGATGGATGAGATGCTGGAAGCTATACGACCAGAGCTTACAGAGGATCCTCAAATAGCAGAAGTTAAAGAGTTCTTCAAACGTCTCAAAGATTCAGAAGAAGCAATGCATGGACACACTAAAATGTCAATCCTCAATTTTGTGACTAGACTTATGGCAATTAAGTCTAAGTTCTTATTTTCTAACAATTTTTACAACATGGTCATCGATTTGTTCAAAGATGCCCTTCAACAACCCAACAAAGTGCCTAAAGATATGTACAACTCGAAGAAAATTTTTTCCGGTCTCGGTATGAAGCACGAGAAGATCGATGTGTGTCCGGACAACTCCATGCTTTTATGGAGAGAGCATGCCAATGAGAACAAATGTTTGAATTGTGGTCAACCAAGGTTTGTCGAAGTTGTTAATAACGATGGTAATACTGTGACAACGGAAGTCGCACGTAAGCAGCTTCGTTACTTACCTGTGACACCGAGATTGAAGCGGTTGTTCCTTAAAAAAAAAACGGCCAGACACATGAGATGGCACATAGAAGGTGAGCATGAGAACAATGGAGTCATGACGCACCCGTCCGATGGTGAGGCATGGAAGGCGCTGGACCGGTTCAACCCAGAATTCGCTCGTGAAGCGAGAAATGTTTGCATCGGGTTGGCGACAGATGGGTTCACGCCGTTCAGCACAAACGCTGCACCATACTCTCGTTGGCCTATCTTTGTCATTTTGTACAATCTTCCACCGACTTTTTGCATGAAGAATGAGTTTATGTTTCTTAGCCTCATTGTACCTGGGCTAGATCATCCTGGGTCACGTCTCAACGTGATGTTGAAACCGTTGATCGAAGAGTTGAAAATGTTGTGGACATGAGTCGAAGCGTACGACTGTTACAAGAAGCAGAATTTCAACCCCCGAGCTGCTTATTTGTGGTACGTTCATGATTTTCCAACATACGGCATGTTTACTGGATGGAGCACTCATGGTCGGTTGATGTGTCCGATATGTGCCTCGGATACCGATTGCTTTCGACCTATCCATGGAGGCAAGATATCTTACTTCGATTGTGATAGACGTTGGCTGCCTCCGAATCACTTGTTTAGACAACAGAGGAATGTCTTCAGAAAGAACACTGCTGTCACTAAAGGACCACCGAAATGTCTTAACGGGGCAGAAATATCTGATATGTTGGATAAATTGGTGCCAGATGAAGGCCGTCCTGGATATTTCGAAGGTTGCGGAGACAAACACAATTGGACTCACGTATGTGGACTTTGGGAGCTATCGTATGAGAAGTCGTTAATTCTAAGGCACAACATTGGTGTTATGCATCAAGAGCGTAACATGGCCGAATGTATCATAAGCACATGCATGGACATGACGGGCAAAACAAAAGACAATTTAAAGGCTCGAAGGGATCTTGCCGAGCTTTGTAATCGTCAAACTCTTGAGCTCTCTGAAAATGGTGGTAAACCACGTGCTCCTTTCTATCTTCGACCTAAAGAAAAAAAAGAAGTTCTCGAATGGTTGCAAAGGTTTAAATTCCCAGATGGTTATGCAGCTAGTCTGAGACGAGCCGTGAATGTGAGACGAGCCATGAATGTGAAAATGGGAAAGCTCATTGGGTTGAAGAGTCATGATTATAACATAATCATGGAAAGACTTCTGCCTGTTATGTTTCGAGGCTATTTTGACGATGTAGTGTGGAAGGTGTTAGCCGAGCTTAGCCACTTCTATAGGCAACTCTGTGCTAAAGAAATCACGCCAGAGATTATTACTAAATTGGAAAAGGTGATTCCAGTACTTTTGTGTAAGATGGAAAAAAATTTTCCTCCAGGATTTTTCATTCCAATGCAACATCTCTTAATTGGAAAAAGTCCACTTTACTTCCCTGTACTATTAATGAAGTCCAGATTACACCTTAAACTTTTATTTGGTCTATTTTACACCCACTTTTTTCTAACTGAGGTCACTTTACACCCTTAATCGGTTTTATAATCCTGAATGCCTAATGTCGACGGGATTTAATCAGGGATTGTTATGACATGGCATAAAGAGCCACATAAGCCGCCACGTGGAACATCTAGTCACCAAATAATCTGTTAGAGGAACGAACATCGGGAGAAGAAGCCGGAGAGCGCCGGACGACTGCGGCATCGCCATTGGCGACCAGATGGATCGAAGAAGCTCGATCTTCCTCTCTGGCACAACACTTTTGTTTTCTCAATAAATAAGCAACGATGTCATGTCATGGCAAAAGTAGATCGTTTTGATGGATGAGGCATTGGTTAACCATAAATTGAGGATTACCTTGAGAAAATCCATTATTGCCAGTACGACAGAGAACCTATTGGACAAAAGAATCATAGCTGTACTGTACTGTACTGGTGACGTGAGTGACTGGTGGAATGGGACAGCAGGAACGGCCCCCCATGCCATGGCCATGCTACTATGCCATCGAAACGGCTAGCGGTCGCCAGCGGCTGCCCCGCGGCGCGATCCTCGGCGCGGGGAAGGAGACGATGCGGATGATGTTCCTTTTTCTATCTGATTATTTGATGACTAGATGCTCCACGTGGTGGCTTATGTGGCTCTTTATGCCACGTCATAACAATTCTTGGTTAAATCCCGTCCACGTCAGCCATCCGGGATTATAAAACCGATTAAGGGTGTAAAGTGCCCTGGATTAGAAAAAGTGGGTGTAAAATAGACCAAATAAAAGTTTAAGGTGTAATATGGACTTCATTGATAGTACAGGGAAGTAAAGTGGACTTTTCCCCTCTTAATTCATCTTCCATTTGAAGCGAAAGTGGGCGGTCCCGTGCAATATAGGTGGATGTATCATATTGAAAGATCACTTAGATATCTGAAACCAATGGTTGGTAACAGGGCAAGGGTTGAAGGTTGCATCACTGAAGCTTTTACTCTTAAGGAAGTAGGATACTTCTCATGTGTTTACTTTGCAGAGGAACACAATGTTAATACTTCGGTAATGCGGTACAATATGGATGAGCAACCTCCTTGTAGCGATCTCTCCATTTTTGCACCAAGAGGCACTACTATTGGTAGTTACACTTCCTACGATGTTAGCGAAAAAGAAAGGCGTGCTGCTTTATTCTACATGTACGCTAATATGGAAGAAATAAATGAATATTTCAAGTAAGTGTTTCTCCTATACTTATGCATTTCACCATCTTTTCCGACACATGTATTCTAAAAGGTTCTCTTTTTCGTGTAGTATGTTCGACAAGCAAAATTGGAGACATAGACATCAACCCACGAGCAAGCAAATAGAACAGATTTGACGGGAAGGAATAAACGGGGGATCTAATTTTCTCTCCTGGTTTCGAGATCATGTAACATTTTCTCGATAACTAATCAATGTTAACAACATTTCTTATAACTTAAGAATGCTTACGTTTTCTAATAACTCCATATCTTGGACAGTGCCAAAAAGATGCCAACGTCCATGAAGATTTGCGACAACTATCCCGTGGAGTGGTTAATGTTAGAAGCTATGGTCGATATGACGTCAACGACTTTTGGTTCCGTACAACTCAATTTGAATCTCTTCGTCCTCTCGCGGCAACATGTAATACCGGAGTTGTGATGAGGGAAATCAATTCGCAAGATCATGAAACGCAGTACTACGGGATTATTAAAAAATCCTTGAATTCACTTTTGTCACAAACAAGCCGATTTGAGCGGTATTCTTTGACTGCAAATGGTTAACTGCGTTGATGAAAAATGAAATATATGTAGGTTAGTATTTCCTGGTTACAGGGTAACATCGAGGTGTACTTAGCTCTCTATCGGTACTAGGCTAGCGACGCTTTCATCAGTAAGTCCACAAAGGCTAGACAGTGCCGCATGGGGTCCGAGGGCAAGCACAACTATGGCGGCGACAACTACTTGCGTTTGGCTAAATGCATGGTAAGTACCTTTTCAATTTATTTTCCTAATATATTATTTATCTCACTAACACGGCTATACAAGAGTGAGAGATGGGTCAGGAGCCGACCCGGACCCAGGTTTGGAAGAGAGGTCACAAAGGAAGTGACCCTTCTCACCCAGGGCAGTGTAGTCAGGTCGCAGCTGACCCGACTGGTAAGTTTTCGAAATTCATCAATTTTGTTATAACTAATACCATTATTGACATGCTTACAAGATTTATTTGTTTTGTAGGCAAAGTACGCGCAGGAGGTCGCGAAGATACACGGTGCAGATTACGATTGGGAAAGCGCGCCGATCGACCCCCAAGCCGCGTACGCAAGCGGAGGCGGGAAGGCCCAAGGACGGTGAGTTCTTCATGTGTTTCATTTCTTTTTCAATTAATCTTCTTCTACTTAGTGTTTTCATTCTTTTGCAGGTTTGCCATTTTTGATGGAGTTGTTGACTCGAGGTCAATGCATCCTTTGAGAGGCGCTTCATCGTCGCAGGCTTCGTCCGTTGGGACCAGTGGTCGTCTCTCGCAGACCCAACTGGAGCTCTGGGCCATGAGGAAGACGCTGATGCGAACCCAGGCAGAGCTGGAGAGGACAAGAGCGGAGGCAAGGGAGGAGCAGCAAAGGACGGCCTTAATGATGGCCCAGATGCAAGCAGCAGTGGCGGTAAGTAATTTAAAGTACTTTAGTTAAATTTCATAGCACTTCAATAACATATATCTTCTAATATTTTGCAATGGCAGGCTCTTGCTCGACACAGCGGTCAGGATATCTAGATTCCTACGCTTCTGCCGCAGCATACACCAGAGCAGGTGATAAACTCTCTCTTTAATATTGTAGTATCCATTTTAGTATTATACATAGAGAGATAAGGAGGTAGAACATAGAGGTAGATCTTGATGACTTGTCAGATATTGATTCCTATAGTGGTGAGGAAGTTAAGTGTAATCAAGCTTTAGTAGTTTTTGACCATGGCAAAAATGATTAGTATATAGTTAATAAGTTGTCAGTGGTTCCAGTTAACAAAGGTCTAGTGGTTCATAAGCTTGACCTGTTACCTAAAGTCTCCAACTCTGATACATGCTAGTTTGCTATTTATATATGCAACATTACTTCATTTGAAACTACAGCATGCTTCCTTCTTTTGTCACTGATGTTCTTGGACTCTAATGTTATCACTGAGTTGACATTGATGCTTACTAGTGATTATGTTTCTTTTGCAGGGTTCGGGAACGCGCCGAGAAGATCCCGGAGGCAGTGGAGGGACTGGCGTGTAGCCCGGTGGATGTTTTGTTGATGTTATTGATGTTTTGGAACTTAATTTGCAACTGTTTTGCATTCTGTATATCTATTCTGTGTTCTCGCCATCGAGCGAGGTAGTCAGTTTCTGTTTTTTTAAAAAAAATCGAAAACATAACTTACGTCGGCTATGGCCGTGCCGACGTAAGTTAGCCCAGTTTAACTTACGTCGGTGTGTCCTGACCGACGTAAGTTAAATCACTTAACTTACGTCGGTTTGGTTCAACCAACATAAGTTACACCACATAACTTACGTCGGCCCGCAGTGGCCGATGTAAGTACTCCGGCCCAGCCCGCGGCCCATCCCGGTATGTAACTTATGTTGGCTGCCGCAGACTGACGAAATTAAGGTAACTTACGTTAGCGGCCGACGTAAGTTACCTTAATTACGTACAAACTGCTACGTCGGACGGCCACCGACATAATTAAGTGAAAACCGATGTAATTAAGTAACTTACGTCGGTTAAGGTCTTAATTATGTCGGCCGTGACCGACGTAATTGATCGATATTCCTGTAGTTTCTATGTTGGATGTATTTCAAACTTTTATACTTGCATTTCATCTGAAAGTTAGTGGGGCGTATGATTTAGGGCAAATGCATGTATATACCATGCCGGCTCTGTTGGTTGGTTGCTGTCCACGCTGCACAGCCCGCCAACTTTCCGATAGCGTCTCATGCACTTAATAGTTTAGCGTTATGCATGGAATATGGATTCAGGATATATGGTGAGCTCTGGAGGTGACCCCGCTTTACTTGGAAGCTTGTGACAACTGCAACGGTATGTGATGGGTTATTAAACGTCCAGTGTACTTATGGAAGGTGGTATACCCGGTTCCAATTGTCTCTGTCCAAAGACAAACTAATAATATCAACTTACACTAGGAAACAATAGGTTACATTAGGGTTGGATGCTCTTGTATGCCAGCCTTGCAAGGTTCATTTTAGTCGTGCTCTTGCGAAGTGGTGAGTTGGTCATGAGCTTTTGTAGGTCAAGACTGGATGATTGATTTTTAACAAAGCACTATATGGTATCTACAGTAGGTAGAGTATGCATTGTATAAGTAATCAAGCTATGTGGTTTGGTTGATCGAGTATAGGGGTCTAGACTGGAAAGTTTTATACCCTGTAGCTGGAAATTAGTTGGATGGTGAAAGTGCATCTAGGACTCCCTTGTGGGTTTTGGATGATTTATGACAAGCAATTAGGATCCCAATCCTTTTGTTGAGATGAATGCAGGCAAATAATGAAAAATGAGCAAAATGCCAAAAAGAAGGGAAATGAGAAGCAAAGTGAATTTGAGCTCAAGGAGAAGAAAATAGTAGATTATTATGTATGGAGTGTGTTAAGGAAACACACCCAAGAGCTCAATCACTTTCAAGCACACACACACAATGCACAAAGTTATACAGGACCGGACTAGTCCGATATCAGCCGGACTAGTCCGATATCACTTTATGCACTAGATCGGACAAGTCCATCTCCACCGGACTAGTCCGATATCTTTCTGATCCACTTCGGACTAGTCCTCCCCAATGCGGACTAGTCCTCAACACAATGCACAAGTCACACAAAATCGGACAAGTCCGGTATCCACCGGACTAGTCCGATATCTTTCTGATCCACTTCGGACTAGTCCTCCCCAATGCGGACTAGTCCTCAACACAATGCACAAGTCACACAAAATCGGACAAGTCCGTTGTGATCCGGACTAGTCTGATATTCTTTCTGATCCACTTCGGACAAGTCCGGTGTCTACACGGACTAGTCCGATATACACACTGATCTAAATCGGACAAGTCCTCCAAGTGCGGACTTGTCATCCTAAACACTAAGGGTTTCATATGTCCGGACAAGTCCGATGGCAATCGGACTAGTCCGAAGATTTCCAGTAGTGAAATCGGACAAGTCCGTTTTCAACCGGACTAGTCCGATATTCCTGGACACTTAGGGTTTGCTACACACAGCACACCGGACTAGTCCGGTGACCACCACGGACTAGTCCGATCTTTCTGAACCCTAACGGTCACTTTTAGAAACCCCATATAAATAAAGGTGCACGGCCCACTTTTACAATCTCTCGAACCCTAGCACCGTCACACCTCCCAAGAGACTCAAAAACCACCTCTCTCCATGAAATTAAGTGCAAAATCGATCAATCTATTGAAGATCACTTCTAGATCATTGGAGAGACACTTGGCACACATCATTGAGCTCTTGGTTTGATTCTCTAACACACTCTTGCGTTTCAATTTGTAATTTTCGAGTGTGTTATTGGTGGGTTTGTAAGTTGTAATCAAGGGAGCTCTCAACGTGTGAGAAAACCCCTTCAACTTGGTTATTTACCCTTTGTGATTAGTGGAAGAGGATTGGCCTTCGTGGCGATCTAACGAGGGAAGGGATGGAGAAGACCCGGTCCTTTTGTGGGCTCCTCAACGTGGACGTAGGTTGCCTTCGTGGTAGCCGAACCTCGGGATAAATCGTGTGTCTTGTCCTTTTGCGTTCTTCATCTTAATTGATCAACTTAATCTAGGGTTTGATTCACTTTGTTCAATTTGAGTTAAATTGTTGAACAAGAGCCTTAATTGTAATAGAATTTGACATACAACTATTAAACTGTCATTCAAGTTTATATTTCCGTTGCAAACATTAACGAATCAATCAAATTGACTGAACTTGATCAACTTAGCCCGTGAAAACCGGACTAGTCTGCACTTTACCGGACTAGTCCGATATCTCTGGTATTGACTTTGTTGTTGAGTGTTACAGGAACCGAGAAAATTAAAAAAGGCCTATTCACCCCTGCTCTAGGCCTACATTCATTGGTATCAGAGCAGGTTCTTCAAGAAAGAGTGCAACCACTCGAAGAGATCATGTCGGACATGAAGGAAGTTCAGAAAATCAACAACCAGGAAGAAGTGAACAACGACAAGAACCAAAAGCTGGAAAAGTATCTCGAAGCAATTCAAGACTTCAATGATGATGACGAGGAGACGCTGGAGCTGAAAGCACTCCTCAGAAAGAAAGCACTTTCCAAAGGGAAAGCTAAAGTTGAAGAAAAGAAGAAGGGGAGTAGTCACACCGACTACTCCCGATATCCTTTTAACTATGATCGTTTAAATTCAAACAACAGCCATTACCTATCTATTCCTCTTGGAAAAGCCCCACACTTCGATGGGAGTGATTACTCCATGTGGAGGCAAAATATGAAGATGCACTTGATTTCCCTTAACCCAAGTTTATGGCATATTGTGTGCACAGGAATAGACATCCCAGATGACGACGAAGAGCTCACCCCAAATCAAGAGCAAGCCATCCACAGAAACGCTCAAGCCGCAGCCGTAATCACCTCCTCTCTAAGTCGAGATGAATTCACAAAGGTGGACGGACTGGAGATTGCCAAGGAAATATGGGACACACTACAAACAGCCCATGAAGGTGACCGGCATGTGCGGGAGGCGAAAATTGAAATGATCGAAGGCGAACTAGGAAGGTTCGCAATTGAGGAAGACGAGTCTCCCCAGGACATGTACAACCGATTGAAGACACTTGTAAACAAGGTTCGATCATATGGGAGCAAGAAGTGGAATGACCACGAGGTTGTAAAGCTCATCCTTAGAGCCTTTATGCCTCGCAATGTCACACTATGCTCTATGATCAGAGAAAGTCCCGGGTACAAGAGGATGACTCCAGATGAATTGCTTGGCAAAATCATCAACTTTGAAATGATGGAGAAACAAGCCAAGCACGTCAAAGAAATAGCCGACCTCACATCGGCCAAGAAGAAGGAAGTTGCCTTAAAGTCCACACTCAAGCCTCTATCCAAAGAAGCAAGAGAAGCACAGCTTGAGGAGGACAGCGATGATGAAAGCAGTGAGCTGGACGAAGAGGATATGATTTTGTTCATGAAAAAGTTCAAAAGAATAATGAAGAAAAGGCAAGGAACAAAATCAAGTGAAGGCAAGTACAAGGAGAGGACAAAGCCGAAGATGAGGCGGGCGTGCTATAATTGTGGTGAGTATAACCACTTTATAGTCGATTGCCCGTATGAGGACAAGAAGAAGAAGAATAAAGAAGCCAAGCCTCAACTGAAGAAATTCTTCAAGAAGAAGAAACAAGCTGAACAAGCACACATTGGAAAGGAGCGGGACTCAAATGATGAGTCCTCATCATCCGATGAAGAAGAGATGGCTAGCATAGCCATTGAAAGCACGTCCAAGAAACCCACACTCTTCCCCATGCTTGGTACAAAGAAGGGACATGGCACTTGCCTCATGGCAAAGGAAGGTAAACGCAAGGTAAACATCAAAACTCCTTCCACGCATTCCTACTCAAGTAATGATGAACTAGATAGTGATGATGAAGATATGTTAATTGGATTAGATAGAAAAACTGCTGCTAAAATGAAATTTTTACTTGACCAACTTGTTGAGAAGGAATGGCTAATTGATCTTCAAGAGGACATGATTATCTACCAAAAGGAGAAGTATGTCGAACTTGACAATCTTCTAGTTCTTGAAAAGGAGAAAAACAGCTCACTAGAGCTTGAGCTAGCTTCAAGCAAGAAAACTTGCTTGGAGTTAACCAACTCAAACGTTGCAATCAAGGATCAACTTGATGACCTGATCAAGGTTAACAAGATCCTTGAAGTGCATCGGCGGTAATAAATACGGTTTAGTCATTATTGATGATTTTTCCCGCTTCACTTGGGTGTTCTTTTTGCATGACAAGTCAGAAACACAAGGGACACTCAAGAAATTCTTCAAGCGAGCGCAAAACGAGTTCTCACTATCGATCAAGAGTATTCGGAGCGACAACTGCACGGAGTTCAAGAACATACAAGTGGAGGAGTACCTTGATGAGGAGGGAATCAAGCACGAATTTTCAGCACCATACTCTCCACAACAAAACGGAGTTGCCGAAAGGAAGAACCGAACGCTCATAGAGATGGCAAGAACAATGCTCGATGAATACAAGACTTTGGATCGATTTTGGGCGGAAGCAATTAACACCGCTTGCCACGCCGCAAATCGACTCTACCTTCATCGACTACTCAAGAAGACTCCTTATGAGCTACTCACCGGTAACAAACCAAACATTTCATATTTTCGAGTTTTAGGCTCTCCATGTTATATCTTGAACAAGAAGCCCAGGACTTCAAAGTTCGCTTCGAAGTCCGATGAAGGTTTCTTGCTTGGTTATGATTCGAACACTTATGCCTATCGTGTTTTCAACAAGGCCTCCGGACTTGTTGAAGTGGCACGTGACGTAGTGTTCGATGAAACTAATGGCTCCCAAAAGGAGCAAGTTGATCAATGTGAATTAGGTAAAGAAGAAGCTCCTTATCAAGCACTGAAGAGAATGGCTCTAGGCAAAGTTCCACCACAAGAGTCATCGTCACAAATACAAGAGGAAAGTGAACCACAAGAAGATGATCAACAAATCAACGAGGGCAACCACTCAGGGGGAGAAGAAAATGATCACCAACACACAACTCTCCAAGTGCCACACCCAAGAGTACACCAATGCATTCAAAGGGATCACCCAATCGACAACATCATCGGTGACATCCAAAAGGGAGTAACCACTAGATCTCGTATAGATAATTTTTTTGAGCATTACTCGTTTGTCTCCTTTTTGGAACCACGCAAGACTGAGGATGCATTGAAGGATCCGGACTGGGTGGTGGCAAT
This sequence comes from Tuctoria greenei, assembly GCA_036927565.1. NCBI lineage: Eukaryota > Viridiplantae > Streptophyta > Magnoliopsida > Poales > Poaceae > Tuctoria > Tuctoria greenei. The sequence goes on along the minus strand of JAYESD010000008.1, from coordinate 180,586,007 downwards.
GCAAGAAGAGTTGAACAACTTCAAGAGAAATGAGGTTTGGGAACTTGTGGCAAGACCCAATGCAAATATAGTGGGCACCAAGTGGGTCTTCCGCAACAAGCAAGATGAACACGGAGTGGTGACAAGAAACAAGGCACGACTTGTGGCCAAAGGTTACTCACAAGTCGAAGGTTTGGATTTCGATGAGACTTTTGCTCCAGTAGCTAGGCTTGAATCAATTAGAATATTACTTGCATATGCTACTCACCATGATTTCAAGCTGTATCAAATGGACGTGAAAAGCGCCTTCCTCAATAGACCGATCAAGGAAGAGGTGTACGTGGAGCAACCACCCGGGTTTGAAGACGAAGAGTTCCCCGACCACGTATATAAACTGCGTAAGGCTCTCTATGGCCTCAAACAAGCTCCTAGAGCTTGGCATGAGTGTCTTAGAGATTTCTTAATTGATAATGGTTTTCAAATTGGCAAAGTAGATTATACATTATTCACAAAGAATCTAGATAATGATCTTTTTATTTGCCAAATCTATGTTGATGATATAATTTTTGGGTCAACTAACCAATCTTTCTGTGAAGAATTTAGTAGAATTATGACAGACAGGTTTGAAATGTCAATGATGAGAGAATTGAAGTACTTCTTGGGATTCCAAGTGCGGCAACAAAGGGAAGGAACATTCATAAGCCAAACCAAGTACACACAAGACATACTCAAGAAGTTTGGCATGGACACGGCAAAGCCCATAAAGACTCCCATGGCTACGAATGGCCACTTGGATCTCAATGAAGATGGACCAAGCGTCGACCAAAAGGTATATCGCTCCATGATTGGATCTTTACTCTACTTATGTGCATCTAGGCCAGATATTACGTTGAGTGTATGTTTGTGTGCAAGATTTCAAGCCAACCCTAAGGAATGTCACTTGACAGCCGTAAAAAGAATCTTGAGATATTTAGTTCATACACCCAACCTTGGTCTTTGGTACCCAAAAGGCTCCAAATTCAATCTCATTGGTTACTCCGATGCAGATTATGCCGGGTGCAAAGTTGATAGAAAAAGCACCTCTGGCACATGCCAATTCCTAGGAAGATCTTTGGTTTCTTGGTCATCTAAAAAACAAAATTCCATTGCATTATCCACAGCCGAAGCAGAGTATGTTGCAGCCGGGAGTTGTTGTGCACAACTCCTTTGGATGCGACAAACTCTAAGGGATTACGGTTACAATATGAACCGTATTCCTCTCCTTTGTGATAATGAGAGTGCCATTAAAATAGCCCACAATCCAGTTGAGCACTCTAGGACTAAACACATAGACATAAGACATCATTTCTTGAGAGACCATTCCATGAAAGGAGACATAACCATCTCACATGTCAACACCCAAAAACAATTTACCGACATATTCACTAAGCCACTTGATGAAAAGCGTTTTTGCAAACTCCGAAATGAGCTAAATATTCTTGATTCTCGGAGTGTGGCTTGAAAAGTTGCATACCTGTATGATTGCTTCAAAAATGTTGATTGAATTGTGAAAATCATCTGTCGACTGTTGGAGTTGGCAGATCTCCTGACACTACTAAAGTGTTGAAGGAGTTTGTAGTTCGGTGTGGGCGCGCGGATACTCAAGAAGGTGAATCACGATTGGACACGAGAGACACAGTGGTTTACGTGGTTCGGGCCGCCTGAGCGTAATACCCTACTCTACGGGTGTGTGGTGTTGTATTAGTTTATGTATGAAAGCTCACGTCAATATGTGTGTGCCTGAGAGCGTTCGAGAGCCTTCTCTTTTTCCTTCTGTGTATCGTCGGTCTGTCCTTTTATAGTACAAGGACAAACCGTTACAAGTTAGCCTGGCCCGACATGTGGCCCCGGCGGTTACTAGTATTGATACACGATTAATTGTTGTTAATAACCCTGTAACGGGCTCCGACAGTGCCGTTACAGGTGTTAAGATTGTCCGATTAAGTGTCATTAACATGGAATTAATGACAATTAATCGGGTCTTGAAGTCCGCGGCTATCCTTTGAAGATCCGGAGTCGTTACAATGTCTTCCGGAGGTTTGAGGCGGCCAGCTCCGACGTTTGGACACGTGGCAGCTCCGGAGCTTGCTTGTGGGAAGCGGGAAGCTCCGGGGTGGCCTAGCACGTGTCAGGTCCGGAGCTTCTCTCGGTCAGGGGTTAAGTCCGGAGGTGCCGTTTCGGTACCTAGCCTAGAGCTTCACCCTTGTGGGTAGTAGCTCCGGTCTGGCAGTACACGTGGCAATCTAGGGGTTAATCATGTTGGAGAAGCAGGTCCGGTTATGTCTGACAAGTGGGCCTCCGAGGGTCTTCAATTTGAGTAGACGTCCTTCCCTTGAGATCTTTGTAACCTCAGGGGGTGTATGGTTTTTAGGGTACCGACAGTGGCCCCCTGGACCTACCTCCGGGGAAAGTCACCGGGGTGAAGTCATTCCCTCGGAGGTGGGTCCATACTCGCGACTCTTGAAATGGGTCTTCAAGGGTCTTCGGAGGTGCCGTTGGCGGGGCTTTACGGTTAAATCCCGACGCGTGGCGCACCTCAGGCGGCAGATAAGATCTTTGACGTGCGGATCTCTCGCAATTGAAGGTCGCCGGTTCCCGATACGAAAACCGTATCAGATCCGCGCGCCTTGTCAGGTCGCCGCCTTTGGGTTTCCCGCCTCGTGATGACAACTGTTCGCCTGGGTAAGAGCCTCGACTTGATCGTCAAGGTGGTCCCGGGCCCTCTTGTCATCGGCAGGGTTGAATTCTTGAGTAGTATCCTTGACTCCCCTGCAGTTTCCATCCAAGCGTTGCGAGGGCTTACTTAAGAAGGAAAGCGCACCGTCGGGAGTTCTTTACGCTTCCCATCTGTTCTTGCGCTCAAACTCCCAACTCGTACTTTGCTCCTCTCCTCTTGCCTAGCTGTGCTGCGATGGAGTTGGGTCTGCGTGAGAGTCGCTTGAAGACTGACAGCGATTTGAAGAAGGTCCGGGCCCTCATGGGGTGGTCTTCGGACTTCTTCAACCGCTCGGTCCGCGCCGGCGGAGAGCTCCCCTTTGAAAAGGAGCACACTGGCGAGATGGTGTACTTTTCCTCGTACGCCATGGTGGGGCTGATCCCACCGTTTTCTTCTTTCTTCTTGATGCTGCTGGACTTCTATGGTCTGCAGCTGTACCACCTTGGCCCTCACTCCATTCTCCTTGTGTCCATCTTTGTCCACTTCTGCGAGATGTGGGTGGGCATCCCTCCCTGCGTCGAGCTCTTCCGAACCTTCTTCACCGTCCACACCACCGACCGAAGCAATGAGTATCTTGGCTTCTACTACTTCGTGAAGCGCAAGAAGTGCCCATTCAAGTACCTCCGGTCATTCCCTTCCGGGAAGTGGGATGATTGGAAGAAAGATTGGATAGTCGTCCGGGTGGAGGAGCATGAGCGGTTGGAGTTGCCAGACGGTCTGCCCGGTATTGACACGTCGGTATGGAGCGAAGTTCCGGTGCTGGCGGAAGCTTTCGACCCTGTCCTGACCAGGATCCGCCAATGTGTGGAGGGAGGATTGACTCCCCAAGCGGTGTTCTGCAACTTCCTATCCAACAGGTGGGCGCCGCTGAAGAGGAGGGAGAAGCTCGCCTGGGCCCTCAACAGCGTGATGGACGAGGACCGGGTTGAGACCGGGTTGAAGTCCAGCATGGTGGGGAAGACCTTGGAGTCTCACCTCAAGAAATTCCAGCACGGCATCGACGTTGACGGAGATTACTTAACTCCGCCGCCGGCCTTCCTCCCTCTGAACGTGGAAGTTGAGTTCAGCAGGGAGCTCCGGCGGACGATGCCCGCGCTTGACGACCTTGGTGTCGTCGAGAGAAGATCAACCACCCGGTTGGCGATCCCCGGGTTGTCCGAAGACAGCTCCGCCCCTGTCCCACAGCCAAGAGCTGAGGTCATCGGCAAGGGCAAGGAGCTGGCGGAGGAGCCGGAGAGCCGGAAGAGGAAGCTGCGACATGCTGACGGAAGGTCCATCGGGCCTGCCACTTCCCCCCCGGTTCCCCCTCCTCAGGAAGGAAGATCCTCCGCCGCCGTGGCGACTGTCCCCGTGGTGGGGTCCTTCCGGAACGTTACTGTTCCGGCGGTGGGATCCTCCCGGAGTGCGACTGTCCCCGTGGTGGATCCCTCCTGTGGTGCTAGCTCCGGGCGCGCGACTCCGGCATCTGGAGCGGTGAGGGCCTCCAGGTCCAGGAGTTCCTCCCGATCAAGGAGAGCTCCGACCCGGGAAACGCCCGCGGCTGTGGCAAGTCCTGGGAGTCCTCCCGGAGCTCCTACGCCGACCGTGACCAGCCCGGATCGTCCGGGAAAGAGGTTCCGCGCAAGCTGGTGCGTGAGCCTCCCAAGGTAATTTTTCTTTTTTACCTCGATTAACTTTTTAATTGTAGCATCTGTTTGCTCAATTTCTTCGTTCTTCATCTGCAGCATTCCCAAGAAGGGGAGTGAAGCTCCACCCTCAGCCACAGTGTCTGAGGCTGCGAGGGCTTCTGCTCCAGTCCTGGTGCCGCCCCAAGCGGAGGCTGCGACAGCTCCGGCGCCGGCTGTCGTGGTCATGGACCTCGACTCGTCTCCAGAAGTTCCCGTGGTAGCGCCGGACCACGGGAATGAAGATGCGCCAGCGGCACCCGTCCCGGAAGTGGAAGCTCCGGGTCCTGGTGCTGCAGTAGTAGAAGCTCCGGCTGTTGAGTCGGAGGAAGTAGCAGTCCCGACTTCGGAGCCGGAAAGTGCTAAAGCCCCGGCGATTGAGCCGGAGGTGGCTGAAGCCCCGGCATGCGAGCCGGAAGTCGAAGTAGTTCCGGCAGTTGAGCCGGTTACTTCCGAAGCTCCGGCCGCAGAGCCGGTGATTGTTGGAGCGCCGGTCACTGATCCGGCGGTTAAAGAGGCGAGGGAGCCTGAGCCTCCCTCAGAAGAGGTGTCCCGGCCGGAGCCAGTAGCAGCTCCTGCTCCGGAGGCGACGACGTCGATGGTACCTATGGCAGAGCCAGAGTGCCTGAACGAAGTCGCCGGCCCCCAGCCTGAGGGGGCAAATGAAGACTTGGCGGCGGGACCTTCTTCGATGGCGACTGAGGCCGTCCCGGAGGAAGGCCCTAGCGCTTTGGAAGCTCGGGGTTCCACTCTCGTAGAGTGGGACCCAATTTTTGTATGTGAAGACCCGCTGGAACCAGCGGAAGAGATCCCAGCAGGTCCAGTGCCCATCTCGCTGTCGATGTCCATCGACAACGCCTGCTCCAGTCTACGTCAGGTCCAACTGGCCTTCTTCCACGACAGCAAGGCTCTTGAAGAGGAGCGCCAAACCCTTAGGCGGTGGCGTAATCGGCTCCACTTCGAGACTAAGCTGGCGCAGTCGAGGCTTGCGGATGACAAGGAGTGGATCAAGCGGGAGAAGATCCGCCTGGAGCTCTGGGATAAGCTGCTGGACGAGAGGGAGAGCATGACTCACGCCCTCGATGCTCAATCCCGGGAGTTCCACGACCAAGCTAAAGCTGCTAACGACGCAGCCAATGCTCGGTTTGATCAGCTCGAGGCCATCAGCACCGCACTCATCAAGCGCCGAGAGGCAATTGAAGGGAGGGAAAGACGGCTCGAGGACGAGGAGCAAAAACTCCTAGAGCTACGGGATGACGTCTTGCGACGGGAAGAAGAGCTCGCTGAGAAAACAGCTCTGGCGGACAAGGGCCTCGAGGAGCGCACTAAGAAATTGGAAGAGCGATGCCTCGAGGAAGAGGAGAAGACCTGGGTGCGGGGGCAGGAACTCTACGAATACGAGTGTGCCCTTGTCGCCCGGGAGAAGAAAGTGGAGGCTAGGGAGAAGGACTTGGTCGACCGCCGGAACAAGATCCACCTCCGGGAGGAGGAGCTCGGAAGACTTGAGAAGCGGGTTGCTGCGAAGATCCAGCAAAACGCCAAAGAAGTTGAGCGCCTCGCCCGCGAGAATTCGGAGCTGACGGCGGCTCGGAGATCCCTGGAAGAGATGAAGAACTTGAGGAAGGCGGACTCCCTGCAGATTTGGGAGTTCCTGGGCAAGGCCGACGACGCGCTGACGCTGATGGGTTTCAGCCCCGTGCACCCGGATGATCCGGAGCCGGAGCCGGACCTTGCGTTGCAAGCGTTGAGCGCCGCAGGCAGCAAGCTCTCCAAGGTGGGCAACATCATCGCGGACCAGCTGGAGGTCGAGGGGCAATCCCTGGCTAGGAACGTCACAGAATATGTGTTGACGTGCTACACCAGCCGGAACCCTCGATTTCCTCTGGACCCGGTGCTTGAAGGCCCCGTCGAAGGAGAAGGCGAAGCTACCCGAGCCTGCGTGTCGGAGGTCGCCCAGAAGGTCGCCGAGTTCTTCCATAGGGTCTAGGACCGTCTCTTTTAGCCTTTACTTGTATCTTCTCTTCTTCCTCAATTTTGTAATCCCTTGTCTCCAGATGTAATCTCCGGTCTTCAGATGAAATGAAATCCCCAGTTTTTTGCGAATTTCATTTTTTGTCTTCAACATCTTTATCTTCACTTGGCCCCCTGGTAAATGTGCACAATTTGATTGTGGACATGTACCAAAAGGATGTTGAGTTTTGTTGAAGACGAATTTGCTTCGAACTTGTGGAATTTAGGTCCGAAGTTTTTGATAGTGAAGGTCCCCTGAAGTTGTCGGAGCTTAGAAGCTCCGGCACTGTCCATCGCTGGAGCTTAGTAGCTCCGGCAATAGCCTCTATCAACACGTTGAGCGTCGGTAGTTAATACTCCAAGGTGTCGGAGCTTAGCAGCTCCGGCAATGACCTTTGCCACACTTGGTTTGTTGGCAACAGACTACAGTGACGGGGTCTTCTCACCATCTTTTAGTCAACGCCGACGGTTGACGCCCTGGTGGGAGTCGGAGCTTGGTTAGCTCCGGTTTTTCTCCATCAACGTAGGGTTCATTTTTCCTGCACACTTAAGCCAAGAAAAATAGTAAAATTCGTTCCTTGTCTATAACTTCGTCGCGGCTTACGGTTCTCAAGAAAATTTTAAGTTGAACACGATTTTTAATACGACTGGATGAATTGTCTTTTCTTTTAGATCCAATTGTCCATGGACCCACCTTACTTTGGCCTGCCGGGATGTAGGTAGAGTGGCGTACTTAGGGTGCTTGACCAGGCTAAGTCGATAGCGCACTCCGGCCCTAGAATGGCTTGGCGGCTTTCAGACGAGTTGGCCACAGACGATATTTAAATCTAAAAAATCTGACAATTCAACTCGAATCGTATGTAAACCGGTCAAACTAGAACTTCTTAAGAATTGCACGTTTCTGTTATAGACAAGAAAGAGAAAAATAAAAATGTCGAGCCTATGCAAAAATGAATGCACGTGGAGTCTATTTCACATGAAGATGTCTTTCATTATAGGTCCGGGGTACAGGGGAAACAAGTACACTCTTAGGGTACGGAACCAGGCTAAGTGTGTTTGGTTTCTCGTTTGACCCAGGGTAGTTAGCCACACTTTTAGTCCGGAGACTGTGTCAAGTGTTGCATGAGCTTTTCAAACCTTTCGGGAAAGGTCCGGCTGCTCTCCCGGAGGAACTACCCGACTCTGTACAATGACTCTATAACATACATTTCAAGTTACTTAAGACTCACCTCCGTGGAATTAAGTGTAGAACTTACGGAGGTGCTCGATGTTCCAAGGATTTAGGAGAGGTGTCCCATCCTCGGTAGCCAAGCGAACGCTTCCGGGACGGGATACTTTGATCACTCGAAAGGGCCCTTCCCAGCCGGGGGAGAGTTTGTTTTGCCCTTCTCTGGATAGTATTCTCCGTAGCACCAGATCGCCTTCCTCGAGCTGTCGGTTGTGTACATGCCGCTGGTGATAGCGCCGTAGAGCTTGGCGGTATCGGGCATTCCGAACAGCTGCTTGGCACCTTCCCTCCTCGAGGAGGTCTAGGTCTTCGCGCCGGGGCTGGTCCTGCGCGGCTTCGTCGAAGGTCCGGACTCGGAGGGAACCCAAGGTGATTTCCGGAGGAAGGATCGCTTCAGCTCCGTACACCAGAAAGAAGGGTGTTTCTCCGGTTGCCCGACTTGGAGAAGTCCTGTTGGCCCATAGAGTGGGCGGAAGCTCTTCGACCCAATTGGCTCCGTGCTTTTTCAAGCGCTCATAAGTGCGTGTTTTGAGTCCTTTAAGGATCTCTACATTTGCTCTCTCGGCTTGTCCGTTGCTGGCAGGATGAGCTACGGAAGCGTAGCAAACTTGTATGCCGAGGTCTTCGCAATATCCTTGAAATGCGGATCTTGTGAATTGAGAACCATTATCAGTGATGATCTTATTTGGGACTCCGAATCTGCTCAAGGTGGATTGTAGAAAATTGATTGCAGATTGTTTGTTGATCGTCACAACGGGAGTTGCTTCCGGCCACTTGGTGAACTTGTCGATGGCGACGTACAGGAACTTGTAACCTCCGACGGCTCTAGGGAAGGGTCCCAAGATGTCCATCCCCCACACAGCGAAAGGCCATGTGGGAGGTATCATTTGTAAGGACTGAGCAGGTGTATGAATTTGCTTTGCATGAAATTGGCATGCTTTGCATTTCTTCACCAGCTCAGTGGCATCCTGGAGCGCTGTAGGCCAGTAGAAGCCGTGCCGAAAGGCTTTTCCGACCAGCGTGCGGGAAGATGCGTGGTTCCCACACTCGCCTCCATGGATTTCTGCGAGGAGCTCGCAGCCTTCTTCCCTTGTGATGCACCGCATTAGGATGCCGTTGGCACCGCGCCAGTAGAGATCCCCTTCTACCAACGTGTATCTTTTAGCCAATCTGACTACCCGATCAGCGGATACATCATCGTCAGGAAGGATGTTGTCTTTCAAGTAGCTCCGGATCTCCGAGATCCATGCATCGGAACTGACTTGAGCATTTGAGTCTTGCGTGCTGGGTTGCTCGGAGCTTCCGGCAGCACCTACGACCCTTGATGGCTGCCATGGTAACAGGGCCATCAGGACCGTCAGCTTCGGGATGCTGATCTCGCCCCCTTCGTTCAGTTCGGCAGGCTGAACTGTGGGTTTTGACAACCTCCGGACAAAGGTTCCATCAAGAGCCGGAGCTCCAGTTGACGCCTTGGTCGAGAGTTCGTCAGCTTCAGCGTTGTGAGCACGCTGAACATGGTGAAGGTCTAGGACTTCGAAGTCCTTCTGAAGCCTCTGGACTTCAAGGAGGTAAGCAGCCAGCTGGAGATTATTGCAGGAGCATTCACCCTTCACCTGCTTGATGACGAGTTGTGAATCTCCTTTGACCAGCAATTGCTTGACACCGTATGATAGTGCCACCTTTAATCCATAGATGAGTGCTTCATACTCCGCCATGTTGTTGGTTGCCTTGAAGTCAAGGTGTACCATGTATTTCACCTTCTCCCCAGTTGGTGCGAGGAGAAGGATTCCAGCTCCGGCTCCCTGCTTCTGCATGGAGCCGTCGAAGTAAAGGGTCCAGTGAGGCTTAGTGAAGGTTGGAACTTGAGGTTCCGTCTTCTGCTCGCTGGGGCCCCCAGGGTTTAATGGAGAGGGAGTCCATTCTGCCACGAAATCTGCCAATGTTTGACTCTTGATTGCTTGTCTCGGAATGAATTCAAGATCGAATTCAGCCAATTCCGCTGCCCACTTTGCAATATTCCCAGTTGAATTGGGATTATGCAGGATCGCTCGAAGTGGATATGAGGTCACCACCGAGACTTTGTGAGCTTGGAAATAGTGTCGAAGCTTCCTTGAGGCAATAAGAACTGCATAAAGCAGTTTATGCACCTCTAGGTATCGAGTCTTGGCATCATGTAACACTTCACTGATGAAGTATACCGGGCGTTGAATGGTCCGGACCCTCCCGGAGGGGTCCGGAGCTTCCTCTTCATTGATCCGGACCCTCTCGGAGGGGTCCAGACTCTCTTCGGGGACCTCCGGGTTCTGGGTGGAGGAACCTGGAGTTTCTTCAGAAATGACCTGGACCCCCTTAGAGGGGTCCGGGTCCTCTGAAGTGGCTTCTTGTGGGTTTGAGTCTGGGAGCTGGGACCCAAACCCGCTTTCAAGAACCTCCGGACCCTCCCGAAGGGGTCTGGATTCCTGAGTATTGGGTAGTTCCGGTCTCTCCGCAACCAGAACCATACTGACGACTTCGTCAGTAGCTGAAATGTAAAGCAACAAAGGCTCACCAGGGTTCAGAGCTACCAGGACTGGTAGGGTGGTGAGGAACTGTTTCAGCTCCTGGAATGCCTTCTCTGCTTCTTCAGACCATTGGAATGGTCCGGACTTCCTCAGTAACTTGAAGAAGGGAAGTGCTCTTTCCGCCAGTCTTGAAATGAACCGGCTGAGGGCTGCTAGACATCCAGTTAATTTTTGGACGTCTTTGATGCGGGTTGGTGGCCGCATGTCTTCAATGGCTTTTATCTTCGCCGGATCAGCCTCTATGCCCCGGTGACTTACCAGGAAACCAAGAAGCTTTCCGGAACTAACCCCGAAGACGCACTTGTCTGGGTTTAGCTTCGTGCGGGTGGCCCGCAGCTTGTCGAAGACAGCCTGTAAGGTGTCCAAGAGGGACTCCTTGTTCTTGACTTTGACCACGATGTCATCGACGTACACTTCCACTATGTCTCTGATGAGTTCTTCGAAAGTTTTGTACATAGCTCGTACAAAAGTTGAAGCTGCATTCTTGAGACCAAACGGCATGGCTGTGTAACAATACAATCCATCCATTATGATGAATGAAGTATGCTCTTCATCCTCCCTAGACATCCTGATTTGATGATATCCAGAATATGCGTCTAGAAAACACAGTAACTCGCACCCGGAGGTGGAATCCACTATCTGATCTATTCTAGGTAGTGGGAATGGATCTTTTGGACATGCCTTATTCAGTGTGGTGTAGTCGATGCACATCCGAAGTTTCCCGCCGGCCTTGGGCACAACGACTGGGTTCGCCAGCCATTTTGGATGGAAGACTTCTCGGATAAATCCGGCTTCGAGCAACTTCTTCACTTCTTGTCGGATGAAGTTCTGTCGCTCTACAGATTGCTTCCGAGGTTTCTGATGCACAGGCCGAGCATCGGGGTAAATCTTCAGATTGTGCTCAATCACTTCCCTCGGGATCCCAGGCATTTGTGACGGTTGCCAAGCAAATACGTCAACGTTAGCCCGGAGGAAAGTGATGAGCGCGAGTTCCTATTTGTCATTCAACCCACCCGATATGCGGGTGGTTTGAGTGACATCGGAACCAATTTGGACGACTTTGACGGGGATGTCGGTGTCGCCGCTTGGCTGCACACGGGGAGCAGAGGTTGAGCCTCGTTGCCGAATGCTCGGAGGTTTTGGAGCTTGCCCCTGTCTGGAGTCCTCCTCTTGCGCAGTGGTGAGTGCATGGAGCTCCTCCAGAGTAGTTACTCCGGCGGTGCGATCTCCACGAATCCATAGAACGCCTGCTGGTGTTGGCATCTTCAACACCAAGTATCCATAATGAGCAGCTGCCATAAATTTGTATAGGTCAGGTCTACCCAAGATGGCGTTGAATGGTAAGTTGATCTGAGCGATGTCGAAGACCAACTTCTCGGTGCGGTACTTCTCCCGTGTCCCGAAGGTAACGGGGAGAATTATAGCTCCGAGTGGGGTAATGGCCCCCGGACCTACTCCGGAGAATGGTCGAGAGGGCTGAAGATCCGAAGGTCGAAGCTGAAGTCTGGTAAAAGCTTCAAAGCTTATAAGGTTCAGCCCCGAACCTCCATCCACCATAACATGATGGAGCTGGATGTTGTTGATGGTGGGAGATACCATCAAGGGTAATTGGCCAGCTCCGACCATGCTTCGAGGACAGTCCGAAGCATCAAAAGTGATGGGTGTGTCCATCCACTTTCGATGTGGCTCCGGTCTAGCTGTAGGAGCTACAGCAGCCATATCCCGCCGCATAGTCTTGATGACACGACGAGAAGTGATGTCCCATGATCCACCAAAGATGGTGTTCATGGTTTTCCGACGCTCGTTGTCGGAGACGTCGGAGTCATCGTCGACGGAGGTGTAGACGGCTTTCAGGACCTTTTTGGGGTCCTGAAACCCTAACTCCTCTTCAGCCGGAGCTTCGTCAACCTTCTGTTTTCCCTCCCTCTGTTGGAAAGGAGACCCTTCCCGGCGCTTGTTGTAGCGCTCGGCAAGGTTTTGGACCTCCCGGCAGTCTTCCAGCCTGTGGCTGCCCGTTTTGTGAATGGGGCACCACATTTTGGATTTGCCGCCGTCTTCGGAAGACGGTCGAGGTCGCTTCTCGGGACGTGGCCCCCGGCCACCAGGAGTTGCAGTGGCTGCAACGTTGGATGTGCCGGCCGACGGCTTCTTCTTGCCGTTGGTCTTCTTTTTCTTCTTGCCACTCCCGAAGGTAGCGGCTTCTTCTTTGGAGGATTTTTTGTGATCCTCTAAGGCTGGTTTGGAGTGCATTTCACGGCCCTCCGCAGCTCTGGCACATTTGTCTGCCAAGCTGAAGAGCTCCGTGACGCTGTGATCTCCTTGATCGCCAGCTTCTCCAACATCTTCTTGTCTCGTACACCCTGTCTGAATGCCACAATGACAGAAGCGCTTGAGATAGAAGGGATTGTGTTGCGTACCTGAGAGAACCTCTGGATGAATGACCGCAAAGATTCTCCTCCTTTTTGCACGACTGCAAAAAGGTCTAATTCAGTGCCCGGTCGGGTGTATGAACTCCCGAAGTTGGCAGTGAACTGACGGCACAGCTCCTCCCAACTGTCGATAGAGTTGGGTGGAAGGCTCATAAACCAGGACCTGGTGGTCCCAGTTAAGGCCACTGGAAAGTAGTTGGCCATTACGGCCTCGTTTCCTCCAGCTGCTAAGATTGCAGTGGAGTATATCTGCAGAAATTCTACGGGGTTGACAGTCCCGTCGAATTTTTCCGGCAAGTGTGGCCGGAACTTCTGTGGCCATGTAACCATGCACAGGTGCATGGCTAGGGCAGAACAGCCTCCTCCTACTCCTTCCAGAGTAGAAAGGTCTTGAGCATCCCATCTTTCTCGAGCTCGCTCGATATGGACACGGCCATCCTGTTGGCGGTATCAGCGATCAAGCTCCGCCCGGAGGTCATGTGTCGAAAGCCGAGATACCGTATGGGTGCGTCGTGCCCCAGAGGGCAACGACGTCACTTGCTGTGACGCAGCTCGTCTTCGGTTGTTGGAGACATGCGGACCAAGTCTTCCAGACAACGTCCGTCGCTGCGACGGGGCTCGCCCTGAAGGAGGAGGACCCTGGTTGTTGAGGCGTTCGGCCGCTGCTGCGACCAAATGCTCAACATCAGCCCTCCATTGCTCCATGGCATCTTGAGATGCATCCGGAGGTGGTGGTCGCTGGAGAAGAGCACGCGCTGCATGGAGCGCGTGTTCTGGGTTGTCATGACTTGTCGGCGCAGTATGTGACACCGGCGCACCATCATGTTGCCCGGCACGTTTTGCCGGAGAAGATGGTGGTGGTGGGAGTGTGACTCCTGCTGGTGCTGAGGCTCCTGCTGGTGGCTGCATGTTGGAGGGATTGCCCCCGACAGCCTGAGCAGCAGGTTGCCCATTGGATGATCCAGCCGCAGAATTCACCATTCTTGAAAATCTCAGGCGCCTCTACCTGGCGCGCCAACTGTCGACTGTTGGAGTCGGCAGATCTCCTGACACTACTAAAGTGTTGAAGGAGTTTGTAGTTCGGTGTGGGCGCGCGGAGACTCAAGAAGGTGAACCACGATTGGACACGAGAGACACAGTGGTTTACGTGGTTCGGGCCGCCTGAGCGTAATACCCTACTCCACGGGTGTGTGGTGTTGTATTAGTTTATGTATGAAAGCTCACGTCAATATGTGTGTGCCTGAGAGCGTTCGAGAGCCTTCTCTTTTTCCTTCCGTGTATCGTTGGTCTGTCCTTTTATAGTACAAGGACAAACCGTTACAAGTTAGCCTGGCCCGACATGTGGCCCCGGCGGTTACTAGTATTGATACACGATTAATTGTTGTTAATAACCTTGTAATGGGATCTAACAGTGCCGTTACAGGTGTTAAGATTGTCCGATTAAGTGTCATTAACATGGAATTAATGACAATTAATCGGGTCTTGAAGTCCGCGGCTATCCTTTGAAGATCCGGAGTCGTTACAATGTCTTCCGGAGGTTTGAGGCGGCCAGCTCCGACGTTTGGACACGTGGCAGCTCCGGAGCTTGCTTGTGGGAAGCGGGAAGCTCCGGGGTGGCCTGGCACGTGTTAGGTCCGGAGCTTCTCTCGGTCAGGGGTTAAGTCCGGAGGTGCCGTTTCGGTACCTAGCCCGGAGCTTCACCCTTGTGGGTAGTAGCTCCGGTCTGGCAGTACACGTGGCAATCTAGGGGTTAACCATGTTGGAGAAGCAGGTCCGGTTATGTCTGACAAGTGGGCCTCCAAGGGTCTTCAATTTGAGTAGACGTCCTTCCCTTGAGATCTTTGTAACCTCAGGGGGTGTATGGTTTTTAGGGTACCGACATCATCCCTCTCAATTTTTCTCTTGAAAAACTATGTCAATTATTAGATCTTGATGAATTTCGATCATTGTATGATTGTTGTATGCTTACTGGTCAAATTCATCAAGATTACTTGAATTGTTCTGCCTCTCTATTCTCTATTATTGAACCTTCAAATATATATGAATGGGCTATGCAATTCTTTCCTAGTGACCACGGACTAGTCCGTGGTTACCCGGACTAGTCCGCCCATGCAGACTAGTCCGCAGAGTGCCGGTTAGGCTGGACTAGTCCGATAAGCCACGAACTAGTCCGATATAGGTCTCTGGATGACTTCGGACTAGTCCGGTCATGTACGGACTTGTCCGATTTTTCGTGTCCATAACCCTAGCCGCCACCAAACCCTAATCTCCTCACCCTCACATTCGCTCTAGGCTTCCTCTCTCTTGCGCTCGAGCTCCCAAGGCGATCTTTTGCATCCTCCGTCGAAAAGCCACTCATTTGGGCGGAGATCAAGCTTGAAGACTTGGGGATTGAAGCTAGCGGACTAGTCCGGCCTCCAACCCCCAAAACTTCGAGCCTCCATCGATTTCTTCGGTAAAAATCTTCAAAATCCTAGAAATCGTGTTTTTCTCAATTGTTGATCGTTTGGCCTAGCACCCTTCACTAGTTACATGTTTAGTTTATGTACTACGTGTATGCTAGACTAGATTTGCATTAGGGATTGTATCCTGTCCAATCTGTTAGGTTTTTGAGGATGAACACCGGACTAGTCCGGTCCATGCACGGACAAGTCCGGTACCCCGGACTAGTCCGTGCCTGAGCACCGGACAAGTTCGATGTTTCTGAACCTGAAACCTAATTCCTTAATTCCTTAATGCCATCCATTGCTATCTTGTCTTACCTATGCCTTGTATAACTTGTCATTATTCTTGCTCAATCATTCTCAGATCATGTCGAACTCCGACAACGAGATCTCCGACTTTGAGGCCGAGTTGGACCACGAGGTGGCACCTCGGTCCTCGCCGGGTCTTGGCAAGAAACACCAAGAAAGACCTTCCGAGCCTTCTACCTCCCCTCCCCAGGTTCGGAGGAAGGTCTATGTCAAGAAGCCCGCCTCGAAGGCTGCTACGTCTTCAAGTGGCCTTCGTCAAGCAAAGGGAAAGGGCAAGGGAGTCGTAACGGGGCCAGTTGGGCCCTTGAAGCTTCATGCTCCCAGAGAAGGGGTCCGAGACCCCAATGAAGAGAAATTCAATGGGAAAGGCAGCGATGTGGCAGCCAAGCTAAGGAGCATTGATTGCTATGGAAGGCCAAAGAAGGCAGTTGATGGAAGGTTTTGGTCAAACTTCCATGCAGATTTCTATAGGCTGGTTTACCTGCCGATGAAGACTCCGGTGGTGCGCAGTCAGTGGATTGACTGGGCCCACCTAGAGAAGAAGAAGTGCTCAGCTTTTGATGAGGTCATTGCTGCAGCAGAAAGGCATGGTCTGAAGGATCTGTTTGCCTTCAAACACAATTGGAATGATGAAGTGATTGCACAATTCTATGCAACGTGCCACTTCTCGAGTGAAGATGAAGAGAGTGTGACTTGGATGACCCATGGATCCAAGTACTCCATCACTCAGGAGGATTTTGCAAGCTTGCTCCATTTAGACTCTGCTGGACATGACCACCTGATCATCCATAACATAGGGGTCATTGAGAGGGACAGAACGAAGTTCTTGTATGAGCCCAACTCTAAGTATGTTCCTCCCTCCACAAAGAACATGAAGCCCTTCTTTGTGGTTCTGAACAGAGTTCTCCGGAAGACCATTGCCCCCAAGGATGGGGATGCAGGGAGTGTACAGGGCTACCTTCGGACTCTAATGAGGGTCATAAGCAAGAAGAGACAGTTTGATGTTGCAGATTACATATGGAACGACATGGTCAACATCTCAAGCACCCCCAACCGGTCCTGTGGCTATGCTCCCTACTTGATGTTCATGATTGAGAAGGTCACGGGAATAGAATTCGTGAAGGATGTAGAGCACACTCCCCTGAGGCATCAGAAGCCTCAGCCTGTGAGTGTCCAGGCTGCTCCCTCGCCGGCCTCAATTCCCGAGGCACCGGCAAGAGAAAGAGATGCTGCTAGGGCTCCTCCCCCCTCCAGGGAAGCCCCTCGGAGAGGATCCGCCAGTGGGATCCTCAAATACTTGTCCGCGATATTCTCCTCCTGCAAGAAGACTGAAGTAAAGCTTCATAAACTCAATCAGAAGAGGAAGGAGGATATGAGATATATCAAAGCCAATGTGAAGCAACTGAGTGAAAAGCTGGAGATCAACCCCATTGGATCTCCAGTAATTTCTGAAGATTCTGATCTTGACATCTCCGAGCTCGGGCCCTTGTCCCCCTCCGAGCTTGCCTATTTTGGCATTGGGGGCTCGAGCAGCTCCGCTCCTCCTCCTCCCTCTCCTCCTCGTCAAGCGGAGAGCGAAGAAGACGAAGAAGATGACGAGAGGACAGACAGCGAAGAGTGAAGAACCTAGGACCTTCCTCTCTCTCTTTTTGGTGTCTTGATGCCAAAGGGGGAGAGATTGAGGGGGAGTCAAGTCTTAGCTTTAGCTGTAATAGGATGCGAGGAGAATGCGAGGAGAGAGCCTTCTCTGTACTTTTATTTGTGATTGTAATAGTTTAACACTGTTTTCATATTAAGTTTGGTCTTGTGATGAATTGCTCAATTTATTTGCGAATATGTGATGAAAACTGCATTTTTGCTCCTGGAATGTCATATGCACTTGGTATCGGTTGATTAATGTAAATTCTGTCATTCTCAATGTATTCATGCACTTAGTATGCATCCCACCATAAAGAATGCACATATGGATAATTCTCTTGTTGCTTGATGTATTTTTGAGTCATATGTGCATACTTTATTAAAATCTCATTTTTGCCTTATTTTGTGAAATCTCAATTGGTTGTCATCAATCACCAAAAAGGGAGAGATTGAAAGTGCATCTAGGACTCCCTTGTGGGTTTTGGATGATTTATGACAAGCAATTGGGATCCTAATCCTTTTGTTGAGATGAATGCAGGCAAATAATGAAAAATGAGCAAAATGCCAAAAAGAAGGGAAATGAGAAGCAAAGTGAATTTGAGCTCAAGGAGAAGAAAATAGTAGATTATTATGTATGGAGTGTGTTAAGGAAACACACCCAAGAGCTCAATCACTTTCAAGCACACACACACAATGCACATATACAGGACCGGACTAGTCCGATATCAGCCGGACTAGTCCGATATCACATTCTGCACTAGATCGGACAAGTCCGGTATTCACCGGACTAGTCCGATATCTTTCTGATCCACTTCGGACTAGTCCTCCCCAATGCGGACTAGTCCTCAACACAATGCACAAGTCACACAAAATCGCACAAGTCTGGTATCCACCGGACTAGTCCGATATCTTTCTGATCCATTTCGGACTAGTCCTCCCCAATGCGGACTAGTCCTCAATACAATGCACAAGTCACACAAAATCGGACAAGTCCGTTGTGATCCGGACTAGTCCGATATTCTTTCTGATCCACTTCGGACAAGTCCGGTGTCTACACGGACTAGTCCGATATACACACTGATCTAAATCGGACAAGTCCTCCAAGTGCGGACTTGTCATCCTAAACACTTAGGGTTTCATATGTCCAGACAAGTCCGATGGCAATCGGACTAGTCCGAAGATTTCCAGTAGTGAAATCGGACAATTCCGTTTTCAACCGGACTAGTCCGATATTCCTGGACACTTAGGGTTTGCTACACACAGCACACCGGACTAGTCCGGTGACCACCACGGACTAGTCCGATCTTTCTGAACCCTAACGGTCACTTTTAGAAACCCCATATAAATAGAGGTGCACGACCCACTTTTACAATCTCTCGAACCCTAGCGCCGTCATACCTCCCAAGAGACTCAAAAACCACCTCTCTCCACGAAATTAAGTGCAAAATCGATCAATCTATTGAAGATCACTTCTAGATCATTGGAGAGACACTTGGCACACATCATTGAGCTCTTGGTTTGATTCTCTAACACACTCTTGTGTTTCAATTTGTAATTTTCGAGTGTGTTATTGGTGGCTTTGTAAGTTGTAATCAAGGGAGCTCTCAACGTGTGAGAACGCCCCTTCAAATTGGTTATTTACCCTTTGTGATTAGTGGAAGAGGATTGGCCGTCGTGGCGATCCGACAGGGAAGGGTTGGAGAAGACCCGGTCCTTTTGTGGGCTCCACAACGTGGACGTAGGTTGCCTTCGTGGTAGCCAAACCACGGGATAAATCGTGTGTCTTGTCCTTTTGCGTTCTTCATCTTAATTGATCAACTTAATCTAGGGTTTGATTCACTTTGTTCAATTTGAGTTAAATTGTTGAACAAGCGCCTTAATTGTAATAGAATTTGACATACAACTATTAAACTGTCATTCAAGTTTATATTTCCGCTGCAAACATTAACGAATCAATCAAATTGACTGAACTTGATCAACTTAGCCCGTGAAAACCGGACTAGTCCGCACTTTACCGGACTAGTCCGATATCTATGGTATTGACTTTGTTGTTGAGTGTTACAGGAACCGAGAAAATTAAAAAAGGCCTATTCACCCCCCCTCTAGGCCTACATTCAGATGGACGATCTAGGATAAATGTACCCTGCTCACGTGCATAGATCGCCACCGATGATTGGTTGCTATGAATGCTGCTAATGCAGCAGCGATCCATTTCTGGTACAACGGAGCAGCCTAGGGAATGGGTTTGATTCGCCAACTTTCGAGTAACAGCTCAATCACAATGATTGGCCAGATTTATGCATGGATTCAGGGAATACAATCATCTCTAGCTGCGTTGATCCTTGTTTTGTGGATCTTAAATTTCTCATGCCTTTATGCTTATATGACCTTCCTTTTAAAAATTCTTGAGGGAACATATTATTAGCTTTTGTAGTTCGTAGATATCTCTATCTGTAAAGATGAACAACCATTAGTTTCCATAAGGAGACCATAGTGCAGTTCTACAACTATTATATCAAAGCCTAGGCTGCTTTTAGTTCAAACTGTAGCTGTGCCTAGAGCCTCGAGGTTCTGAAATATTGGTGAACCAGTACATGTTGATTCATCTGCATGTGTTATGAGCTAGATGTCACTTCTGGTGGAGCTTTTGGTATATTGGTTGATTCAAAGGTTAAACCACCTAGAAGGAATGCATCTAAGCATCAAGCAATTCAGAGCAAGAAGTTTGGTGTTGCATTCACCTCTCTATCAGGTGGATGGCTGAGAATAAGAAACCTATGCTGCCTTTGGGAATGTTTTGGAGTTAATAACTTTCATAAGTTTGTTTCTCAAATGAGAAAAAGGGAAACTTTTGTTTGGAAGTAGAATATTAATGCAGTGCTGCATTTAACGGTTAAGGTTAGCGGCTTTTTATTGCATTCTCAGCTGCGTGGATCCAGCCATACTTCATTTTCTTTTGCATGATGATTCGATTATTCTTTCTTTCAGCTTAATTGATATATATATTTTTTCACAGGCATATCGATGACGCCAAGTCTGCAGATGGCTCAGTAAATATTTACCCTGTAATGCTCAGAGTTTCAGTCGGCTCTCGTGATACAAATGCACTAACTGTGAAGATGGGCAAAAGGTATGATACTTAAGCTCCACCAATTTCCTCTAATTGGAAATCAAGATTAATTAAAAGACTTTAATTAGTTATATAAGGATCTTAATGAGCCTTAATGTTTTGAAGGAAAATCGTCCCCTCAATAATGCATTTGATCTTGTGTTTTCCTCTTCCTTTTGACATTTCAGGACAACTCGGCTGAGAACTTTAAAAAAGCTAACAAGATTCTGACTTCAGATTCTGATCCGGTATGTTCCTCTTATTTTGCCTGCACAGTTATGTTAGAGACTTAGAGTACTAAAGTTTTTTCCTCTAATTGCATGCTCATTTGTATGTAGGTACATATATGGGATTTATCTGGGCGAACAACCTACGTATTGATGAATGAACTGAACCGGATTAACCAGGACCCAAAATCTTTTGATCAGGAGGTATCTTTATCAGTTCTTTCATCTTACTGTTCACTGCTATAATTAGTTAATGACTTTATTATTCGACTTGATGCTCTTTGGCCTTCGTTTTTTTGATTCAAAACTGCAAGGGAAGCCCCTGCAGTGAGTATATTAATAATATGGTAATTAAGTTTAGTTATGTACAAGTGTCGCTCAGAAGAGCGTTTCACCATTACCAACTAGATGCATTCAGAGGATACAAGTGCTTTCTTGAGAGGAGAAAGCAAATCACAGATTCTGCAGCCATTCTGTCATTGTCATTCTATCATTGACTCTGAAACGCTGAATCTGTGATGTTAGCGATAGCATGAAGCATTCTTTCCAGGCCGTTGGGGAGGGTGTGACATTCCTGAATATTTTCCCATTTCTCTGTTTCCAGATCTCCCATGCTGCAGTTGCAAAGACCTCCATAAAGCAGCTTCTATTCCATTGTTGTTTTGCTCTGTGGATAGTATCAAAGAACTGCAATGAGTGTTCACAGTGGATCCCAAGAGTATTCCAACAAGTGACACTGAATGGGCATGGGAAAAACAGGTGGGATGTCAGCTCTTTCGTGTCAGTATCACATAGGACACAAGAATAGTCATCTCCCTCGATTGTTAGATTTTTCCTTTTCAGTAGATTTCTGGAGTTCAGCCGGTCTCTGAACATTAGCCAGACAAAACTCTTAATTTTCCGTAGTACCCTGCTTTGCCAGACCCATTGAAAGGGTTGTGGTGGGCTGATGTGTTGGAAATAATGTAGATACCCTTTTTTGGAGCTGTATTCGTGTCTCCCTGTACTGTCCCTCCAGGTGTCTCTGAGTTCTCCTCTCTGTACGACCTGTTCCAAAATATCAGACATTGATTGTAGTTCCAAGTTTGCTTCTTCTGAAAGAGGATAGAAGAATTTTTGATTGTCTTGGGTTTCTGTTATGTATTGTGCAATGGTGGTGTTGGGCTTCTTAGCAAAGCTGTATAGTCTTGCATCGATAGTTGTAATGTTATAGAATTGTTTTCTAAAGCCTAGGCAATGGGGTGTATAAAATCTGCCACTCTGTTCATCACTAAAAAAAAAATGAAACTTGGAGAAGCATAGTGATGACTCTCTGGAATTATTGGCATGGAAAAGATTAATACGTGTCTGTTACCGTCGCCTACTTCTCGGCTTCGTTTTCACTTCTATCACCGGGGATACACGAGTGTGAGAACGTGGTCGTGCCGCTCCCCAGCACCATTAATGTTGGTGCAGAGCGTGCATATTATGATGTACGAGTCGAAGATGCCATCGAGGGTGGTGTCCTCCACTACGGGTGGCACGAGAAGGGACAATTTTGGATGCAAGAAACTAAAAAAAAAATCGGTCACCTAGAGTGGAGGGTTCGAGTTGTGTGTGCATGTGTCACAGTGTTACCATCGCCAACATCCCACCTTCGTTCTCACTCCTGTCAGCGGGGATCCATGTGTGCGATCCGTGACCGTGGTCGTGTCACTCCTAAACACCATTAACAACGTTGTGGAGCGCGCTCATTACCCTGTACGAGTCGTGCGATCGAGGGTGGCGTCCTCCACCGTGGGTGGCACCGGAAGCGGTAAGTTTGGATGCAGGAAACCAAAGAAGAAATCACCCCTTGACCTCCAGCTGCGCTTGGAGTGGAGGGTCGGAGTTGTGTGTTTGTTTATGTGTCTGTGTGACACCTTCACTTACTTCTCGACTTTGTTCTCACTTCTGCCAGCAGGGATCCACGAGTGTGATCCGTGAACATGGTCGTGCCGCTCCTTAGCACCATTAACTGCAGTGCGAAATGTGCCCATTGCCCTGTACAAGTTGAAGATGTCCTTGAGGGCGCGTCCTCCGTCGTGGTGGCACCGGAAGGGCA
Source organism: Tuctoria greenei (assembly GCA_036927565.1). Lineage (NCBI taxonomy): Eukaryota > Viridiplantae > Streptophyta > Magnoliopsida > Poales > Poaceae > Tuctoria > Tuctoria greenei. Next base: position 180,563,571 of record JAYESD010000008.1, on the reverse strand, counting down.
AGTTTGGATGCAAGAAACCAAAGGAATCGCTCCTAGACCTTCAGTGCCCCAAATGGAGTGAAGTGTCAGAGTTGTTTGTTTTTGTATGTGTCACAGTATTACCTTCAACTACTTCTCGGCTTCGTTCTCAATTCTATCAGCGCGTTACATGAGTGTGATCTGTGAACGTGGCCGTGCACAGTGTTACTGTTGCCTACTCTCCCACTTCATTCTCACTTCTGCCAGCGGGGATCCATGAGTGCACTCCGTGAACATGGTTGTGCTGCTCCTCAGCACCATTAACAACAGTGCGGAGCATGCCCATTACCTATATAGGTAGTATCCATCAGTGTCGGGGCCTCGACGCCGGCAGGCGACGACGTGGTCATCGGGTCATGGAGCGAAAGGATGGGGACGGGGATGGGACGTTGTGTGTGGCCGTCTTGGGCCAGATTTACGGGTCTGTGTTATTTAGTGTGGGTCGTCGTTTGTTGATGGGCTCCTAGTGGCCAGTGTTTGTAGGCCGAAACTCAATTTTCGGTACCCGAAGGGTACTCGAGGGTGAGAAATAAAAACCCACACCCACACCCGCAATACATAGGGTGCGGTTCAAACACGCAGGTGAAGAATTCCACCCGCACCTGCACACGTCGGATGCAAAACTCGACAGTACCCGAATCCGCGGGTGAGATTGCCATCCCCACTTCCCTACTACTACCCATAACGTTCCATCCCTCCTTTTGAGCGGCTTGCTCTCGAGCTTCTGTCGAGAGGGTTGTTTGATTAAATGACTACTACACAACTGAAATAAAAAATGACTCAAAATCAGACCTTTTACATCTCGGTCTAAGAATTTATTTGTACCCTATTCAATATCATTATTCAGGGAAGGTGCAACTACTTGGACTTGTCAAGGAGGCCGGGTGCAGGCGGAGGCCGCTAGTTGAGGCCGTCGTCCTCCATGGTATGCGCAGTCAGTGCGATGATTAGAGTGTGAATTCCATAGCTGCTTTCTTCCTCATGGATGAGTTTTTGTTGCTCCATAACCATCGATTATGTGCATCTAACAGTCAATGAAGATAACATTGTAGGACAACTGTATTGTGCCCTCTTGTTCAAGAGCTTGTTTGTAAAATTCCACAGCCTCAGACCCATATATTGCTAATTTGAATGTTGCTCCTAGTTGGATCAGCACTTTCATTTGGATAGTTTGTGGCACTATAGTGTCCTCAGCTAGCAAGAAATGCATCCCCAACAACTCCTGCCCCAACAGCAGTTGGCGCGTCTTCGATATCCGCGATGGCTGCTTCCTCCTCTCTCAGGATGCAACCGATGGCACCACCTTCCTAGAGCTCCTGGTCTGCGACCCCTTGTACCGCCGGTATTAGCTTCTACTTGGCTGTGTGTTAACCACTTAAAAGAGATAAAAATGTCACATCCACTTAAAAGAGATAAAAATGTCTTCAACTAGCAAGAAATTCATCTCCAACAACTCCCACCCTAACAGCAGCTGGCGCGTCTGCGACATCCGCGATGGTTGCTTCCTCCTCTCTCGGGACCCTACCGATGGCTCCACCTTCCTAGAGCTCGTGGTCTGTGACCCCTTGTACCGCCGGTACGTCCAGACCCCCTATCCCGGAGATATAGTGCCCCGCACGTGAACCAACTTTGAAACTAAGTCCGGCAACTACACATTCTCCTTGCTACCGGTCCAGTGTATTCAACTAGCAAGATATTCATCTCAGCTGGTGGCTTGTCATCCTATGTCTTCTGTTCCAGAGATGTAAGATATTGTCTTCAGCTAGCATGACATTCATCCCATGCCACATTTGGGTATGTGTTAGTCATTGGGTTCCGCTAATATTAGCTTCTACTTGCAAGTGTGTTAGCCACTTAAAAGAGATAAGAATGTCACATCCACTTAAAAGAGATAAAAATGTCTTCAACTAGCAAGAAATTCATCTCCAACTACTCCCGCCCTAACAGAAGCTGGCACATCTGCGTATCCGTGATGGCTGCTTTGTCCTCTCTCGAGATGCCACCGATGGATCCACCTTCCTAGAGCTCGTGGTCTATGACCCCTTGCACCGCCGGTACGTCCAGACCCGCTATCATCGGAGATATAGTGCCTCGTACACCAACCAACTTTGAAATGAAATCCGGCAACTACACATTCTCCTTGCTGCCAGTCTAGTGTATTCAGCTAGCAAGATATTCATCCAGCGAGTGGCTTGTCATCCTCTGTCTTCTGTTCCAGAGCTGCATGATATTGTCTTCATCTAGCAAGATATTCATCCCATGCCATATATGGCTACGTGTTAGTCATTGGGTTCCACTAATATTAGCTTCTACTTGGCAGCGTGTTAACCACTTAAAAGAGATAACAATGTAACAACCACATAAAAGAGAGAAAAATATGTTCAGCTAGCAAGAAATTCATCTCAACAACTCCCGCCCTAACAGCAGCTGGCGCGTCTGCGATATCCGCGATGGCCGCTTCCTACTCTCTCTGGACACCACCGATGGCTCCACCTTCCTAGAGCTCGCAGTTTGTGACCCCTTGTACCGCTGGTACGTCCAGACCCCCTATCCCATAGATATAGTGCCCCGCACGCCAACCAACTTTGAAATGAAATCCGGCAACTATACATTCTCCTTGATTCCAGTCTAGTGTATCCAGCTAGCAAGAAATTCATCCCAGCCAGTGGCTTGTCATCCTCTGTCTTCTGTTCCTGAGCTGCAAGATATTGTCTTCAGCTAGCAAGATACTCATTCCATGCCACATTTTGCTACGTGTTAGCTATTGGGTTCCACTAATATTAGCTTATACTTGGCAGTGTGTTGGCCCAGCCACTTAAAAGAGAGAAAAATGTCTTCAGCTAGCAAAAAATTCATCTCCAATAACTCCCGCCCGAACAGCAGATGGCGCGTTTGCGATATCTGCAACGGCCGCTTCCTCCTCTCCTGGGACACCACCGATCACTGCACCTTCCTAGAGCTCGTGGTCCGTGACCCCTTATACCGTCGGTACATCCAGACCCCCTATTCCCGAAGATATAGTGCTCGCACGCCAATCAACTTTGAAATGAAATCCGGCAACTACACATTCACGTTGCTGCTAGTGTAGTGTATTCAGCTAGCAACATATTCATTCCAGCTAGTGGCTTGTCATCCTCTGTCTTCTGTTCCTGAGCTACAAGATATTGTCTTCAGGTAGCAAGATATTCATCTCATGCCACATTTGGCTACGTGTTAGCCATTGGGTTCCACTAATATTAGCTTCTACTTTGCATTGTGTTAGCAACTTAAAAGAGATAAAAATGTCACATCCACTTAAAATAGAGAAAAATGTATTAAGCTAGCAAGAAATTCATCTCCAACAACTCTCGCCCTAATAACAGCTGGCGTGTTTGCGCTATATGTGATAGCCGCTTCCTCCTCTCTCGGGACGCCACCGATGGCTCCACCTTCCTAGAGCTCGTGGTCTGTGACCCCTTGTACCACCAGTACGTCCAGACCCGCTATCCTAAGAGATATAGTGCCTCGCAGGCCAACCAGCTTTGAAATAAAATCCGACAACTACACATTATCCTTGGTGCTAGTCTAGTGTATTCAGCTAGCAAGATATTCATCCCAGCCAGTGGCTTGTCATCCTTTGTCTTCTGTTCCTGAGCTGCAAGATATTGTCTTTAGCTAGCAAGATATTCATCCCATGCCACATTTGGCTACGTGTTAGCCATTGGGTTCCACTAATATTAGCTTCTACTTGGCAGTGTGTTAGCCAGGTAAAAGAGATAAAAATGCGACAGCCACATAAAAGAGAGAAAAAAGTCTTCAGCTAGCAAGAAATTCATCTCCAATAACTCCTGCCCTAACAGCAGTTGGCGCGTTTGCGATATCCGCGATGGCCGCTTCCACCTCTCTCGGGACGCCACCGATGGCTCCACCTTCCTAGAGCTTGTGGTCTGTGACCCCTTGTACTGCCGGTACGTCCAGACCCCCAATCCCCAGAGATATAGTGCCCTACACGCCAACCAACTTTGAAATGAAATCCAACAACTACACATTCTCCTTGCTGCCAATCTAGTGTATTTAGCCAGCAATATATTCATCCCAGCCAATGGCTTGTCATCCTCTGTCTTCTGTTCTTGAGCTACAAGATATTGTCTTCAGCTAGCAAGATATTCATCCCATGCCACATTTGGCTACGTGTTAGCCATTGGGTTCCACTAATATTAGCTTCTACTTGGCATTGTGTTAGCCCAGCCACTTAAAAGAGAGAAAAATGTCTTCAGCTAGTAGCAAAAAATTCATCTCCAACAACTCCCACCCTAACAGCAGATGGCGCGTCTGCGATATCCGCAATGGCCGTTTCCTCCTCTCTCGGGATGCCACCGATCATTCCACCTTCCTAGACCTTGTGGTCCGTGACCCCTTGTACCGCCGGTACGTCCAGACCCCTATCCCTGGAAATATAGTGCCCCGTATGCCAATCAACATTGAAATGAAATCCGACAACTACACTTTCTCGTTGCTGCTTGTCTAGTGTATTCAGATAACAAGATATTCATCACAGCCAGTGGCTTGTCATCCTCTATTTTCTGTTCTTTGGCTGCAAGATATTGTCTTCAACTAGCAAGATATTCATCCCATGCCACATTTGGCTACGTGCTAGCCATTGGGTTCCACTAATATTAGCTTCTACTTTGCAGCGTGTTAGCCACTTAAAAGAGATAAAAATGTCACAACCACTTAAAAGAAAGAAAACTGTCTTCAGAAAGCAAGAAATTCATCCCCAACAACTCTCGTCCTAACAACAGCTGGCGCGTCTGCGATATCTACGATGGCCGCTTCCTCCTCTCTCGAGACACCGCCGATGGCTCCACCTTCCTAGAGCTCGTGGTCTGTGACCTCTTGTACGGCCGGTACGTCCATACCCACTATCCCGGAGGTATAGTGCCCAACACGCCAACCAGCTTTGAAATGAAATTCGACAACTTTACATTATCCTTGTTGTCAGTCTAGTGTATTGAGGTAGCAAGATATTCATCCTAGATAGTGGCTTGTCATCCTATGTTTTCTGTTCCCGAGCTGCAAGATATTGTCTTCAGCTAGCAATATATTCATCCCATGCTATATTTGGCTACGTGTTAGCCATTGGGTTCCACTAATATGAGCTCCTACTTGGCAGTGTGTTAGCCACTTAAAAGACATGAAAATGTCACAACCACTTAAAAGAGATAAAAATGTCTTCAGCTAGCAAGAAATTCATCCCCAACAACTCCCGCCCTAACAGCAACAGGCGCGTCTGCGATATCCTCGATGGACACTTCCTCCTCTCGGGACGCCACCGATGACTGCACCGTCCTAGAGCTCGTGGTATGTGACCTCTTGTATTGCCGGTACGTCCAGACCCCCTATCCCCCGGACATATAGTTCCCCACACACCAACCAGGTTTGAAATGAAACCCGGCAATTACACATTCTCCTTGCTGCCAGTCTAGTGTATTCAGCTAGCAAGATATTCATCCCAGCCAGTGGCTTGTCATCCTCTGTCTTCTGTTCCTGAGCTGCAAGATATTGTCTTCAACTAGCAAGATATTCATCCCATACCACATTTGGCTACGTGTTAGCCATTGGGTTCCACTAATATTAGCTTCTATTTGGCAATGTGTTAGCCACTTAAAAGAGATAAAAATCTCACAGCCATTTGATTCTACTAATATTGGCTTTTGCAGAACAAGATCACATCCCAATTCCTTAAACCTCCTCAGATCATCTGAAGAAGTCTTCAGATCAACCAAGAAAACAGTCTTGCATGGAGTCTGATGCTTGATTCTGGAACATTTCGCCATCTCCTAGCAAATCTCCTCCAATTCTCCATTTGACACATGAATGACAATAAGCAAGCCAGAAGGATTGCCTCTAAAGTCACACTTCCTCTGGCCATTGTTGTTCCTCAGCGGTCAGTGCCATTGGCAAAACTTGGCTGACCATGTTCTTGGAGCTGCAACAACTATATGTGACGTTGTAGCTTAAGTCAGGCGAAGCTCTTGCAGGCGACATACTAATGCATAGCACCTTCTCCCGCGTCAATGCGATGAACACAACCACTCCTACAGTAGTTATTAAAGTGTCTCCCCATGCTACATTTGGTAACGTGTTAGCCATTGGGTTCCACTAATATTAGCTTCTACTTGGCAGTGTGTTAGCCACTTTAAAGTGATAAAAATGTCATAGCCATTCGATTCTACTAATTTCAGCTTCTATTTGTCAATGTGTGAGGCACTTGATTCTTTAGATCTGATGGCAGCATCTAATTACCAGCAGTCACCCAGACTGACTAATTAACACAATTATCGATCAGTTTGATTACAATGCGAATGCAAATTTTTCCTAAACAATACACAGCGATGTAAGGGTGCAGGCTCTCTTCCTGCTTCAGATGCACTTCACCGCGAGCCTGGTGGCAACTGCCCCTTGTGGACCGCATTTGCTTGGCTGTCCGAGTTAGCACCTATGTCAGAGTTCTCTACTTGAGCAACACCTGCTTTGGCTTCAGGTGCTGGAGCAGCAGCATCTGGTTTGCTTTCAGATGCTGGAGCAGCAACAGTCACAGTGGCAGCAGGGACCGGGTTTTTAGTTGGGTTGCTTGCTGGAAGAGTAGCCTCAGACTCAGCTGGTTTGTCCTCGTCTTCTCCTCTGATGGGTCAGGGGGAGCTACATATTGTTCAGATGGTTTCTCATTTTCCTTGTTATCTTCAACTCATGCCACATTTGACAACGTATTAACCATTGGGTTCCACTAATATTAACTTCTACTTGGCAGTGTGTTAGCCACTTAAAAAGAAATAAAAATATCATCGCCATTTGATTCTACTAATATCAGCTTCTATTTGTCAATGTGTGAGCCACTTGATTCTTTAGATCTGATGGCAATATCTACTTATTAAATGGCAGAATGTAATGAGGAAAATGCACTAGTTCATATGCACATCATTCCTGCGGCGCCGCTTGCCCGCTTCCAAACCTACACGGCTACACCGCGCTGCTTCAACTCTGGTCAGCCGACTTCCAGAGTCCATGGCCAAGACCTTCCTCCGCCGAGGCGCCCGTAGATGCCGCTCCCCAGCCTTAATCATGAAGCCCCAGGCCACCGCATCGAGCCCGTCAAGGTCCCGCGCGGGCACCATCTACGAAGAAGTTCAGGTCTCCCGACCTCGTTGCGGAGGCATCGTTACCATGGGGTGATGTTGGTGCGGCGGCATGGGGTTCCCGGCGGTGCCCGCGGCAGCCTGCGTCATATCTGGGCCAGCGGGTTGCATGCCGGTGCCACAGTAAAAGCCCGCCCCTGCAATGTTGCTGCTTCTGCCATGGTAGACGCCCGCTCCCGGCATGCTGCATATCGCTCATGTAAGGGTGGCTCATCATCGGCCTGCCGCCCATCTGGCTGCCCATACCAGCTGTCAAACCGGCTCCACCGCCCATCCAGTACGGCTTCATCGAGCCAGGCTGTTGCGGCAGCATACCGCCCATCGGACCACTGGCACCGCCCATCATGTCCATCTTCATCATGTCAGGGTGCGGCAGCATGCCACCCATGGAACCACCGACACCGCCGCTAAACATCTTCCCCTGGCTCGGGGCACCGCCCATGGCATTCTGCGGCGGCTTTCCAACGCCTAAGTTTCTGCAGCGGCTTTCCAGATGCTGTAGCACGCTAGATATGCAGGGGGATACAGGAAGCGACATATGTAGCGGGCAGCAAGCGGTGTGTGCTGGACTCCCGCTAACGATTCGCGGCTTAAGCGGGACTCCTGCATAATCCTGTTGGTGTTTTGCGGCGCGCACGACGCGGGGCGGGCAACCACATCCCGACCCGCTTGCATTGCTAGTTGTAATGTTATAGAATCGTCTTCTAAAGCCTAGGCAATGGGGTGTATAAAATCTGCCACTCTGTTCATCACTCGAAAAAAATAAATAAACTAGGAGAAGCATAGTGGTGACTCTCTGAAATTATCGGCATGGAAAAGATTCATACGTGTCTGTTACCGTCGCCTACTTCTCGGCTTTGTTTTCACTTCTGTCACCAGGGATACACGAGTGTGAGAATGTGGTCGTGCCGCTCCTCAACACCATTAATGGCGTTGTGGAGCGCGCTCATTTCCCTATACGAGTCATGCCGTCGAGGGTGGCGTCCTCCACCGTGGGTGGCACCGGAAGCGGCAAGTTTGGATGCACGAAACCAAAGAAGAAATCACCCCTTGTCCTCCAGCTGCGCTTGGAATGGAGGGTCAGAGGTTGTGTGTTTGTGTATGTGTCTGTGTCACACCTTCGCTTACTTCTCGACTTTGTTCTCACTTCTGCCAGCAGGGATCCACGAGTGTGATCTGTGAACATGGTCGTGCTGCTCCTTAGCACCATTAACTGCAGTGCGGAATGTGCCCATTACCCTGTACAAGTCGAATATGTCATTGAGGGCGCATCCTCCGTCGTGGGTGGCACCGGAAGGGCAAGTTTGGATGCGAGAAACCAAAGAAGGAATCGCTCCTAGATCTCCAGTGCCCCAAATGGAGTGAAGTGTCGGAGTTGTTTGTTTGTTTGTTTATGTCACAGTGTTACCTTCACCTACTTCTCGGCTTCGTTCTCAATTCTATCAGCGTGTTACGTGAGTGTGATCTGTGAACGTGACCATGCCACTCCTTTGCGCCATTAACGGCGGTGCGGAGCACGCCCATTACCCTGTGCGAGTCGAAGATACCATCGAGGGTAGCATCCTTCATCGTGGGAGGCACTGGAAGCGACAGCAAGAAACTGAAGAAGAAATTGCTTCTCGACCTCTGGTGTCCCGCTTGGAGTGGAGGGTCAGAGTTGTGTGTTTGTGTCTGTCACATTGTTACCTTCACCTACTTCTCGGCTTCGTTCTCATTTCTGTCAGCGCGGATGCGCGAGTGATATCTGTGGTCGTGGATGCGAGAAATCGAAGAAGAAATCGATCATCGACCTATGGTGTTCCACTTGGAGTGGAGGGTTAGAGTCGTGTGTTTGTGTCTCGATCACATCGTTACTGTTGCCTACTCTCCCACTTCATTCTCACTTCTGCCAGCGGGGATCCATGAGTGCGCTCCGTGAACATGGTTGTGCTGCTCCTCAGCACCATTAACAGCAGTGCGGAGCTCGCCCATTACCTATATAGGTTAAAGATGTCATCGAGGGTGACTTCCTCCATCGTGGTCGGCACTAGAAGCAACAAGTTTGTATGCGAGAAACTAAATAAGAAATCGCTCATCGACCTCCAATGTTCTGTCTAGAGCGGAGTGTCAGAGTTGTGTGTTTGTGTGTGTGTCACAGTGTTACCGTCGCATACTTTCTGGCTTCACATCCACACTTCTGTCATGGGGAATCCAACAGTGTGATCTGTGAACGTGGTCATGCCGCTACTCAGCACCATTGAAGGTGGTGTGAAGCGCGCCTATTACCGTGTTCAAGTCGAAGATGCCGTCAAGGGCGGCATCCTCCACCGAAGGTGGCACCGGAAGGGACAAGTTTTGATGCGAGAAATCAAAGAAGAAATCACTCCTCGACCTCCAGTGCCCCGCCTCAAGTGGAGAGTTGGAGTTATAACCTCCAGTGTCTCTCTTGGAGTGGAGGGTCAGAGTTATGACCTCCAGTGTCCCGCCTGGAGTGGAGGGTCGAAGTTATGTTTTTGTGTTCGTGTCACAATGTTACCATCACCTACTTCTCGGCTTCACTGTCACTTTTTTTTTAGCGGGGACCCACGAGTGCAATCCGTGAACATGGTCGTGCCACTCCTCAACGCCATGAAATAATGACGATGTGGAGCGTGCCCATTACCCTATACTAGTTGTAAAAGCCCGCTTTTCGGAAGAACAAAAATGTAAAAAAAATGTGAACTTAAAAATTTTTGAAAATGAACTTAGAAATCCAAACTCACATGTATCACGTGAGTTAAACTATGTTCACTAAAAATAGGGACTTGTTAAAACTTTACATAGAACATGGTTGCTGATGTGGAATGGAACTTAAGGTGAAGAATCCTTAATTTCCAAGTATTCACATTTTCAATAAAAAAATTAAAGGAGAAAAGAAAACAAAATAGAGAGAAAGAAAAAGGAATTATTCCAACCCTAAAATGGGACATCCAAAAATATTCAAATCTCAGGCCGTAAATTTTTCCATGACTTACTAATATTCCATTTAGACTCTCGGTAAAGTTTCAAAATTTTTGAAGCCCATTTCCCATTTATTGGACACGTACTGAGAGTTTAATCAACGTCGACTTCAAATTTAAACTTTGTGCTCAACCTTGTCCAAATCAACTCCAAATTTTTCCTGAGGTCCCTTATGGTTCAAAAAGGTTAACTTCAAAGTTTCAGGATTTTTGAACCTAATCTACTATTTATTTCCTTGAGTCAAGTATCACCACTTGAATTCAAATTCAAATCTGAGTTCAAATTCAACTTGCTCAGTTTTGAAATCTGGTTGCATCATAAAATTCTCCACATTTTATTTAGGCATTGGGCCAAAGTTGAATATTTTTGAAGCATGTCTGCTGGCTCCATTTGAATTTTTAAAAGAGAAGGGAGAAGAGAGTGGGACCCACATGTCATACTTATCCTCAGTACTAGGAAAAGGGTGGGCCCCACTGGTAAGCTGCTCAAGGGATGGAATATTTTGAATCTGAAATGAAGAGGATAAGGAGAAGGGAAAATGGGGCCCACATGTCATGTCTATCCTCATGGCCACAAAAGCAACTTTGCTTCTTCCTCTCTCGTCCTTATCACCGCGCTTCTGGCTGTTGCTCGTGCGCCCGCGCCTCTGCCGCGCCGAAGCCGCCAGCGTCTCCCGATCCGGCCGCCCAACGCCGACCTCGCGCCTTCGCACCTCCCATGCGCCTCCTCCTCGCCTTGCCGCCGGCCCGCGTCGCGTTGCCCGACCGCAGCGCCGCCCCAGCACCTCCCCGCCGTTCGCCTGCCTCGGCCGACGCCGCGCTTGCCTCCGCCCGGCGCGCACACCGCCGCCAGCGCCCGGCTTCGCCCACGCCAGCTCGCTCGTCCGCCAGGCCCGCGCGCCACCTCCCTTCACCGCCTGCGCCGCCACCGACGCCAGCACCCCACTCCGGTCGCTGGCTCGCCCGCGGCCCTGCGTCCTGGTCGCCGCTCGCCTGGTCGCCCCGACGCGCCCGTGCTGCTGCGCCCCACGCCGACCGCCTCCTCGTCGCCCTGGTGCTCAGCCCGCGTCCCAGCTCATCCCGAGCGCTGCAGCGCCAGCGCCACGCCACCACACGCGCTCGACCTGCTACTCGCCGGACTCTGCTCGCGTCGTGCCTGCGCCGGCGACGATCGTCCGTCCTTGCGTCTGTCCAGTCCCAGCACCTGGCACAGACGCCGGCCGCTATGTCCCTGTTGCGCCGCGTCTACGTTAGAAGCAGCGCTGACCTCTCGCGCCGCGCCCACAACTGCCACCGGGATGTGCTCCTCCATGTTCGCGCCATTTGCTGACGATGCTCGTTCCACTCGCTGTGTTCCGACCCTCACCACTGTCCAGTACTCCCTAACCAGCGCCAACACCCAACCTCACCACCCCTGCGTCACTGGCAAGTCCATGTGGGCGCTTGTATTGCTTCGACGGCTGCTTCGGCCAAAGCCGTTACCTTGATCGTGTCGTCGCGGCGTTCCGTGCCATGGCTATGTCCTGAAAGCAAGGCGAGTAATGGGTGTGATGGAGGATATGCAGGAACACACCTTTGACACCATGGTATCGACAACTGGCTCAAGGTTAGCTCTGATTTGTGCATAGATTAGTTGGGACAGAGCTGCAGCCTAGGTATTCGATGAAATGTTCACAAGGAAAGAACCAACTTCGTTGATGTTCAGAGCTGGTCTTGATGCAGGGGTATGGTGATGTGGCAACTCGACAAGCCCAAGTGCCAAGATACCCTTTGAGTGGTGATAAAGCGACGGAAATCAAATACACACCCAAGATGTTCGGCGAAATGCATACAAGGTGAGCCTTACCCTGAAATACCTTGCTTGATGTCACCGACGTCCGTTCGTCGTGATCGCTAAGGTTACTCATGTGTCGTCAAGTCGTACATCCAGTTTCCGGATTGATATCATTCCTATAGGAGTCCCTAAGTTGACCTCCTTTGTTGTTTGTATCACGTTGGCATGTCCGTGCGTGCTCGTGATGCTCCACCATGAGCCGCGTCGACGTCGTTGACCATATGACGTCGTCGTGACGTTCCGAGCCATCATCGTGTCCTGGCATCGAGATGAAGGATGCCTGTAACGTACATGATGCTGAAACACAACCACAACACAACGGTCGACAGTCGTTTAGCCAAATTAGGGTTTGGTCAAGGCGAGACTCTTCGAGTCCTAGGTGTAGCCTAGATGCTAGATGAAATGCCTTCTAGGTCAAACCGAGTGTATTGGTGACCACCGATGACCTAGGGTAGAATAATGCGAGAACGTCGCGACCAACAAGGAGAACTAGACCAGGGGTAACCTTGGATAAGAGTTCCTTGGTTGTGTTGAGGATGTTCCCTAACCGATCACAGGATTGGTTAACTTGGTGTACCACTTCATCGACGACAGGTTCGTCGAGTCGCTTATCAACAACCGAGTCGACATCACTAGCCTTCAGACTCACAAGGTGGTGTTCGGGATTCTGCTCACCCTATTGACGAGTTCGGGTCGATGTGGACGTGGCTAATCCGATCTTCCCGTGATGGCAAAGCATGACCGTCACGACAAGGTCTCGCATCATGTTCGAGTTCCAGGAGTTCACCGAGCTCATCTAGACAATCTTGCAAAGGACACTGCAATAGTGTCACGTAAGCACTTGAACGATGCTCGAGAAGCTTGCCGTAGAAACTACTTTATCTAAAGGTCATTTGAACATTGTCTCAATACTCATGTTAGGTTAACAAGGCTCGTTATGATGTCTTAAGTCCAAAGAATGTTGACCTCACTTCACTCCCAAGTGTCGCTAGGGTTTCATCCTGGTTCATCCTTATCAAGACCCTGCGATCACACTTGTCACGTAATTAGGTTTACTCCTTAATGAGTTTGTGTAACTTCACTGGTCGACTTCTAAGTCACAACCTCTTGTTGCACAATTCACTCATGCCTTAAGCTTTCAATGCTCCACCTTGACTCTTAGGTCATCCTTACCCTACCAGTCCAACACTTCCACACCATTCAGATGTATCGTCCTTGAGTGGCATAGCGTCGAGTGTTGAGTGCCAAGTTGCAATGTGTGCTTACATTGCACCTTTCAATTCACATCTCGATACTACTATGACCACTTGACTTCATCCTTTGTTCATTCACACAACAGAGGCATATCTGTCCTTCCTAGTCGAACTCCTCATTCTTAGAGTTTACACAACCCCGTGGAGTCTTTTCTTAAATTACTTAATTACTTAATTACTTATATGCATATCATGTCGATAGGAAACGTGATGGTAGGTGATCGACGAGGAGCTTCGCTTGGAGGAGAAGGCCAAGGTGTTTCCACTGAGGTTCCATGGCAGGTTCTCCGGAGGAAGATCAAGCCCTAACAATTGACATTTGTTCAGTCGCAAACTAAGGCAAGCCCCGGTTTGCATTTAAGTCGTTTATAAACTTTTGCTTTATCACTATGATGAGTAGTATATGAATTGTGCATTACGTTTAGGGTGAATGATACTCCACATGCATGACCAAAAATCCCAAGGTTTATTTGGCACGAGTTACAGTTTGACCTGTAGTAACTGCTTTGCTAATGCATAGGAAATCCGGTAGAAGTCGAGTAGTTGGAATCTACTCGCGAGAGATGTATCTCACAGGATTGGTTGAATAGAAAATGGCTTAATATAATGAAATTGAGACCGGGCAGGGAATGGATAGGAAGCGGCGAGAATTGAGTCTCGGTCGCATAGCCCTGCCTGTGTCGATTAAGGCCCGTCCGTATGCGGCCCCTTCGGACAAGCTTGAATTGTACCGGCAACATAATGGACATATGGAATCCAATAAACTGACGTAGCTTGGTCACTTGGGTGTCGAGGCATACCGTTCCGTTTTATAGGTGTGGGTTGAGGGTAGCAAGGTGTAAATCCGCTGGTGGGCACGTCAGAGTACGCCCCACGCAGGGACCTCCTGCCCGTGACGGATCGACCGGTTCAACATTTGAGTGTCTTGCGAAAGGTTGCCATATACGCCTAGTACTGAAGTGTTATGTAGGTACGGGTGTGCTCGCTGACACTTCCGAACGACGTATGTGTCGTGTTGTCCGGGTGTGTCCTGATTGCAATCACTGTCCCTCGCAGTAATAGAGTATCACTTGTTCACTGAGCGGTGACGTAGTAAATACTAAAGAAGTCAGAAAAATCATATTGTATTGAATTATAATTACTTTGCAACCTTGTATGCTTTAGAGATAGTACAATTAAAAGTTTACAATTTCCCCATACTTTAGCTGTAATAGCACTATGTGCTTTGGGCATGTCATATCATCGGTAAAGCGTTTCTTGTTTGATTGTGGAGCCCATGATGTGCCGTGCTCAGAGAATGTCATTTGCTACTTAAAACTTGATTATAAGGATCCACTTGTAGGCGAGTCATTTATGCTATTCCTTACCTATGTTTAGTGTCCCCGTGCATCTGTCTAGTGAGACGGTTAAGTCTTGCTGAGCCTTATGCTCACGTTTGCGCTTTAACGATTTTTGCAGGTATTAGTTTTATTTCTGCTGTTCAGGTTGTACATGAGACTCGAGGTGTCGAGATAAATCTCATGTGAGCCACGCCGCTGCTGTATGTTCTTCGTGTTGCTAGTGAGAATCGTCCTAGGGCATGGACGTCTTCTCTCCTGCTTAGTTAGGTGAGATTTTGAGTATGTATTCTCCGCTGCGTGTGTACCCTTGTTGTACACTCTTTTGTAAACTCTTCTTATTATGAAATGAAAACTTTATATGTTTTGGTATCCTTTTTGTGTGTGCTGTTAGGTGCCGCATCGCACGGCACCACCCAATGAGATCCTCGGATGTGTGGACTCCGGTCCCCACAGACATGGTATCAGAGCTTCATTGGGAATAGCACGCTCGAAAAGAGCCCATTTTTGAAAAACTCCGAAGTAGTCGAGTGAGGTTTAGCTATATGCCCATTAAGGACTATTACTAGTATAAGTTATAAAGGTGGTGAACTAACTTGTTATATTATTCTGTAACGACGCTCTGTCTTCAAGGTAAGAGGTAAGGTACGCCGCCGAGAGCGGATCAATCTCGGTAAACTCTGCATACGAGATATGGTATGTGAAATTTCCGTGGCTTAGCACGGAAAGTCAATATGAGTCTCTGAAACTTTCCATGTTTCTGAGAACATATGACACGCGGTACCCCAGCGTGACACAAAATTAGTGGGAGCCCCCGTCGGGTGGTGTATAACCCGATAGTATGCATCTCTAGAACTATTCATGTTCTATGGGATCATGCGAAACACGTATGCCTGAGCGTGTATAAGCCGGTTCGTACGGGAGTCTTTGCTGTACAGACGTATTTACAGCCATGTACCTCGAGACATGACCTCGCTCGAGGGCGACTCACACCCGAGTCGTATGCATTTACTTTTAATTATATCTTATTGTGATTGCCTGTCGTGTTTCCCCGTGCCGCCCTTGAGGTGTGAAGGTGTGGAAGGGGATTGTTTGTCTTCTGCAGGTACACTAACTCCGGTAGCGACCCGTGTAGCAAACGTTTGCGAGTGATCGGTATTAGGACCACCTATAGACGTATCCGGATGTAACGGGTTAGACTTTTCTTTCGGTAAGGCACGTAGTACCGTCAGTATCACAATTGATACTTTGACCATCCCCCACGAGAGAAATGGCTTCATATTCATATTAAGTCCAAGTATCAGTTGCTGATATCCTGTGGACGAAGTAAAATGTTTCTTTTCAAGAGTAGGTGAACCAAAGTCCTTTGCTCCTGGCGAGAGTTTAGCTCGACTTCGCCGGAGTAAGACTTTGGTTAAGTTTAAAGATCCATAGTGATATGCTATGGATAAGAAGGTCGTCAAGTCTATTTTAAGATTCCATTTGGTTCTAAAGGAAATGATTAGTTGTGAATCAAGTTCTAGCCATCGGACTTGAGTTTTGAGCTAAGTTTCAAAATTTGAGTTTGTTTCCAAATTCTTGTGTTTCAAAGCCGGTGATTTCTGTTTTCGAACAGAATTGACCTGACTTTGAAATTCCATATCTCTTCAACTTGGAGGGCTTTGGAGGCAAGTGAATACTTTTTGGAAAGCTTTTGAAGTCTTCTATAAGTTTTATATTGATCTCCAAGCCAAAAGACCTTTGTATGGTGATGAAAAGGCACCATAACCACTGCAGCTGCTGTTCTGAAACTACACGGACCAGCATCTGAATTTTTGTCATATTTCCTTGGAGAAAGCTCTTCTATTCCATTATGATACATTTCTGGAGAGTGGAAGAGCTATTCTACAACTTTGTTATTCAGTGATACCTCAAATTCACTTTAAAACTAATTAAAAACAGAGTTGAAGATAGTACATGTATATCGGTACTATCTGAAACAGTCAGAAAAATTTTGAACTTTAAACAGCCATAACTGTTAAACTAGAAATGCAACCTATGCATGTTTATACATGTATGGAAAACTTAGAGAGTCCTCTACAACGTCTCTATAGAACTCCAGAGCAGAATCCATCTCTAACATACTAAAAACTTCAAATTTCTAGACTTGATCAAATCTGGACAGCGAGTGGACAGTCCTGTATACAGTTACTGTTTCTCGCATAACTCGCTGTATAATTGTCAAAAGACTTCATAATTTTCATTTCTGGGATCCCGAGAATTTTTGCAACAAGTTTGCTATGTATTACTTTTGCAAATATTGATGTTTGTATATCTGAAATTGTGGACAAAATCAGCCTTAAACAAAGGAGGTGCTGTCCAAATTTTCAGAAAAACTGTCAACTTGCAAATGCCGTATCTTCTCAACCAGAAATGCTACGAGGGCAAGTAAATACTCTTTAGAAAGATATGGAAGTCCTCTACATGTTTTCTGTTGAACACCAGACCAGAATCCTTTTCTAAATGGGTGAAATTTGGATAATTGCAGAGACTGTCCAGACATACCCAAACTGGACAGCAATCTGTACGCCTCTGAATTTAATCCATAACTCGCAGACCCTTGATCCAATGGTGTCACGCGAGTAACCGTTGGAGAGTTTAGAGAGTCAGCTACAATTTTTTCAATTGGCTCCAGACCTGAATCGGTCATCTACCTTTTCCAAATCGAGTTTGAATACAGAGTGGTCAATCTGAACTGAATTCAGTTCTGAATACTGAAATTTTACCTAACTTCAAAAATTCATATCTTTTGAGCCAGAGCTGATATGAAGACAAGTAAGTACATTCTGGAAATCTTATTACATTGGCTACAACTTTGTAACTAAGAATATTTCCAGATTTCCATCAGAACAGCCTGAAAACTTTAGATCAAAACTGCTACTGTTTAAGCAGATTCTGCTGAAAGTGCAGAGAAATCTGCTAACTTTAAAATTGCATAACTTGCAAACCAGAGACGGTCTAGAGTCAAACCAATACTTTTTAGAAAGGTCTTGAAGTGTACTTTAACTTTGTTGTTCACCTCAAGATATGATTTTGCCATTTACTTGGCCAAAATCTAAGTTGCGTCCAAGCTGTTCATCCTCCACCAGGATTTAATCGGGTGATGACCCTTTAGGGTGTTTATGGATTTGGTTCTCGAGTTCAACTCGAGGAGTTCCATAACATCCCAGGTGTTGCGACCCAACAATATTTGCCTTTAGAGTTGAGTATTACACTAAGGCAAATCCCTTTTTGCTCGGATGCACATGCTAGTGTTTTGACTATGCAACCTTGCATCTCACACTTTAATTGTGCATTGAGCATGTACGACCCTTCCCTTAGTTGGACGACCCTCCCCATAAATATTGCTTGGAGTAAGTTTCTTGCTCACCTAGCTTGAATCTTAAGGGGGAAGGAGTTCATCTAGTAATTGAAGTGTTACGTTCACCTAGGTGTCATACCAAGGTACATCGACACCGAACCATCGTGTTGGGAGCACTGCTCAAGTAAGTAGGACCGAGTACAGCATTGACTCATTAAGTCAATGAGAAGCTTAAGTAACGGATCACCTTGAACCTCGTTTCTTGTGGAACTCGATCAACGAGTTAAAGGAGTCAGTTGATTCTTCACGCTAAACCACTCCTTTGCTTCAGTCTTTGAGACGAGAAGCCATAAGTGAGTAGTATGAGCTGGAAATTCTTTAGCAAGAACGTGGATTACTAACCAAGGTCGTGCCTAGCACAGTACCTTGTCAACCACTTCGTGCAACCTACGGAAGTGATGAGAACCTTACTCTTCAAAGGTTACTCTCTTTGCAACTTCTGAAGGTAACCCTGCCGCACCTTTTAAGGGGTAGACATAGTACTTTAAGAAAACTACGAGATGAAAAACCTGACCCATTGTTAAGGAACCACAATTACCTGTAAGTTGTGATTAACAAGCTTTAGGGAACTTCCGATCAACAAGAAGTTCAATCACCTTGTTCCATTTTGTACACTCCGTTGCCTTGAGATGAACCTCACCATTCCTTGCTAATACTTTTACCTTGAAACCATCGAACTTGGTCGAGATATGAAAGTAGCAAGTCTTTTCTAGCGCCTTTCATGACCAAGTTTAATCAATCCTCCTGTATTTGGGATACTTCTGACTGTGTTTGGATTGTCTTACCTATTTTTGCTCAAAGCATAATACTGAATGCACCATACCTTGCATAATTATCCGCGGAGTTGCATTGTGTCTGCATAACATCATCCGGTTTGTGATGCATCATAAAACGTAATTACTAATGAGTTTTGAGCAAGAATATATGACCCCATTCAAATACCTACGTTGTGTCTCACAATTTTGAGTTGTGATCAACTTTATCATTCGCAACGCCTTCGACTTGTTTCATTATCTTGAGTGGCACAAGGGAAACCACTTAACACCTTGTGACCAAAACAAAGTTGAGCCTTTGTCCTTGACCCGTTGAAACTCAAATCAACTTGAGTCCTGGAAACTGATTGTTTCTAGTTGCGAGGAGCTTCCTATGGACTTCTCGACCTCGCTAAAACCCTGCATCTTTCTTTTCGCGAGGTTATCAGTTAATTATCAGGTCTTGGAACTCCTTGACTCGTAATGGATGGTGACATTGCTTTAGCCACAAGACCAGGGCAGCAAAGTCTTCGTAAGAGAAACACCCAGAGTTAAGAACACCTAACTATCTTAGAGTTCTAAAGTCCTCCAATGCAGAAGCTTACTTCCTTTTGACGAAAAGAAGAAGACCCCAAATTATCAATATAGCTTTCTAAGCTACAAACTTTACGGTGTGATCCCAGTCACGCCGAGCATCCAAACCATAGATGCAATAAGAAGACGAAGAGTCTCTTTCTCCAATCACATGCCAGGAGATGGTTGTCTCATCAACAACTCGGCCTAACTTTCTCTCTTCCTTAGAATCTCGGGACGAGATTCCTTTAAGGGGGAAGGATTGTAAAAGCCCGCTTTTCGGAAGAACAAAAATGTAAAAAAATGTGAACTTAAAATTTTTTGAAAATGAACTTAGAAATCCAAACTCACATGTATCACGTGAGTTAAACTATGTTCACTAAAAATAGGGACTTGTTAAAACTTTACATAGAACATGGTTGCTGATGTGGAATGGAACTTAAGGTGAAGAATCCTTAATTTCCAAGTATTCACATTTTCAATAAAAAAATTAAAGGAGAAAAGAAAACAAAATAGAGAGAAAGAAAAAGGAATTATTCCAACCCTAAAATGGGACATCCAAAAATATTCAAATCTCAGGCCGTAAATTTTTCCATGACTTACTAATATTCCATTTAGACTCTCGGTAAAGTTTCAAAATTTTTGAAGCCCATTTCCCATTTATTGGACACGTACTGAGAGTTTAATCAACGTCGACTTCAAATTTAAACTTTGTGCTCAACCTTGTCCAAATCAACTCCAAATTTTTCCTGAGGTCCCTTATGGTTCAAAAAGGTTAACTTCAAAGTTTCAGGATTTTTGAACCTAATCTACTATTTATTTCCTTGAGTCAAGTATCATCACTTGAATTCAAATTCAAATCTGAGTTCAAATTCAACTTGCTCAGTTTTGAAATCTGGTTGCATCATAAAATTCTCCACATTTTATTTAGGCATTGGGCCAAAGTTGAATATTTTTGAAGCATGTCTGCTGGCTCCATTTGAATTTTTAAAAGAGAAGGGAGAAGAGAGTGGGACCCACATGTCATACTTATCCTCAGTACTAGGAAAAGGGTGGGCCCCACTGGTAAGCTGCTCAAGGGATGGAATATTTTGAATCTGAAATGAAGAGGATAAGGAGAAGGGAAAATGGGGCCCACATGTCATGTCTATCCTCATGGCCACAAAAGCAACTTTGCTTCTTCCTCTCTCGTCCTTATCACCGCGCTTCTGGCTGTTGCTCGTGCGCCCGCGCCTCTGCCGCGCCGAAGCCGCCAGCGTCTCCCGATCCGGCCGCCCAACGCCGACCTCGCAACTTCGCACCTCCCATGCGCCTCCTCCTCGCCTTGCCGCCGGCCCGCGTCGCGTTGCCCGACCGCAGCGCCGCCCCAGCACCTCCCCGCCGTCCGCCTGCCTCGGCCGACGCCGCGCTTGCCTCCGCCCGGCGCGCACACCGCCGCCAGCGCCCGACTTCGCCCACGCCAGCTCGCGCGTCCGCCAGGCCCGCGCGCCACCTCCCTTCACCGCCTGCGCCGCCACCGACGCCAGCACCCCACTCCGGTCGCTGGCTCGCCCGCGGCCCTGCGTCCTGGTCGCCGCTCGCCTGGTCGCCCCGACGCGCCCGTGCTGCTGCGCCCCACGCCGACCGCCTCCTCGTCGCCCTGGTGCTCAGCCCGCGTCCCAGCTCATCCCGAGCGCTGCAGCGCCAGCGCCACGCCACCACACGCGCTCGACCTGCTACTCGCCGGACTCTGCTCGCGTCGTGCCTGCGCCGGCGACGATCGTCCGTCCTTGCGTCTGTCCAGTCCCAGCACCTGGCACAGACGCCGGCCGCTATGTCCCTGTTGCGCCGCGTCTACGTTAGAAGCAGCGCTGACCTCTCGCGCCGCGCCCACAACTGCCACCGGGATGTGCTCCTCCATGTTCGCGCCATTTGCTGACGATGCTCGTTCCGCTCGCTGTGTTCCGACCCTCACCACTGTCCAGTACTCCCTAACCAGCGCCAACACCCAACCTCACCACCCCTGCGTCACTGGCAAGTCCATGTGGGCGCTTGTATTGCTTCGACGGCTGCTTCGGCCAAAGCCGTTACCTTGATCGTGTCGTCGCGGCGTTCCGTGCCATGGCTATGTCCTGAAAGCAAGGCGAGTAATGGGTGTGATGGAGGATATGCAGGAACACACCTTTGACACCATGGTATCGACAACTGGCTCAAGGTTAGCTCTGATTTGTGCAAAGATTAGTTGGGATAGAGCTGCAGCCTAGGTATTCGATGAAATGTTCACAAGGAAAGAACCAACTTCGTTGATGTTCAGAGCTGGTCTTGATGCAGGGGTATGGTGATGTGGCAACTCGACAAGCCCAAGTGCCAAGATACCCTTTGAGTGGTGATAAAGCGACGGAAATCAAATACACACCCAAGATGTTCGGCGAAATGCATACAAGGTGAGCCTTACCCTGAAATACCTTGCTTGATGTCACCGACGTCCGTTCGTCGTGATCGCTAAGGTTACTCATGTGTTGTCAAGTCGTACATCCAGTTTCCGCATTGATATCATTCCTATAGGAGTCCCTAAGTTGACCTCCTTTGTTGTTTGTATCACGTTGGCATGTCCGTGCGTGCTCGTGATGCTCCACCATGAGCCGCGTCGACGTCGTTGACCATATGACGTCGTCGTGACGTTCCGAGCCATCATCGTGTCCTCGCATCGAGATGAAGGATGCCTGTAACGTACATGATGCTGAAACACAACCACGACACAACGGTCGATAGTCGTTTAGCCAAATTAGGGTTTGGTCAAGGCGAGACTCTTCGAGTCCTAGGTGTAGCCTAGATGCTAGATGAAATGCCTTCTAGGTCAAACCGAGTGTATTGGTGACCACCGATGACCTAGGGTAGAATAATGCGAGAACGTCGCGACCAACAAGGAGAACTAGACCAGGGGTAACCTTGGATAAGAGTTCCTTGGTTGTGTTGAGGATGTTCCCTAACCGATCACAGGATTGGTTAACTTGGTGTACCACTTCATCGACGACAGGTTCGTCGAGTCGCTTATCAACAACCGAGTCGACATCACTAGCCTTCAGACTCACAAGGTGGTGTTCGGGATTCTGCTCACCCTATTGACGAGTTCGGGTCGATGTGGACGTGGCTAATCCGATCTTCCCGTGATGGCAAAGCATGACCGTCACGACAAGGTCTCGCATCATGTTCGAGTTCCAGGAGTTCACCGAGCTCATCTGGACAATCTTGCAAAGGACACTGCAATAGTGTCACGTAAGCACTTGAACGATGCTCGAGAAGCTTGCCGTAGAAACTACTTTATCTAAAGGTCATTTGAACATTGTCTCAATACTCATGTTAGGTTAACAAGGCTCGTTATGATGTCTTAAGTCCAAAGAATGTTGACCTCACTTCACTCCCAAGTGTCGCTAGGGTTTCATCCTGGTTCATCCTTATCAAGACCCTGCGATCACACTTGTCACGTAATTAGGTTTACTCCTTAATGAGTTTGTGTAACTTCACTGGTCGACTTCTAAGTCACAACCTCTTGTTGCACAATTCACTCATGCCTTAAGCTTTCAATGCTCCACCTTGACTCTTAGGTCATCCTTACCCTACCAGTCCAACACTTCCACACCATTCAGATGTCCTTGAGTGGCATAGCGTCGAGTGTTGAGTGCCAAGTTGCAATGTGTGCTTACATTGCACCTTTCAATCCACATCTCGATACTACTATGACCACTTGACTTCATCCTTTGTTCATTCACACAACAGAGGCATATCTGTCCTTCCTAGTCGAACTCCTCATTCTTAGAGTTTACACAACCCCGTGGAGTCTTTTCTTAAATTACTTAATTACTTAATTACTTATATGCATATCATGTCGATAGGAAACGTGATGGTAGGTGATCGACGAGGAGCTTCGCTTGGAGGAGAAGGCCAAGGTGTTTCCACTGAGGTTCCATGGCAGGTTCTCCGGAGGAAGATCAAGCCCTAACAATTGACATTTGTTCAGTCGCAAACTAAGGCAAGCCCCGGTTTGCATTTAAGTCGTTTATAAACTTTTGCTTTATCACTATGATGAGTAGTATATGAATTGTGCATTACGTTTAGGGTGAATGATACTCCACATGCATGACCAAAAATCCCAGGGTTTATTTGGCACGAGTTACAGTTTGACCTGTAGTAACTGCTTTGCTAATGCATAGGAAATCCGGTAGAAGTCGAGTAGTTGGAATCTACTCGCGAGAGATGTATCTCACAGGATTGGTTGAATAGAAAATGGCTTAATATAATGAAATTGAGACCGGGCAGGGAATGGATAGGAAGCGGCGAGAATTGAGTCTCGGTCGCATAGCCCTGCCTGTGTCGATTAAGGCCCGTCCGTATGCGGCCCCTTCGGACAAGCTTGAATTGTACCGGCAACATAATGGACATATGGAATCCAATAAACTAACGTAGCTTGGTCACTTGGGTGTCGAGGCATACCGTTCCGTTTTATAGGTGTGGGTTGAGGGTAGCAAGGTGTAAATCCGCTGGTGGGCACGTCAGAGTACGCCCCACGCAGGGACCTCCTGCCCGTGACGGATCGACCGGTTCGGCATTTGAGTGTCTTGCGAAAGGTTGCCATATACGCCTAGTACTGAAGTGTTATGTAGGTACGGGTGTGCTCGCTGACACTTCCGAACGACGTATGTGTCGTGTTGTCCGGGTGTGTCCTGATTGCAATCACTGTCCCTCGCAGTAATAGAGTACCACTTGTTCACTGAGCGGTGACGTAGTAAATACTAAAGAAGTCAGAAAAGTCATATTGTATTGAATTATAATTACTTTGCAACCTTGTATGCTTTAGAGATAGTACAATTAAAAGTTTACAATTTCCCCATACTTTAGCTGTAATAGCACTATGTGCTTTGGGCATGTCATATCATCGGTAAAGCGTTTCTTGTTTGATTGTGGAGCCCATGATGTGCCATGCTCAGAGAATGTCATTTGCTACTTAAAACTTGATTATAAGGATCCACTTGTAGGCGAGTCATTTATGCTATTCCTTACCTATGTTTAGTGTCCCCGTGCATCTGTCTAGTGAGACGGTTAAGTCTTGCTGAGCCTTATGCTCACGTTTGCGCTTTAACGATTTTTGCAGGTATTAGTTTTATTTCTGCTGTTCAGGTTGTACATGAGACTCGAGGTGTCGAGATAAATCTCATGTGAGCCACGCCGCTGCTGTATGTTCTTCGTGTTGCTAGTGAGAATCGTCCTAGGGCATGGACGTCTTCTCTCCTGCTTAGTTAGGTGAGATTTTGAGTATGTATTCTCCGCTGCGTGTGTACCCTTGTTGTACACTCTTTTGTAAACTCTTCTTATTATGAAATGAAAACTTTATATGTTTTGGTATCCTTTTTGTGTGTGCTGTTAGGTGCCGCATCGCACGGCACCACCCAATGAGATCCTCGGATGTGTCGACTCCGGTCCCCACACTAGTCGTAGTTGCCGTCGAGGGCGGCGTCTTCCACCGTGGGTGGCACCAGAAGGCACAAGTTTGGATGTGAGAAACTAAAGTGGAAATCGCTCCTCGACCTCCAATGCCCCGCGTGCGGTGGAGGGCAGTGGCGTACGTGGTCGCCCTAGCAATGATGGTAAAAGCGCCTCGCTTTCACCCTGTGTTCCTAAAAGTCGACCTTGCTAATGTTTTTATGCATTCTCAGTAATTTTCTTAGAAGCTAAGTAAGAATTAGCAATGTGTTTGATGGAATTTTTACTTATTTTTACTGATAAGTTGATTATAAGCGGAAATCAACATTTCTTTCTACATGCAAAAAAAACAGCAAGTTTTTTTGCTCCTGGTTGGCACCAAAGCTAAGCTTGATCTCTGATTTCCACCACTAGCCGATTTGTCATCTTCTCTGTTCCTTCAACATGCCCACTAAAAAATGTGCCTATTATACCCAAGGTCGGTGCAACAAAGGAAATAGTTGCACTTTTCTTCATGAAAGACAGGGTCCTGGTTCTTTTTTTTGAATCGGATTATATCCATTCCCATTATAAACGGAAATAACGCATACATCGTTTGTTCACCAAGCACTGAAACAGCACAAACCTATCATACCAGACAGAGAGAAAATACCCCTACCTTGACCATTCATCAACGAGAGAACTACTAGCATTAAGCTAAAATCTACTACCAGAACACTACCGACTGCATTAAAGCATATAAATCAAGCACCAGAACAGGACTGAAGTACATTGCATCCAACTCCTTATTATATATTACAAACTTTCGGTTGAACTGCCAAATGCCTACTTCCACTTTTCTTCACAGGCAAAAGATGCAAGGATCACTTCTTTAGAGTCTGGCATCCCGGTGGAGCATCCCTGTCTTCATCCCCAACACTTTCATCTTGTTCACCATCCTTCCCTTCCAAGGTCAGGACCTGCATCTTGTATCTTTTCATCATCGAGATTGCAGCCTTCATCATGGAATCTGCACCAGCTAAAATTATCTTCTGTATTCCTTCGGGGTATAAACCTGACCAGCAAGCCATTAGCGAACAAGTAAAGCAAATGATATCACAAGGATGTTTAATTCTCTTCATCTCAAAACACGTTTTATTTCTGTTGGAATTTGGCCCATTTAATGTGGTCCATTCAGCTGAAATTCCAAAGCAATATGGCTGTTGGTTTTAGTCCCATACTGCTAGTGCATGGTGATACAAATCAACATATATAGTAGCCCTCATACTCATGGCTGAATAGAGAAAGCAATAATGAGGGGCCTGACTATATGTACTCACACACACGCACGCGCCTCCGGACCCACCGCCTCTCCCAACCGGCGACCTGGATCCCGTGCCCGTGCCTTCCGATGAGGAGGACAACCGCGTGTACCTCGTTCCCCGAAGGTAAGGCCTCAGCCCCCCCCCCCCCCCCCCCACCCACCCACCCACTCGTACCACTAGCTCTCGCCAGGCCCGAGCCTGGGGGCGTGCAGTGAAAGTGCATCTAGGCATCCCCGTGGGTTTTGGATGATTGATGACAACAATTAAGAGACTAATGAGATGATTTGATCTTAAGCACAAGTGCAATGGTTGAAATGAGATGAAAACCCTCAAAAAGAAAAGATCAAAACGGGCGCCAAAGACTCAAGCGTGGAAATTAGGATTTCTATGGTATTGAGCTTAAGTAGGCATATGATGTGTGAGGGTGGATGTATCATGTGCATTGAGATCATACTAGAGGGCTCAAAGTGGTGGTTGAGAGAAAAATCTAAGTGAGAAGCCAAAATGAGGAAAAACTCTAGGAGGTCAGACTAGTCCGGGCCTTAGGGTCGGACTAGTCCGGCCAGTCAGAGAAGTCCGCTTTGGGGCAGACTAAAGGTCTCTGGAGTAGATCAGACTTGTCCGTATGGGTACGGACTAGTCCTTTCTTCCATTCGTGGAGTTGGAGTTAAGTCCCAGTAGATCGGACTTGTCCATTTTAGAATGCACCAAACCTCTCTGGAAAAGTTCTTACTTGTCTGGTGTGGTACAGACTAGTCCGTTCGAGACTTAGTGAGATAAACTGAGTGGAAACCCTAGAGGATCGGACTAGTCCGCCCCTGTGACCGGACTAGTCCGGCCACACCCAGTTGTGTCCGTTTTGGGACGGACCAAACCTTTCTGCCCTACTTTCGACTAGTTCGTTTTGAACCAGACTTGTTCGTATTGTCAGTAGTCGTTTAAATTTCAAAAATTGGCGCGCACGTCATCTATTTTGTCGATCGATGACATGAAATTGTCGGTGATCCCGAAAGGCTGGACTAGTCCGTGGCACAGGACCGGACTAGTCCGGGTTTGCCCTGGTGGCAACGGTTAGTTGCCGGGACCCCTATAAAAAGGGGACCCCAACTCCTATTTTATAACTCTTTAACCCTAGCGCCGCCACAAGTGACCTAGAGCCTTCCAAAGCCTTCCACTTGTCCTACTAGCCCTCTAAGACCAAATCTTTAAGAGATTAGGGTTTGAAGAGAAAAGTGAAGGAAGATCATCGCCCTTTGGCTCTCGGTTTGATTTCTTTGCACATTGTGTTGTGTTTCGTGGCTTGTGTGAGTTGAGCTTCGTGTGCTCCTCATTGTATTGATTTGTGGGAGCCTCAACTTGTGAGCAGCCCCAATCAAACTGGGTGATTACCCATTGATATAGTAGAAACCAAGCCGGCCATTGTGGTGGCTTGGTGAGAGAAGGGTCAAGTGAGACCCGGTCCTTGTGTGGACTTCTCAACGTGGATGTAGGCTTCTTCGTGGAACTGAACCATGGGATAAATCTTGTCTCAGTTGTCATTTTAGATTTCATAATCACTAGGATTGCTATTAGGGTTCTTATTGTTCATATTGCTCTTCACTTTGATCTTTGTTGAAATCGTGTAACCTAAGTGCTTTAACTTCACAATCTAAGTTACTAGGTTACCACACATTGCTTACATCTTCGGCGAACTTAAATTCCGCAAATAACTTGTAGAAACCAAATTTTTAGGTTTTCACTCTGTGCTGAGCGGACTAGTCCGGCCTCAAGAGTTTAATCTCGTTTGATTAAGTCTTTTCAGGTCTTATTGCCTATTCACCCCCTCTAGGCGACTTTCATACAGGCCGTGTGACCGTACAGGGCCCCCATTTTTCAGGGGCCCTTTTTTTTCCTGTGGTATATAGCATGAGCTGGTCAACAACAAAATCGATTCAGCATGCAGCCATCAAGCGGAGCCTGCTACCGATGAGCGGATGTGGTGTATCAGCGGCTGGTCTGCTGGTGCTGGGCCGCTGGGCACTAGCCCACTACAGCGGAATAGTCCATGCGGAAGCTGAAACCAAAGCGACGTCAGCCTGCGACTTCCGTCTGATGATTTCCATGTCACGATCACATCGAATCGGTACGCCGGTGCCGTATCGCCGTGTGCCCGTGCCGCCAAGCGCCGAGTCGCCGAGGGCCGAGGCAAGAACAGATCGCCGACGAAACTAAGTCTGCCGCAGTTCGTCACGGTGTCGCTTTCCTCCATCCATCTGTGACAACTGGTAAATTTTTCTCTTCTCCATATTCTCTCTTATAGCATGTTTGATTAGTATTTCGTATAATTGTTTTCTTCATTATTTTCTGAACAACAAGTGAAGTAACTTTTTTTTTGCTATGACGCAACAAATTGAACAACAAGCGAAGTAATTTTTATTCATTACTATGACATAGTTTCTATATTGAAGCTACTAAAGTTCTTTTTGCATTCTACAATGACGCAACAAAGACTTACTGATCTGGCCACAATATCACTTGAGAGTGATTTTTTGGAGAAGTTTGAATATGAACATATTATTGAAGATTTCATTTCAAAAAATACTAAAAGAATGGGTATATTTGGATAAATATTATGCAAGAAGAGGCAAATTTAATAATAGATATGTTCTTGATATAACCTATTGTTATTTAAGATGCTATTATATGTATTATATATAAATTTATGATATTGTTTTTCTATATAGATGTGAACCATTCTAATTGTTGTACAGGGCCCGGGATTTTGCCAGCTCGGCCCTGGCTCTCGCCCCCACCCCCACGATCGGGGTGCTGCCTCTCTCCCCATGACGACGACCATGAGATGCGGTGCAGCTGGTGGAAGGAGGCGCAGGAGGGGGCGGCGATCAAGGCGCCCGGGGTGTCCACGCCGCGACCCCCGCGGGCCCCACCTCCTACGGCATGAAGGTGCTCAGCATGTTCATCTCCGACCAGGCCTTCACCCTCCGCCGCACCGAGCAGCTCGTCCAACAGCCGCCTGCCACCGCCACTCCTCCCGGGAGGAGCTACGCGCTAGTCGCCGCCGACCTGTTCAACAAGGCATGCCAATGGTGAGAAACCCCGCTCTCCCCCATTTCTCCTCTCTCCAGTCACTCACTCCTTCTGGGTAAGCGGGAGGAAGCAGTAGGATCTTCTGCTTGCATCGCGGGATTTGTTTTGGCTGTGTGATGTGCTTCTCAATTTAGCCTGTAGGACCAAGCTTGGTTGATTGGTTGCTAGCAAGGTGCATCAATTTAGCATGCATGCGATTGATGATCTTAGCATAGCAGTGAACTATAGGCAGCGCCTACGTCGTGCTATGGTAATCATGCCATGTGATTTGGTCGGTTAAATGTGGCGGTCTCACTACAGGAAATGCTAACACTTACGTCGGCCAACTTAATTTACGTCGGCTGGCCGACGTAAATAAACTAACTTACGTCGGCCAGATAAAACCGACGTTAGTTAGTTAACTTATGTCGGCGGCCGACATAAGTTAGTAGACCGACAGCAGTAAATGTACACTTACGTCGGCCTGGACAACTAGCCGACGTGAATAAAACGGCCGATGTAAGTTAGGCTTAACTTACATCGGCTGGGAGGATGGCCGACGTAAGTTAAATAGGCCGACGTAAGTTACGTATTTTAACCTACCCCCCGCGTGCGCCTTCTCTTTTCTTCCTTACCCGCCACGCGCCGCTTTGCTTTCTTCTCCCTGCCGCCGTCGCTCCCCACCGCGTTGCCGCCGTCCCCGCCGCCACCAGGTATCCTCCTCCCCTCCCCTCCCCTCCTCCCCTCCCCGACCGCCCCCCCTGCCCCCTCCCCGAGCGCCACCCTGCCCTCCCCGGCCGACCATCGTCATCCGGCCCTCCCTCCCCCTCGCCCTCCCGCTCCACCTCCCCCCCCCTCCCCTCCACGGCCGAGCGCTGCCCCCTCCCCCTCCCCTCCCCGGCCCCCTCCCCCTCCTCCTCCCCCTCCCACTCCACCTCCCCTCTCCGGCCCCCTCTCCCCCTACCCTCCCCGTCCGAGCACCACCCCACCCCCCCTCCCCTCCCGGCCCCCTCCCCTCCCCTGCAGAGGTCCCCCTCCCCTCCCCGAGCCCCCCTCCCCTCCACGGACCCCCACCCCCCTCCCCTCCACAGACCCCCACCCCCACCCCCCTCCCCTCCACAGACCCCCCACCCCCCCCCCTCCACAGACCCCATCCCCTCTATTGAAATTTGAACTTAATTGAATTGCATTGTTTAAATTTGAATTGAATTGAATTGAACTGAATTTTTCAAATTTGAAATTGAATTGAATTGAATTGTTTAAGTTATGCTTAAATTGCTTAATTGTTTATTTAATTATGCTTAATTAGTTAATTTGCTTACTTTAGATTATGTTTATTTAATTATGCTTAAGTGGTTAAGTTGCTTAATTTGCTTAGTGTAGATTATGCTTAATTAGTGTAGTGTAGATTATGCTTAATTGGTTTATGTCGAGGGCGGCGTCGGAGGCGGCCGACTGTTGGGGCACTTAGGTTCTGTCGTGGCTATAGATGGCCAATGGGCTGTGCCGGGCCGGCCCGGCCCAAGCACAGTGCGACCCGCAAATTTGCCGTGCCGGGCCGCCATGACGGGCCATAAGCCAAGGCCAAGCATGACGGATCCCATTTTGCCCTGTCTGGTCGTGTCGGGTCCGTTCACAGGTCGACCTTGTCGTGCCGGCCAGAAGCCTGGCCGAGCTGTGGTATATATGTAGCATATATACGGCCCATCGGGCCCAACCCTAGCGTATATAGGCAGTGTGGGCCACGATCGTGACCCGTGACTGGTGACATGAGGTGAATCGTTAGGGTTAAGTGTATATGGGTCGAGCGGCCCATTAATAACCCTAAAAGTCTGTATCTTAGTATCTCTTCACTGCAAGACCCCCCGTACATTCACATTGTGCGTGTTTGTGAGTATGTATAAGTCCATAAAAACTCCAAAAATGTATGTTGCGAGTATTTGTCCTTGATTCCAAGATCCGTAAGGCAACAGGTTTCCGAGCTAACTAGTTGCCCCCCTTTGTACTTTAAGAACTGCACCAGATAGGGGGGTGTAGTGTTAAATATGCGGCGTTATGCTGCCGAAATTTTGTGATTTCTGAGACGGATGATAATCAAACATTGATGAATCGTTAGGGTTAAGTGACCAACCCAGATGGGCACAACACACAATAAGTGTGATCGTGCCGTGTAGACCATTGTAGTCGTGGCCTCCTCCACAGCTTCTTTGCCAACAGTTTTGTCGTCTCGCCGGGGTCCTCGCCTCGCCCCGCCTCCTCTGGATGAGAGTCTAGGAGTCGTCACTCGTTGGGCTCGCCTCGCATCCTCATAGATCCGGGGAAGATTCGGGCTGGGCATCGCAGATGGCGGGCAGCAGCTGGCGACTCAATACGAGGCAAGGGAGCCGAGGGCGGCCGAGCGGGGTCTGAGGTCAAACCTGAGCATGGCCCATGTCGGGCTTTGAACTGGCACGGACCCAGTTCACTGTCTCTCTCATTATTTCCCCTATCATGCATAAATTAATGAGAAACTAACAGTAATTTTTCCGGCTATTAATTGTAGAGTCAAACATGGGTAGAGATCGTAGTTGGATGTACACTCGTTGGAAGAGCAGAACTGGTGGTCACTCAGATGAGTGGTACGCCAAGACAGAAGCTTTTGTGGAACAAGCTTTTTCGTTGTCAAATAGCGATAAGGGGCGGTGCCCATGTACGAAATGCTGAAATGGAATGTTTTTGCACAAAGTGGAACTTACGATGCACTTGTGTTGAAACGGTTACGTGTCACATTATGAGTTGTGGAACTTCCACGGCGAGACAGCTTCTCAAGCTGTACAAGAAGTGGAAGCGGACAATGATGATGCCACAGATGTTAATATGATGGATGAGATGCTGGAAGCTATACGACCAGAGCTTACATAGGATCCTCAAACAGCAGAAGTTAAAGAGTTCTTCAAACGTCTCAAAGATTCAGAAGAGGCAATGCATGTACACACTAAAATATCAATCG
Organism: Tuctoria greenei; assembly: GCA_036927565.1. NCBI lineage: Eukaryota > Viridiplantae > Streptophyta > Magnoliopsida > Poales > Poaceae > Tuctoria > Tuctoria greenei. The sequence continues at coordinate 180,531,435 of JAYESD010000008.1, read as the reverse complement.
TCAATTTTGTGACTAGACTTATGGCAGTTAAGTCTAAGTTCTTCTTTTCTAACAATTGTTACAACATGGTCATCGATTTGTTCAAAGATGCCCTTCCACAACCCAACAAAGTGCCTAAAGATATGTACAACTCGAAGAAAATTCTTTCCGGTCTCGGTATGAAGCACGAGAAGATTGATATGTGTCCAGACAACTCCATGCTTTTCTGGAGAGAGCATGCCAATGAGAACAAATGTTTGAAATGTGGTCAACCAAGGTTTGTCGAAGTTGTTAATAACCATGGTAATACTGTGACGACGGAAGTCGCACGTAAGCAGCTTCGTTACTTACCTGTGACACCGAGGTTGAAGCGGTTGTTCCTTTCAAAAAAAAAACGGCCAGACACATGAGATGGTACAAAGAAGGTGAGCGTGAGAACAATGGAGTCATGACACACCCGTCCGATGGTGAGACATGCAAGGCGCTGGACCAGTTCGACCCAAAATTCGCTCGTGAAGTGAGAAATGTTTGCATCGGGTTAGCGACAGATGGGTTCACGCCGTTCAGCACAAATGCCGCACCATACTCCCGTTGGCCCGTCTTTGTCATTCTGTACAATCTTCCACCGAATTTTTGCATGAAGAATGAGTTTATGTTTCTTAGCCTCATTGTACCTGGGCCAGATCATCCTGGGTCACGTCTCAACGTGATGTTGAAACCGTTGATCGAAGAGTTGAAAATGTTGTGGACAGGAGTCGAAGCGTACGACTGTTACAAGAAGCAGAATTTCAACCTCCAAGCTGCTTATTTTTGGTCCGTTCATGATTTTCCAACATACGGCATGTTTTCTGGATGGAGCACTCATGGTCTGAGTATACTTTCCTCCAGCACCTAAGCAACTTGTATTTAATTTGTTCGGGAAATTGGTTGCTTCCCAGAGGATCTAGCATTTCCCTTACCAAGAATATGAATCAACTGACATGTCGTAATATTAAAAAAAATCCATAAAAAACATGTCTATGGTACACATAATGTTGAGTAAACTTGCAAATAAATATTCAGCTTTAGATTTTTGCCATAACATCGAGATTAAAAAAAAATGTTATCCCGATCATAGATTCTCTCGGGCCGTCCTGAGAAAATGAAGGTCATGGAGGAAATGATGCAACTTTTTATTAGAATATTTTTTCGCGAGGATATTGAAGACTATATCTTCACACCACCCTTGCTACACATTTTAATATGAAGAATAAAAGAGGTTCCTGTATTCGTGCATGCTTCGCAAGTACTCCCTCCGTCCCCATTTGTTTGACGATGGGAGAACTAATATTAGTTCTCCCAACGTCGAACAAATGGGGATGGAGGGAGTATTAATTACTTCGTAGCTGGAAGCATATCCCCAGTGACAATGTTTCTTGTTTACAGCTCACAACCATATTTTTTTTTATTTTTGGACTATATGTCACACAACCATTACTTCCACTTTATGACAATAAGGCACACATTATTCACCAACAAAGACTCACATGCAATAACTTTGTGTGTGCTACACATGTTTTTTACGAATTTTTTAAACATTGCAACATGCTGAATTTGTTAAAAGGGGATGGACCTCTGGATACAAAATTCACATGTCTGTATTTGGGAATTTGACATGTTCATGTATTGTTCCTTTTGACAATGTTTTTATTTTACATTTGAGCTATAAAGTTTTGACAAAAGAGAGGTTCAGATTGTGCTTTATTTGGTGCAGCATGAATGGAAAAGGGGGTGGTACGACTTTGACGACCGTCATGTGGGTCCTATAACTGAGGATAGCATAAATACTTCAGCAGCTTATGTTCTTTTTTATAGGCGCATACAGGATGATAGCTTAGATACAGAAATAGAAACAGATTCTGACTGTCCAAGATGAGGAGCGTGGTGAATTTTGAGCCCAGAGTCCCAGAAATTGTATAGTTATTGGTTGGAGGACAATTGTGCTGCCAAGAAAGAGGAAGAAATGGATATTGGAAATGCCCATCATTTTCAGTTGTATGTTGATGTAAGATGACAGCAGCAGCAGCCGTCATTTTGTGAGTTACTCTCTCCGTCTAAATACTTGTTGTTTTGTAGTTCAAAAATGAACTACAAACCGATAAGTACTTAGAGACGGAGGGAGCATTATAGATAAAGGAACTGACATAGGTGCAAGAGGCGGGTCGGTGGTCGCTTGACTTGATACGGTGATTTATTCATTTCAGCATCCAGAATCAGGTGTAACAGCAATCAAAGCAGCCTGCTGTGGGTTGGTTGATACACCAAAGATTTTCTAGGGTTCCAAGAGAAATATATTAGAAAATTTACTTTTCTAGTTCACATACAAGTTCATTTTTCTCTTTTTTTTTCTGATATGGAAATGGGCACGAGTAAAATTGGCTCATGCCATGGCAAAATCAGCCCATATTTTCTCAGCATTTGTATCATTATCTAGACGATGTGGAACTCTCTGGGTTCATACACATTCAATCAAGTTGTGTGTTTGTGCATGTTACCATGATAAAAGTTTGTTGTAATTAGGGGTGCAAGCGGCATGGATCCACCAGCATAGCCGCTGGGTCGACGCGCGCCGCGGACCTGGTTGAATTCCGCAAAGGAATCCGCTTAACTAAAACGGATCGTTACAGTCATTTCTGCGGCGCTGCTTGCCCGCTTCTATACCTACACGGCTACACCGCGCCACTTTGACTCCGGTCAGTCCACTTCCAGAGTCCATGGCCAAGACCTCCCTCTGTTGAGGTGCTCGTAGATGCCGCTCCCCACACTTAATCACGAAGCCCCAGGTCACTGCGTCGAGCCCGTCAAGGTCCCGCGCTGGTACCATCTATGAACTCACCATCTACGAAGAAGTTCAGGGCTCCTGACCTCGTCGCGGAGGCATCGTAGCCATGGGGTAATGTTGGTGCGGCGGCATGGGGTTCCCGGCGGCGCCCGCGACAGCCTGCGTCATATCCGGTCCATCGGGTTACACGCCGGTGCCACGGTAAAAGCCCGCCCCTGCAATGCCGCTGCTTCTGCCATAGTAGAAGCTCGCTCCTGGCATGCCACCATGCGCGGCACCGGCACGGCCCTGCTGCATACTGCTCATGTGAGGGTGGCTCATCATCGGCTCGCCGCCCATCTGTCTGCCCATACCAAGTGTCAAACCGGCACCACCGCCCATCAAGTACGGTTTCATCGAGCCAAGCTGTTGCGGCGACATATCGCCCATCAGACCATCGGCACCACCCATCATGTTCATCTTCGTCGTGCCAGGGTGCGGCGGCATGCCACCCATGGAACCACCGACACCGCCGCTAAACATCTTCCCCTGGCTTGGGGCACTGCCCATGGCATTCTGTGGCGGCTTTCCAGCGCCTAAGTTTCTGCGGTGGCTTTCCAGATGCTGTAGCACGCTAAGTATGCGGGGGGCTACAACAAGCGACATATGCGGCGGGCAGCAAGCAGCGTGTGCTGGACTCCCGCTAACGATTCGCGGCTTAAGAGGGACTCCTGCATAATCTCGTCAGTGTTTTGCGGCGCGCGTGACGCGGGGCGGGCAACCGCATCCCGACCCGCTTGCATCGCTAGTTGTAATGTTATAGAATCGTTTTCTAAAGCCTAGGCAATGGGGTGTATAAAATCTGCCACTCTGTTCATCACTCAAAAAAAAAATGAAACTTGGAGAAGCATAGTGGTGACTCTCTGGAATTATTGGCATGGAAAAGATTAATACGTGTCTGTTACCGTCGCCTACTTCTCGGCTTCGTTTTCACTTCTATCACCGGTGATACACGAGTGTGAGAACGTGGTTGTGCCGCTCCCCAGCACCATTAATGTTGGTACAGAGCGTGCATATTATGATGTACGAGTCGAAGATGCCATCGAGGGTGGTGTCCTCCACTATGGGTGGCACGAGAAGGGACAAGTTTGGATGCAAGAAACTAAAAAAGAAATCGGTCACCTAGAGTGGAGGGTTCGAGTTGTGTGTGCATGTGTCACAGTGTTACCATCTCCTACATCCCACCTTCGTTCTCACTCCTGTCAGCGGGGATCCATGTGTGCGATCCGTGACCGTGGCCGTGTCACTCCTAAACACCATTAATGACGTTGTGGAGCGCGCTCATTACCCTGTACGAGTCGTGCGGTCGAGGGTGGCGTCCTCCACCGTGGGTGGCACCGGAAGCGGTAAGTTTGGATGCAGGAAACCAAAGAAGAAATCACCCCTTGACCTCCAGCTGCGCTTGGAGTGGAGGGTCGGAGTTGTGTATTTGTTTATGTGTCTGTGTGACACCTTCGCTTACTTCTCGACTTTGTTCTCACTTCTGCCAGCAGGGATCCACGAGTGTGATCCGTGAATATGGTCGTGCTGCTCCTTAGCACCATTAAATGCAGCGCGGAATGTGCCCATTGCCCTGTACAAGTTGAAGATGTCCTTGAGGGCGCATCCTCCGTCGTGGTGGCACCGGAAGGGCAAGTTTGGATGCGAGAAACCAAAGGAATCGCTCCTAGACCTTCAGTTCCCCAAATGGAGTGAAGTGTTAGAGTTGTTTGTTTTTGTATGTGTCACAGTATTACCTTCAACTACTTCTCGGCTTCGTTCTCAATTCTATCAGCGCGTTACATGAGTGTGATCTGTGAACGTGGCCGTGCACAGTGTTACTGTTGCCTACTCTCCCACTTCATTCTCACTTCTGCCAGCGGGGATCCATGAGTGCACTCCGTGAACATGGTTGTGCTGCTCCTCAGCACCATTAACAACAGTGCGGAGCATGCCCATTACCTATATAGGTAGTATCCATCAGTGTCGGGGCCTCGACACCGGCAGGCGACGACGTGGTCATCGGGTCGTGGAGCGAAAGGATGGGGACGGGGATGGGGCCTTGTGTGTGGCCATCTTGGGCCAGAGTTACGGGGCTGTGTTATTTAGTGTGGGTCGTCGTTTGTTGATGGGCTCCTAGTGGCCAGTGTTTGTAGGCCGAAACTCAATTTTCGGTACCCGAAGGGTACTCGAGGGTGAGAAATAAAAACCCACACCCACACCCGCAATACATAGGGTGTGGGTCAAACACGCGGGTGAAGAATTCCACCCACACCTGCACACGTCGGATGCAAAACTTGACAGTACCCGAACCCGCGGGTGAGATTGCCATCCCTACTTCCCTACTACTACCCATAATGTTCCATTCCTCCTTTTGAGCGGCTTGCTCTCGAGCTGCTGACGAGATGGTTGTTTGATTACATGACTACTACACAACTGAAATAAAAAATGACTCAAAATCAGACCTTTTACATATCGGTCTAAGAATTTATTTGTACCCTATTCAATATCATTATTCAGGGAAGGTGCAACTACTTGGACTTGTCAAGGAGGCCGGGTGCAGGTGGAGGCCGCTAGTTGAGGCCGTCGTCCTCCGTGGTATGCGCAGTCAGTGCGATGATTAGAGTGTGAATTCCGTAGCTGCTTTCTTCCTCATGGATGAGTTTTTGTTGCTCCATAACCATCGATTATGTGCATCTAACAGTCAATGAAGATAACATTGTAGGACAACTGTATTGTGCCCTCTTGTTCAAGAGCTTGTTTGTAAAATTCCACAGCCTTGGACCCATATTATTGCTAATTTAAATGTTGCTCCTAGTTGGATCAGCACTTTCATTTGGATAGTTTGTGGCACTATAGTGTCCTCAGCTAGCAAGAAATGCATCCCCGACAACTCCTGCCCCAACAGCAGTTGGCGTGTCTTCGATATCCGCGATGGCCGCTTCCTCCTCTCTCAGGATGCAACCGATGGCACCACCTTCCTAGAGCTCCTGGTCTGCGACCCCTTGTACCGCCGGTATTAGCTTCTACTTGGCTGTGTGTTAACCACTTAAAAGAGATAAAAATGTCACATCCACTTAAAAGAGATAAAAATGTCTTCAACTAGCAAGAAATTCATCTCCAACAACTCCCACTCTAACAGCAGCTGGCGCGTCTGCGACATCCGCGATGGTCGCTTCCTCCTCTCTTGGGACCCTACCGATGGCTCCACCTTCCTAGAGCTCGTGGTCTGTGACCCCTTGTACCGCCGGTACGTCCAGACCCCCTGTCCCGGAGATATAGTGCCCCGCACGTGAACCAACTTTGAAACTAAGTCCGGCAACTACACATTCTCCTTGCTACCGGTCTAGTGTATTCAACTAGCAAGATATTCATCTCATCTGGTGGCTTGTCATCCTATGTCTTCTGTTCCAGAGATGTAAGATATTGTCTTTAGCTAGCATGACATTCATCCCATGCCACATTTGGCTATGTGTTAGCCATTGGGTTCCGCTAATATTAGCTTCTACTTGCAAGTGTGTTAGCCACTTAAAAGAGATAAGAATGTCACATCCACTTAAAAGAGATAAAAATGTCCTCAACTAGCAAGAAATTCATCTCCAACTACTCCCGCCCTAACAGAAGCTGGCACGTCTGCGATATCCGTGATGGCTGCTTTGTCCTCTCTCGAGATGCCACCGATGGATCCACCTTCCTAGAGCTCGTGGTCTATGACCCCTTGCACCGCCGGTACATCCAGACCCCCTATCATCGGAGATATAGTGCCTCGTACACCAACCAACTTTGAAATGAAATCCGGCAACTACACATTCTCCTTGCTGCCAGTCTAGTGTATTCAGCTAGCAAGATATTCATCCCAGCCAGTGGCTTGTCATCCTCTGTCTTCTGTTCCTGAGCTGCATGATATTGTCTTCAGCTAGCAAGATATTCATCCCATGCCATATATGGCTACGTGTTAGTCATTGGGTTCCACTAATATTAGCTTCTACTTGGCAGCGTGTTAGCCACTTAAAAGAGATAACAATGTAACAACCACTTAAAAGAGAGAAAAATGTCTTCAGCTAGCAAGAAATTCATCTCAACAACTCCCGCCCTAACAACAGCTGGCACGTCTGCGATATCTGCGATGGCCGCTTCCTACTCTCTCTGGACACCACCGATGGCTCCACCTTCCTAGAGCTCACAGTTTGTGACCCCTTGTACCGCCGGTACATCCAGACCCCCTATCCCATAGATGTAGTGCCCCGCACGCCAACCAACTTTGAAATGAAATCCGGCAACTATACATTCTCCTTGATTCCAGTCTAGTGTATTCAGCTAGCAAGAAATTCATCCTAGCCAGTGGCTTGTCATCCTCTGTCTTCTGTTCCTGAGCTGCAAGATATTGTCTTCAGCTAGCAAGATATTCATTCCATGCCACATTTTGCTACGTGTTAGCTATTGGGTTCCACTAATATTAGCTTATACTTGGCAGTGTGTTGGCCCAGCCACTTAAAAGAGAGAAAAATGTCTTCAGATAGCAAAAAATTCATCTCCAATAACTCCCGCCCGAACAGCAGATGGCGCGTTTGCGATATCCGCAAAGGCCGCTTCCTCCTCTCCTGGGACACCACTGATCGCTGCACCTTCCTAGAGCTCGTGGTCCGTGACCCCTTATACCGTCGGTACATCCAGACCCCCTATTCCCGAAGATATAGTGCTCGCACGCCAACCAACTTTGAAAGGAAATCCGGCAACTACACATTCACGTTGCTGCTAGTGTAGTGTATTCAGCTAGCAACATATTCATTCCAGCTAGTGGCTTGTCATCCTCTGTCTTTTGTTCCTGAGCTACAAGATATTGTCTTCAGGTAGCAAGATATTCATCCCATGCCACATTTGGCTACGTGCTAGCCATTGGGTTCCACTAATATTAGCTTCTACTTTGCAGTGTATTAGCCACTTAAAAGAGATAAAAATGTCACACCCACTTAAAAGAGAGAAAAATGTCTACAGCTAGCAAGAAATTCATCCCTAACAACCCCCGCCGTAACAACAGCTGGCACGTCTATGATATCTGCGATGGTTGCTTCCTCCTCCCTCGAGACGCTGCCGATAGCTCCACCTTCCTATAGCTCGTGGTCTGTGACCTTTTGTACGGCTGGTACGTCCATACCCCATATCCCGGAGATATAGTGTCCCTCACGCCAACCAGCTCTGAAATGAAATCCGACAACTACACATTCTCCTTGCTGCTAGTCTAGTGTATTCAGCTAGCAAGATATTCATCCTAGCCAGTGGCTTGTCATCCTCTGCCTTCTGTTCCTGAGCTGCAAGATATTGTCTTCAGCTAGCAAGATATACATCCCATGCCATATTTAGCTACGTGTTAGCCATTGGGTTCCACTAATATGAGCTTCTACTTGAGTGTGTTAGCCACTTAAAAGAGATAAAAATTTCACAGCCCCTTAAATGAGATAAAAATGTCTTCAACTAGCAAGAAATTCATCCCCAACAAGGCCCGCCCTAAGATCAGCTGGCATGTCTGCCATATCCGCTATAGCCGCTTCCTCCTCTCTCGAGACTCCACCGATGGCTCCACCTTCCTAGAGCTCGTGGTCTGTGACCCCTTATACAGCCGATATATCCAGACCCCCTATCCCCGGAGATATAGTGCCCCACACGCGAACCAGCTTTGAAACTAAATCCGGCAACTACACATTCTCCTTGTTGCCGGTCTAGTGTATTAAACTAGCAAGATATTCATCCTAGCCAGTGGCTTGTCATCCTCTGTCTTCTGTTCCAGAGCTCCAAGACATTGTCTTCAGCTAGCAAGATATTCATCCCATGCCACATTTGGCTATGTGTTAGCCATTGGGTTCCACTAATATTAGCTTCTTTTTGGCAGTTTGTTAGCCACTTAAACGAGATAAAAATGTCACATCCACTTAAAAGAGATAAAAATGTCTGCAGCTAGCAAGAAATTCATCTCCAACAACTCCCACCCTAACAGAAGCTGGCGCGTATGCGATATCCGTGATGGCCGCTTCCTCCTCTCTCGGGATGCCACTGATGGCCCCACCTTCCTAGAGCTCGTGGTCTGTGACCCATTGTACTGCCGGTTCATCCAGACCCCCTATCGTCAAAGATATAGTGCCTCACACACCAACTAGTTTTGAAATGAAATCCGGCAACTACGCATTCTCCTTGCTGCCAGTCTAGTGTATTCAGCTAGCAAAATATTCATCCCAGCCAGTGGCTTATCATCCTCTGTCTTCTGTTCCTGAGCTGCAAGATATTGTCTTCAGCTAGCAAGATATTCATCCCATGCCATATTTGGCTACGAGTTAGCCCTTGGGTTCCACTAATATTAGCTTCTACTTGGCAGCGTGTTATCCACTTAAAAGAGATAAAAATGTCACAACCACTTAAAAGAGAGAAAAATGTCTTCAGCTAGCAAAAAATTCATCTCAACAACTCCCGCCCTAACAGCAGCTGGCGCGTCTGCGATATCCGCGATGGCCACTTCCTCCTCTCTCTGCACGCCACCGATGGCTCCACCTTCCTAGAGCTCGTGGTCTGTGAGCCCTTGTACCGCCAGTACATCCAGACCCCCTATCCTGGAGATATAGTGCCTCGCACACCAACCAACTTTGAAATGGAATCTGGCAACTATACATTCTTCTTGCTGCCATTCTAGTGTATTCAGCTAGCAATATATTCATCCCAGCCAGTGGTTTTTCATCCTCTATCTTCTGTTCTTGAGCTGCAAGATATTGTCTTCAGGTAGCAAGATATTCATCCCATGCCTTGCGGTCCACTAATATTAGCTTCTACTTTGCAGTGTGTTAGGCACTTAAAAGAGATAAAAATGTCACAACCACTTAAAAGAGATAAAAATGTATTCAGCTAGCAAGAATATCATCCCCATCAACCCCCGCCCTAACAGCAGCTGGCGTGTCTGCGATATCCGTGATGGCCGCTTCCTCCTCTCTCGAGACGCCGCCGATAGCTCCACCTTCCTAGAGCTCATGGTCTGGGACCCCATGTACCACCGGTACATCCATAACCCCTATCCCCGAGATATAGAGCCCCGCACACCAACCAACTTTGAAATGAAATTCGGCAACTACACATTCTCCTTACTGCCAGTCTAGTGTATTCAGCTAGCAAGATTTTCATCCCATCCAGTGGCTTGTCATCCTCTGTCTTCTGTTCCTGAGCTGCAAGATACTATCTTCAGCTAGCAAGATATTCATCCCATGCCACATTTGGTTGCATGTTAGCCATTGGGTTCCACTAATATTAGCTTCTACATGGCAGTGTGTTAGCCACTTAAAATAGATAAAAATGTCACATCCACTTAAAAGAGATAAAAAAGTATTTAGCTAGCAAGAAATTCATCTCCAACAACTCCCGCCCTAACAGCAGCTAGCGCGTCTGCGATATACGCGATGCCCGCTTCCTCCTCTCTTGAGGCGACACCGATGGCTCCACCTTCCTAGAGCTTGTGGTCTGTGACTCCTTGTACCGCCGGTACGTCCAGACCCCCTATCCCCGGAGATATAGTGCCCCGCACACCAACCAACATTGAAATGAAATCCGGCAACTACACATTCTCCTTGCTGCCAGTCTAGTGTATTCAGCTAGTAAGATATTCATCCCAACCAGTGGCTTGTCAGCCTCTGTCTTCTGTTCCTGAGCTGCAAGATATTGTCTTTAGCTAGCAAGATATTCATCTAATGCCACATTTGGCTACGTGTTAGCCATTGGGTTCCACTAATATTAGCTTCTACTTGGCAGTGTGTTAGCCAGGTAAAAGAGATAAAAATGCGACAGCCACATAAAAGAGAGAAAAAAGTCTTCAGCTAGCAAGAAATTCATCTCCAATAACTCCTGCCCTAACAGCAGTTGGCGCGTTTGCGATATCCGCGATGGCCGCTTCCACCTCTCTCGGGACGCCACCGATGGCTCCACCTTCCTAGAGCTTTTGGTCTGTGACCCCTTGTACTTCCGGTACGTCCAAACCCCCAATCCCCAGAGATATAGTGCCCTGCACGCCAACCAACTTTGAAATGAAGTCCAACAACTACACATTCTCCTTGCTGCCAATCTAGTGAATTTAGCCAGCAATATATTCATCCCAGCTAATGGCTTGTCATCCTCTGTGTTCTGTTCTTGAGCTACAAGATATTGTCTTCAGCTAGCAAGATATTCATCCCATGCCACATTTGGCTACGTGTTAGCCATTGGGTTCCACTAATATTAGCTTCTACTTGGCATTGTGTTAGCCCAGCCACTTAAAAGAGAGAAAAATGTCTTCAGCTAGCAAAAAATTCATCTCCAACAACTCCCACCCTAACAGCAGATGGCGCGTCTGCGATATCCGCAATGGCCGTTTCCTCCTCTCTAGGGATGCTACCGATCGTTCCACCTTCCTAGAGCTTGTGGTCCGTGACCCCTTGTACCGCCGGTACGTCCAGACCCCTATCCCTGGAAATATAGTGCCCCGTATGCCAATCAACATTGAAATGAAATCCGACAACTACACTTTCTCGTTGCTGCTTGTCTAGTGTATTCAGATAACAAGATATTCATCACAGCCAGTGGCTTGTCATCCTCTATTTTCTGTTCTTGAGCTGCAAGATATTGTCTTCAACTAGCAAGATATTCATCCCATGCCACATTTGGCTACGTGCTAGCCATTGGGTTCACTAATATTAGCTTCTACTTTGCAGCGTGTTAGCCACTTAAAAGAGAAAAAAATGTCACAACCACTTAAAAGAGAGAAAACTGTCTTCAGAAAGCACGAAATTCATCCCCAACAACTCTCGTCCTAACAACAGCTAGCGCGTCTGCGATATCTGCGATGGCCGCTTCCTCCTCTCTCGAGACACCGCCGATGGCTCCACCTTCCTAGATCTCGTGGTCTGTGACCTCTTGTACGGCCGGTACGTCCATACCCACTATCCCGGAGGTATAGTGCCCAGCACGCCAACCAGCTTTGAAATGAAATTCGACAACTTTACATTATCCTTGTTGTCAGTCTAGTGTATTGAGCTAGCAAGATATTCATCCTAGATAGTGGCTTGTCATCCTATGTTTTCTGTTCCCGAGCTGCAAGATATTGTCTTCATCTAGCAATATATTCATCCCATGCCATATTTGGCTACATGTTAGCCATTGGGTTCCACTAATATGAGCTCCTACTTGGCAGTGTGTTAGCCACTTAAAAGACATGAAAATGTCACAAACACTTAAAAGAGATAAAAAGGTCTTCAGCTAGCAAGAAATTCATCCCCAACAACTCCTGCCCTAACAGCAACAGGTGCGTCTGCGATATCCTCGATGGACACTTCCTCCTCTCGGGACGCCACCGATGACTGCACCGTCCTAGAGCTCGTGGTCTGTGACCTCTTGTATTGCCGGTACGTCCAGACCCCCTATCCCCCGGACATATAGTTCCCCACACTCCAACCAGGTTTGAAATGAAACCCGGCAACTACACATTCTCCTTGCTGCCAGTCTAGTGTATTCAGCTAGCAAGATATTCATCCCAGCCAGTGGCTTGTCATCCTCTGTCTTTTGTTCCTGAGCTGCAAGATATTGTCTTCAACTAGCAAGATATTCATCCCATACCACATTTGGCTACGTGTTAGCCATTGGGTTCCACTAATATTAGCTTCTATTTGGCAATGTGTTAGCCACTTAAAAGAGATAAAAATCTCACAGCCATTTGATTCTACTAATATTGGCTTTTGCAGAACAAGATCACATCCCAATTCCTTAAACCTCCTCAGATCATCTGAAGAAGTCTTCAGATCAACCAAGAAAACAGTCTTGCATGGAGTCTGATGCTTGATTCTGGAACATTTCGCCATCTCCTAGCAAATCTCCTCCAATTCTCCATTTGACACATGAATGACAATAAGCAAGCCAGAAGGATTGCCTCTAAAGTCACACTTCCTCTGGCCATTGTTGTTCCTCAGCGGTCAGTGCCATTGGCAAAACTTGGCTGACCATGTTCTTGGAGCTGCAACAACTATATGTGATGTTGTAGCGTAAGTTAGGCGAAGCTCTTGCAGGCGACGTACTAATGCATAGCACCTTCTCCCGCGTCAATGCGATGAACACAACCACTCCTACAGTAGTTATTAAAGTGTCTCCCCATGCCACATTTGGTAACGTGTTAGCCATTGGGTTCCACTAATATTAGCTTCTACTTGGCAGTGTGTTAGCCACTTTAAAGTGATAAAAATGTCATAGCCATTCAATTCTACAAATGTCAGCTTCTATTTGTCAATGTGTGAGGCACTTGATTCTTTAGATCTGATGGCAGCATCTAATTACCAGCAGTCACCCAGACTAACTAATTAACACAATTACCGATCAGTTTGATTACAATGCGAATGCAAATTTTTCCTAAACAATACACAGCGATGTAAGGGTGCAGGCTCTCTTCCTGCTTCAGATGCACTTCACCGCGAGCCTGGTGGCAACTGCCCCTTGTAAACTGCATTTGCTTGGCTGTCCGAGTTAGCACCTATGTCAGAGTTCTCTACTTGAGCAACACCTGCTTTGGCTTCAGGTGCTGGAGCAGCAGCATCTGGTTTGCTTTCAGATGCTGGAGCAGCAACAGTCACAGTGGCAGCAGGGACCGGGTTTTCAGTTGGGTTGCTTGCTGGAAGAGTAGCCTCAGACTCAGCTGGTTTGTCCTCGTCTTCTCCTCTGATGGGTCAGGGGGAGCTACATATTGTTCAGATGGTTTCTCATTTTCCTTGTTATCTTCAACTCATGCCACATTTGACAACATGTTAGCCATTGGGTTCCACTAATATTAACTTCTACTTGGCAGTGTGTTAGCCAAAAGAAATAAAAATATCATCGCCATTTGATCTACTAATATCAGCTTCTATTTGTCAATGTGTGAGCCACTTGATTCTTTAGATCTGATGGCAATATCTACTTATTAAATGGCAGAATGTAATGAGGAAAATGCACTAGTTCATATGCACATCATTCCTGCGGCGCCGCTTGCCCGCTTCCAAACCTACACAGCTACACCGCGCTGCTTCGACTCTGGTCAGCCGACTTCCAGAGTCCATGGCCAAGACCTTCCTCCGCCGAGGCGCCCGTAGATGCCGCTCCCCAGCCTTAATCATGAAGCCCCAGGCCACCGCGTCGAGCCCGTCGAGGTCCCGCGCGGGCACCATCTACGAAGAAGTTCAGGTCTCCCGACCTCGTCGCGGAGGCATCGTTACCATGGGGTGATGTTGGTGCGGCGGCATGGGGTTCCCGGCGGTGCCCGCGGCAGCCTGCGTCATATCTGGGCCAGCGGGTTGCATGTCGGTGCCACGGTAAAAGCCCGCCCCTGCAATGTTGCTGCTTCTGCCATGGTAGAAGCCCGCTCCCGGCATGCTGCATATCGCTCATGTAAGGGTGGCTCATCATTGGCCTGCCGCCCATTTGGCTGCCCATACCAGCTGTCAAACCGGCTCCACCGCCCATCCAGTACGGCTTCATCGAGCCAGGCTGTTGTGGCAGCATACCGCCCATCGGACCACTGGCACCGCCCATCATGTCCATATTCATCATGTCTTTCTACATGCAAAGAAAAAACAGCAAGTTTTTTGCTCCTGGTTGGCACCAAAGCTAAGCTTGATCTCTGATTTCCACCACTAGCCGATTTGTCATCTTCTCCGTTCCTTCAACATGCCCACTAAAAAATGTGCCTATTATACCCAAGGTCGGTGCAACAAAGGAAATAGTTGCACTTTTCTTCATGAAAGATAGGGTCCTGGTTCTTTTTTTTTTGAATCGGATTATATCCATTCCCATTATAAACGGAAATAACGCATACATCGTTTGTTCACCAAGCACTGAAACAGCACAACCCTATCATACCAGACAGAGAGAAAATACCCCTACCTTGACCATTCATCAACGAGAGAACTACTATCATTAAGCTAAAATTGTCACACCCGGTTTTATTAGAAATAAAACCAGCTGCAAAATACATGTATGCCAGGATTAGTTTCACCATACATGTATGACAAAAAGTGATAAACAGTTCTATATCGCATGCAAACAACATTTATACCTTGAAAAGTGTTTTGAAACAGCAGCGGAATAGGAAAAACTCTAGGGCGACCACAGGCAAATCGACTGGCACCAACGCGACCTATGCACCGTCTTCACTTGTCACTGTCTTCATTAGATCTTCTCTTCACTGAGCAGCATATCAAAAGTACAACGAAGCAAGTGTGAGTACCATCCCGTGGTACTCCGCAAGTGTGGGAAATAAATGACATGAAGGTCAATCAAAAAGGAAAGGCTAATAATTGTTTAAGCACTATGCATTAAACCTATCCTTAGCTTTCATTAGCACCTACATCTAGGTGTATATTCCCAATCATTATAGAATAACAATAATAATAAATCAATACCAACATCATTCCCAAACCATCATCTCAACCATCATCCCAACCATCGTCTAATTATGAATTGGACACCAAGCCGCTCTTGTCCGTGAGCACGGCTGTCATGACAGTTTTCCAAATCTCTGCAGAGAAGGTACCCTTTACCCACAAGCAGTGATTTCATCCCCTGTTGCCAGGTGGACTGAGTAAACCTCCCTGATGCCTGTGGCGGCCAACCACATTACACACTTCCTTTGGTGTGAGGCCAGGAGATCACTACATGGTCTTTACAAAGGTACTCCCGACTAGTGCTAGCCCTCTAAGGTTTCCACCACTGAGGCATTCCCGGAGTAACCCTCCGCCTCAGAGCCCCCTCTTGAGCCTTGCGGTTCCCAGAGAAGTACCCCTGCATCATTCCCCGCACCATCCAACTACTAGCATTTCGTCGGAAGAAACCTAATTAATTGACCAAGCCGTCCCATCTCAGTCTTGTGGTGGTACTGTAAAGCTTAGTGACTTCTTCCATAAACCGGTCCTTAGAATCTGAAGGTACCAAACTCAATCTCGGGTCTCGTCCAAACTGCACCATACCATAACCATCCAACCGCTAGATTCATACCAATTATTTCATCATTTTCCAATGTAACATAATAATCATAATTAATAATATAATCATGAGTCCAAATTTCCATCCCAACTACTAAGCATGGCTAAGCGTGATTATAATACCCAAAACCACCCAATTCAACCCGGGTGACAAGGAATTATATAGAACAGATGGATAAATAGGATTCACATTAATTAAGCATGCAACTAGCTATAATTCCTAAAATAGGCACAAGATGGTCAAGGACACTTGCCTTATATTATTTAGCTGCTCAATCTTCTTGATAGTACTCTTGTCTTCATATCTTCAGGTTGCTTCTTGATCGAGTTACGAGTGCGTATAAGCTACCGTCAAAAGAGAGATAAAATATTCAAGAACAATACACTAAAATATACACATAATAATAAAATTAATATGTCCCTACAAAGTATTTATTATTTTTCATAGCCAAAGAAATGCATTTACCATTTATTTTCCATTTTTAGTATTTACTTACAGGCTAAATTTTTTTTAATGAATTTCTCATAGCCAAAATATATTTTATATGCATTTTATAAATTTGTTTTTAGCATAGAAGATTTTATAAATATTTTTCCTACTATTTCTACATTTATTCTCTATTTTTAGTTTTTATTTATTGCTAAAAACATTTTTAATAAATTTTATATGGTCAAAATATATTTTATATGCACCCACTATTTTATTTCAGCCTAAAAAGATTTATAAATAATTTTCCTACATTTTCTATAATTATTTTATCATTTATAAACATATTATTTTCACTAAATACATTTTTAAACTATATTCTGCAATTAAATAATACCTCAGGGGTTGTTTTGCAATTTTCCCTAACAACCTAGAAGCCTAAAATTTAATTTCACAAATTCTCCAGGATCTACACTATTATTTCCATCTGTTTACAGCATGTTGCATAATTAAAATGAAGTTCAGGGTTATTTTGAGAAACCAGGGGCTTATGCGCAATTACTTATAAAAGTTCAGGGACCTAGCTCTGCGAAGGGATATGTGGCTGTTTTATGTGAACCGTTGGATTTTAAGAGAATGGACTGGATTTAAAATACGAAGGGGTATCCTCCCTTTCTAATCTAGAGCGTTGAAGCAAGATCCGATGGCTAGGACACAAAAGAAGGTATAGTCTTCTTCTACCTCTAGCCACCAGGGTCTGTACCGCCATGGCCACCGACCCTAGCCCCCGGGAGCACGCAAACCAAGCAAAAAACGCAAAAACTAGTCCATGGCTACCAAAAACGATGGAGGAGCTTGCCTAGAACTCACCTGGCGAGGTTGGAGGCACTGAAACGATGCAGGAATGGAGCAGCAATGTGGGAGGTCGACGTGCGGTGTTGGTCTTCGTCGAGAGGGCTTTCTGAAGGTGATTCCTCGGCGACAATGTGTCGGGGAGATGTTCTAGGGCAAGACAAATTCTATGGAGAAGTTAGATCGAAGAAAAGATGGACGAAGCGATGGGAACGATGACAACACTAATGGTGGCGGCTAGGTTTCATAGTGGAGAGGATATGAGAAGAGGAGCGAATGAGTATTTGAAGGAGGAACGGTTTCTCAATGTTGTGTGGTTGCAAGGGACGTGGGCTATGTGGGAAGGGGCGCGGGATGGGCGAGAATTGGCGCAACGGTTGTTGGAACGCGGCTTGCACATGAGTTGTTCGATAAAATGCTCCTGTGGCACTGGACAACTGTTGGAGGAGGGAGAAGATGACAAGTTGGGCCCACATGTCAGTGGCAAGGAGAGAGAGGGGTAAGGGAAAAATAACGGTGTTACAATTCACTTTGTCACACCCGGTTTTATTAGAAATAAAACCAGCTACAAAATACATGTATGCCAGGATGAGTTTCACCATACATGTATGACAAAAAGTGATAAACAGTTTTATATCACATGCAAACAACATTTATACCTTGAAAAGTGTTTTGAAACAACAGCGGAAGAGGAAAAACTCTAGGGCGACCACAGGCAAATCGACTGGCAGCAACGCAACCTATGCACCGTCTTCACTTGTCATTGTATTCATTAGATCTTCTCTTCACTGAGCAGCATATCAAAAGTACAACGAAGCAAGTGTGAGTACCATCCCGTGGTACTCCGCAAGTGTGGGAAATAAATGACATGAAGGTCAATCAAAAAGGAAAGGCTAATAATGGTTAAGCACTATGCATTAAACCTATCCTTAGCTTTCATTAGCACCTACATCTAGGTGTATATTCCCAATCATTATAGAATAACAATAATAATGAATCAATACCAACATCATTCCCAAAACATCATCTCAACCATCATCCCAACCATCGTCTAATTATGAATTGGACACCAAGCCGCTCTTGTCCGTGAGCACGGCTGTCATGACAGTTTTCCAAATCTCTGCAGAGAATGTACCCTTTACCCACAAGCAGTGATTTCATCCCCTGTTGCCAGGTGGACTGAGTAAACCTCCCTGATGCCTGTGGCGGCCAACCACATTACACACTTCCTTTGGTGTGAGGCCAGGAGATCACTACATGGTCTTTACAAAGGTACTCCCGACTAGTGCTAGCCCTCTAAGGTTTCCACCACTGAGGCATTCCCGGAGTAACCCTTCGCCTCAGAGCCCCCTCTTGAGCCTTGCGGTTCCCAGAGCAGTACCCCTGCATCATTCCCCGCACCATCCAACTACTAGCATTTCGTCGGAAGAAACCTAATTAATTGACCAAGCCGTCCCATCTCAGTCTTGTGGTGGTACTGTAAAGCTTAGTGACTTCTTCCATAAACCGGTCCTTAGAATCCGGCGGTACCAAACTCAATCTCGGGTCTCGTGCAAACTGCACCATACCATAACCATCCAACCGTTAGATTCATACCAATTATTTCATCATTTTCCAATGTAACATAATAATCATAATTAATAATATAATCATGAGTCCAAATTTCCATCCCAACTACTAAGCATGGCTAAGCGTGATTATAATACCCAAAACCACCCAATTCAACCCGGGCGACAAGGAATTATATAGAACAGATGGATAAATAGGATTCACATTAATTAAGCATGCAACTAGCTATAATTCCTAAAATAGGCACAAGATGGTCAATGACACTTGCCTTATATTATTTAGCTGCTCAATCTTCTTGATAGAACTCTTGTCTTCATATCTTCAGGTTGCTTCTTGATCGAGATACGAGTGCGTATAAGCTACCGTCAAAAGAGAGATAAAATATTCAAGAACAATACACTAAAATATACACATAAGAATAAAATTAATATGTCCCTACGAAGTATTTATTATTTTTCATAGCCAAAGAAATGCATTTACCATTTATTTTCCATTTTTAGTATTTACTTACAGGCTAAAACATTTTTAATGAATTTCTCATAGCCAAAATATATTTTATATGCATTTTATAAATTTTGTTTTAGCATAGAAGATTTTATAAATATTTTTCCTACTATTTCTACATTTATTCTCTATTTTTACTATTTATTTATTGCTAAAAACATTTTTAATAAATTTTATATGGTCAAAATATATTTTTTATGCACCCACTATTTTATTTCTGCCTAAAAAGATTTATAAATAATTTTCCTACATTTTCTATAATTATTCTATCATTTATAAACATATTATTTTCACTAAATACATTTTTAAACTATATTGTGCAATTAAATAATTCCTCAGGGTTTGTTTTGCAATTTTCCCTAACAACCTAGAAGCCTAAAATTTAATTTCACAAATTGTCCAGGGTCTACACTATTATTTCCATCTGTTTACAGCATGTTGCATAATTAAAATGAAGTTCAGGGTTATTTTGAGAAACCAGCGGCTTATGCGCAATCACATATAAAAGTTCAGGGACCTAGCTGTAAATCTGCGAAGGGATATGTGGCTGTTTTATGTGAACCGTTGGATTTTAAGAGACTGGTGACATGAGGTGAATCGTTAGGGTTAAGTGTATATGGGTCGGGCGGCCCATTAATAACCCTAAAAGTCTGTAGCTTAGTATCTCTTCGCCGCAAGACCCCCCGTACATTCACATTGTGCGTGTTTGTGAGTATGTATAAGTCCATAAAAACTCCAAAAATGTATGTTGTGAGTATTTGTCCTTGACTCCAAGATCCGTAAGGCAACAGGTTTCCGAGCTAACTAGTTGCCCCCCTTTGTACTTTAAGAACTGCACCAGATAGGGGGGTGTAGTGTTAAATATGCGGCGTTATGCTGCCGAAATTTCGTGATTTCTGAGACGGATGATAATCAAACATTGATGAATCGTTAGGGTTAAGTGACCAACCCAGATGGGCACAACACACAATAAGTGTGATCGTGCCATGTAGACCATTGTAGTCGTGGCCTCCTCCACAGCTTCTTTGCCAAAAGTTTTGTCGTCTCGCCGGGGTCCTCGCCTTGCCCCGCCTCCTCTGGATGAGAGTCTAGGAGTCGTCACTCGTTGGGCTCGCCTCGCATCCTCATAGATTCGGGGAAGATTCGGGCTGGGCATCGCAGATGGCGGGCAGCAGCTGGCGACTCAATACGAGGCGAGGGAGCCGAGGGCGGCCGGGCGGGGTCTGAGGTCAAACCTAAGCATGGCCCATGTCGGGCTTTGAACTGGCACGGATCCAGTTCACTGTCTCTCTCATTATTTCCCCTATCATGCATTAAATAATGAGAAACTAACGGTAATTTGTTCGGCTATTAATTGCAGAGTCAAACATGGGCGGAGATCGTAGTTGGATGTACACTCGTTGGAAGAGCAGAACTGGTGGTCACTCAGATGAGTGGTACGCCAAGACAGAAGCTTTTGTGGAACGAGCTTTTCGTTGTCAAATAGCGATAAGGGGCGGTGCCCATGTACGAAAGGCCGAAATGGAATGTTTTTGCACAAAGTGGAACTTACGATGCACTTGTTTTGAAACGGTTACGTGTCACATTATGAGTTGTGGAACTTCCACGGCGAGACAGCTTCTCAAGCTGTACAAGAAGTGGAAGCGGACAATGATGATGCCACAGATGTTAATATGATGGATGAGATGCTGGAAGCTATACGACCAGAGCTTACAGAGGATCCTCAAACAGCCGAAGTTAAAGAGTTCTTCAAATGTCTCAAAGATTCAGAAGAGGCAATGCAAGGACACACTAAAATGTCAATCCTCAATTTTGTGACTAGACTTATGGCAATTAAGTCTAAGTTCTTCTTTTCTAACAATTGTTACAACATGGTCATCGATTTGTTCAAAGATGCCCTTCCACAACCCAACAAAGTGCCTAAAGATATGTACAACTCGAAGAAAATTCTTTCCGGTCTCGGTATGAAGCACGAGAAGATTGATATGTGTCCAGACAACTCCATGCTTTTCTGGAGAGAGCATGCCAATGAGAACAAATGTTTGAAATGTGGTCAACCAAGGTTTGTCAAAGTTGTTAATAACCATGGTAATACTGTGACGACGGAAGTCGCACGTAAGCAGCTTCGTTACTTACCTGTGACACCGAGGTTGAAGCGGTTGTTCCTTTCAGAAAAAAAACGGCCAGACACATGAGATGGTACAAAGAAGGTGAGCGTGAGAACAATGGAGTCATGACACACCCGTCCGATGGTGAGACATGGAAGGCGCTGGACCGGTTCGACCCAAAATTTGCTCGTGAAGCGAGAAATGTTTGCATCGGGTTAGCGACGGATGGGTTCACGCCGTTCAGCACAAACGCCGCACCATACTCCCGTTGGCCCGTCTTTGTCATTCTGTACAATCTTCCACCGACTTTTTGCATGAAGAATGAGTTTATGTTTCTTAGCCTCATTGTACCTGGGCCAGATCATCCTGGGTCACGTCTCAACGTGATGTTGAAACCGTTGATCGAAGAGTTGAAAATGTTGTGGACAGGAGTCGAAGCGTACGACTGTTACAAGAAGCAGAATTTCAACCCCCCAAGCTGCTTATTTTTGGTCCGTTCATGATTTTCCAACATACGGCATGTTTTCTGGATGGAGCACTCATGGTCTGAGTATACTTTCCTCCAGCACTTAAGCAACTTGTATTTAATTTGTTCGGGAAATTGGTTGCTTCCCAGAGGATCTAGCATTTCCCTTACCAAGAATATGAATCAACTGACATGTCGTAATATTAAAAAAAATCCATAAAAAACATGTGTATGGTACACATAATGTTGAGTAAACTTGCAAATAAATATTCAGCTTTAGATTTTTGCCATAACATCGAGATTAAAAAAAATGTTATCCCGATCTTAGATTCTCTCTGGCCGGTCCTGAGAAATGAAGGTCATGGAGGAAATATGCAACTTTTTATTAGAATATTTTTCGCGAGGATATTAAAGACTATATCTTCACACCACCCTTGCTACACATTTTATATGAAGAATAAAAGAGGTTCCTGTATTCCTGCATGCTTCGCAAGTACTCCCTCCGTCCCCATTTGTTTGACGATGGGAGAACTAATATTAGTTCTCCCAACGTCGAACAAATGGGATGGAGGGAGTATTAATTACTTCATAGCTGAAGCATATCCCCAGTGACAATGTTTCTTGTTTAC